>JARQOD010000001.1:363891417-364076821 GCA_033576555.1 Oophaga sylvatica | reverse complement strand
GGATTGGGGGGTGAGTGGACCATGCACATCAGGATTGGGGGGTTAGGGGATCATGCACATCATGATTGGGGGTGAGGGGGCCATGCACATTAGGATTGGGGGTGAGGGGACCATGCACATCAGGATTGGGGGCTGAGGGGACCATGCACATCAGGGTTGGGGGCTGAGGGGACCATGCACATCAGGATTGGGGGGTGAGGGGACCATGCACATCAGGATTGGGGGGTGAGGGGATCATGCACATCAGGATTGGGGGGTGAGGGGACCATGCACATCAGGATTGGGGGGTGAGGGGACCATGCACATCAGGATTGGGGGGTGAGGGGACCATGCACATCAGGATTGGGGGGTGAGGGGACCAAGCACATCAGGATTGGGGGGTGAAGGGACCATGCACATCAGGATTGGGGGATGAGGGGATCATGCACATCAGGGTTGGGGGCGAGAGGACCATGCACATCAGGATTGGGGGGCGAGGGGACCATGCACATCAGGGTTGGGGGCTGAGGGGACCATGCACATCAGGATTGGGGGGGTGAGGTGATCATGCACATCAGGATTGGGGGGTGAGAGGACCATGCACATCAGGGTTGGGGGGTGAGGGGACCATGCACATCAGGGTTGGGGGGTGAGGGGACCATGCACATCAGGGTTGGGGGTGAGGGGACCATGCACATCAGGATTGGGGGGGTGAGGGGACCATGCACATCAGGATTGGTGGTGAGAGGACCATGCACATCAGGGTTGGGGATGAGGGGACCATGCACATCAGGATTGGGGGTGAGGGGACCATGCACATCAGGGTTGGGGGGTGAGAGGACCATGCACATCAGGATTGGGGGTGAGGGGACCATGCACATCAGGATTGGGGGGTGAAGCGATCATGCACATCAGGATTGGGGGGTGAGGGGGACCATGCACATCAGGATTGGGGGATGAGGAGACCATGCATATCAGGATTGAGGGGTGAGGGGACCATGCACATCAGGATTGGGGGTGAGAGGACCATGCATATCAGGATTGGGGTGGTGAGAGGGACCATTCATATCAGGATTGGGGGGTGAGGTGACCATGCATTCCAGGATTGGGGGGTGAGGGGACCATGCATACCAGGATAGGGGGGTTAGAGAACCATGCATACCAGGATAGGGGGGACCGGGGACCATGCATGCCAGGATAGGGGGGTGAGGGGACCATGCATATCAGGATTGGGGGTGAGGAGACCATGCATACCAGCATATGAGGGTGAGGGGACCATGCATACCAGGATGGGGGTGAGAGGACCATGCATACCAGTATTGGGGGGTGAGGGGGCCATGCATACCAGGAATGGGGGATGAGGGGTAACATGCATACCAGGACAGGTGGGTGAGGGGTACCATGCATACCAGGATTGGGGGTGTGGGGATCATGCATACCAGAATTGGGAGGTAAGGGGTGCCATGTATACCAGGATTGGGGATGAGGGGACCATGCATACCAGGATTCGGTGTGAGGGGGTACCATACATCCTACGATATGGATGAGGGGGGACCATGCATACCAGCATTGGGGGAGGAGAGGGGACCATGCACATCAGGATTGGGGGGTGAGGGGACCATGCACATCAGGATTGGGGGGGTGAGGGGACCATGCACATCAGGATTGGGGAGTGAGCGGACCATGCACATCAGGGTTGGTGGGTGAGAGGACCATGCATATCAGGGTTGGGGGTGAGGGGACCATGCACATCAGGATTGGGGGGTGAGGGGACCATGCACATCAGGTTTGGGGGTGAGGGGACCATGCACATCAGGGTTGGGGGGTGAGAGGACCATGCACATCAGGATTGGGGGGTGAGGGGACCATGCACATCAGGATTGGGGGTGAGGGGACCATGCACATCAGGATTGGGGGGTGAGGGGACCATGCACATCAGGATTGGGGGATGAGGGGACCATGCATATCAGGATTGGGGGTGAGGGGACCATGCACATCAGGATTGGGGGGGTGAGAGGACCATGCAATCAGGATTGGGGTGGTGAGGGGACCATTCATTCCAGGATTGGGGGGTGAGGGGACCATGCATACCAGGATAGGGGGGTGAGAGAACCATGCATACCAGGATAGAGGGGAGAGGGGACCGATGACCATGCATGCCAGGTTAGGGGGGTGAGGGGCAGGGCCGGATTAACTTAGGGGCTGATGGAGCTGCAGCTCCAGGCCCCTTGTTAGAGATAGGCCCATCAGCCTGTCATCCAGGGGCGGAACTATCGTGGAAGCAGGGGAAGCAGCTGCCACAGGGCCTGGGCTAGAAGGGGGCCCGTCCCTGCTGCATCTGTCTCCCCTGCGGCTGCGTTCTGCCGCCCCCGGCCTGAGAGTCGGCGGCTCCCTGTGCCGGCTGTCAAGCTGACAGCCGGCGCAGAGAAGCTGCTGCGTGCCGTCTCCCAGGAATCAATTGCACTGGTGTCTATACAGACGCCAGTACAATTGAAGCTCTGACCGCCGGGTCAGAGCGACGTCTGCAGCGTGATCAGGTCATGTGATCACGCTGCTAACGTCACTCGTCGTCGGCGCCCAGAAGGGTGAACATTTGTGGTGAGTGTGCTCCATTATGGAGCTGAAGATACCACAGAAGATAAATGGGGAACATACTGTGTGAGTGTGTGTGTATGGGGGGGGGGTTTCGAGTGAGGATGGGGTTCTTTTATGTGTGGGGGATTTGGAGTGGGGATGGGGGGATACATTATGTGTGGGGGGATTTGGAGTGGGGATGGGGGTTCTTTTAAGTGTGGGGGGGTTTGGAGTGGGGGTGGGGGGATTTAATGTGTGTGGGGGGGATTTGGAGTGGGGATGGGGGTTATTTTATGTGTGGGGGGATTTGGAGTGGCGATGGGGGGTTATTGTATGTGTGGGGGGATTTGGAGTGGGGATGGGGGTTATTTTATGTGTGGGGGGATTTGGAGTGGCGATGGGGGCATTTAATATGTGTGGGGGATTTGAGGGTACTGAAGAGTATGTATGAGGAAACAGTATGGGGATGGGTGCAGACAGTATGGGGAGCGAACGGGTGAATGCATGTGGACACAGTATGGGGAGTGAGGGTGATGGGATGTGTGCAGACACAGTATGGGGAGTCAGGGGTATGTGTGAGCAGACAGTATAGAGAGTGAGGGGGTAAATATATGAGGAGACAGTATGCTGAACAGGGGTGATGTGAGAGGAGACAGTATGAGGAGGGAGGGGAATAGTGTGAGGTGACAGTATATTGCAGATATTTTTATTTAGGGGCATTATAATGACTCTTCTGTCTTTAAGGCATCGTGTGGAGAGTTGGTGCAGAAGAGCGGAGAAGATGGAGGTCTGCAGAGACGGCTGTGGATGAGAAAACTCATCATGGGATCTTGACAAGATGAAGAAAAGGAGAACGACTCCAGAGACAGCGTCATCTATAAGGTACCTGGATGTAAATATTATTTGTGAAATTGACTAATTCTCATGTCTTTATTTGTTAGGAGCATTAAAGGGGTTCTCCAGGTCAGTGTCACATAGAATGACTGCAGACTCAGCACAAACATGTACAGCCCCTTTAATGCTCCTAACATAAATAAAAACATGAGAATGAGTCAATTTCAGAATTCTCACAGTGCGCACTGCACACTGTTAGGATTCTCTCGTGCCGGTGATTTACATACAAGCGGTCACATGCTGACTAGACATGTGGCCTCACTCAATGAAAATGAACGGAGCGAGGCCGGGCACGTCTAGTCAGAATGTGGCCAGAAGTATATAAATCACATGCTTGTGCTGACATGACCGTGTACTCTTGCCACCGGTAATGAAGAATCCTAAAAGTGTGCAGTGCATTCGTTGTGAGAATTCAGAAGCTGCAATGTCAGGATTCAGCTCTGCAGGTTCCAGCAGTCATCACATGGACACTTCACTCATATGCGATTTTTATACTTATGGTCCTGTGACATCGAGCTTCTCTTCCTGCTTCTCTCAGTTTTTCACTGTACATTGAGAGCATTAGGGAGAGCAGCTCGTGGGTACATGACTAAGTGTGCAAATCGCATGTGTGCTTTGGGGGGGGTCCAGGACACAGCGGCCACATTAGAGGCCCCAGGAAGCAGCAGGCCCCTAATGGGGCCCTAGGAAACAGCAGGCCCCATTAGGGGCCTAGGTCCAAAGGAAGCAGCAGGCCCCATTAGGGGCCTAGCTCCAAAGAAAACTGCAGGCCCCATTAGGGGCCTTGGGCCCCAGGAAACTTCAGGCCCCATCAGGGGCCTAGGGCCCCAGGAAACTGCAGGCCCCAGGAAACAGCAGGCCCCATCAGGGGCCTAGGGTCCAAGGAAACAGCAGGCCCCTAATGGGGCCCCGAAAACAGCAGGCCTCTTTACAGTGCTGCAGATGGCGACCAAAATGGTCGCCAAAGTGGCATGTATCATATATTTACTTTGTTTATATCTTTTACGTTACATTTTTGGCCTTTGTGAATTGCCGTGTTTGGCCCCACCCATTGCCACGCCCCTTCAGCTCCAGGCCCATCATGTTCTTAATCCGGCCCTGGTGAGGGGACCATGCATATCAGGATTGGGGGAGAGGAGACCATGCATACCAGCATATGGGAGTGAGGGGACCATGCATCCCAGGATGGGGGATGAGAGGACCATGCATACCAGCATTGGGGGATGAGGGGGCCATGCATACCAGGAATGGGGGATGAGGGGACCATGCATCCCAGGATGGGGGGGTGAGAGGACCATATATACCAGGATTGGGAGTGTGGGGACCATGCATACCAGAATTGGGAGGTAAGGGTTGCCATGTATACCAGGATTGGGGATGAGGGCACCATGCATTCCAGGATTGGGGAGGAAGGGGACCATACATTCCAAGATAGGGGGGTGAGAGAACCATGCATACGAGGATAGGGAGGTGAGGGGACCATGCATATCAGGATTGGGAGTGAGGGGACCATGCATATCAGGAAGGGGGCGAGGGGACCATGCATACCAGGATTAGGGGGTGAGGGGACCATGCATTCCAGGATTGGGGGTGAGGGGACCATGCATACCAGGATAGGGGGGTGAGAGAACCATGCATACCAGGATAGAGGGGAGAGGGGACCGGGGACCATGCATGCCAGGATAGGGGGTGAGGGGACCATGCATATCAGGATTGGGGAGTGAGGGGACCATGCACATCAGGATTGGGGGGTGAGTGGACCATGCACATCAGGATTGGGGGGTTAGGGGATCATGCACAACATGATTGTGGGGTCAGGGGATCATGCACATCAGGATTGGGGGGTGAGAGGACCATGCACATTAGGATAGGGGGTGAGGGGGCCATGCACATCAGGATTGGGGGTGAGGGGACCATGCACATCAGGATTGGGGGCTGAGGGGACCATGCACATCAGGGTTGGGGGCTGAGGGGACCATGCACATCAGGGTTGGGGGCTGAGGGGACCATGCACATCAGGATTGGGGGGTGAGGGGACCATGCACATCAGGATTGGGGGGTGAGGGGACCATGCACATCAGGATTGGGGGGTGAGGGGATCATGCACATCAGGATTGGGGGGTGAGGGGACCATGCACATCAGGATTGGGGGGTGAGGGGACCATGCACATCAAGATTGGGGGGTGAGGGGACCATGCACATCAAGATTGGGGGTGAGGGGATCATGCACATCAGGGTTGGGGGGCGAGAGGACCATGCACATCAGGATTGGGGGTGAGGGGACCATGCACATCAGGGTTGGGGGCTGAGGGGACCATGCACATCAGGATTGGGGGGTGAGGGGACCATGCACATCAAGATTGGGGGGTGAGGGGACCATGCACATCAGGGTTGGGGGGTGAGGGGACCATGCACATCAGGGTTGGGGGTGAGGGGACCATGCACATCAGGATTGGGGGGGTGAGGGGACCATACACATCAGGATTGGTGGGTGAGAGGACCATGCACATCAGGGTTGGGGGTGAGGGGACCATGCACATCAGGATTGGGGGGTGAGGGGACCATGCACATCAGGGTTGGGGGGTGAGAGGACCATGCACATCAGGATTGGGGAGTGAGGGGACCATGCACATCAGGATTGGGGGGTGAAGCGATCATGCACATCAGGATTGGGGGGTGAAGCGATCATGCACATCAGGATTGGGGGGTGAGGGGGACCATGCACATCAGGATTGGGGGATGAGGAGACCATGCATATCAGGATTGAGGGGTGAGGGGACCATGCACATCAGGATTGGGGGGTGAGAGGACCATGCATATCAGGATTGGGGTGGTGAGGGGACCATTCATATCAGGATTGGGGGGTGAGGTGACCATGCATTCCAGGATTGGGGGGTGAGGGGACCATGCATACAAGGATAGGGGGGTGAGAGAACAATGCATACTAGGATAGGGGGAGGGGGGACCGGGGACCATGCATGCCAGGTTAGGGGGGTGAGGGGACCATGCATATCAGGATTAGGGGTGAGGAGACCATGCATACCAGCAAATGAGGGTGAGGGGATCATGCATATCAGGATGGGGGGTGAGAGGACCATGCATACCAGTATTGGGGGTGAGGGGGCCATGCATACCAGGAATGGGGGATGAAGGGTAACATGCATACCAGGATAGGTGGGTAGGGGTACCATGCATACCAGGAGTGGGGGTGTGGGATCATGCATACCAGAATTGGGAGGTAAGGGGTGCCATGTATGCCAGGATTGGGATGAGGGGACCATGCATACCAGTACTGGGTGTGAGGGGTACCATACATCCTACGATATGGATAGGGGGACCATGCATACTAGCATTGGGGGGAGAGGGGACCATGCCATCAGGATTGGAGGGTGAGGGGACCATGCACATCAGGATTGGGGGGTGAGGGGACCATGCACATCAGGATTGGGGAGTGAGCGGACCATGCACATCAGGGTTGGTGGTGAGAGGACCATGCATATCAGGTTGGGGGTGAGGGGACCATGCACATCAGGATTGGGGGGTGAGGGGACCATGCACATCAGATTTGGGGTGAGGGACCATGCACATCAGGGTTGGGGGTGAGAGGACCATGCACATCAGGACTGGGGGGTGAAGCGACCATGCAATCAGGATTGGGGGTGAGGGGACCATGCACATCAGGATTGGGGGGGTGAGGGGACCATGCACATCAGGATTGGGGGGTGAGGGGACCATGCACATCAGGACTGGGGGTGAAGCGACCATGCATTCAGGATTGGGGTGGTGAGGGGACCATTCATTCCAGGATTGGGGGGTGAGGGACCATGCATACCAGGATAGGGGGGTGAGAGAACCATGCATACCAGGATAGAGGGGAGAGGGGACCGATGACCATGCATGCCAGGATAGGGGGTGAGGGGACCATGCATATCAGGATTGGGGGTGAGGAACCATGCATACCAGCATATGGGGGTGAGGGACCATGCATCCCAGGATGGGGAGTGAGAGGACCATGCATACCAGTATTGGGGGATGAGGGGCCATGCATACCAGGAATGGGAGATGAGGGGACCATGCGTCCAGGATGGGGGGGTGAGAGGACCATATATACCAGGATTGGGAGTGTGGGGACCATGCATACCAGAATTGGGAGGTAAGGGGTGCCATATATACCAGGATTGGGGATGAGGGCAGCATGCATTCCAGGATTGGGGAGGGAGTGGACCATACATTCCAAGATAGGGGGTGAGAGAACCATGCATACGAGGATAGGGGGGTGAGGGGACCATGCATATCAGGATTGGGAGTGAGGGGACCATGCATATCAGGAAGGGGGCGAGGGGACCATGCATACCAGGATTAGGGGGTGAGGGGACCATGCATTCCAGGATTGGGGGGTGAGGGGACCATGCATACCAGGATAGGGGGTAGAGAACCATGCATACCAGGATAGAGGGGAGAGGGACCGGGGACCATGCATGCCAGGATAGGGGGGTGAGGGGACCATGCATATCAGGATTGGAGGTGAGGAGACCATGCATACCAGCATATGGGGGTGAGGGACCATGCATCCCAGGATGGGGGGTGAGAGGACCATGCATACCAGTATTGGGGGGTGAGGGGGCCATGCATACCAGGAATGGGGATGAGGGGTAACATGCATTCCAGGATTGGGAGGGAGGGTACCATACATTCCAAGATAGGGGGTGAGAGAACCATGCATACGAAGATAGGGGGGTGAGGGTTTCCATGCATATCAGGATTGGGAGTGAGGGGACCATGCATATCAGGAAGGGGCGAGGGGACCATGCATACCAGGATTAGGGGGTGAGGGGACCATGCATTCCAGGATTGGGGGTGAGGGACCATGCATACCAGGATAGGGGGGTGAGAGAACCATGCATACCAGGATAGAGGGGAGAGGGGACCGGGGACCATGCATGCCAGGATAGGGGGTGAGGGACCATGCATATCAGGATTGGAGGTGAGGAGACCATGCATACCAGCATATGGGGGTGAGGGGACCATGCATTCCAGGATTGGGGGGTGAGGGGACCATGCATACCAGGATAGGGGGGTGAGAGAACCATACATACCAGGATAGAGGGGAGAGGGGACCAGGGACCATGCATGCCAGGATAGGGGGGTGAGGGGACCATGCATATCAGGATTGGGGTGAGGAGACCATGTATACCAGCATATGGGGGTAAGGGGACCATGCATCCCAGGATGGGGGTGAGAGGACCATGCATACCAGGAATGGGGGGTGAGGGGGCCATGCATACCAGGAATGGGGGATGAGGGGTAACATGCATACCAGGATAGGTGGGTGAGTGGTACCATGCATACCAGGATTGGGGTGTGGGGACCATGCATACCAGAATTGGGAGGTAAGGGGTGCCATGTTTACCAGGATTGGGGATGAGGGGACCATGCATACCAGGATTGGATTTGAGGGGGTACCATACATCCTACGATATAGATGAGGGGGGACCATGCATACCAGCATTGGGGGGTGATGGGACCATGATTACCAGGATTGGGGATGTGGTGACCATGCATACCAGAATTGGGAGGTAAGGGGTGCCATGTATACCAGGATTGGGGATGAGGGGACCATACATTCCAAGATATGGGGGTGAGAGAACCATGCATACGAGGAAAGGGGGGTGAGGGGACCATGCATATCAGGATTGGGAGTGAGGGGACCATACATTCCAGGATTGGGGAGGGAGGGGACCATACATTCCAAGATAGGGGGGTGAGAGAACCATGCATGCGAGGATTGGGGGCTGAGGGGGCCATGCATACCAGGATTGGATGAGGGGTAACATGCATACCAGGATAGAGGGGTACCATGCACACCAGGATTGGGGTGAGGAGACCATGCCTACCAGAATTGGGAGGTAAGGAGTGCCATGTATACCAGGATTGGGGATGAGGGGACAATGCATACCAGGATTGGGGGGTGAAGGGTACCATACATCCTACAATAGGAATAAGGGGGACCATGCATACCAGAATTGGGGGTGAGGGGACTATTCATACCAGAATAGGGGGGTGACGGGACCATGCATTCCAGGATTGGGTGGGAGGGGACCATGCATACCAGGATTGGGGGGTGAGGGGTCCGTCCGTGCATACCGGGATTGGGGGTGAGGGGACCATGCATACCAGGATTGGGGGGGAGGGAACCATGAATACCAGGATATGGATGAGCAGGTACCATGCATACCAGGATAGGGATGAGGGGGTACCATGCATACCAGGATTGGGGGATGAGGGGCCCATTCATACCAGGATGGGGAATGGGGTGCCATGCATACCAGATTTGGGTGGGGTGAGGGGACCATACATACCAGGATAGGGATGAGGGGTGCCATGCATACCAGGATAGGAGGGGGCAGCACATACCAGCATGGGAGACCATATACTTATAATAATGCTTGCCACCCGGGCGTAGAACGGGTTCATAGCTAGTCCTCATATATTTGCGCATGACGAGGATTTATTGAAAGGGCCTGTAAATCACTCACCCTATGGGCTGGTGTCAGAGCTACTAATATGATTGTCTTGAGGGTAAGATACGTTGCTGACAATTCCTGTACAGGTGTCATGTGTGCATTGCCACGAAGATCGTCGCGGTTGCACATTTTGACTTCTCACAGCTGAGCTGCTGTTTCTTTGTGTTTGGCAGCTAGGGAGTTAATTCTGTCTGTGCTCGGTGCTGGGACTGGGTGCAGTTTCTCCCGGCTGCAATTGATTATTTGTTGATTGGTTTCCTTTAAATTCCTGGTTGTCTGCTTGGGGAGTTGCCAGTGAAACCTTCATGCAGACCACAGATAGGAATGAATCTGTATAGACTTTAGTTGTGAGCTCCTTAGTTGTTCTAAGCTCAACTTGGTTAGAGTTTATTTCCCAGACCATTTATGTTCCTTTGGTGTTTGAGTGTGTATGCAAGCGAGTGTTATCCTGTCTGTCTTATATGTCTAATCTGTGTATTTAGCAATGATCAGCCCATATCCCTTTGGTGGTAGTCAGGATCCTTCTTAGGACTGATTACAGGGTTCAGGGTCTGATAGGAGACAGGGTTAGGTTGGAGACTTGGACCTCTGAACCATTATCAGTACCTCCAAGGTGAGGGATTAGTTAGGACCCCAGTTTAGGGTCAGGTTAGATCCCGGTCCACCTCTTTCCTGTTTCAGCTCATCAAGTCCTCAAGATTAACCCTGAGTTCAGCAGATATCGTGTCAGGTAAATCTATTCTATACTTACATGCTGATGTTGCTATACTAGTTGTTGTATAGAGTGTTGTTCCTGTATTAATAGTTTACTGACATTGTATACATATCATTAGACAGCGTGACATTTTCACTGGCCGTAAAAATTATCTCCAGTTACCATGGATCCAGTAGCCCAGCTGGCTCTGCAGTTGCAGGGATTATCCATGGAGCTGACGGACATTAAGTCCAAAGTTTTGTCTCCCCTGGAGCAAACCAGAGTTGAACCTAAAGTAGCTCTCCCGGACAGGTTCACTGGTGGGCGAGACAAATTTTTCACCTTCCGGGAGGCATGTAAATTGTATTTTCGGCTCCGGCCTCGATCATCAGGGAGTGAGGAGCAGAGAGTGGGAATTGTTATCTCACTTCTGCAAGGGGACCCTCAATCCTGGGCATTTTCCCTTCCTCCGGGATCCCCGGCTCTACTGTCTGTAGATCAATTTTTTACTGCCCTGGGATTGGTATATGATGACCCAGATCGGGTCTCTCTTGCTGAGACAAAATTACGTAAGATACAGCAGGGAGATCGTCCGGCAGAGGAATTTGCTTCTGAGTTTCGTAGATGGGCCACAGATACTCAGTGGAATGACCCAGCTCTTAGGAGCCAGTTTTGTCATGGGCTTTCTGATAAATTAAAAGACGTTTTGGCTCAGTATGAGTCTCCTCCTTCTCTGGAGGCTGCTATGGCCTTAGCTATCCGTACTGATAGACGGCTTCGGGAGAGGGGTGAGGTAACCCCACTCCCTGTTGTTTCTCCACCTACCACTAAAGTCCCTTATGTTGAGGTTCCCCTTGTCTGTTCGGATGAGCCTATGCAGTTGGGAGGGACATCATTTCGTAGGAGGGGATTGGCGGTACGCCGCAGGACTAGAAGATGTTTTTTCTGCGGGAAAGAGGGACATTTTGTTGGAGAATGTCCATCCCGTGCCTTGTTGAGCCAAAAGTCGCCGGAAAACTGTTAATCCCAGGTTGTGTGGTGGACGACAACCTGGGAGTATGTATTTCATCCGCCAGTTCTTCTCAGTTCCTTGTACCAGTGGAGGTGGTAGTTGGTACGAGAGTGGAGAGATTGTCTGTTCTTCTTGATAGTGGTTCCGGGGCTAATCTGGTTGACGCTCAGTTTGCTCAGGCTCAAGGTATGCATCTGAGTGTATTGGTCAAACCGATCCCTATATTCTCCATTGACGCCAGGCCTCTCGGCCAAGGTAGCTTTGTTCATGAGGTTCATAACATTGACCTTCGGGTAGGGGCAATACATAGGGAACAATTATCTTGTTATGTGTTGGAGGGTCTACCTACTCCCATTGTGTTGGGACTTCCTTGGTTGGTTAAACATAACCCTGTGATTAATTGGCAGTCCAGAGAAATAAGCCAATGGGGTGAGTTTTGCAAAAGCAACTGCATGAACACAGTCATCAGTGCGGTCGTGCCTAGTACATTGCCTCCTTTTTTGGAGGATTTTGGGGATGTTTTCTCTGAGGAGGGGTGTCAGGAGTTGCCTCCTCATCGCGTGTATGACTGCTCTATTAATCTCTTGCCTGATGCTAAGTTGCCTAAAGCTAGGTTGTATAATCTTTCTGGTCCTGAGAGGCAGGCTATGAAAGATTATATTTCTGAAAGTCTGGCCAAAGGGCATATTAGACCTTCATCTTCCCCAGTAGCCGCGGGGTTCTTCTTTGTGAAGAAGAAAGATGGAGGCCTACGCCCTTGCTTGGATTTCCGCGAACTTAATCGGATTACTGTTCGAGATCCGTATCCACTCCCTCTTATTCCTGATCTCTTCAATCAAATTGTTGGCGCCAAATGGTTTTCTAAATTGGACCTCAGGGGGGCGTATAATCTGATTAGGATAAAAGAGGGGGATGAGTGGAAAACGGCGTTTAACACGCCAGAGGGACATTATGAGAACCTAGTCATGCCTTTTGGTCTGACTACTGCACCAGCAGTATTCCAACATTTTGTTAATGACATTTTTCGTCACCTTGTGGGGCTGTTTGTGGTTGTATATTTGGACGACATTTTAATTTACTCGCCAGATCTTGTGTCTCATCAGGAGCATGTGAGACAGGTGTTGCAGATCTTGCGAGACAATAAACTATACGCCAAACTGGAGAAGTGTGTATTTGCCGTACAGGAACTTCAGTTTTTGGGTTTTTTGGTGTCAGCCTCCGGTTTCCGTATGGCCGAGAAAAGGTGAGAGCAGTGCTTGAATGGGATCAGCCAGGGGATCTTAAGGCTCTGCAGCGTTTTTTGGGGTTTGCTAACTACTACCGGAAATTTATTTGTAATTTCTCATCTGTCGTCAAACCTCTCACTGACATGACAAGAAAAGGGACGGATTTTTCTAAATGGTCGGACAAAGCTTGCCAAGCCTTTTCCTCTTTGAAGAAATGTTTTGCTTCGGCACCCGTTCTCATCCAACCAGATGCATCTCAGCCGTTCATTGTGGAGGTGGATGCGTCTGACGTAGGGGTGGGTGCTATATTGTCCCAGGGTCCGTCCCCTGGTAAATGGCATCCGTGCGCTTTCTTTTCTAAGAAATTGTCGTCCGCCGAAAGGAATTATGATATCGGCAATAGGGAACTTTTGGCCATTAAGTTAGCTTTTGAAGAATGGCGTCACTTTTTGGAGGGGGCAGTCCACCCGGTTACCGTTATTACTGATCACAAGAACCTGTTGTATTTGGAATCCGCTAAGCGTCTGAATTCCAGACAAGCTCGATGGTCGTTGTTTTTTACCAGGTTTAATTTTGTCGTCACTTATCGCCCGGGGTCTAAGAATGTAAAGGCTGATGCCTTGTCTCGCAGTTTCCCAGGGGCCGGGAAAACGGATGACCCGAGTCCTATCCTTCAGGAGGGGGTGGTAGTGTCGGCTGTATTTTCTGAGCTTGAGGAGGAGGTGTTAGAGGCTCAGGGGGACGCCCCTGCAGGACCTCCAGGGAGACTGTTTGTCCCAAATCTGTTGAGACAAAAGGTTATTGAGGCACATCATAATTCTGCTCTAGCAGGACATCCAGGGAGTAAGGCTACTTTAGATCTCCTTTCTCGCCGGTTTTGGTGGCCTAATGCTAATAAAGATGTTATAACTTTTGTCGCGTCATGTGGGGTGTGTGCTCGCTCTAAAACCCCTCATACCCGTCCGTCTGGGACCCTTTTACCCTTGAAACTTCCGGAGCGTCCATGGACTCATTTATCTATGGACTTCATTACGGACCTTCCTCCGTCGTCAGGGAATACTGTCATACTGGTGGTTGTTGACAGGTTCAGTAAGATGGCACATTTCGTTGCTCTTCCTGCACTCCCTAATGCTAAAACTCTGGCGCAGGTGTTCATTAGGGAGATCGTTAGACTTCATGGGTTGCCTTCTGATGTGGTGTCAGATAGGGGGTCTCAGTTTGTGTCCAAATTTTGGAGGGCATTTTGTTTACATCGGGGGATGCAATTGTCATTTTCCTCGGCTTTTCATCCGCAGACCAATGGTCAGACAGAGCGTCTGAATCAGAGCTTAGAGACATATCTCCGGTGTTTTGTCTCAGAGAACCAAGAGGACTGGTCTTCTTTCTTGCCTCTGGCAGAGTTCACTCTTAACAACAGGCGGAGCGAGTCCACTGGTAAGTCCCCGTTTTTGGGGCATATGGTTTCCATCCCCAGTTTTGTACTTTCAATGGGGGGGGGCCCTTCTGGGGTTCCTGAGGAGGAGCGTTTCTCGTCGTCACTTGCTTCTGTGTGGAGAGGTGTATTGAATAATCTGAGTGCGATGGGGAACCGTTACAAACGTATGGCTGATAGGAGGAGAGTTTCTGGTCCAGATCTGAATGTGAACGATCTGGTATGGTTGTCTACCAGGAATATAAAACTTAAAGTGCCCTCCTGGAACCTGGGTCCCAGATTCATCGGGCCGTACAGGATCAGTTCCATAATTAATCCTGTGGCATTTCGTCTGGACCTCCCTCCTACGTTTAAAATTCATAATGTGTTCCACAAGTCATTACTTAAAAGGTATGTGGCACCAGTCATACCGTCACCTCTACCTCCTCCTCCTGTGTTGGTCAATGGTAACTTGGAATTTCAAGTATCAAAGATCATTGACTCACGTCTGAATCGCCGGTCCCTTCAGTACTTGGTGCATTGGAAGGGGTATGGTCCAGAGGAGAGGACGTGGGTCCCTGCGTCTGATGTTAACGCAGATCGTTTGGTTCGGACCTTCCACAGAACTCACCCGGGCAGACCTGGCCCTGAGGGTCCGGAGGCCCCTCGTAGAAGGGGGGTACTGTCATGTGTGCATTGCCACGAAGATCGTCGCGGTTGCACATTTTGACTTCTCACAGCTGAGCTGCTGTTTCTTTGTGTTTGGCAGCTAGGGAGTTAATTCTGTCTGTGCTCGGTGCTGGGACAGGGTGCAGTTTCTCCCGGCTGCAATTGATTATTTGTTGATTGGTTTCCTTTAAATTCCTGGTTGTCTGCTTGGGGAGTTGCCAGTGAAACCTTCATGCAGACCACAGATAGGAATGAATCTGTATAGACTTTAGTTGTGAGCTCCTTAGTTGTTCTAAGCTCAACTTGGTTAGAGTTTATTTCCCAGACCATTTATGTTCCTTTGGTGTTTGAGTGTGTATGCAAGCGAGTGTTATCCTGTCTGTCTTATATGTCTAATCTGTGTATTTAGCAATGATCAGCCCATATCCCTTTGGTGGTAGTCAGGATCCTTCTTAGGACTGATTACAGGGTTCAGGGTCTGATAGGAGACAGGGTTAGGTTGGAGACTTGGACCTCTGAACCATTATCAGTACTTCCAAGGTGAGGGATTAGTTAGGACCCCAGTTTAGGGTCAGGTTAGATCCCGGTCCACCTCTTTCCTGTTTCAGCTCATCAAGTCCTCAAGATTAACCCTGAGTTCAGCAGATATCGTGTCAGGTAAATCTATTCTATACTTACATGCTGATGTTGCTATACTAGTTGTTGTATAGAGTGTTGTTCCTGTATTAATAGTTTACTGACATTGTATACATATCATTAGACAGCGTGACAACAGGTTCAAATGGTCCTTTGCTCAAAGCTTCTAATTCTAGGCTCAGATCCCATAGGGGGACCCTAGGGATTGGGACTGGCCTGGAACGATCACAGGATTTTATGAATCTTGCTATCCAAGTATTAGCCACAAGGTTACAACCATACAATGCACCAAAAGCTGATGCCTGGACCTAAAGGGTACTAGTTGCCAACCCCAGTTCAAACCCCATCTGAAGGTACTCTAGGATGAGACCGATTGGAGGCTTTTGACCTAACGGCTCCCCTAAAAACTCCCAAGAATTTTTTCCATGTCCTGCAGTAAATTTTCATTGTTATGGGTTTCCTACTTTTTAACAAGGTGGAAACTAACCCCAGCGAAAACCCCCTGTTACTAAGTACTGCCTTTTCAAATTTCATGCTGCTAGACGGAAGCCCTTCACTTGAGTGTGGAATATCAGCCCCTGCATAAGAAGGTACAGGATTTCTAGCAGGATCCATGGATCTGACAGTTTTCCTTAGCAGGGAAAACAATGGTCGTTTTGGCCAGAAAGGGGAAATCATAATCACTCTCACCTGATCCTCCCTGATCTTTTTCACGACTGCTGGTATCATCGCTATCGGAGGGAAAGCGTAAGCAATCTTGAAGTCCCAGGAAATCTGGAGGGCATCTACTGCAAATGGGTTTTCCCTTGGTCTAATGAACAGAACTTTTTTGCCTTTCTGATGTGTCTGTGTGCAAACAAATCTATTTCCAGCAACCCCCATAGGTGAACTATCTGCTGAAAGACTCCAGGATTTAGGGCCCATTCCCCGTTTCAGCTTGTTGTGTAAGGATTCTGGATGTTCCATGGAGCCTGTTTTGCCCTTGTCCAAGATGGTGTCTGTTACTTCGCCCTGTCCTGGAACTTTCTGTCTTTCCTGCTATTTAAGTCCAAGTCGAGAGACCCTTCTTGCCTGACTATTTTGTTGCGGTTTGCTTCTGAGCTTCCTCCTGGCTTGCCTCTGGAGTTCTTGCTGCTGCTCGTTACTCGGTGCTCTGCCTCACCACTTCCAGCTGCCTTCAGTCTTCTTAGCTGTTTCCGGATCCTGGCTGGGGTTTCCTACTGTCCAGACTTGTGAGACTGTGTCTGTTGCAGGCTGCTTTGCGGGACTTAAGCATGACTTCACAACCCAAAACGTACATTTAAGGACCTTCTCCCTGTTATGCTCCACCCATGTATTTCTGGACTTCCATGAAAGGTGTCATCTCCTTAATCTGCATAGTTCTAGATTTCCACGTATAAGTGCCAGTCGCACGTTTGCTTCTTCTTACTGCTGGACTTCCACGTATAAGTCCGGGTCGCACTCTGCTGCATACTACTGCTGGACTTCTACGTATAAGTGCCCGTTGCACTCTTGCTGCATGTTACTGCTGGACTTGCTTGTATTAGCGGTCGCGCCCCGCTACTAATTTGCTGGACATTTCTGTTTTGTGCTGTGCACTTCGTTACAATTGCAGGGAAGTCTCTGTTAAGGGCCCGTCTCACATAACGAGATTGCTACCGAGATCGTTGTTACGTCACCAATTTCGTGACGTAACAGCGACCTCATTAGCGATCTCGCTACGTCTGACACATACCAGCGATCAGGCCCCTGCTGTGAGATCGCTGATCGTTCAAGAAAACTCTGGACATTTTTTTGGTCGTTGCGGCCCCGCTGAGTCGCACATATCGTCCTGTTTGACACCTTTAACAACGATCTCTCCAGCGACTTGCTACTAGAATAGAGGGTGTGCTTTTGCGTTGCCTTTTCCGCGCCCCCTGGCTCCGATTAGCGGTCACTACTGCGTTTCAATTGGCGGCGCCATATACCATTGTTCCCGATCGCGTGAAAAAGGCAGCGTAGCTGTGCTCCTGTTCATTGTTCCTGGCGGTCTAGCAACAGTTGTGGTGGTTTGTTCCTGCTAGCGTCCTGCTTTCCGGATCTCAGTAGCGTTCAAGACTGCGTCTCCAAAACACAATACAGCTATTCTCCAACTGGCTTTTGACTAGCTATACGTTGTGCACGGTAAGTACATTTTGGGTCTTTACTGCGTTTCCATTGTCTTTAGAATTAATGTCAGTTACCAATTGTAAGGTAACATTGCACAACTATGCAGTGTATACTTTTTGAGTCTCTAATGTGATTCCTATTGTCTATTTTATGGGGGTCTCGGGTGGGATCTCAAATACCTTCCCATTTTAAATTGATATAGGACATCTACCTATTGTCTATTGTCTGCTATCTTTGCTCTGCTGGGATGGAGGGAGGGCATGGCTTCTACCGTTGAACATGTGTTTTTCACCGGCAGCCATTTTAGGGGGTCTCGGGTTGGATCTCAAATACCTTCCCATTTTAAATTGTTATAGGACACCTACCTATTGTTTTTATTTTTCAGTTTGCCCCATCATGAACAATGCAGAGTGTGCTGTTGTGGTTGCTGCATTGCTTGTTGAGGAAGCACGGCGTCAAGATGAGGCACGGATGCTGGAGAGGCGTTCTAAAAGAAAACGTCGCATGTGGACCCGAGAGTGGCTGCAGAAGAGGTCCAAATTTTCACACATGCAACTGTTGAAAGAGCTTCAGGATAAAAATCCACATGATTTCCGCAATTTTCTGCGGATGTCTGAGGAATCCTTCACCTATTTACTTGGAAGAATTACTCCACTGATTGAACGGAAAGATACAGCGATGCGTGCTGCCATCCCGGCAGATGAAAGATTGGCAGTCACGCTGCGATTCCTGGCAACTGGACGCTCTTTGCAAGACTTGCATTTTTCTTCCGCCATTTCAAGGCCTCTACTGAGCGTTCTCATTCCAGAAACGTGCAAGGCGATTTTCAGTTGTCTACGGAGTTACATGGAGTTTCCCACCACGGAGGCGGAATGGAGCAAGATTGCCAACGATTTTGATCACCTATGGCAGTTCCCAAACTGTGGTGGGGCTTTGGACGGGAAACATGTCCGTATTACTCAGCCACCCAACAGCGGATCATATTTCTACAACTACAAGGGCTATTTCAGCATCATCCTGATGGCCCTTGTTAACACCAATTATGAGTTCATTTGTGTAGACATTGGGATGAATGGAAGGGTTTCCGATGGTGGAGTTTTCGAGAATACAGTTTTTGGAGAACGGTTACATAACTGTGAACTCCACTTGCCTCCTAACTCAAGAGCGCAGCTACGTTGCCTTTTTACACACTCGAGAACAATAGGCAGTAGCGCCGCCAATGGGAACGCAGTAGTGAGCACCAATCGGAGATGAGGGGGCGCGGAAAAGGCGACGCTATGCCACGCCTGCGTGCCTACAACGTCACTCTGTACAGCCCACATCGAGCGCTGTGTCGTTCGAATAGGTGTAGTGTGACAGGGTTTCAACGACCGCCGACGTCGTCACGTAGATCGCTATGATCATTCGCGTCGTTACTGCATCGCTGAGAGAGTCGGTATGTTTGACGTCTCACCAGCGATCACACAGCGACGCAGCAGCGATCCTTATCAGGTCGCATCGTCGTCGTGATCGTTGCGGGATCGCTATGTGAGACCCAGCCTTTAGTTTATGTTCTACTTCTTGCTTTGTTAAATACACTTATTTGTCTCAGCTTTGGTCTCAGACTAGTTTTATCCCACGCAATCAGATTCCATAATACCCACACAGTTGTTACATGTTGTGGCTTAAAAAGTCTGCATTAGCATTTTCTGATCCCCTTAACCCTCAAGGGTTGTTTGCATGTTAATGACCGGGCCAATTTTTACAATTCTGACCACTGTCCCTCTATGAGGTAATAACTCTGGAACGCTTCCATAGATCCCGGTGATTCTGACAGTGTTTTCTCATAATATATTGTACTTCATGATAGTGGTAAAATTTCTTTGATATGACTTGCGTTTATTTGTGAAAAAAATGGAAATTTGGCGAAAACTTTGAAAATTTCGCAATTTTCCGACTGAATTTTCATGCCCTTAAATCACAGAGATATATCACACAAAATACGTAATAAGTAACATTTCCCACGTCTACTTTACGTCAGCACAATTTTGGAAACAATTTTTTTTTCTGTTAGGGTGTGTTTCCACCATCAGTATTCCGTCAGTAATTGCTGCGTGTTTGACGCTGTGCGCTGGCGCAGCATCAAACACGCAGCGTCCAGATGTTACAGCAGAGTGGAGGGGATTTCAAGAAATCCCGTCTCCACTATGCCTAAAAACACGCAGGTGGAAGACCTGCATTAACGGACATGCAAGCGCGTCTTTTAAGATCGCAGCATGTCCTATTCCCTTGCGGAGACGCTCCGTCGCCGCAAGGGAAATAACACAGGCCTATGCAGCGCTGATTCTGGATGTGTTCAATGAACACATCCGGAATCACCGCGCGTTCACAAGGGGGCGGGGCTTTGGGCAGAGCGGACTTTCCGCTCCGTCCAAAGCGCTGTGTTTCCTGACGGTGGAAACACAGCCTTAGGAAGTTATAAGGGTTAAAAGTTGACCAGCGATTTCTCATTTTTACAACACCATTTTTTATTTTAGGGACCACATCACATTTGATGTCACTTTGAGGGGTCTATATGATAGAAAATACCCAAAATTGACACCATTCTAAAAACTGTACCCCTCAAGGTGCTCAAAACCACTTTCAAGAAGTTTATTAATCCTTCAGGTGCTTCACAGGAATTTTTGGAATGTTTAAAAAGAAGTGAACATTTAACTTTTTTTCACAAAAAATGTACTTCAGATCCAATTTTTTTATTTTACCAAGGGTAACAGCAGAAATTGGACCCAAAAAGTTGTACAATTTGTCTTGAGTACGCCAATACCCTATATATGTAGGTAAACTACTGTTTGGGCGCATGGTCGAGCTCGGAACGGAAGGAGCGCCGTTTGACTTTTCACTGCAAAAGTTGGCTGGAATTGAGATCGGACGCCATGTCGCCTTTGGAGAGCCCCTAATTTGCCTAAACAGTGGAAACCCCCCACAAGTGACCCCATTTTGGAAACTAGACCCCCTAAGGAACTTATATAGATGTGTGATGAGCACTTTGAACCACCAAGTGCTTCACAGAAGTTTATGACGTAGAGCCGTAAAAATAAAAAAATCATATTTATTTCACAAAAATGATATTTTCTTCCCAAATTTTTTATTTTCGCAAGGGTAACAGGAGAAATTGGACACCAAAAGTCGTTGTCCAATTTGTCCTGAGAACGCCTATACCTTATATGTGGGGGTAAATCATTGGGTGCACAGCAGAGCTCGGAAGGGAAAGAGTACCGTTTGACTTTTTCAACGCAGAATTGGCTGGAATTGAGATCGCATGCCATGTCACGTTTGGAAAGCCCCTGATGTGCCTGAATAGTGGAAACCCCCCAATTCTAACTCCAACCCTAATCCCAGCCCTAACCATAAACCTAACCCTGACACACCCCTAACCCTAAACCCAACCCAAACCCTAATCCTAACCGAACTTTAGCTCCAACCCTAACTTTAGCTCCAACCATAATCCTAACTTTAGTCTCAACCTTAACTCTAACTTTAGCCCCAACCCTAACCCTATTGGGAAAATGGAAATAAATAAGTTTTTTTAATTTTATTATTTTTCCCTAACTAAGGGGGTGATAAAGGGGGGTTTGATTTACTATTTATAGCGGGTTTTTGCGTTTGATAGATGTCACGCGCTAAAACACGCTTTTTATGGCAAAAAAATAGTTTTTGCATCACTATATTTTGAAAGCTATAATTTTTCCATATTTTGGCCACAGAGTCATGTGCAGCCTTGTTTTTTGCGGGACGAGTTGACGTTTTCATTGGTACCATTTTCGGGCACATAACATTTTTTGATTGCTTTTTATTACGATTTTTTTGGAGGCAAAATGAACAAAAAACAGCAATTCATGAATTTCTACGTACACACGTAGACCCATTCAAAGAACGAGTCTATGTAGATGTCATGTGTTTCCATGTACCATGTGTCCATGTGCAAAACATGCAGACATGTCCGTTTTCACACGGACAGGAAAACGTCCCGCACACGTGCACATGGAGAACACACTTTGATGTCCTCCGTGTGCACGGACGGCCACCGGGGAAGTAGCACTACTGTAAGCCGCTGTCCCCCTGCGGCAAGTGCTGAACCCGGCAGTCATCATTCTCCCTGCTCTGCCTGCGAGCAGAGGAGAACGATGAGTGGTATATTAATATTCCGCTCATCATTCTCCTCTGCTCGCAGGCAGAGCAGGGAGAATGACGACTGCCGGCTTCAGCACCAGCTGCAGAGGGACAGCGGCTTACAGTAGTGCTACTTCTCTGGCGGCCGTCCGTGTGGTACTGATGCGGCACACGGTTGCCACACGTAGTACATACACAGACACTGATATCTCCGGTACCGGAAATATCAGGATGTGTGAAGGAGGCCTAAAGCGGTTTTATTCTTCGGGTCAGTAAGATTACAGCGATAACTCATATCTTTTTTTATGTTTTGGCTCTTTTATACTATAAAACTAAATGCTGGACGAAGCATTTCTAAGTGAAACGCGCGTCGGGTGTGGTGGGTTCCCCTGGGTCTGATCTTCATGGTAACTATGCCTTTGATTTTGCTTGCATTTCATATTTTGTGTGTATATATTATTGCATTATGTAGGACTGTTATCCATATTGCTATCTTTAGCTAGGGCCATTGTCAGCCCCCCTTTTTTTGCATTGATTATTTTTCTTTATAGTTGCAACTTTGCCCTTACTATATATCTATGCATGATAGTTCTATTCCACTTTTTTCTTCTTTTTTGTAAGCATATATGTGAAGACTCTCCCTAGGTTACCCACCTATTGTCTTGTACTTTGTGGTATTGCTCCATTTTAATTTTTTAACTGTGTCCTTAATAAAGATTATGTAAGTTTGTCATATAGCCTTGTGTGAAGCTCCTTCTTTTTGGTGTTTCTATATGTTCTTGCTTCATGGCATTATAGGAGGGATATATTTAGGTGTTATTAAAAAATAATTAATTTTACTTAGCTTTATTCTGAGAGCTATAACCGTTTTATTTTTTTGCTGATGATGCTGTATGGCAACTCGTTTTTTGCGGGACAAGATGACATTTTCAGCGGTACCATGTTTATTTATATCCATTTTTTTGATTGCATGTTATTCCACTTTTTGTTCGACGGTATGATGATAAAGCATTGTTTTTTTTTGCCTCTCCTTTCGGGATACCTTTGGTCTCTGTGCTGTCTCTGATTAATGCCCTTCTTGCCTGGGGTGAGAGTTTTAGTGTGTGGCCCTCTCGTGGCAGGTTTGTTGTGGTACATCATCATTCGCTTTGACAATAATGGATTTGACGGTGCTTCGTGAGATCAGAGATTTTTTAACCCCCCTATTTTTTTTTAACCCAACCATGACTTTTACTTCTCAACAACTTTGCCCCGACTTGTTTGGAGATCTCCTTGGTCTTCATGGTGCTGTTTTGTTAATGGCGCCTCTTGCTTAATTGTGTTGTAGCTTCTGTGGCCTTTCAGAAAAGGTGTGTTTACGGACAGATCATGTGACACTTAGATTGCACACAGGTGCATTTTCTTTCATAAAGCATGTGACGTGTGAAGGTAATTGCTTGTACCAGAATTTTTTAGGGGCATCTTCGCAAAAAGGGGTGAATACATATGTTCATGCCAATTTTTAGTTATGTGATCTCATAAATTTTACTTATGTCTATATTTTTCTCACTTAACATCAGCAACTTAGACTACTTAGTGCTGATGCATATCATACACAAATCGGATAACAAAAATATTTAAACACAGGTTGTAATGTAGCAAAATAGGTATAAAGCCAAGGGGTTGAATATTTTCTCAAGCAACAGTATATGCCCTGCAATATATTACCCAAAAACCCACTGCCTATTCCCATTCATGGATCCCCACCAATATGCCTGAAAAAAACTTTTTGGGCCTTACCCTCAACATGGGTTTGGTACACAAGAAAAAAAAAACTTTTCTGTTCATACTGGGCAACAAAATCTGTTCACACTACCTCTGTATTTGCAGCGGTCCTGACCCAAGCCCATTGTGAAGCCCTAATGAAATTCTCACACCCCCTAACCCCCCAAAGAAATTCTTCCAACTACGATAACCTTAGCAAATGGAGACCCCTAATTTACCGCCAAGATTAATTTTTAAATTCATATACTCCTGAGCAAGATGTTGCAGTCACCGAGACCCTCATGAATTTCAAGGGCCATTAGTCAATCGCCCATTTATCCCCTTCATGTGTACCAAATATGGTGTA
The DNA here is from genome assembly GCA_033576555.1 of Oophaga sylvatica. NCBI lineage: Eukaryota > Metazoa > Chordata > Amphibia > Anura > Dendrobatidae > Oophaga > Oophaga sylvatica. Next base: position 364,052,795 of record JARQOD010000001.1, on the reverse strand, counting down.
AAATTGTACAAACTGTGCGACAGCACAACAGGGTACTCATCCACCTTTCTAATTTACAAAGATAGCAACTGCCAAATTAAACCACCAAACTGCCCTTAGACAAATCGGCATCACGGGTAGAATTGTCTGGGCACTAATGACGTCATTTTTTCACCACGGATACAAAGTCTAACCCAACAATTGCTACAAAAACTAGTGCAATCAAATTTGAAGCGTGTTACTCAGAGCGTACAAAAAAGATTGCTAAATTTTCAAGCTTGTGTTGCATCAACTGCATAAAAATGGTGATATCAAATTTCTTCCTGCTTAGCTATATACATTAGAGGGTATAATTTACAAAAAGACTTATAGGGGTTTTCTGTTGCTCCTGAACCACTCAGGCTCTGACTGTAAATATTACAATCTATTCCAAATAGAGGCAAATTTGTGCTCCAAAATTCACATTGTGCCCCTTCTGTTCCGAGCCCTGCCGTTTGTCCAAATAGAACTTTTTGACTACATGTATGGTATTGCTGCGCTCGTAAGAAAGTGGTTAAACTGTGGGGTCCACTTTTTTGGTATTACCTCTTGCAAAAGTGAGAAATGTGGTGTTAAAACAAGATTTTTGTGAAAAAAATTAACTTTTTTAATATGATGACCTAATGTTATCAAATTCTGTGTTGTAGCTATGTATTCAAAATGCTCACTGTACCCCTGCATAAAATCCTTGAGGGGTGTAATTTCCAAAATGGGGTTCATTTGTGGGGGTTTCCACTGTTTAGGCACCTTAGCAGCTCTGCAAATGTGACATGATTCCCACCATCTATTTCAACCAAATTTAGGTTCCAAAATTCCAATATTGCTACTGAGCTGAGCCCTGCCATTTGTCTAAACAGAGTTTTTGACTAAATGTAGGGTATCACTGCCCTCGTAAGAGTCTGTAAACTGTGGGGTTCACTTTTTGGTATTAAGTCTTGCAAAAGTGAAACAAATTGGGGCAAAAGCAACATTTTAGAGGTAGAATTTAAAGTTTTTTTTTTACATTCCACTTTGCATTAATTTCTGCGAAGCACTTGAAGAGTTTAATAAGTTCCAGATGACAGTTTAAGTATTTGAGGGGTGCAGTTTTTAAAATCTCACTTTTTGGGAAGCTCTAATATATAAGCCCCTCAAAGTCTAGGGCAAGGCAGAGAAATACGCCTGCGCAGGAGTGCAATGCCTGGGAGACTGCATGTATGATGTAGGGACCCATCATCCACAAAGCAAGAAGGAGGGCAGCGATCGTAAGATAGGAGGTGCCGGACCAGGACCAGTGACATCCCTCGGATCGGACCCCCCGCAGGCGACTATAATAAAAGTTATTCGTCTTCGCTTTCAGGTCAGGTTGGGGTAGTTATACAGAATTATAGAATGCTGCATATCAGGCCTGAAAGGTGGTGGCCGTATCTCATATTGGCCAAACCTGGTGACAGGTTCCTTTTAAAGAAAAATGCAGTAGTGTAAAGCCATTGCTTAAAGTAATGGATTAAGTGATCGGGTTTTCTTTTAGTTTTTCGTTATGCATCTATGAAGTGTCACTATTTCCAATGCAACAGATAAAATGCATACTTATTGTATTATGATATACTTGTGTCCTGTTACTGGAGAGGTGCAAAATGGAAATTCTGGTTGCAGGATTTCATAGCTTGTTATACCAATTTGAAGGTTCCGATCATCAGAGAAGCAGCAGCCTGAGATTACACATACCTGTTTGGTAAATTAAAATTGATGCCAAGACAGAACATCTGTTCAATAAACAGCTGCCAAAGGCCTCATTCAGATGGTCATGTTGCATTGTTTTTATTCACCGATACCAACGCATACCCATTATAGTTTATGCTGCTGTTCACATGTCCTCGTTTTTACATGGAGTCTGTCCGTGCAAAACCAAGACGACATCCATTTTGTTTCTGGCAGCATGGATAACGAGAGCCAGTACAAGTCTATGGGCCCGTGAAAAACACGTAAACATATGATGGCATCAGTGTACAGTGTTTAACATTGCAAATATAGGACAAATGTTGTCACTTCTTTCTTTATCCATCAAAAACATTGATGATACACTGATGGTAAATGCGGACACATTGATCCAAAACACTGATCCTATTTTTTTCATTTATGTGTTTAAACATGGTTGTGAGAATGATGCCTAAAGGTGTGTGTGTATAAGCTAAAGCCAAATATTTCCCTAGTGGGTGAGCCAAATCCCTCCGCTCGCACACACCAACTTATGGAATCTAGTATTTTGCTGTAAAGAAAATAAAAAAAAAAAAAAATTAACAAAACTCCTCAATACAGATGAAGGCATCTCTAAAGATCTCCCTCCAGCATATTTTTCTTTTTGCCTGAAAAGTGCAATATAGGCTGTTAATTATGTGGAAGTGTGTGTCTGGCTTGTGAAGAACTATTTTATGTGTAGTGTGTGGGTTGTCTGCCACCTTGATTCAGTTTTCCCCTCTGCTATGGTTCCCCTAATGCAGGTTACATTTCCCAAGATGCCAGATTCTCATCACATTGCTCTTGCTCCTGGTTAGTGGCAGCAGTGACAATTCAATGACATAGGATACACTGCAGTATCGGACTTTCACCAACTAACCAATTGGAACAATATATAAAATGTAACTTTTAAATTAACAAGCGTAAAATACTTAATCTATTCTAATATTTAAAATCATTTCATTGGTCACAGATGACAATTGCAGATGCAGTTTTGGTCTTGTGATATTGTGCCAATTTGGGAGAAGCTAACATTAGTGGATAATTGTATTTTTCACTCCCAATCCTAAAGCTGAGCAAGTTTAAGCAGACAGGTTAATGCAGCTCTCTGCCTCTGATAATCTATTCTAGGAGCTAAGTATTAATTTTACGTGTTAATTAAAAGCTTTATTTTATATAAATATTATTACTTCAATTGGATTAGTCTGTGAAAGTTTGTTAATTTTTGAAGATACCTTGCTAACTAATCAGCAGTGAATTCACACTGCCGTATCGGGGAACATTAGCCCTATGTGATTACAGTACTGGGCAAAATTTTTAGGCTGGTGTGGAAAAAAAATGCTACAAAGTAAAAAGGCTTTAAAAAAAACATAGGAGTTTTAGGTTTATTTTTAGCAATTAACAGATGGGTGAAGCAGGGTCACACTCGTCGCTGGCAGTTCTGAGCTGATGGCACTGCTGGATATCTTCCCACTTTGAATGCAGGTAACCACAGATCTTTCAGCCGCTGCACTTAGTTTCCTTTGCAGTGTGGAACATCATAAGCTACCTATTTCTTGACCTGTAACATAAAATGGTCTTTCACAATCTCACCTTTGTATAAGAGGGTCTGTTCCTCACCCAGTTTTAAGCCTCGTTCAACACCACTATTTTTGTTACAGTTAATGATTATATCATAGGTGATAATGACTGAATTTACATGTTTGCAGGGCACAAATCAGATTATCTAAAGCGGACAATGAATTAAAGCTTGCAAGAGACATTAAAAACAATAAAAAAGGATTTGGGGGATATGTCAAAAGTAAGAGAAAAGTCAAAGATGCTATAGGATTTTTACAGGATGAAAATGATGAAATGGTAAGAAAGGATGTTGAGAAGGCCGAACTTTTAAATTCCTATTTTGCATCTGTTTTTTCTCAGAAAGGAAATGTTACGTCAACTGATCTTCAGTGTCCTATTAAAGAAATAGGAGAATCCAGGATATCTGTAAACAAAAAAATAGTGAGGAAACACTTAGCTAACAAATGAATTCAAGTCTCCAGGTCCAGATGAATTACACCCCAGAGTACTGAATGAGATAGCAGAAGGACATTTTTGAACCACTCTCCATAATCTTTGAAAATTCTCAGAGAACAGGAGAAGTCCCAGAACTGGAGAAGAGCAAATGTTGTTCCTATCTTCAAAAAGGGGAAGAAGGTGGACCGAGGGAACTATAGACCGGTGAGTCTGACTTCTATACCAGGAAAGACCTTTGAACAAATTATTACACAACATGTATGTAAGTACCTGGATAAGAATGAAGTGATTAACCAGAGTCAGTATGGGTTTGTAACTAATAAGTCTTGTCAGACTAACTTAATCTCCTTCTTCAACAGAATAACTGACAGGGTGGATCAGGGAAATGCTGTAGATGTATATCTTTGTGTATAGAAGCCGTTGGCACAAATCTAAAGTATGAAGGTGGTGCTCAAGTAGGATCCCAATCTGTACTTTATTAAATAACCACTTTCAAATTTCCATTGGTGTGTGCCAAGTTAGTTTTTTTGTAGATGTATATCTTGACTTCTGCAAAGCATTTGACAAAGTATCTCACACAATCCTTATTGAAAAAATGACTAAGTATGGAATGGACAAGGCAACTGTTAGGTGGATTCATAACTGGCTTAGTGATAGGACCCAAAGAGTGGTCGTAAATGGCTGCATATCCAGTTGGAAGAATGTCTCAAGTGGGGTACCACAGGGCTCTGTCCTGGGCCCTGTATTGTTCAACATCTTTATCAATGATTTAGATGAAGGAATTGAGGATAAACTGATTAAATTTGCTGATGACACAAAGCTAGGAGGGATAGTTAATACTATAGAAGACAGAGAGAGAGGATTCAAAGAAATATAAATAAACTGGAGCAGTGGGCAGCAACTAACAGAATGGTTTTTAACAGGGAAAAATGAAAAGTATTACATCTGGGCAATAAAAATGAAAAAAGCATAGACAAAATGGGAGGAATAGGGCCAAGTAACAGCACATGTGAAAAAGACTTGGGTATACTAATAGATCACAGACTGAACATGAGTCAACAGTGTGATGCAGAAGAAGCAATGGGATGAAACTAAATGGGAGGACACAGATTAGATACTAGAAAAAAAACTTTTTGACAGTTAGGGTGATCAATGAGTGGAACAGGCTGCCACGAGAGGTGGCGAGTTCTCCTTCCATGGAAGTCTTCAGAGGCTGGACAGACATCTGTCTGGGAGGATTTGATGCTTTGAGCAGGGGGTTGGACCAGATGACCCAGGAGGTCCCTTCCAACTCTACGATTCTATGGTATAATTGGTAACTCATATAACTGACTAATATAAAACCATACCTGACCTTGAACAAGTGTACCTAGAACTAATGCTGTTTTGAAGGCAAAGTGTGGTCACACCCAATATTGATTGGAATTTTTATTTTGTTCACTCACCTTGCTGAAAATAAAAAGCAAAACTCTATTAACACTTTGAAACTTTATTGATCGGCGGTCATATCAAGCTGCCGGTCAGTACATGCACTGTTTAAATTTGTGACTACACAGGCAGATCAAATTAAACAATGCACACAGAGATCTATACTAGATTGTTCAGTGTACATAGGCTGCCATAGTTGTTGGAATGATTATTTTATTGTGCTGCACAAAAGATCATGCAACACAATGAACAAATGTTTTGCTCATTCATCGGGTAACCAGCAGTCTGATTACATGGCAAGACAATAGTGGAACGAACGGTTTTAACAACACCCGTTTGATTATCTTACAGCATGAATATTCATACCGCACAGCCAGAGGAGTAGTCCCATATGATAAATATAAAACCATCTAAAATAAAAGCCCAATGTTTATGCAAATTGTCTCTTCAGCCCAAGGAAGAGGACTAGAACTCTAGTGCCACCTAATAGTACCAATCTTAAAGTCAATATCGACCCTATAATGAGCCTTGCAATATGACTTGGGATAAAAGCCTAAAGTCTCCTCACGTTGGCATGCCAGGCTTGACATGTCACTCTCGACAAGGAGGAACTTTACCCCTTGGATCCTGGTCAGTCACCTCTGATCCAGCCAAACCAGATCTTACACTTTGCACTGACAAGGGGGCAGTACCCCGAAAGTGTCTGCAAATTGAGATTCTGGTTTGGCTTTCATCCCAAGTCATGTTGCAAGGCTCGATATTGACTTTTAGGATTGTTACTTCCAATGGGAATAGGAGTTCTAGTTCTCGTCCTAACTAAAGAGACAATTTGCATATTTAATTTCCCAGAGGAGCATTGCAAGGCTTAAAAGTCTCCTCACCTCGGCATGCCTGGCTTCACAAGTCACTCTCCACAAGGAGAAACGTTGCCCCTTGGATAGGTCTTTGTCCAAATCTTTAGCTGATCAGAAGAAAGAGAGGACCAAGGAGGGAATAGCTGGGTCATGATGGTCAGGAGTCTGAAAACTGCCAGGAGGGATTCAATAGGTGATTAGCTCACAGAGTGACAGTATAGCACATGTACAGGACTGGTTATCAGAAGAGTCATATAATCTCTCTATAGGAGGAGTGATACTGAGAATATTAACCCCTTTACCCCCAAGGGTGGTTTGCATGTTAATGACCAGGCCAATTTTTACTATTCTGACGACTGTCCCTTTATGAGGTAATAACTCTGGAACGCTTCCATGGATCCCGGTGATTCTGAAGTTGTTTTCTCGTGACATAGTGTACTTCATGATAGTGTTAAAATTTCTTTGAAATGACTTGCGTTTGTGAAAAATGGAAATTTGGCAATTTTCCAACTTTGAATTTTCATGCCTTAAATCAGAGATATGTCACATAAAATACTTAAGTAACATTTCCCTCATGTTTACTTCATATCAGCACAATTTTGGAACCAAAATGTTTTTTTTGTTAGGAAGTTATAAAAGGTTAAAAATTAAACAGCGATTTCTCATTTTTACAACACCATATTTTTTTTTTTTTTGGGACCACATCACAGTTGTAGTCAATTTGAGGGGTCTATATGATAGAGAATTCGCCAGTCCTTACACTGGCTGCCCATTCATTATAGGATCCAATTCAAAGTACTTGTTCTCACCCACAAAGCTCTCCACTGTGCAGCACCCCCCTACATCTCCTCCCTCATTTCTATCTATCGGCCTAACCGACTGCTGCGCTCTGCAAACGACTTTCGACTAACCTCTGCACTAATCCGTACCTCCCGACTCCAAGACTTCTCCCGCGCTGCGCCAATCCTCTGGAATGCTCTACCCCAAGAAATTAGGACTATCCACAATTTGCATGGTTTCAGGCGCTCCCTCAAAACACATTTGTTCAGAGCGGCCTATCACATTCACTAATCAAAGTCATTCTATGTGTATGTGTGTGTGTGTTTAGCCCATTCACTATATTCATCACCATCCATCCCTCACTCCCTCAAGATGGCTGGACCATCATTGTAAATGCACCATTGTATATACACACCTGTACTTTGCATCTCCCCCACCTCATTGTAGATTGTAAGCTCTCACGAGCAGGGGCGGCTTATTTTGCTTTAATTATTGTATTGTTAACGTTGTTACTTATGACTTGTGTTTTGAAACTGTTAAGCTGTAAAGCGCTGCGGAATATGATGGCGCTATATAAACAAAGATTATTATTACTATTATAGAGAATACCCAAAAGTGACACCATTCTAAAAACTGCACCCCTGAAGGTGCTCAAAACCACATTCAAGAAATTTATTAACCCTTCAAGTGCTTCACAGGAATTTTTGTAATGTTTTTTTTTTAAAAAAAAATTAACATTAACTTTTTTTCCACAAAAAATTTACTTCAGATCCAATTTATTTTATTTACCAAGGGTAACAGGAGAAATTGGTCCACAAAAGTTGTACAATTTGTCCCGATGACGCCAATACCCTATATATGCAGGTAAACCACTGTTTGGATGCATGGCAGAGCTCGGAAGAGAACGAGCGCCATTTGACTTTTCAATGCAAAATTGGCTGGAATTGAGATCAGACGCCATGTCGCGTTTGGAGAGCCCCTGACATGCATTAACAGTGGAAACCACCCAATTCTAACTCCAACCCCAACCCTAACTTTATGTCATGGGTGTATCGCCACGAGGATCGTCGCGATTACACACTCTGACTTCTCACAGCTGAGTTGCTGTTTCTTTGTGTTTGGTAATGAGGGAGTTAATTTTACCTAGCTCTTTGCTAAGACTAGGTCCAGCCTCGCCCGGCTGCTTTTGATTATGTTCTAATTAGATTCCTTCATATACCTGCCAGTCTGCTTGTTAGATGCCGGTGAAAGCATTCATGTAGTCTAGCAGACTGGATCGGTTCTGAGAATACTTAAGCTAAGAGTTCCTTAGTTGTTTTTACTCTTATAGCTTATAGTTTATCTCTGAGACCTTAGGTGTTCCTACTGTGTGTGAGTGTTGTATGTAAGACTTTATTTACGTTATTTCTTGTCTTTCTTTTATGTCTTTCTGTTTATTAACCGTTACCTGTTCATTCCCTTTGGTGGTAATCAGGGTCCTTCTTAGGACTAGATTAAAGTTGGCAGGGATTGATAGGAGACAGGGTTTACGCTGGTGGCCTGGACCTCTGTACCTTTAACAGTACCTCCAGGTAGAGGGATTAGTTAGGACCCCAGTTTAGGGTCAGCATAGACCCCGGTCACCCTCTAGCCGGAGACAGCGTATAACGAATTCCGTATTGACCCACTGGACATTCTGTCAGGTAATTCTATGTTATCATATATCTATGCGCATGTTATATAGTATGTTGCCCTTTTGATATAGATTACTGTCATCACATATATATATCTGCTATACAGCGTGACATTTTCACCGGCCCATACTAAGGATTCTCCCCAGCTGTCATGGATCCAGTAGCCCAGCTGGCCCGGCAGTTGCAGGGGTTGTCCATGGAGTTTGCAGACATTAAGTCCAAGGTTTTGTCCCCCCCGGAGCAAACCAGATCTGAACCTAAGGTTGCTCTCTCCCGGACAGGTTCACTGGTGGGCGGGACAAATTTTTTACTTTCCGGGAGGCATGTAAATTGTACTTTCGGCTGCGGCCTCGGTCATCTGGGAGTGAAGAGCAGAGGGTGGGAATTGTTATCTCGCTCTTACAAGGGGACCCTCAATCTTGGGCGTTCTCTATTCCTCCAGGCTCCCCAGATCTCCAGTCAGTGGATCGATTTTTTACTGCCCTGGGTCTGGTATATGATGATCCGGATCGAGTTTCCCTTGCTGAAACAAAGTTACGTAAAATACGGCAAGGAAATCGTCCAGCGGAGGAATATTGTTCTGAGTTCCGTAGATGGGCAACAGATACTCAGTGGAATGACCCGGCTCTTAGGAGCCAGTTTTGTCAAGGGTTGTCTGACAAATTAAAAGATGTGTTGGCTCAGTATGATTCTCCTCCATCACTGGAGGCTGCTATGGCCCTCGCTATTCGCATTGATAGACGAATTCGGGGAAGACGCGAGGTAACTCCGCCTCCCGTGATGACTCCACCTACTACTAAGGTCCCTTATACTGAGGTTCCCCTGGTCTGTTCTGAGGAACCCATGCAGTTGGGAGGGACATCTTTTTGTAGGAGGGAATCGGCGGTGCGCCGCAAGACTAGAAGGTGTTTCTTTTGCGGGAGAGAGGGACATTTTGTTGGGGGTGTCCATCCCGGGCCTCTTTGAGCAAAGGAGTTAACCTGGGAGTGTGTATTTCGTCCCCAAATCCCTCTCAGTTTCTCGTGCCTGCGGAGGTGGTGATTGGTACTAGAACTGAGAGGATTTCTGTTTTTCTTGATAGTGGGTCCGGGGCTAATCTGGTGGACGCTCGGTTTGCCCAGGTGCATGGTATGCAACTGAGTGTATTTGCCAAACCGGTCCCTATAGTCTCTATTGATTCTAGACCTCTCGGTCAAGGTAGCTTGGTACAAGCTGTTCATAACATAGATCTTCGAGTAGGGGCAATACATAAAGAGCAATTGTCTTGTTATGTGTTGGAGGGTCTACCTACTCCTATTGTGTTGGGACTTCCTTGGTTGGCTAAACATAACCCAGTGATTGATTGGCAATCCAGAAAGGTAAGCCAGTGGGGTGAATTTTGCAGGAATAACTGCATGAGCACGGTCATTGGTGCGGTTGTGCCTAGGACTTTGTCTCCTTTTCTGGAGGACTTTGGGGAGATGTTCTCAGAGGAGGGATGTAAAGAGTTACCTCCTCATCGCGCATATGACTGCTCAATAAAGTTGCTTCCTGATGCCTTATCTCGTACTTTCCCAGGGGCCGGGAGGACGGATGATCCGGTTCCTATTCCTCAGGAGGGAGTTGTAGTGTCAGCTGTATGCTCTGAGCTTGAGGGGGAGGTATTCGGGGCTCAGGGGGACGCCCCTGTGGGACTTCCAGGGAGACTGATAGTTCCAGATCGGTTAAGACTGAAGGTTACGGGGAACCGTTACAAACGGATGGCTGATAGGGGGAGAGTTTCTGGTCTAGATCTGAAGGTGAACGATCTGGTTTGGTTGTCTACCAGGAATATAAAACTTAAAGTTTCCTCCTGGAGGTTGGGTCCCAGATTCATCGGGCCGTACAGGATCAGTTCCATAATTAATCCTGTGGCATTTCGTCTGGACCTCCCTCCTACATTTAAAATTCATAATGTGTTTCACAAATCATTACTTAAAAAGTATGTGGCACCAGTCATACCGTCACCTCTACCTCCTCCTTCAGTGGTGGTCAATGATAACGTGGAATTTCAGGGGTCGAAAATCATTGACTCACGTCTCAGTCGCAAATTCCCTTCAGTACTTGGTTCATTGGAGGGGGTATGGTCCTGAGGAGAGGACGTGGGTCCCTGCGTCTGATGTTAACGCAGATCGATTGGTTCGGACCTTTCACACAACTCACCCGGGCAGACCTGGCCCTGAGGGTCCGGAGGCCCCTCGTAGAGGGGGGGGGGGTACTGTCATGGGTGTATCGCCACGAGGATCGTCGCGATTACACACTCTGACTTCTCACAGCTGAGTTGCTGTTTCTTTGTGTTTGGTAATGAGGGAGTTAATTTTACCTAGCTCTTTGCTAAGACTAGGTCCAGCCTCGCCCGCTGCTTTTGATTATGTTCTAATTAGATTCCTTCATATACCTGCCAGTCTGCTTGTTAGATGCCGGTGAAAGCATTCATGTAGTCTAGCAGACTGGATCGGTTCTGAGAATACTTAAGCTAAGAGCTCCTTAGTTGTTTTTACTCTTATAGCTTATAGTTTATCTCTGAGACCTTAGGTGTTCCTACTGTGTGTGAGTGTTGTATGTAAGACTTTATTTACGTTATTTCTTGTCTTTCTTGTATGTCTTTCTGTTTATTAACCGTTACCTGTTCATTCCCTTTGGTGGTAATCAGGGTCCTTCTTAGGACTAGATTACAGTTGGCAGGGATTGATAGGAGACAGGGTTTACGCTGGTGGCCTGGACCTCTGTACCTTTAACAGTACCTCCAGGTAGAGGGATTAGTTAGGACCCCAGTTTAGGGTCAGCATAGACCCCGGTCACCCTCTAGCCGGAGACAGCGTATAACGAATTCCGTATTGACCCACTGGACATTCTGTCAGGTAATTCTATGTTATCATATATCTATGCGCATGTTATATAGTATGTTGCCCTTTTGATATAGATTACTGTCATCACATACAGCGTGACACTTTATCCCCAACCCTAACACTAACTTTAGCCCAACTCTAACCCTAATAGGAAAATGGAAATTAAATAAAAAAAAAGTATTTATTATTTTGCCCTAAGGGGGTGATAAAGGGGGTTTTGATTTACTATTTTTTTATTTTGATCACTGTGATAGGCGTTTTTATTGCAAATAAATTGTTTCTGCATCACCACATTTTGAGAGCTATAATTTTTCCAAATTTTGGCCTAGAGAGTCATGTGAGGTCTTGTTTTTTGCGGGACGAGTTGACGTTTTTATTGGTACCATTTTCGGGCACATAACATTTTGTGATCACTTTCTATTCCGATTTTTGGGAGACAGAATGAGCAAAAACCAGCAATTCATGAATTTCTTTGGGGGGGGGGGGGTGGGTCGTTTACACCGTTCCGCATGTGGTAAAATTGATAACGCAGCTTTATTCTTCGGGTGAGTACGATTACAGCGATGCCTCATTTCCATCTTTTTTATGTTTTGGCGCTTTTATATAATAAAAATTTATTTTATTTTGCATCACTTTAGTCTGACAGCTATAACTTTATTTTTTCGCTGATGACTGTATGGCGGCTCATTTTTTGCGGGACAAGATGACGTTTTCAGTGGTACCCTGTTTATTTTTAACCGTTTTTTTTGATTGCGTGTTATTCCACTTTTTGTTCGGCGGTATGAAGATAAAGCATTGTTTTTTGCCTTGTTTTTTTATGGTGTTCACTAAAGGAGTTAACTAGTGTGACAGTTTTATAGGTCGGGTCGTTATGGACGCGGCGATACCAAATATGTACTTTTATAGTTTAGATTTTTTTTTCATTCTCATTTTTTCATTTAATTTAGCAATAGAATATTGATTTTTTTTTATTTATTGATTTTTTTTAAATATTTTTACAATTATTTAATTTTTTTTTATTTCATTCTAAGTTTTACACTTTGTCCTACTATGGGACACTCATTTTTTGCAGCCTGATTGCTTCTATAGCAGGCAGATGAAGCCGCATCTCCATGCTATAGAAGCTGTCAGCGCTGCATGTTGAGCACACTGACCTGAGAGACCTCCTGATCATGCACTTTGCATGACAGGAAGTTTCTCAGCTCTGGAGACCCGGATGTCGATGACGACATCGGGTCTCCAAGGCAGCGATTGGGACCCCGTGTCAGGGGGTCTCTGATCCCGGAACGCTGCGATATTGTTTGATCGCAGTGTTCCGGGGGTTAAAGTGTCGGGAGTGGTCTGTGACTGCTCCTGGCACTTAGTGCCGGGTGTCAACTGTGAGAATCAGCTGACACCCGGCCGCGATCTGCCGCGCTACCCCCATGAGTGCGGCCGAACGCTATGACGTACTATCCCATCCATGGTCAGACAGGCCCAGGGCACTGCACAGGAACTCAAGGTTATTATGGTACCAGGAACTCAAGTTTATTATGGTACTCAACCAGGAACTCAAGTTTATTATGGTACCACCAATATTTGCATTATAAAAGCATTTTCAAATCTCAGTGTCTGGTCCATGACATACAAATAGGTTAAACCTGAGCAATAATCTGGAATAAACAGTGACGCTTTCCACTTAAAGAAGTTGTACACTACTTGGACAACTCCTTCTCATACCCCAAGCTTGGCCCCGATGACAAAGCTTATACTCTCTTCCCATGCCAGGACCGTTCCTGCGCTGTCGGGACTCGCTCTCCCTCGGGCTGTCATGCATTGTTGTGACACGAGCCCGGCGTCCAATCAGCTCTGGCGTCACTAACTGCCTTCGGACATTTTGAGCATGAAGTGGAACTCAGAAGTCAGCTGAAGGCCGGACTTCCTCTTCATGTTCAAAACGGCCAAAGGTGGAGACAGTGACGCCAGCACTGATCGGGCACTGGTGTCACAGCACTGCACAAGAGCCCCAGGGACAGCGAGTGCCAACACTGTGGTAACAGCGCTGGTGAGGGAGGAGAGTGTAGACTTTATTATTTTATGGGGGCCAAACATTTTGTTGTCCTAGCCGTGGACAACCCCTTTAAAATAGTAGTGTGATGAACAGAAAACCAAAAATGACAAATGCATGTGAAATCCAGTTGGGGGGAGGGGAGTAAACCGTGGTGTGACATTAAAGGTGAGAGAAACAGGGCTAACAGTGATGGTCTCTCTTGGGACTACATCTCTTCAGAATTAGATGTCTTAGAGCAAGTCGATCACTTGCTTTTTTCCTCTTCCAGGGAACTCCTCACTGCTTCTTTGACTGCTAAAGAAAAGAACAATAATGACAGTCAAGGAAACAGACCAATCACTTGGGCCTTTACACCTACGAGCAGCTAAACTAAGGCTGCAGAACCAGGTTATGTACAGGATATTCTGTCCCTTGAAGTATAACAAGAGGTGGAATGTGAATAAACTATAGTTTTGTGCCCAATATAGAAGGGATTGTCCATTACACAGCTCAAAAAAACACATTTGATTTGCCACAAGACTGAAGAAGAGATACAAAGAAACAAGAGACTAAGACAGTTCCTCTAGATCTACACATTGTCCACAGAATCTGTCTATCACTATTAGCTGGAAGCTTGTGCACAAAGCCCATACTCTAGGATTAGAAATACTTTGTAAATGATTTGAGATTTTACCCTGACAGTTTGTCTAGGTAATAAATACTGCTAAATCCCAGTGCTGTGGAGTCAGTAAGCCAAACCTCTGACCCCACAGCCCTGCCTCACTACTGAGCATGTACATAAAGTGCATCTCGCCTAAAAGTCCAAATCCTTACATCAGGATCAGAACAAACATTTATAGGACATTTCGGAACTTTCCCAAATTATGAAAAAATTTACAGCACACTATTGTATTACTGTATACAATTTTATATTATTAAATATATTTTATTCCGGTATATATTTTCAGAGTCAGTTTATTTTGCATTGACTCCACAGCCCTGCTAAGTCTTTTACTAGTTACCTACTAGTTTTCATCATCAATGAAAGAGAATTAATCTTTCCATAAGGTATGCTTCTGTGGTATGATATAGCATAAGGAAACTTATCACACGAGTATTTCCAAGCCATGGGCAATGGGCACAAGCATCATGGACTTTTACCTTCAGGAGTCTGTATTTTATAATACACTGTGATAAATGACCTAGCAGACCACTGTACTATTTGGTAGATCCTTAGGTTTTTGCCAAACTCCATGCATTTCAAATGCGCATTTACCCGTCCCCCACCCAACTGCTATAGAACAGTCGGAAGGTTCCCATACACTTTAGCTGATTGACTGGTCAGACAGAAGTGAGCGGGACTGACTGATAATTGTAATGCAGATGCCATCTTAGTGAGGAAACGGCAGCTGAAACACCACATGACTAGCTAATATTGTCAGGGGCAGCTACTATATTTCTCGAAACAGCTGCTGCATTTGATTGTGGGGGGGTGGTGACAACATATTCCATGGTTTTGATAAGCCCTCTGAATAGGAGCTGCTATTTGTTGACAGTTCAAAAGGTATCGGGAAGAAGACCATCCCCAGAACGTACTTCATAACTTGCTGATAGTTTCCACAATATAAAAACGCCAAAGTCAGCTGTATCTTTTCAGGAATGAGCATGCAGGCAGAAAACGCCAATACAATTTACAGTAAAAGGAAACTGTTGCAATATCTGCTACTAGTTCCCAGTGATTACCAACAACCCTCAAACACATTTTAGTACTTTGGTCTGCTGGAGGACATACAGTGCACTGCGGGAGGAAAGCTTTCTAACCAATGAGAATAGAAAAGCCAATGTGAAGAATTTATCAAAACCGGTGGTAAGTACACTAGTCTTGAACCTATAACCCACTGGAGTAAGATGTTCCAAGTTTATTGAGCGCGACACGCCTCTTAAGAAATCTAGTGCATCTTTTGGGCTTTCCGTGCGCCAGAAAATTAACCTTACACCAGTCACGATCTGTTGTACATGTCAGCTACAGTGCATGCCAGGTCTCTGACATGCATTACAGTAAATTTGTTGGGAAGCAATAGGCCACACAATTTTTGTTAAGATCTGCCCACTTTCTGAAAAAGTGCAGGACCAATGCAAAAGGAAAGAAATGGCGCAAAATAAAATTTGAAACAGATTTTGGGATTATTTGATGAAAGTTTTCTGGCGTAGAAGCAGTGATTAAAGGGAATCTGTCACCCCATTTTTGGACTATGAGATACGGCCACCGCCATCAGGGGCTTATCTACAGCATTCTGGAATGCTGTAGATAAGCCCCCGATGTCACCTGAAAGAGAAGAAAAACTAGTTATATTATACTCACCCAGGGGCGGTCCGCCGTCCGGTCCGATGGACGTTGCGGTCCGGTTCGGCGCCTCCCATCTTCTAGCGAAGCCCTCCTCTTCTCAGCGTCCTGTCGCAGCTCCTGCGCAGGTGCACTGATCTGCCCTGGTGAGGGCAGAGCAGAGTACTGCAGTGCGCAGGCGCCGGGAAAGGTCAGAGAGGTGCGGCACTAGCGCACTGCAGTACTCTGCTCTGCCCTCATCAGGGCAGATCAGTGCACCTGCGCAGGAGCCGCGACGGGACAGAAAGAAGAGGCCGGCTTCGCTAGACGATGGGAGGACCGCGACGCCCATCGGACCGGACGGCGGACCGCCCCTGGGTGAGTATAATATAACTGATTTTTCTCATCTTTCAGGTAACATCAGGGGCTTATCTACAGCATTACAAAATGCTGTAGGTAAGCCCCTGATGGCGGTGGCCGTATCTCATAGTCCAAAAATGTGGTGACAGATTCCCTTTAATTCTGTGTGCGCAGAACTTGGAACTTTTTTTTTTCCTTAAGAACTTCACAAGAGAGCCAAGCTTGGAATAGCAAATTGTCAATATATTTATTCAGCTAAGTGATCACATCTCTTAATGTTCTGTATCTAGCAACAAGAACAGGACTGCACAAAAAAAATAAAATAAATAAACCCTCCAAAGTAGTAGCACGTTTTTCCACTTTCTAATGGAGGCCACACCACTGGGGTAACGGCATGCTGTCTCCGTGAATCAGCAGAGAACAGGTGGCATCTTCTTGTAGTGAGAGTTGGTGTGGCCTTTTGCATGTGGTGGAGGAAAAAGTTTCTGGATTTGGTGTGGGTGCAATGTTGCCTGTCCGCAAATATTAGAAAGTCAAAAAATAATAAATAAGAATGTATTGTGACAGTTCGTGTTCACTCTCCACATTGAAGTCTGCTCTGTTTATGCAGAGACACTTTTTCAATCTCATGAATGCTCAATTTAAATGTTGGAAAACGGGATCTTAGCTAACACCAAGCTGAGCTCTCTGCGTGCATTTAGGTACATACAGAGGTGCTGGGAAGGGCCTGCTGGCCTCCCTGTGGAGCCAGAAGAGATCTGCCGCTGGTTAGCGTCTGCAGTACTGCGGTATTAGAGAAAGGAAGACATTGATTTACACTAGTGGAGACACAGAACAGGGGAAATCCCCAGCCACATTTAGGAAACCACGTACCTTGTCTAGTGACGTTTTCTGCCGTGTGCAGAGCCTGACCGCCAAGATCACAGACTACGCTATCTACAGTTTGGTGATGCCTTAAGAAGAATGGTCGGATGAAGCGGCTGTATAAGGTCTGGGAGCCATTCCATGTAAAAGGAGCCATACACCAGAGCAGGAAAGCACACTGTTGGGAAAAATAAGGAGTTAAATATACTAACAGCGTTACTCTCCTCCAGGGACTGTGCCTATTGGACATGATTTAGAGTCCGTTCTATTGGACTGTGCGGCAATACTAAACAGCATAGCAACATCGAGATACATATAAAATTAGATTTTCTGGTTTCTTGTTTAATCACCGTCCCCTGGTCCAGGGTCAAGTCTCAATCACCGATCCCGGTGTCTGCAGCGCTGACGTCCCACCGACAGTGCTGCAGATAACAGAGCTTAGCAGCTCTGCCAGAGGTGATGGGACGAGGTGCTGAGAGATGTCATCGGCTGCTGCTAAGCTTCTAGGGTGAGCAAATCTATTTGAGAAAAAAAAATCCAGCACCCAGGGGTTTTCTGACTACCCCTTTGAAGAGAAACTAAATTTTAAACAAGTTTTATCAAAAATATGGCTTTTGGGTACTGAAATTGTTACCCATTGGGTCTGTAGACCCCCAAACAGTGCGTAGCTTAGCAAACAGCTGGAGAACTCCTGAATGAGCGCGCACAGAGAGATACTAATTCTATAGAAAGCATACAGGTTTTTTTTTTTTAGTCTATACTTAATGAATCCCTACTCCGCTCTATGTGCACTCCTTCTGCTGACCTGTGCATTTGTTTGGTTAGGAAGGTGGGGGTGTGCCGATCGATCAGTGGAGGTCTTATCTTAGGACCTAGAGCGTCATTGATCCGCATTCAGTTAAATATTAAAAAATAAAAACATTAAACTTTAGTTTCTCATTAATGGCATTGGCATGTATAAAAAAACAACAAAAAACACTCAAGCTCACTAAAGCACCACTCCAGCATGCTTGCATGTTTTTTTTCTTCAATTTTTAAAAAGGTCATTCACTACCTTGACTCAGTTAGGCCATGTTCACATGTCCAGTAGAGATCAGTTAGAACGGATCCAGCAGCAATCCTCCATTGGCAAAAACCAGAGTTGTGCAGACTTTAATTGTAAAGTGCTGTGGAATATGTTGGCGCTATGCAAGTAAAGATTATTATTAGTCCATTAAAATAACCAATTTAAGCTGAATCCGTTTTTTTAACGTTGACATCTATGGAAAACGGACTAGTTAGCCATCCTCTTTCATTTGTAATGGATCCATTTTTTTTTTTACTTACAGGATCCAGCTGAAATCAATTACCGATTTAAAATCATTAAAAAGTTGCATCTGCACAAAGTTTTTGCCAACAGATTGCTGCTGGAGCTGTTCTCACCGATTAACATGTAAAACTGGCACTTATTTTATCCAGATTTTCCACTACGAGTGAAATTTGTGGCAAAAACACTGAAAGAATCGACATCCTGCAGATTTAAATCTGAAACTCAAAAATATGCAGTGTGTGAACGAGACTTCAGGACTCGCATTCACTTTGCTGGCATTAGGAAGCCCTTCAGGATTTGTGCCATCTGAAGGGGAAAAAAAAACAAATCTGCAACGTGTGCACAGGCCCCAGAAGGCAATGCCTCACACCAAAGACAACTACTTACAAGCAGCAACCGGATTACATTTCTACCAATAACTGAAATTAAAAATGATGGCTGCATCACAGATTAAATACAGTAAGATTGATAACTAGAACAAAATGTAAATGGCATACTAAGGTGAGAGATGGGAAGAAAATTGTAGGAAGAAACAAAAATATCCAGGGTGGAAAACAAGATGAATGTGAGGAAAACTTTGCCTTTAATTCTTCCAATAAAAAAAGCATCATAGCTTGTACAGAACAGGGGACAGGTCAGACTGACGCCTTTCGGCAGATAAGCTTTAATCATGGTATATAGCATGCTATCATGATCACGCACTAAAGCAGGGCTGTAGAGTCGGAGTCGTGGAATCGGAGTCCATTTTGGTGAAGTCGGAGTCATGGAAATTGAGGAGTTGGAGTCAAAGGTTTGGCTTCCCGACTCCACAGCCCTGGTACGAGGGAGTCGGAGTCGTGGTCATGGAAATTGAGGCGTCCGAGTTGGAGTCGGAGGTTTGGCTTTCCGACTCCACAGCCCTGCATAAAGGTGAATCCATCACAAACCGGTCCTAATTAATAAACACACCCTTGTGCACAAATCGCCATCTCTCACCGGATTAAAAACTCTATGCCCATAAGTTTTAGAGCTGTAATATCTCCTTGGAGAAATTAAAAGAATTTTTTAGAAAAGGCCAAGATGTTGAGTGCTGTAGAGCCAACTGCATCCGACACTTTTTTTTTTTCTAAGTCCTATAATACATCCCACATATATAATCCTACATAGTGAGCACTCTTACATGAATGATTCCAGTGGTGTTGCAATTAATAAAATGCTTGATTGAACCCCCTCCCGCCCGAAATTCTCACCACGTCGGTAACAACCCATACAATCCATGTAGACAAAGAAATCACACCAAAAGATGTCCATAAATTCAGTTGTGTAATAAAAGAAATAACACAGGGAAAAAGTATTGAACACATGAAGAAAGAGGTGCACAGAGGAAGTCCGCCTAGTAGTGGAAGCAGCCGCGGCCTCGTCTATCATTCGTCAGGTAATTGTGTAAATGCCCTGACGATTGGAAGCAGCAGAGTTGTGTCTCCTAATATATGGTGTGATTTCTTTGCCTATGTGGATTGGATGGGCTGTTACAGACATCTGGTGAGAACTTCATGACAATAGCACCTTTAGAAATATACTGAACAAAATCTAAACGCAACACTCGTTTTTGCGCCCATTTATATGGGATGTTCCTGAACTATGGTCCTCTTCCTTACATGTAAATATTGTTCTGTTAATAACAGGGCATACGTCTCAAGAAAACGAGCATTGAGAGATAACAAAAGAGGTGATCCTGTAGTTCATAAGACTTACTACTGTGTACACATCAGTGAATGTCACTGACAGTAGATCAAATGACCTAACAGCCTTTAATGAATGAGGAAAATGTAAGTGTTAAAGATGTTTTTGCAACATCAATTTTCAGGAGTGCCCCCCTAGCCCCAAGTCTCCCAGCTTGCCAAGGGATGTTATGCGAATTGACAGGCCGGATTAGCAGCGTCGGTTCGCGACTGACACCAACTGTGTGGTCTCAGTTGAGGAGAGCACAGCTTATAAAAGCAGCACTCTTGCTTAGGGGACCAACCACCACTGAAACGGCAGCGGTGGCCGGTAACCTAGGCAACAAGCAGTAAACAATAAAATTAAAAAATTCCTCTGTTCGCGAGTACAACGAACATTTTTAGTAAGCAAATGGCAATGTTGCTAGTTTTTACAAGCACTTGGCAGTTTTAACCATAAGATGATGAAAATATGCCCAAGCATTTCATGTTTTTCCTTTGCACACATCCTTACTCACCATCGATATTCTCGTTGTTTGTTTCGCTCATCTCACCTCCGTTACATGTATACATTTCACCTCTTCATTTGGAAGTTCAAACACACAGTAATCTCCAGCGATCTCAGGCAGGAAGGTAGTTCTAAAAAAATATTCCTTTATTTCTTTTCCTTAAAAGAGCATGTTACAGGTAGTGGATACCCCAGTGGATGGTAAAAAAATCAGACGCGTTTCAACTCAAAAGAGTCTTAATCATGGATTACAAATTCTGACAAAATATGACATTTTAATTATTATATTATACAAGGATAAAAAAACTCTGCAATGTCCTACAAAACAACAGAGTTCAATATATAGCCAAGCGGGCTCCTACTTTGGCAGATAAATTATCCCCAAGTATGGTAACCAGTAATGCTTTCTCACAAAATTCTACATGGCTCTCATATAGGGGATTTTTTTAAATGCGGCCACAGTTGCTGCATCTCTTGTTCTTATGCACTTAAAAGTAAGTCTTTCACATCGATACAAATGGGAAATTCTTATCCTATTCATAGTTTTATAAACTGCAATACTCCCGGTGTCATATATTTAATTCAGTGCATGGAATGTGAGGTGCAGTATGTAGGTACTCCCTTAAAGAAACGCATTAGAAGACATCTATCTGACACTACTAATCCTGATGCACTGAATTTCTCTGCGGTGTCCAAGCATTTCATTAACTGCCATAACCGAGACCTCACCCATTTCAGATTTATAGACATAGAAAAAATAAAAAAAATCAGGAAGAGGTGGAAATTTTCAGAGAAAACCCTCAATCGGGAATCTTACTGGATATTTAAATTATGTAAAAGAGTCCCAACAGGTCTGAACACCAGACAGGATTTGATCATGCAGTACAAGTAAAATAATATCGCCAAAATAATTGTTTTTGCTGTGTTAAGCATATATTTGACTGTTTAGAAATAGGTGTGTATAGTCCTCTCATATATATATATATATATATATATATATATATATATATATATATATATATATATTCCATTAATGTATTTTCTCTTTTTTCGGTATTACATGCAAAGTAAATAATTTGAGAGGTTTTTTTTTTCTTCTTTCTCTCTCGTTTTAACTTGTCTCCACCCAGGAGGTTGAGTGTGGACAATTAGATACATCAATTAATCATGCTAATGAGGACATTGCCTACCAACCCCTCACTCCTGTCTGGAGACTTTTAAAATGTCACATTTTGTCAGAATTTGTAATCCATGATTAAGACTCTTGAGTTGAAACGCGTCAGATTTTTTTAACCATCCACTGGGGTATCCACTACCTGTAACATGCTCTTTTAACGAAAAGAAATAAAGGAATATTTTTTATAACTACCTTCCTGCCTGAGATCGCTAGAGATTACTGTGTGTTTGGACTTGTATCTGCCAGGCTCCGTGCGATGGTGTGGTTCCTGCTATCCGGAGGACGCTAAGGGGTGAGCTGAAACATTTTTTTTCATTAGGAAGTTGGGTCATGTGATCCTCCAGTCTGTCAAACAGTATAGGTGCCATTATCAAATACAAGATGTCATCACCCATCAAATCCCTCCAGTCTACACCCTCTGTCCCACTCTACAGCCCCCCATAGAACTTAGATAGCATAGCCATTGGCCAAACGATGGTTTGGCTGGCAGCCATCTTGCCCAACTCTTCCACACGCATTACTGAGAACTCCAGGTTTTTTATGACAGTTGCTGCCAGACATCTCCGGGCGGCAGCTTATCTCTACAGAACAAAAGGATCAGAAGTCCAAAATGATCATGAGAGATAAGGATCTGGTATGGCTAATCACCTATAGGGGATCCCTCATACATTAGACTGTCAGACACACCTGTTGATATCCGATTTTATGACGCAGTAGCGATCTCGTTAGCAACGCAGCTGTGTGTGACATGTAGCGGCGATGTGGCCCCTGCTGAGATGTCGTTGATCGCTTATGAACGTTCTGAGTCGTTTTTTGGTCGTTGGTGTCCCGCTGGTGAGCCTGAATCGCTGAGTGTGACACCCTTTATGAACGACTTCACCAGCGTCACAGGTGGGACTAGGTTTTCCCAACGACCGCAGAGGTCGTTATACAGATCGCTGATGAGATCTTTGTGTTTGGTATCTAACTAGCGATAACATAGCGATCGCACCAGTGATCTCGCCAGGTTGTGTTGTTGTCGTGATCGCTGGTGCGATCGCGAAGTGTGACAGTGCCTTTAGTCGAGACTCTGGGGTATACATAAGAGGTTAGCAGTTCTGTGTCACTGTCTATAACAGGCAACCAATAGAAAGCTGCAAAAAACAAAACAAAAAAAAAAACAAGTGAGATTAGCACTACCCTGTAGTCCATTGTGCCCAGACAAGAGCCCTGCGAACGGGCCTATTAATGAAAAGAGAAATTAGAAGGCGATTTGCTGGGCTCTGGTCCCGGGGCCACAGATCACGCAAATCTTTTTTGATCAATTCTACAGGAAGTGTAATCTGCATTGGGGTGGGAGGAATGAAGGAATTAAGTTTGCAGACAACCCAGACAGGGCACATCATCTACCAAAAGGTATAGAGAAGGGCCTGCATGTTAGTAGCCTATGCTGCATTATACTGGCAAAACAAAGTGCTGGAGCGCTTCTTTAAAAAATTTGCCAGAAAAAGTGATGATGACTGCTTCGATGAACAGAGCTCATTTTGGCCAGAGTAAGTGATCCTTACTTGTACTCAATTTTGAAGATCTGTAACCACAATTAATTAGCAATATTAGGAAACCAGCAGCAATGGGACATGTGGGGGCCAGGAACACCGATCTCGAGCTTGTAGAAATGCAAGTGAATGTGGAAAGTTTATGCACCCATAACACATTTTTGCCAATTATCTGCTTACCTTTCCCAGATAGTAAAACGGAAACCAGAAAAGAAAGATATCCGAGAAGAACTCCACAACACTGAACACACCATAGACCACCCAGTATGTCAGCCATATTGTGTCATCCTGCTTATCTTCACTTTCAATGGCTTTAATTCTGGAAGACAATTAACTAAAGCAATAAGCTGTAAAAAAGTGTTAAGAAAAAAAAAAGCCTTAAAAGGGATGTAGACATCAGTGGGTACATGCAAACACTTGTGGATGGCCCTGCCTCATTCATTAGCATTTATCAATCTTGACGTGTCAGTATTCCCCATAATATAACCATTGTGGAGCATGAATTTCTGTAAGGAAAATAAGAGGAATGGCACAATAAAGTGGGCCTGTTTCCGAATTGTGAACAGAAATACATACAAGGAATGCCATGTGAAGTGTGAAACCGTGCTTAAAGGAAGTGTCATGATCCAAATTCCAAAATAAAGTTTAAGAGAAAAAAAAAATATTAACCCTTCTCAAGCTATAAACATCTGCCCCCAGCTGTCCACTTTTCCTCTGCTGGTTAATAAAAGGTTGAGGTGAACCCCACGCCATTTTTTTCAGAAAATAAATTTAGTGAACAAAAAAAGTGCTTGTGGACATTTTATTTTTGGAGAGTCAATCTCAAAGTTGACAATTTTGAAAAAACAAGGTTATAAAATTTTCTAAAAAGGCACGTGTTGTTACATTTGTACAAGGATTCAAGTTGGGCTCTCCTTTTGATCATATTTTTAAGGCCGGGGTCACACATGCGAGAAACTCGCACGAGTCCCTCGCATGAACACCCGGCACTGCAGCCGGCACTCAGACCAGAGCGTGCGGCTACATGTATTTCTATGCAGCCGCATGCTCCGGTCCGACTGGCGGCGGCAGTGCTGGGTGTTCATGCGAGAGACTCGTGCGAGTTTCTCGCATGTGTGACCCCGCCCTAAGTGTGATTTTCTAAATACAGTCTCATCCTAATCATATGTTTAACTCTAAACTAGTGTATCAATTGTTTATATTATGACACTAGACATGTCCTTTTTAAGTTTTTAACCCCTTAAGGACCAAGCCATTTTGTAGGTTAATGACCAGGCCTTAATTTTGAAATCGGACCACTGTCACTTTATGTGCTTATAACTATAGAACGCTTTGACGGATCCCGCGGATTCTGAGATATACCTTGTGTTTATTTATGAAAAAAAGGACATATGAGGCATGTCACAAAAAATAGTTAATACATAACATTTCCCACATGTCTTCTTTACATCAGCACAATTTTAGAACCAACATTTTTTTTGTTAGGAAGTTATAAGGGTTAAAAGTTGACCATCGATTTCTCATTTTTCCAACAAAATTTACAAAATCATATTTTTTTAGGGACCACCTCACATTTGAAGTCACTTTGAGGGGTCTATATGACAGAAAAAAATCCAAAAGTGACACCATTCTAAAAACTGCACCCTCAAGGTGTTCAAAACCACATTCAATAAGTTTATTAACCCTTTAGGTACTTCACAAGAATTGAAACAATGTGGAAGGAAAAAAATGAACATTTAACTTTTTTTCCTCAAAATTTTTCTTTGGACACAATTTTTATTTTGTCAAGAGTATTAGGAGAAAATGAACCACAATATTTGTTGTGCAATTTCTCCTGAGTACACCAATACCCCATGTGTGGAGGAAGACCAATCTTTAGGCGCACGGCAGTGCTCAGAAGGGAAGGAGCATCATTTGAGATTTTGAATGTCAAACTGGCTGGAATCGAGAGCGGATGCCATGTCGCGTTTGGAGATCCCCTGATGTACCTAAATAGTGGAAAGTGACCCCATTTTGGAAACTAGACCCCCAAGGAACTTATCTAAATGTGTGGTGAGCACTTTGAACCCCCAAGGGCTTCACAGAAGGTTATAACGTAGAGCCGTAAAATTAAAAAAAATCATATTTTTTCCACAAAAATGATCTTTTCATCCCCAATTTTTAATTTCCCAAGGGTAACAGGACCCCAAAAGTTATTGTGCAATTTGTCCTGAGTACGCTGATACTTCATATGTGGGGTAAACCACTATTTGGGCGCATAGAGCACAGAAGGGAAGCAGCGCCATTTGACTTTTTTGGCTGGAATTGAGATCGGACGCCATGTCGCGTTTGGAGAGCCCCTGATGTGCCTAAACAGTGGAAACCCCCCACAAGTGACCCCATTTCTGAAACTAGACCCCCCCAAAGGAACTTATCTAGATGTGGTGAGCACTTTGAACTCCCAAGGGCTTCACAGAAGTTTATAACGTAGAGCCGTGAAAATAAAAATCTTTTTTTTCCACAAAAATGATCTTTTTGCCCCAAATTTTAATTTTTTCAAGGGTAACAGGAGAAATAGGACCCCAAAAGTTGATGTGCATTTTGTCCTGAGTACGCTGATACGCCATATGTGGGGGGGAACCACTGATCGCCTTACTGCGATCTCTGGGAGGCAGAATGAACAAATCCACAAAAGGTGAAGAATTGGTTTAATTTTTTACGCCGTTCCTCATGCGCTATTAGTGATTAGGCGACTTTATTCTTCGGGTCGGTGCGATTACAGCGATACCAGATTTATACCCTTTTTCATGTTTAGCTTCTGTCACACTAAAAGACGCTTTTTTTTGTAAGAAATTTTTGCATCGCCGTATTTTGAGAGATATAAATTTTCCATATTTTGTCCGACAGTCATGTGATGGCTTGTTTTTTGCAGGACGAGTTGATGTTTTTATTGGTACCATATTCGGGCACATGACATTTCTTGATCGCTTTCTATTCCGATTTTTGTGGAGGCAGAATGAACAAAAACCAGCAATTCAGAAATTGTTTTTTTTTTTCCTCCGTTCCAAGTGTGGAAAAATTGGTAAGGCAGTTTTATTCTTCGGGTCAGTACGATTACAGCGATGCCACATTTATATATTTTTTTATATGTTTACACAAACTTTTTTTTACACAAACTTTTATAGAAAAAATAATTATTTTTGCATCAGTTTATTCCACGAGCTATAACTTTTTTACTTTTTCGCTGATGATGCTGTTTGATGGCTTGTTTTTTGCGGGACAAGATGACGTTTTCAGCGGTACCATGTTTATTTATATCCATCTTTTTGATCGCGTTATTGCACTTTTTCCAAGCGGTATACTAATACCGCTTGGAAAAAGTATAATTTGCTACTTTTTTGTGTTTTTTTTTTTTTTACGGCGTTCACTGAAGGGGTTAACTCAGGTGACACTTTTATAGATGCGATTTTTACGGACGCGGCAATACCAAATATGTGTATTTTTTTTTACAAAATGTAATTTTTAGGGGAATTTTGTTATTAATATTTAACTTTTTTTTCACAAATTTTTTAAAAAAATGTTTTTTTTAACCTAGTCCCTTTATGGGATTTTCACCTTTGATTGCTGGTATAATACATTGCAATGCTCCAACATTGCAATGCATTATACCAATGGAGAAAGGTGCTGTGACCATGCTGCGAGCATTGTCTCAGCGGCTTTCCATAGCTGGATGACCCGGAGGTTGTCATGACAACCCCTGGGTCATCAAAGGCAGAGATCAGGCCCCATGATTGCATCGGGGGGACGCCGATCTGAGGCAGAGGGAGCCCCCGACCCTCTGTCTTCCCCCCGAGCGCTGCGATCGCGCTCAATCGCAGCAGTCAGGGGGTTAACAGCCTGATGCGGTGCGGACGCAGCTTCTGGCTGTCAGTGCGGGAAGCTCGTCCACTGCAGCGCTGAGCTCCTGCACTTATCGGGCAGGAGATGCTGAGATTTCAGCTTCTCCTGCCCGGTCGTTGCTGTGTTTGGTCAGTCAGATTGACTGACCAATCACAGCGCTCTGGGTGCAGGGACCGACTGCAAGGGTCCCCGCACCTCTTGCCGTGCCTGTCAGCTGTCATAGACAGCTGTCGGCACTGAACTGTCACTGTGTGTTTACATGCAGTGACAGTTCTAATGCATGACGTGCACAGTCCGTCCTGGTGCCGGAACTGACACCCTGCCATGACGGACTGTGCACGTCAATGGACATTAAGGGGTTAAGCAGAGTATAGTAGTTAAATCATCAAGCTTTAAAATAAAAGGTTTGGATTTCTTTTTCCCTTAATAATAAAGACCTTCATTTAAAACTGCATTTTGTGCTTACTTGTGTTATCTTTGTCTAATATTTTCATTTGTTTATTGATCTGAAACATTTGTGTGACAAACATGCACAGGAATAGGAAATCAGGAAGGGAGCAAACCACTGTATCTATTCTATCGGGTCACGCTGTGATTTCACAGTACACAACAGATGAATTGCAGGCTTTTCAAGGACATGGGTGTGTAAAAAAAAAGAAAAAAAAAAGGGCACCCGCAAATATGCAGCGACTCCGGTTAACATTATTCAGCGTGCAATTGATTTTCAATCGGATTGTGCTTGTCTGTTTTCCCGCAGACTAGCATAAGCCCCTAAAGCAGGGGTGGGGAACCTTAGGCCCACGGGCCGTTTACGACCCTTGGTGACCTTTTATCCGGTCCCCGGGCAGATTCCTGAGGACTCCAGTGCTTGGGCTGTCAGCTGTATTTTGATGGTCGCCGGCTCATTAATTTCATCTTGCTCTGTAAGCATGCAGACCCAGCGTTCACTACTACGCATCGAAGCACGTGCAATGAAAAACTATGTTCTGACACCAGTGCCAGCGTCAGGATGTAAATTGTGAGTGGAGATAGCGCACAACCTGTCCGGCCCCCGAAGGATGGTATAAATATCAAAATGGCCCTTGGCAGGAAAAAAGATTCCCCACCCTGCCCTAAAGAATGGGTTCCATCGGAGCAAATTCCACCTGTGCACAGGAAACATGATAACTTGCAGGTTGCTGAGGGTCTGCCGGCCAGGACCCTAGACAATGAATGAAGCAGAGACATACAAGCACAACCACCAGGCCATTCCAGCAGGGCATTTCAGAATCTCAAACTTAAAGGGAACCCTTTATTGCTATTAAAGCCCCAATGTCTTGTTAGGCTGTGTTTCCACCATCAGGAAACACAGCGTATATGACGGAGCGGAAATTCCGCTCCGTCTAAGTCCCGCCCCCTTTCTGACGCGCGTTATTTCCGGAGGTGTTCAGGACACCTCCGGAACACCTCCGGAAATAACGCAGGGCTACATAGCCCTGTGTAAATTCTGTTGCGGCGACGCACCGTCGCCGCAAGACGCTAGGACATGCTGCGGTCTGAAAGACGCGCCGCATGTCCGTAAACGCAGGTGTGCCGCCTGCGTAATTTTGCGCATAGTGGAGACGGGATTCTTGAATCCCCTCCACTATGCTGTAACATCTGGACGCTGCGTGTTTGGCGCTGCGCCAGCGCACAGCGCCAAACACGCAGCGTTTCCTGACGTGGAAACTCACCCTTAATTATGCACATTGCATCACTAACATGTTTATCTCAAGCAAAACATCCCACTATTTCATAGAATCATAGAATAGAAGAGTTGGAAGGGACTTCCTGGGCCATCTGGTCCAACCCCCTGCTCAAAGCAGGATTCTATTTAGCGCAAGTATCACTTTTTATACCTTGATGATAGCCCACATACCTTCTGCTTCAGTCACAGTCATCTCTAACTTATACTAGTCAGTCAGTCAAATGCCTTTTTCAAATTCTGCACGCCCATCATATTAGCCCTTCCCGTCACTTCTCCCTACGGAACCACAATCTCCCAGCAGATCCCGCGCTTGCGCAATGACTCAGCTTTCCGGGCATGCGCACTGAATCTGGTGTACGTCCCAGCTTCATATACTATGTGTGCATGTTCCGGAGCCGCTGAGCGTCAGAGGGTGTGAGCGGGAAGTCACAGCGCGCACAGTGCACGCTCACAAACTAATGTGGTCACTGACAAGTAGTGAATCACTAACAAGACATTGGGGGCAGTTTAATTGCAAAAAAAGCAGGCAACAGGTTCCGGTTAAGCCGTGTAACCACATTAATATCTAGGTATGGATTAGCTGGGTGTGCATGTTACTTTTGGTAGGGAGCAGGGGGCTGAGCCTTGGCCGACATCTGTAGCAGAACATTCTCGCGGGAAATCTTAGCTGCCCCAATAAGTGCACACGATAGAAACAGATTAAATGTCCGCATGCCTGTGTAAGGAGGGTCAAGATTTAACTCTTTGCTGTGTGTATGTGTTTGTATATAATTGTGATGTATTTTTAGTGACATATTTCAGTGTTCTTTGCATGGTATTTTATATAGATTTAGGTAAGGTAGTGCATCCTTTGGGGACATTAGAGGAGGGCACTTGTAGTGTAATATACATAGACTGGCTAAATGTAGTTCTGCAAAGGGACCACTAGATAGGGACATATTAGTAGATCCAGTTAGAGAATTGTTAGATGTTTAGTGTAGGTCAGTGGTAGGACACTAGATGGGGGCATTGAGTACATTCAGCGTAGTGGAGACTTGTTAGGACACCAAGGGGTTAAGTAGGTGAAGTGTCAGTCGGGAACTTGTGTGAGGGACTTCCCAGATAGAGTCAGTCAGGGGTGGACCCTGTTGCTGCTTGGATGTCTTTTGTCCTGAGCTGTGTAGCGGACAATAGAAGAGAAGTGAATAAGGGTGAGTTTCCACGATCAGTAAACGCTGCGTGTTTGGCGTTGTGCGCTGGCGCAGCGCCAAACACACAGCGTCCAGATGTTACAGCATAGTGGAGGGGATTTCAAGAAATCCCGTCTCCACTATGCGTAACAACACGCAGGTGGCAGACCTGCGTAAACGGACATGCGGCGCGTCTTTTCAGACCGCAGCATGTCCTCGAGTGTTGCGGCGACGGTGCGTCGCGGCGACGGTGCGTCGCCGCAACAGAATTTCACACAGGGCTATGTAGCCCTGCGTTCTTTCCGGAGGTGTTCCGGAGGTGTCCTGAACACCTCCGGAAAGAGCGCGCGTCGGAAAGGGGGCGGGGCTTAGACGGAGCGGAATTTCCGCTCCGTCCAAAGCGCTGTGGTTCCGGACCGTGGAACCACAGCCTAAACGTACCAGCAGTCATGTAGCCGGTGAAGGAATCACCGTGAGACCGTCAGCCAGAATCGGTGGGCTGATGAAGTAGTAGTGCCAGTGGTAGAGCCACTGTGGGAACGCTCAGCAGAAGTGTGCGTGCTGAAGCAGAACCGAGTGGGCCACCAGCGAGTACATTGGCAGGATAACCAGAACAGTGTGGACGACCTAGTAGATGTGTATTTCCGTGACTGGATTGAAGTGTCTCCAGGGAAAGAGATCTAAGTGCCGTTTTCACCAGGCTCCTCATCCCGCAGTTACTTTGTGGTCCATTCTGGTATAGCAGAAGAAGTGAAGTGGAGTTGTAGAAGATGTATTTCTGGTACCGTGTCAGGTGTGCTAATGGTGTCTTGGATGTGCTGCGTCCAGAGGAAAATAAAGCTGAACTGTTTGACGTTGTTCCGGACTCTGACTAATTATTCAAGCTCTGAAACGGGTGAGAACTAGCCCAGGGACGAAGCAGCTGCCAGCGTAAAGAATACAGCCTGTGCTGGAGAGTCCACCCCTCGGCCAGTGCTTTACACCCGATCCTTGGTGCCTATAAGAATTGAGCGAATATGTTCAGAATCAGTCGCTGAATCTGAATTTGCCATATTTGTGCCGAATTTATTTTGGACAATCGATTCTGAACATATTCGGGCATTTTTACTCGCATTGACTCCAGCGATCGTAATCAGAACCGAATTTTTAAAAATTTCACTTAACTCTACCTATAAGGAGACACCAGAAGTGTCATTATGCTCACATCACCCCAGCATGCAGGTTTACACGGAGACATCGCGGTCCACTAACATCAGCTATATACTGTAGTGTGTAAGGCCAGCCTATGCCGCAGTACAAGGAGACCACCGATTCAGCGCAAAAAACCCCCAGTACTTACGATCTATAAGCCGGGTACACAAAGCCAATTAAATTGCAGACCAAGGAAGCTCCATAGCCAAACACAAGGTACAAGCCCAGAGAGCAGAGCGAGCCTAAGGAGAGAGAAGGGCAGGTTAGGGGTGCCAGGAGCTCAGGCTTATTACCCAACAGTGCTCAGAAGAATTAGTGTGTAATCCTCCTGTAGCAGGCAGCGGCAGCAGGGTCGCCAGGCACGCAGTGTCACCAGTGATGCCAGGCAGGCAGTGTCACCAGTGATGCCAGGCAGGCAGTGTCACCAGTGATGCCAGGCAGGCAGTGTCACCAGTGATGCCAGGCAGGCAGTGACAGCAGGCACGCAGTGTCACCAGTGATGCCAGGTAGGCAGTGACAGCAGGCAGTGTCACCAGTGATGCCAGACAGGCAGTTACAGCAGGCACACTGTCACCAGTGATGCCAGGTAGGCAGTGACAGCAGGCAGTGTCACCAGTGATGACAGGCAGTGACAGCAGTGTCACCAGGCAGGCACCCCTCCCCCTGGGTAATCCTTATCAGCACTAATCACAGCCAGCAGCAGTCATATATGGATACCCAGGGATTACAGCTATGCATGCTATGCCCAGTTCCTTTACTACAGCAGCGCCTGCCACCTGTGTGCCCTGACTGACGGCGCCTGCCACCTGTGTGCCCTGATGACGGCGCCTGCCACCTGTGTGCCCTGACTGACGGCGCCTGCCACCTGTGTGCCCTGACTGACGGCGCCTGCCACCTGTGTGCCCTGACTGACGGCGCCTGCCACCTTGTGTGCCCTGACTGACGGCGCCTGCCACCTGTGTGCCCTGACTGACGGCGCCTGCCACCTGTGTGCCCTGACTGACGGCGCCTGCCACCTGTGTGCCCTGACTGACGGCGCCTGCGACCTGTGTGCCCTGACTGACAGCGCCTGCCACCTATGTGCCCTGACTGACGGCGCCTGCCACCTGTGTGCCCTGACTGACGGCGCCTGCCAAGTGTGTGCCCTGACTGACGGCGCCTGCCACCTGTGTGCCCTGACTGACGGCGCCTGCCACCTGTGTGCCCTGACTGACGGCGCCTGCACCTGTGTGCCCTGACTGACGGCGCCTGCCACCTGTGTGCCCTGACTGACGGCGCCTGCCACCTGTGTGCCCTGACTGACGGCGCCTGCGACCTGTGTGCCCTGACTGACGGCGCCTGCCACCTGTGTGCCCTGACTGACGGCGCCTGCCCCCTGTGTGCCCTGACTGACGGCGCCTGCCACCTGTGTGCCCTGACTGACGGCGCCTGCCACCTGTGTGCCCTGACTGACGGCGCCTGCGACCTGTGTGCCCTGACTGACAGCGCCTGCCACCTATGTGCCCTGACTGACGGCGCCTGCCACCTGTGTGCCCTGACTGACGGCGCCTGCCAAGTGTGTGCCCTGACTGACGGCGCCTGCCACCTGTGTGCCCTGACTGACGGCGCCTGCCACCTGTGTGCCCTGACTGACGGCGCCTGCCACCTGTGTGCCCTGACTGACGGCGCCTGCCACCTGTGTGCCCTGACTGACGGCGCCTGCGACCTGTGTGCCCTGACTGACGGCGCCTGCCACCTGTGTGCCCTGACTGACGGCGCCTGCCACCTGTGTGCCCTGACTGACGGCGCCTGCCACCTGTGTGCCCTGACTGACGGCGCCTGCCACCTGTGTGCCCTGACTGACGGCGCCTGCGACCTGTGTGCCCTGACTGACAGCGCCCTACCCCTCTGAAGCTCTGAGAAGCGGCAGCTTACCGGTCGCCAGATAATCCTTCTTGATGCCGGTTTTCTCCTCCGCTTTCCCCAACAGTCTGGAGACTATGTTGTCCCCGTTCAGGTACCCGGTGAACCGCTCCCGGAGAGACGGCATGGCGACTGGACCGTACAGACCACGGCTGTGAGCTCGCCTCTAACGAGATGCCTTGCCCAGGGCTACGGCAGTCACGTGACCAACGGCCAACCTCTAACGTGGGCGTGTCCACAGCGTACAGGTGCAGGTGAGTGTGAACAGTGAAGAGCTGCTGACACCAGTGCTATCTGTGTGACGTCATTCACCTAAGCTCAGCCACATGACCGCTGGGGACAATGTACCCGGCCACAGCAATGGCGTCTGCACACGGCCGAGCAATACATGATGTGTCCTGACTGTTGGGAACTTGCCTGCCATTTGTCCGCCTCCTGGCTGACGGCCAGTGTAAGGCCTCTTTCACACATCCGGTGTGCTCCTGACGGAGCCCCCGGCATTTAGCCGCAGCGCCGCATCAGAAAACCTGATGCACCGCATGAGTTTTTTTGCCGGATGGTTTCTGATGCCCGGAGACATCAGGGGAATCCGGCAAAAAAAAAAAAAACGTTACATTGCTGCGTTTTGTCCGGCCGCCAGAATGTACATTTCCGCCGCATCCGGACAAAATCGCATATGACGCATTGACATGCGGCGCCATCCGGCGCTAATGCAAAAAAACCCGCAAGCGGCGCATCAGGTTTTCTGATGCGGCGCTGCGGCTAAATGCCAGGCGCACACCGGATGTGTGAAAGAGGCCTAACCCGCTGGTGGCCTTTCATAGCCAAGCTCTTAAGAGCTAGTAAAGACTGCTGGCTTTCTCCTGCCTAGGAAAACCTCGACAACTCCACAGGACATTGGGTCCAGTCCAGCAACACCAGTGTTTCCCCCCCACCCACTGTCCTCACAGCCCCAGCACATGGTGTCAGGGTCTCCTTAGTGCTGGACAGGGGAGAGACCCCCGGCAATGTCTGATGCCTTATCACCTGACATATTGGGGGCCGTGAGGGCTGGAGTCTGGGAAACACTGATCAGACCTGGCGTTGGTCATGCTGGTGTTGATGAGGGGACGCGCTGGAGTCAGACGCTGATGATACATGAAGAGGGGCTTATGTCTGAACCCCCACAAAACAGGATGGGGCGCATGTGCTGATGGACTAGAACGGTGCGGATGGCGTCACAATGCGCTGTGCCCGGCATCCTTTTCGGACATATACGTATACTAGAGGCGGGCAGCAAGATGTAGTTGACTATGTAGTGGAGCCCTCCAGCCAGGTGTATACAGCCGGACATGGTGCACGACACAGCACATTGTGACTCCGGCAGCACCATTCTAGTCAGTGGCTCCATCCAGGGTTGGACTGGCCCACCAGAGAACCGGAGAATCCTGCGGTGGGCCCTGGCTTCTTCTTCAGGAGAATTCATAGTGCAAACCTTGCAGCTGCTATGGGTGTCTTGAGTGGGGGAGAAAGGTGGGTCCTCAGAATCAAATCCTCTGGTGGGCCCAATGTTCCTTCAGTCTGACACTGGCTCAATCAGCGCATACGTCCCAATCCTGTTTTATGGGGGTTCAGATTTAAGTCCCGACAGGGCCAGTGAATGTGGCAAATGCCATGTGAACCCTGCCTTAGTAATGAACTTCGTGTCCTCTGTAAAATCCGACACTGTGGGTCAGTGCGATATATATATCTTATGTGTATGAGGCCTTAGAGCTGCTGCTGTCATTCACGCACGTACATACTGTAGGTATTTCTGGAGCTTCATGATTCTCATTTGGTCTGACACGCACTGTGAGCTGTGAGGTCTTATATAGACAGGTGTTTGCCTTTACAAATCAAGTCCTATCAGTTTAATTAAACACAGCTGGACTCCAGTGAAGGAGTAGAACCATCTCAAGGAGGATCACAAGGAAATGGACAGCATGTGGCGTAAATATGAGTTCCTGAGCAAAGGGTTTGAATACTTATGACCATGTGATATTTCAGTTTTTCTTTTATAATAAATTTGCAAAAATTCCTACATTTCTGTTTTTTTTTTCAGTAAAGATGGGGTGCAGAGTGTACAATAATGAGAAAAAAATTAACTTTTTTGCATTTAACCCCTCTCTGACATTAGACGTACTATCCCGTCCATGAAACCCATGCCAATCTGACCATGGACGGGATAGTACGTCATAGGCGATTAGCTGCGCTCCCTGAGGGAGCGCAGCTAATCGCCGCCGGGTGTCAGCTGATTATCACAGCTGACACCCGTGACTGTGTGTCAGGAGCGGTCACGGACCGCTCCCGGCACATTAACCCCTAGCACACCGCGATCAAACATGATCGCGGTGTACTGGGGGCACAGGGAAGCATCGCGCAGGGAGGGGGCTCCCTGCGCGCCCCCCAGAGACCCTCAGACCAGCGCGATGTGATCGCGCTGTTCTGAGGGCTTCCTCCCTCCCAGGACCCGGATCCAAGATGGCGCCGGGGTCCTGGAGGGAGGCGGCTTCCTCAGTGCCTGCTGAGAGCAGGCACTGAGAAGCCTGCTGCACTGCCTGAGCGATCGCTGGTGTGACAGTGTGCTGTGCACACTGTCACACCAGCGATCTGATAAAATACAGTAATGTCCCACCCTGGGACAAAGTAAAAAAGTAAAAAAAATAAAAATAAACATGTTTTAAAAAAAAAATCCAAATAAATAAAAAAAAAAAAAAATATTCCCCAATAAATTCATTTCTTCCTGTAAATAAAAAAAACAAAACAATAAAAGTACACATATTTGGTATCGCCGCGTCCGTAACGACCCCCCCTATAAAACTGTCCCACTAGTTAACCCCTTTAGTGAACCCCTTAAAAAAAAAAAACAAAGCAAAAAATCAATGCTTTATCATCATACCGCCGAACTAAAAGTGGAATAACACGTGATCAAAAAGACCGATATAAATAAACATGGTACCGCTGAAAACGTCATCTTGTCCCGCAAAAAATGAGCCACCATACAGCAGCATCAGCGAAAAAATAAAAAAGTTATAGCTCGCAGAATAAAGCGATGCAAAAATAATTATTTTTCATATAAAATTGTTTTTATTCTATAAAAGCGCCAAAACATAAAAAAATGATATAAATGAGGTATCGCCATAATCGTACTGACCCGAAGAATAAAACTGCTTTATCAATTTTACCACACGCGGAACGATAAAAACGCCTCCCCCAAAAGAAATTCATGAATTGCTGATTTTTGTTCATTCTAACCTCCCAAAAATCGAAATAAAAAGCGATCAAAAAATGTCACGTACTCAAAAATGTTATCAATTAAAACTTCAACTCGTACTGCAAAAAATAAGACCTCACATGACTCTGTGGGCCAAAATATGCAAAAATTATAGCTCTCAAAATGTGGCTATGCAAAAAACTATTTTTTGCAATAAAAAGCGTCTTTTAGCGTGACAGCTGCTAAAAACCCGCTATAAATGGTAAATCAAACCCCCTTTATCACTTAGTTAGGGAAAAACAATAAAATAAAAAAAAGTATTTATTTCCATTTTCCCGTTAGGGTTAGGGTTGCGGCTAAAGTTAGGGTTAGGGTTGGCGCTAAAGTTAGGATTAGGGTTAGGGTTGGGATTAGGGGTGTGTTAGGGTTAGGTTTGTGGTTAGGGTTGGGACTAGGGTTAGGGGTGTGTTGGGGTTAGGGTTGGAGTT
Source organism: Oophaga sylvatica (assembly GCA_033576555.1). Lineage (NCBI taxonomy): Eukaryota > Metazoa > Chordata > Amphibia > Anura > Dendrobatidae > Oophaga > Oophaga sylvatica. Next base: position 364,016,051 of record JARQOD010000001.1, on the reverse strand, counting down.
AGAATTGGGGGGTTTCCGCTGTTTAGGCACATCAGGGGCTCTCCAAATGTGACATACCGTCTGATCTCAATTCCAGCCAATTCTGCGTTGAAAAAGTCAAACAGTTCTCCTTCACTTCTGAGCTCTGCCATGCCTCCAAACAGTAGTTTATTCCCACATATGGGGTATCAGCGTACTCTGGACCCCAAGCGTTATTGTGCAATTTGTCCTATTTCTTCTGTTACCCTTGGGAAAATAAAAAACTGGGGGCGAAAATATAATTTCTGTAAAAAAAAATGATTTTTTTTGTTTTTACGGCTGTACATTATAAACTTCTGTGAAGCACTTGGGGCTTCATAGCGCTCACCACACATCTAGATAAGTTCCTTGTGCGGTCTATTTTCCAAAATGGGGTCACTTGGGGGTTTCCACTGTTTAGGCGCATCAGGGGCCCTCCAAATGCGACATGACGCCCCCAGACCATTCCATCAAAGTCTGCAATCCAAAACGTCACTACTTCCCTTCCGAGCCCCAACGTGCGCCCATACAGTAGTTTTCTCCCACATATTGGGTATCAGCGTACTCAGGACAAATTGGACAACAACTTTTGGGGTCCAATTTCTCCTGTTACCCTTGTGAAAATAAAATATTGGGGGCGAAAAAATCATTTTTGTAAAAAAAAAAGGATTTTTTATTTTACGGCTGTACGTTACAAACTTTAGTGAAACACCTGGGGGTTCAAAGTTCTCACCACACATCTAGATAAGTTCCTTGTGGGGTCTAGTTTCCAAAATGGTGTCATTTATGGGGGGTTTCCACTGTTTAGGCAGATCAGGAGCTCTCCAAACACGACATGGCGTCCAGCCAATTCTGCGTTGAAAAAGTCAGACGGCGCTCCTTCCCTTCCAAACTCTGCCATGCACCCAAACAGTGGTTTACTCCCACATATGGGGTATCAGCGCACTCAGGACAAATTGCACAATAACTTTTGGAGTCTTGTTACCCTTGGAAAAATAAAAATTGGGGTGAAAAGATAATTTTTGTGGAAAAAATATGATTTTTAAATTTTACGGCTCTACGTTATAAACTTGTGTGAAGCACTTGGGGGCACAAATTGCTCACCAAAGATCTAGATAAGTTCCTTAGGGGGTCTAGTTTCCCAAATGGGGTGATTTGTGGGGGTTTCCACTGTTTAGGCACATCAGGGGCTCTCCAAACACGACATGGCGTCCAATCTCAATTCCAGCCAATTTTGGTTGGAAAAAGTCAAATGGTGCTCCTTCCCTTCCGAGCTCTGCCGTGCGCCCAAACAGTGGTTCCCCCCCCATATGGGGTATCAGCGTACTCAGGACAAATTGGACAACAACTTATGTGGTCCAATTTCTCCTGTTACCCTTGGGAAAATAAAAAATTAGTGACTAAAAGATAATTTTTGTGGGAAAAAAATAGGATTTTTTATTTTCATGCCCGGGCATTATAAACTTGTGTGAAGCACTTGGGGGTTCAAAGTGCTCACCAAAGATCTAGATAAGTTCCTTAGGGGGTCTAGCTTCCAAAATGGGGTCACTTGTGGGGGGTTTCCACTGTTTAGGCTCATCTGGGGCACTGCAAACGGAACATGACCCCCATCAACGTCTGCATTCCAAAACGTTACTACTTCCTTTCCAAGCCCTGCCGTGCGCCCAAACAGTTTCCCCCCCCCCCACATATGGGGTATCAGCGTATTCAGGATAAATTGGACAGCAACTTTTGGGGTCCAATTTCCTTGGGAAAATTCAAAAATTTGGGACTAAAAAATCATTTTTGTGGAAAATTGTTTTTTTTTTTTCACACCCAGGCATTATAAACTTTTGTGAAACACTTGGGGGTTCAGAGTGCTCACAACAGATCTAGATAAGTACCTTAGGGGGTCTAGTTTCCAAAATGGTGTCACTTGTGGGGGTTTCCACTGTTTAGGCACATCAGAGGTTCTCCAAACGCGACATGGCGTCCAATCTCAATTCCAGCCAATTTTAGTTTGAAAAAGTCAAACGGCGCTCCTTCCCTTACGAGCTCTGCCGTGTGCCCAAACAGTGGTTTTCCCCCACATATTGGGTATTGGCGTACTCAGGAGAAATTGCATAACAACCTTATCTGTCCATTTTCACCTTTTACCCTTGTGAAAATAAAAAAAAAAGTTTGTAAAAGATCATTTTTGTGGCTAAAAAGTTAAATATTCATTTTTTCCTTCCACGTTGCTTTAGTTCCTGTGAAGCACTTCTTGAATGTGGTTTTGAGTACCTTGAGGGGTGCAGTTTTTAGAATGGTGTCACTTTTGGGTATTTTCTGCCATATTGACCCCTCAAAGTGACTTCAAATGTGAGGTGGTCCCTAAAAAAAATGGCTTTGTAAATTTTGTTGTAAAAATGAGAAATCGCTGGTCAACTTTTAACCCTTATAACTTCCTAACAAAAAAAAATTTGGGTTCCAAAATTGTGCTGATGTAAAGTAGACATGTGGAAAATGTTATTTCTTAACTATTTTGTGTGATATATTTCTCTGTTTTAAGGGAATAAAAATTCAAAGTTTGAAAATTGCAAATTTTAAAAATTTTCGCCATATTTGCATTTTTTTCAAATATAAACGCAAGTTATATTGAAGAAATTTTACTTCTAACGTGAAGTACAATATGTCACGAGAAAACAATCTCAGAATCGCGAATATCCGTTGAAGCGTTCCAGAGTTATAACCTCATAAAGAGACAGTGGTCAGAATTGTAAAAATTGGCCCGGTCATTAACGTGCAAACCACCCTTGGGGGTGAAGGGGTTAACAAATGGTTGCAATGAAACAAAGTGAAAAATTTAAAGGGGTCTGAATACTTTACGTACCTACTGTACGTTTATACCTTGACATTGGCATTGTCGATGTTCCGGTGGACCCTTACCCCTTAAGATACTTTTCTACCATAAAACTCTCACCCCCAACCCATCCCAAATAAGACAATGACAACAAAATTAGATAGTAAATGACCACAACAGCCTTTATTTAAAAACATACAAAATATTTAACATAAATGTAACTGACAGTGGGAGGGTCCTTGAAGCCCCCAAAGTCTGGTGATCAAACATGCCAACACTTGTGTGCCAAATAACAAAGCCTTAAATTACTCCCAGCCATTACCACACTGGCTCGGGAGCACCGATACCCTTACTGGGTTCCACCCTCCACGTAAAACCCTGGGAGTCCGATAAACCACTGCCGAAATCCCCCAAAGATCACCGGACCAAAACACCATACAATAACAATTGAGGAATCCATAACCCCACAGATCCCCAAGACCAATTTATCACCAACTTCAAAGACCCCCCAACCACCACAACGAAGGTATTTGACCACCTCAAATGCCCGAGACCCCCTAACCCGAAATGCTATGGCCCTCTCGATACCATCCTGTAAACCCAGAGCCCATAAATCAATGCCCACAGCATTTAAATGCACCGCGTCAGCCAGCCAAAAATTGTCACCCCCTTTTTCCAAATCAAAATGACGAACTGACACACCTTCGTTTGTAACCACAAAGTTGGACACCGTTCTATTAACTTTTATACGGGCCTTGTTGCTCTTTTCAACTGATCTCGCATTACACCAGCATCTTCGCGGAACAATCTCCGACCATACCACGGACAACCCCTTAAAGGACAACCACAACCTAAGAAAATCATGCTTAATGTCCCTTACTAACTCGCGGAATGGGCGAACCCCAAAATCATTTCCCCCAACATGAAGTAAAAAAATATCAGGTGGCCTGTCGAGTCTGGCGCAGCTATGCACTTCCTGAAGGACTCTGATGCAACTCATACCCCTAAAACTCAGCCATCTGATCAACGCCAAGTTCCTGGAAAAGCCGAGCTGCCTCCCCTCACATCTCACATCCGCACGCCGGGCTCCCCAATAGACATAGGAATGGCCCAAGATCGAGATCAACAAAGGATTGGAACCTACAAATAAAATACAAGTTACCACCAAACAAACAACACCCCTCAAGCTCTTAAATCATCCCCCACCCATTGTGTCCGAATATAACTCTTATAACGCCTGGAGTCCCACCTCCCAATCCGCTGCACCACCTCTGGGCCTAAACCACTAACTGCTACTTCTGTCGATTCTAAAAGAATGAGATGCAAACCTGGAGACATCCAAACCCAAAGATGCCAGACTCTTCCGAAAAACTGACACAAACTGAAACCTTGATAAACAGGAACCATCCGCATGACACAATAAAGGCCCCTCCCTACAAGGCTGAAAAACATTGTAACACTGGAAACAACGAACCAGACATCAGTGATCCCTGCACCGCGCCCAAAACCACTCGCTTCCCCCTCCCTCCTAGTCTTTGAGCGCCTGATCCAAAACTCCATTCGAGACCACCATATTCTTTGCCCGCAGTCCTCCCCCTTAGTTCTACTGGGAGACACAATTTCCCCCACCCTCAAAGCCCCAAAAAAGGCAAGAAAAAACGCCAACCGAAACAGACTAGCCTCAAAAACTGAAACTCAAATCCTATCGAAACTCCCACCTATCTGTCCCAAAACGCCGAACGACACCGGGCGCCTCAAATCCCCCCGATTACTTCTATGCCTGAACCCCTTCAATGCCTGCTGTACCAAAAACACTTTAGTCAAATCCTCCTGGCCCCGTAATTTGAAGCCGAAAGCCAAAGCTGCACTGATCCGTGAAACTATTGTATAGGACCAGCCGTCAGCCGCCCCTTGGCCCAACCACATCAATAGTGCTCCCACTTGATCTGTGAACCCCCATTCGCACAGGCCGCCAACCAGTTTTCCCAAGAACACCACACCGAATGATATGCATACCAAGTGCTGGGAGCCAATGATGCCCGTATGAAATGTCCTGCAGCCTGGAAACCACCTTCCAGAGCTCCGCCGGGCGCTCCAAACGCTTCTCCGCATCCGGGGCCAGAGACCGAAAGCGTTCCCACTGTAAATGAGATAAAGAGTCAGCAATAGAGTTCCTGACACCCGGCACGTGAGAGGCCGTCACGTGCGCGTTCAAAGACAAACATGTTAACACCAACTGCCGCACACACGAATCACCGGCACTGAAGAAGCTGACAAATTGTTAATAGCACACACAACCCCCATATTGTCACAATTGAATCGCACCCTCCTGTCTTGAAACTCCTTTCTCCACAAGTGCACTGCCACCAGAATTGGAAAAATTTCCAACAAAGCAATGTTCTTGACCAGGCCCGACTGAAACCACTCCTCCGGCCATTTAGCCGCACACCACTGGCCACCAAAATACGCCCCGAAACCCACCCCGCCAGATGCATCCGTAAACAAATCCAATTCACAGTTCTTAATCACTTAATCCATGAGCAACGACCGTCCATTAAATTGCTCCAAAAACCGCCCCCACACTTCCAAATCTGCCCTATGTTCATGTGATAGCCACACAAAATTATGTGGAACCCGCACTCCAGAAGTGGCACTTGCCAGGCGCTGTGAAAAAAAACTTCCCATTGGGATAATGCGGCAAGCAAAATTCAGCTTCCCAAGAAGCGACTGGACTTCCCGTAAAGACAGCTTCTTCAGACGCCTGGCCCGAGCCACCTCCTCCCGCAAGACCGCTACCTTGTCTTCCGGCAACCGGAATTCCCAATTGACTGAATCAATTACAATTCCCAAAGGCCCTTCTGTTTTTCCAGTAGCAAGTGGCACCCCAAAACGCTCAGCTACAAATTCCACAGCCCTCAAAATCTTCTCACAAACTCCCGAATGACCGGGACCGATAGAGAAAAAATCATCCAAATAATGTATCAGGGAATCATGCCCTGACACCTCACAAACAACCCATTCAAGAAACTAGCTAAATGCCTCAAAAAATGTACAAGACAACGAACAACCCATTGGTAAACACCTGTCAACAAAAAACTCCCCACCCCAATAATAACCCAACATTTTCACACTCTCGGGATGAACCGGCAACAAACGAAAGGCCAATTCAATATCAGTCTTTGCCAACAACGCCCCCTTCCCACAAATCCGAAACCAGCGCGCTGCTTCATCAAATGATGTATAAACCACGGAACATAGCTCCGGGTCAATCCCATCATTGACCTACTTCCCCTGAGGAAAAGACATATGATGTATAAGCCTGAATTTATTCGGCTCTTTTTTGGGAACAACTCCCAGTGGGGAAACAACCAAATCATCAAACGGAGGAACCTAGAATGGGCCTGTCATATGTCCTAACGTCATTTCCTTGCTCAATTTTTCTGTAACCACTTCAGGATATTGTTCGGCCAATTTAAGATTCTTAAGTAACCTAGGAATCTCAAAAGGAGGAGCAGGGATTCTAAAACCATCCCGAAACCCAACTAACAACAGCTCCGCCTTACCACTATCCGGATACCTACTTAGATAAGGGACCATCGCAGCTAGCCTCACCGGCGTCTCCCCCTTTTGTACTATCACTGCTTTTGCCTTGTTCTTTCTGAAACATTTTGCAGCGCCATGTGAGGAACCACTGCAGTACAAGCAAAGGTGCTTGAACTTGCAGTTAGACCCAAATTTGCACTGACCGTCATTAAATTGCCAGCATAAACCGGGCTTCTGACTTCCGGACTGCCCCGACTCTCCTCCTGTACCTTGAGTGTTCCCCTTGGAGTTAGACTGGCCGGCCCCCCCTGGAATGGAATGGCCGAACTTAGTCGGCGCCATAACCCTCAACCATAAACCAATGCCCTTCTGATCCCAACGGATGGCCGGACGAATATCTTTCCTCTGCCGAAACTGTTCATCATAACGGAGCCAAGCTTGACTCCCATAGACCCTATGGGCCTCACCTATGGAATCCATGCAACAGAACAGAAGAGAGCAATTCTCAGGCGCCTTTTCCCCAATCACACTTGCCAAAATAGCTAACGCCTGAAGCCAATTGACAAATGTCTGAGGGATTAGGCACCACCTACGCTTTTCCTCTTCTTCCTTCTTACTATCATCCTTTTTTCCCTTTTCCAAATTAAACTTTTCCAAAGGAAGCAGCGAAAAAATCTTGACGTATTCGTCTTTCCAGATTTTTTCACGAACCTCCTTCTTAAAATGCGCCCCCAGCGGACCCTCAAAGCAAACATAAACTTCCCCATGAGCCCTGTCATCTAAATTAATCCGACATTCCTTCTCCTTTTCAGTCTGCACAGACACCGACACCGGGTGTGCCATTCTACTGGGAGCCCCATAACCCGAACCCAAGAAACCCTGACCCAGACCCTGCGAACCTACCCACGCCGCTAAATGCGCCGGAGTCAATCTCCCACCTTCTAAACGTGATAGTAAATCCTGAACATTACTGAGGCCCTCACCAAGCCCCTCTACCCCCGAAAATGCCTGAGCCCCCAACCCTTGACCCGACACCGCCGATTGGACCCCTTGACTACCCCCAGCTACCGGGGACCTAACTAATGAGGGAGACGGACAATACAAAGAACCATACTCACCGGGCTGCGAGGAAGCTGTGATCCTTCCAGCCGCTGATCCTGCATCCAGCTGACCGCCTGCCATCCTGGTCGTCGTCCCTGGAACCTCTGAGGACAGATCTGAAGCCCGATCCTGACACCACAGATGCCACAGCCCCACTGGGCCATTCCACCCCAGAAGCCACTGCTCCATTCCCATCTCCAGGGCCTGCCAACTGCACCCAAGAGTATGACCCCCAGGCACAAGCTCACAGCCCGCACCTGCAACCGGGATCAGAATCTGATGACTGTCCAGCGATCCCACAGATGACTGTACTCCATGTTGGAGCGGTAACCCCAAGTGAGAAGGGGTACCGCCCACTGCCGTCACCTCGTGGATCGTCCTCAGGCTGTCGGTAGTAGGAGAAGCAGGCCGGCTGACCAGACTGTCGCTGCGGCAACCCGCCATGACGTCACCGGAAGCCGACATCCTGGTGTGCGCAGGCTCCGCCCCCCGCACAGACTGAGGGGAAGGCCTACAAACCGCTGCTGGACCCAGCCTAGCTATTGGATTCCTCCCAGACCGGGGACTACTGGAACGTTTACTGCCTGGCCTGGAGGGTCCCTTGAGGGGCTCCTGCGCTGGTGCTGGTTCCGAGGAGCTGCCTCTGGGGACAACCGCTCCAGGGGCCTAACCCGCTGAGGGCGCCACTTCCGAAAAGGCACCTCAGGCATGGATCTGCTGCCACCGCCCAGGATAACCGCCACCTACTGCTCCAACCAGCCAGGTGGATCTGACTCCGCCGATGCCCTGAGCCTCTCCAGGACTTCTGCCACCGACTCCATAACACGCGCCGCAGGAGGATGAGGAAACTTTTCTGGCTAAATTCAGGAGCGGGAACTGAGGTAAGCGCCCCCATACCCGACCTGAAATTCTCCTTTAAATTAGCATACCCCCACCCCACTGAACCTTCTGCCCACCCCCTCCAACCCACTGTCATGACGGCCTTCACTTATGCCGCGGGGGGAGGGGGTGGCTCGCTCCGGCCCTTCCTGTCTCTCTTGACCCGGTTAAGAACAGGTAGTGGCGAAACAGGACCAGATGGACGGGTATGCGATACTTTAGAATGTGCACAAACAATGCAGGTTGACACTTGTTCAACCACATCCCAATGCAACCTAGGCCACCAAAAATGATGAGAAAGGAGGTTCGCGGTTGCCTTACCACCTGGATGGCCAGCAAGTACAGAGTCATGATATTCTCTAGTTACTTTGCGGTGCAATTTAGATGGCACAAACAACCTCCTCGAAGGGCAGAATGCAGGAGCGTCCACCTGAATTTCCAACACCTCACCCTCCAGGTCAGTGTACAAGGCCGAAATGCCTAGCCCCTTCTGCAAAATTGGGGCAGAGTCCTTAAAGCCAGACAAAAAAGTTGGTAAGGTCCCTGTAGATACAGAAGTAGGGGAAACGTTTAGGCAGTTACCATGACAGTAACCTCCCCACCCTACAATCTCTCTGGATTGCCAATTCACAGTTGGATTATGCTTCACCAACCAGGGCAAAACCAGAACCATTGAAGTCTGGAGACCCTTCAGGACATAACAAGGGATTATTTCATAATGCGAAGACCCCACCTTCAGTCTTATGTAATGAACAATTTGTGTCAGTGTTCTCTGTGCAAGTGGTGCTGAGTCGATGGTGCAAATAGGAATAGGTCCAGCCAAGTTAGAGCAGACAAAACCATGAGTTGTAGCAAACTCAGCATCCACCATACTGACTCCAGCTCCACGGTCTACAAACAGAAATTTCTTCAGAGCTGCTCTCTAGCACCACCTCTTCTGTCAGGACAAAACGAGAATTGCAGGTTGAAGACCAACACACCCTTTGATTATCAAGCTCAAGTTTCTCAAGAGTTAATCAAGTCTCTTTTTGCTCTGGAATTACATGACATGCCCCAATAAAATGTCCCTTCTTCAAAATATACACTCTTTTTCTTACAAATGTCGGCCAAAACATACAGCGTGAACACACCCCCCAACTGCATGGGTTCCTCTAACTCCACAAGTATAGGTTCGCCTCCCCAGGACCTTCACTCCAACATTGGGATCTGGTCCCAGAAAGAGGGAAAAAACCTCATTAATAAATAGAAGGGATATATATTGAGTTAAACACCAGAAAAAGAAAACATCCCTAAAAAATACCTTTTATTTCAATATTTATTAAAAATGGGAATAAAGTCATAGGGGTCCCAAATATATCTTGTGAATACAGAAGAACAACTTTTTTAAAAATATATACACAGGGAGAGACTCTGCTCACCCTAATGAAAAACAGCACACATACAAAAACACCCAAAAAACAACACAAACCCCTAATGGGTAGACATATGGTCTCTAGATATAAATAAATAAATATTTTTATCTAGAGACCATATGTCTCCCCATTAGGGGTTTGTGTTGTTTTTCGTGTGTTTTTGTATGTGTGCTGTTTTTCTGTGTATCCCTTTCTAGCTATAGGGGTTTCTAGGGCTGCCTAGGGCTACCGACGTTGAGCGGGGGGCGCCACATCGTCAACAATTAGGGTGCCAACCTCCGCGGTCAGGAAGGGTCATACTAGGGCTCATTAGGGTGAGCAGAGTCTCTCCCTGTGTATATATTTTTAAAAAAGTTGTTCTTCTGTATTCACAAGATATATTTGGGACCCCTATGACTTTATTCCCATTTTTAAAGGGAATCTGTCACCCTAAATTGGCGGGATATTTAAATGATGGCAGTCAGGTCAGATGGGCGGTGTTTTGGGTACTTGCCTTAACATGTTGTTTGCCGCTGTCTCCATTATTTCTGGGAATTGTAGTCGTTGCCCTCCATATAACGTGCCTGCGCATTGCAATCTGCGGGCAAAGCATACTGCGTGTGCGCAATTCAAGATTGCAATGCGCAGGCGCATTATATGGAGGGCAACGACTACAATTCCCAGAAATAATGGAGACAGCGGCGAACAACATGTTAAGGCAAGTACCCAAAACACCGCCCATCTGACCTGACTGCCATCATTTAAATATCCCGCCAATTTAGGGTGACAGATTCCCTTTAATAAATATTGAAATAAAAGGTATTTTTTAGGGATGTTTTCTTTTTCTGGTGTTTATCCCAGAAAGAGGGCTCAGAAGCAGGTGGTCTTAGCCATCTGTCCTGCAGGCATCTGTCCACCCAAATAGCCAAGGATATGGCAGCCTCCAGTGACACAAGAGTTTCATACACTGCCAATTTGTCCTTTAACCTTTCAGTGAGGCCCTGAAGGAATTAGCCTCTGAGAGCCAGGTCATTCCATTTGGTATCAGTTGACCATCTGCGGAATTCAGAGCTATAAGTCTTCACTGAACGATTCCCTTGCTTAATGTGACTCATCTTGGATTTAGCCAAGGAAATACGGTCAAGATCATCATACATCAGGGAAAGGGCCGTGAAAAGCTCCTCCACAGACTAGAGGCAGAGAAAAAGCCCAGGACTGAGGTTCTCCTTCAACAGTGAAATAACAATGCCTACTCGTTGCTCCTCATCTCCAGAGGAGTAAGGACGAAGCTTAAAGTACAATTTGCATGCCTCCTTAAATACAAAAATCGTGTCCCTACCCCCAGAAAACCTGTCCGGTAGTGCAATTTTGAGTTCAAGCTGGACCAGCCAACACTCAGCGTCCCCCATAATAGGAGCCTTCATCCGCTGCCATTACTGCTGGACCTCAGAATGAAGGTCAGTCACCTCCAGTGACAACCTCTGCAGCAAAAGGAAAAAAAGAACTCAAACAGAAAAACAAGTGTCAGGTTTTTTTTGCAAACGTGAAAGGCAGTTGATAATGTCACGCAACGTGTAGGAAAGGCTAAGTGCAACACGAAGGGATAAGGGAAAAGGACCCAAATACTGGAGTAGGGGAGAGTGGAGACCCCTAGACAGATCTAACGCCACCCTGTCTGCCCTATTATCCCTATATAGGTTCTGCACCTATTGCCGAGCAGGATACCTAATCCCTGCCTGACCCTGGCGATAACCCTGCATCAGGAAGGTTAAAATGTGCGCTAGTCAATCCCCACTACCATTAAAGACAGATGTGATACACAAACAAGGGGGAACACTCAGCTTGAGTAGACTCAGAGAGAAAGACAGACGTCCTCCAAACACCAGAGAGGAAGATAGTCGACTGCTATAGCTCCAAGCTGCAACAGGGAACTGGAAATAGAAATATCAACCGTGCCCTCCAGCAGCCAGCTGTGAGTTATATACACCCCAGTCCAGTTGTGTCCAGTAGAGCCGGGGGAGGTTGACACTGGGTCCTAAATTCAGAAGGTTCAGGAAGAAGTGTGCAAAGCAAACTGCTGAGACCTTCTTCAGTCAGATACAGAGCGACGGTCTGCATCCTCTGACACACCCATGACAATAATGCACCCCAATAGTAGTATAATGCACCCCCATAGCAGTATGATGCACCCCCATAGTAGGATACTGCAGCTTTACAAAAACAAAGTTTCCCCTTACCCGGCCGAGGTCCAGTGATGTCCTCAACTCGATACATCTGAGGCATGTACCGTCATATGACAGTGACGTCATGCGCCGGCAACGTGCCCGCTGACGTCAGCTGCCTGTGATTGGCTAACGGCTGTTAACTTTTGGCAACAGATTTTAACTGCCCTTGCATCTGAGGACACACAATCAGTTGAGCTGGCAGAAATCTGATGCTGGGGCCCGCTGAGCAGAGGAGAGGCGCCCGCTGTGGGCCCCCTCTGCTCGCCGAGCCCCATACGCCAGTAAGGGCAGTAATGCCCTGATGGCAGCCCTGAGCACATAATGCTTCCAGTAACTTTGTCAGCACCACCCTGTCTTCTACATGGTCCAGTCTCAGTAGCCAAGATTATGGACCATATAATCTTCACCATGATCCTCCTTCCTCCCACCATGCCGAGTGCCCAGAGACAAGTTAACCCACACTTGGACACTCAGAAGAGCTGTTCACATTTACTGTTTCAAGCGGGACATGAAGAAATTTCAGGTAGCGATCACAAGAAGGTGATGTTGGGAAAGTGAAATTACTGTCACAAGAGGTGGATGATGATGAGACAAACTTGCCAACAACTGATGTTGTTAAGTCAGCAAGTTAGGAGGAGGACCAGGGTGCTTAAGTGGAAGACGAGGTGGTGGACAATGAAGTCACTGACCCAACCTGGGAAGGTGACATGCAGAGCGAGGACAGCAGCGCCGATTGGGAGGGATTGCATTACTACAACAGGCAAGAAGAGGCAGTGGGGTGGCCAGAGACACAAGGTGGGCAACTGATCCCCAGAGCTCCAAACAGGTGGAGTTGCCAGGCCCAGAGTTAGGTGTTCCTGAGTCTGGTGCTTTTTTAAAGACAGTCCAGTTAACCCAAAAAAGGCCATTTGCAACATCTGCCATGCCAGCATCAGCAGGGGCAGCACAACTACCAGCCCGACAACCACCAGCATGCTCAGACACATGACAGCAAAGCAACCAACCAGTTGGGAAGAACGCCAGGGTCCAGAAACAGTGTCTCTGGGTAACACCCCTGCCTCTTCCCCTTTTCTACGTGCACTCCAATTCCCTGTCCATCTTGAAAGCGAAGATGTCTCCCACTGTGCACCTGTCATTGCACACTTGCAACCACCGTCATCAACCACGTCTTAGTCCCAGCGCAGCGTTCAGTTGTCCTTACCCCAGTCCTTGGATTGCAAGCTTAAATACGCAACCACCCACCCATAGTCTACAATACTGAATGGCTAGCCCTGGAAATATTGCTGTTTAGGCTTGTGAAGATGGAAGCTTTCCACAACTCCTTGGCGGCAGCCATCCATTGATACTTGGTCCCCAGTCTCCACTTTTTCTCCCAATGTGCCATCCCCGCCTTACACAAGCACGTGTCCCATAACATCAGCCGTGCCCTGACCAATGCTGTTACTGGGAAGGTCTACTTAACCACGGACATGTGGACAAGTGCTGATGGCACACAAGGTGAACATTAAAGACGCCGGGACCCAGTCAGACCTTGGGACGGAACACGTGCAACCGACACTGAGAATTACGGGCCCTGGTTCAATCAGGGTTCCTACACCTTCTACAGCAAATACTGCACCTCCTCACCCTCCATCTCTGAAACGTCATCAGTTGCAAGCTGCAAGCACTGCAGCACTGCCTAGGCCAAGTGGCAACAGGCTCTGCATAGGTGACAAACTGCACACCGCCGCAGAGTTGTTGTAAGGTCTAATAGACCAGACTGATCTGTGGCTCTTGCCCCTGAATCTACAACCAGGCATTGTTGTGTGTGACAATGGCTGTAACCTGGTGGCGATTCTGAAGCTTAACAACCTCCCACAGGTAGCATGCCTGACCCACGTGTTCAACTTAGTGGTTCAGCGGTTTCTCAAAACCTACTCAGATCTACCTGAGCTACTTGTGAAAGTACGCCGCAAGTGTGCCCATTTCTGCAAGTCAGATACAGCTGCGGCCAAAGTTAGTTTTTTCTAACTTTATGTGTGCACATTGTGGCTAGCCAATCAGGGTGCAGGAAATATCCACAATGTCCTGACACAACAACTTGTGTCATTGGCTGTTGAAATCAAATGTCCCTCTCCATATAAAGATTGGAATCTTGTTTTAGCACCATTTTGACACTGTAACAGTGCAGAGAGGCTGCTCCTGACTAGATATGAGCGAAAATTTCAATGTTCAGTTCGGATTACGATCGCCAAATTTGCAATATTCGCTGATTAATTCGGCAAATATTTGCCAAACATAACCAAACTCCATTCATGTCAATGGGAGGCAAAAACAAACGCCTCAATTCACCCACAGTACAAATTGTAGCATGGCACTGCAGCAATCAGCCAGACCTGAGGAATCGGGTCCAGGACAGCATTTACAGCTTTCAATTGAGCGTCACAGTAAGATGAGGTGGGTGAAGGATATGTGTAGGTTTCCTGTCTTGGGAGCCCTGATACCACATGCAACAGCTCAACCTGCTTTCATGATCAGCCACACTAAGGTCGCACAAATATCATATAAATTTTGTAGACTACTATTGTCAGAAAAATCTAAGGATAGTAACATGGGTAGTTGACTCCAAGGAAGTGGAGGCCTGACGGTCTTGGAGACCTACTGCTACAGGCAACACACATGAAGGACACCCAACCAGGAGTCTACACATTTACAAAAATTATTGGTAGACACCAACAAAGTGGCATCAATTGCAATAGAGTAGAACTAGTATAGTGGGAACCAACACCTCTTCCACTACAGCTAACCCAGCAGATGGAGACTGTAAAGGGCAAGTTGCTGGAACCACTGTGTCGTATCCCTCTGAAAGCCTGGAGGGGCATAAATAGGTGGCCTGCCAAATCCCAACTCAGACTACTGGCAGCAGGTGAAAACTGCGACCCAAGGAGGGACAAAGAGGCGGCACCAGGTGGTACTCCATGGCTGACCTACAGAAGGTGGCAGCTGACCCCCTACAGTGGGGGCTATGGCCCAAAGGAGGGATGAAAAATGCAGACAGGCATTGTAGGGACTCTGGAACCACGGGTGCAGATTGGTCCGGCTGAGGAACAGAAAAGCAGTAGTAGGTGCAATCTGGACCGGCTGATGGAAAGAAGAGAACAGACAGGTATGAGCTGACCGGAACGGACAGGTAAGAGCAGACGAGTACAGGGTAGACAAGCAGACGGGCGGACCTGGTGAACCTGACAACTAGCAAGCATGCAGGGCAAATGAACACCGTAGCTCTGGCACCTCCATATTGGAGGAGAAGCCTTAAATAGAAGGTGTAGCACAGCTATAGGCTGGGAATATCTTAGGTTGATGCAGGTGGTTCCTTTAAGCAGGAGGGAGTGCGCAGCGCCCCCTGAGCATAGTGCACTGTCCTACACCTGAACATTGGTGGACACCAGCACATAGGGGGCGAGTTGAGGAGGTGGTGTGTGAGTGGGAGACACTGAATGTCCTGTCTGTTAGGTACGAGGAGATCAAACAAAGGGCCAAGTCTGTATTATCAACAGATAAGAAAGTCTGTAGTAAGAGGAAATGGTCCACTGTCCAGGTCCAGGAGAAGGAGGAGGACAAACTCGCGCCGCCTTCATTTGCCAGTTAGTAGATCTTTGGTTACTTTAGTCAGGGCAGTTTCAGTGGAATGGTACTGTCTGAAGCCAGATTGTAAGCGGTCAAAGAGGGAACAATAGGAGAAGTGGGAGGATAGTTCAAATGGGCGTTTTGTTCCAGTAGTTTGGTGGCATAGGGGAGAAATGATATGGGGCGATAGCTAGACACAGAAGATGGGTCAAAGGTGGGCTTTTTGAGAATGGGTGTGATCGATGTATGTTTCAATCAGGAAGGAAGCCACCAGTTGTTAGTGATAGTTTGAAGAGATGGGTTAGGCTTGTGATGAAGACTGTGGTAAAGTTTGGAATGAGGTGGGACGTTATTGTGTCAAGTTCACAGGTGGTGCGGCAAAGTATTCAGCTGAGATGAGAGGAGAGGGAGGGGGAGCTGGTGAACGCAGGAAAGAACTTAAAGTACTGAATAGCTGTTTAGGGTTGTGAGACAGGTATGTTATGAGGGATGAGGAGTCAGTTTGTATTGCTGCAGTGAGCAATTGCGCAGCAGTTTTACAACTTCTGTTACTGGACGGGCTACTCCACTCCCTTACTTTGGCAGCCGTACAGTGGTACGCTTTGTAGATGAGGGCCAGAAAGAACATGTGCTCTAGTAGATGGCAAGCATTGCATCAAGTGGCCTCTGATCCTCTTCATCCACCTTAACATCACACACAGTACAGTCCTCAGTAGTAGCACCCCAATTACCCTTGTTTTCCCTCACATCACAACTCTCCAACTTCCCAACTGACTGTTGGGAACCACAGATGGCTGAGTCTGAAGATCTCTTCACACATTGATGCCATGGGCACAGGAAGTGTTCTCTAAAGATTCACAAAGAGTCAAGAGAAAATCATGTGCACTGATGGCCACATTTTTTCTCAGTTTGACCCATGGCCAGACAAAGTTGGGTCCGAGCATAATCCAAACCCACGTCAACAGATGTTAACACCTTTTGGTGAAGCTGATCCATTTGTGACAAAACTCAGATACTTGAGGTGCCCGCGGACTGTACTCTGCTGTCAAGGCAGGAAGAAGAGGAGGGTGACTTTCAGGGCGAGGAGAGGGAGAACAGAGAGGATGACAATGAAGAAGTAGATCACACTTGGTGTAAACCCAGAGGCATTCAGCTAAGTAGCTCAGCAGAAGAGGAGAAGGAAGACAAGGAGGTTATGTAGGCACACAGTTATGCAACCACGACAACCAATGCATCCTGAGCCTCAACTCTGGCAGTAAACACCAGCATTCGCGGTTCTGCAGTTGCCTATCTTTGGTCTTTTTTTCAGACCGGCAAATAACTAAAAAATCATGTTAGCTGTCATTTTAAAAAAAAAAGACCTAATAGAGTTAAAGGGAATCTGTCACCCTAAATTGGCGGGATATTTAAATGATGGCAGTCAGGTAAGGCCTGCTAGTCTGCATTTTAGCACAGTGACATTCCCAGATTAACACATGTTGATCACGCATGTGCTAGTTCATGTTCATGCATTGCTATCTTGAATTGCGCACGCACAGTATGCTTTTCCCGCAGATTGCAATGCGCATACGCATTATATGGAGGGCAACGACTACAATTCCCAGAAATAATGGACACAGCGGCGAACAACATGTTAAGGCAAGTACCCAAAACACCGCCCATCTGACCTGACTGCCATCATTTAAATCTTCCGCCAATTTAGGGTGACAGATTCCCTTTAAAAAAATGAAATAATTTCAGTACTACATGCATGAACTAGCACATGCGTGATCAACATGTGTTAATCTGGGAATGTCACTGTGCTAAAATGCAGACTAGCAGGCCTTGCCAACCACCGTCCACCCCATCAACTGCATCTTCTGATTCTTCCTCCTCCCTCACCGTGTCAAGTGTTGTCACACAGGTCTCTGGCCGAAGAACCTCCATTTGTTTACCCCCTACCATTGAGGTGACTGAGAGCCTGTCAGCTGATAAGGAATTGGACATGCCTGCTGTTTTTGACTGATCTTACATACCAAGCACACCCCATCTTTCTCAATCCACTGTAACATCTCCGCCTGCATCTCTCTCACAGTCCAGAAGCTTGTTGTGTTCACCCTACTCCACCCTGTGTCAGCACAGCAGATATCCCTTGTTTGTGCAGTTGTGCTCATGTAAAAGATTTTTTCCTCCTACACATGGCAAAGCTAGCAGCTTGAACTTCACCATCTTCAATCTACTAATAGTAATAACCTTTATTTATATATCACAAACACATTCCGCATGGCTTTACAAGTCAGCAGTTAATATAAAACAGTCGAAAGTTATCAAGTTTAAGATAATCATACAATTAAAGCAAAAATAATGATGACCCTGCTCTTCAGAGCTTACAATCTACAATGAGGTGGGAATGACACAAATTACAGGTGCTTATTTACAATGATGGCACAACCATCTTGAGGAAATGGGGGGTAGATAAAGGCTGCATGAGCCTTTTGGGTACGGTTGAGTTGGATGGCAAATTATGTTCAGAGAAGTAGAGAATAAGCTGTACATATAAAAAGGACTTTGATTAGGGAACGTGATAGGCCACCCTAAACAAATGTGTTTTTAGGGAGCACCTAAAAATGCATAAGTTTTGGTTATACTCCTAATTTCATTGTGACAAAGGGTAAGAGGTGAGTCATCTAGATAGGTGTCACGGGTGTGTCGCGGCGGAGATCGTCGCGATTGCACACCCTGACTTCGCACAGCTGAGTTTCTGGTGCTGGGTGTTTTTCGGCACTGAGGGAGTTAATTCTTTCTCTCTCGGTGCTGGGCTGACCAGCCTCGCCCAGCTGCGATTGATGTTTTGTTAATTAGCTTCCTTCATATACCTGCTGGTCTGCTGGGGAAGTTGCCGGTGAAAGCATTCATTCAGACCAGCAGAGCGGATCGTTTCTGAGAAGACTTTAGCTAAGAGTGCCTGTTGTGGTTTTTCCTCTCCTCGCTTATTGTTTATCTCCTTAACCTTTTGTGTTCCTCTGTAGTAGAAGTGTTATATGCAAGGCTGTGTTTTCTTTACCCCTTGTCTGTCTCGTTTGTCTTAGACTGTGTGTAAGCTGTGACCTGCCCATTCCCTGTGGTGGTAATCAGGGTCCTTCTCAGGACTAGATTACAGTGGTCAGGGATCTACAGGAGACAGGGTTACGCTGGCGGCCTGGACCTCTGTACCATTAACAGTACCTACAGCTAGAGGGACTAGTCAGGACCCCAGTTCAGGGTCAGCATAGACCCCGGTCCACCTCTATCCAGAGACAGCGTGACACGTACACAGAATTGACCCACAATACATAGGATATTATGTCAGGTAAGACATTGCCGGCAGATACTATGTATACATGTTGATTTTCTCTATTATATGAAATTTAGAGTGATGTCACATTAGATATAGGTTGCTATCTTTGAATATATCTGTTATACGTCGTGACAATAGGAGACTGAACTGAGCCGGACAAAGTCCAGACCGGGGTGTTACCATCTTTACGAGTCTCAGAGTTTGAAAGTTGTGAGAGGCCACGAGAATTGGCTAGAGATAGAAGCTGGGATGCAGTTTGGGAGGTGGGGCTGTTGAAGTCTCCCAGGATAAGGGTTGTCAATTTTGAGGACAAGAAGTGAGGCATTGTAACAATTATGTGGGTACTAAAGAATATGATCGCCTGGGATAAAACTAATTTGAGACCAAAGCTGATGCAAATAAGTATATTAACCCCTTAATGTCCACTGACGTGCACAGTCCGTCATGGCAAGGTGCCAGTTCCGGCACCAGGACGGACTATGCACGTCATGCCTTTGATCTACCACTGCGTGTAAACACGCAGTGGTAGATCAGTGCCGACAGCTGTCACAGACAGCTGACAGGCACGGCAAGCGGTGCGGGGACCTTTGCCATTGGTCCCCGCACTCACAGCGCTGTGATTGGTCAGTCAATCTGACTGACCAAACACAGCAGCGATCGCGCAGGAGAAGCTGAAATTTCAGCTTCCCCAGCGCGATCAGTGCAGGAGCCGGTGCTGCAGTGGCCAGGCTTCCTGCACTGACAGCCAGGAGCGGAGCCCCCACCGCCCCTGGCTGTTAACCCCCTGACTGCTGCGATCCAGCGCGATCGCAGAGCTCAGGGGGGGAGACAGAGGGTCGGTAGCTCCCTCTGCCTCAGATTGGCACCCTGCACTGTATTTGCAGGTCCCGATCTCTGCCTTGATGACCCGGGGGTTGTCATGACAACCTCCGGGTCATCTAGCTACGGAAAGCTGCTGTGATCATGCTCACAGCAGCTTTCATCATAGGTACAATGCATTGCGATGCTGGAGCATTGCAATGCATTGTAACTGCAATCAAAAATAAAAAAAGTGAAAGTCCCATAAAGGGACAAGTTGAAAAAAATCATTTTTAAAAAAAAATTGTAAAAAAAATATTAAAAAATAATTTAAAAAAATCCCCTAAAAAATACACATTTTTATGTAATAAAAAAATAAAAAACAAAAAAATACACATGTTAGGTATCGCCATGTCCGTAAAAATCCCATCTATAAAAGCGTAACCCTAGTTAACCCCTTCAGTGAAAGCCGTAAAAAAAAAACCACAAAAAAGTAGTAAATTATACTTTTTCCAAGCGGTATCATCATACCGCTTGGAAAAAGTGCAATAACACGCGATCAAAAAGTCAGATATAAATAATCATGGTACCGCTGAAAACGTCATCTTGTCCCGCAAAAATCAAGCCGCTATATAGCATCATCAGCGAAAAAATAAAAAAGTTATAGCTCGCGGAATAAACTGATGCAAAAATAATTATTTTTTCTATAAAATTCTTTATTGTGTAAAAAACGCCAAAACATAAAAAAAATATATAAATGAGGTATCGCTGTAATCGTAGTGACCCGAAGAATAAAGCTGCTTTATCAATTTTACCACACGCGGAACGGGGGGAAAAAAAAAAAAAAAAAAACAATTCCTGAATTGCTGGTTTTTGTTCATTCTGCTTCCACAAAAATCGGAATAGGAAGCGATCAAAAAACGTTATGTGCCCGAATATGGTACCAATAAATACGTCAGCTCGTCCCGCAAAAAATAAGCCCACAGATAACTCTGTCGGCCGAAATATGGAAAAATTATAGCTCTCAAAATACGGCGATGCAAAAAATTCTTACAAAAAATTATTCCAAAAAAAAGCATCTTTTAGTGTGTGACAGAAGCTAAACATGAAAAAAGGGTGTAAATCTGGTATCGCTGTAATCGCACCGATCCGAGGAATAAAGTCGCCTAATCACTAATACCGCACGAGGAACGGCGTAAAAAAGAAAACCAATTCTTCACCTTTTGTAGATTTGTTCATTGTGCCTCCAAAGATCGCAGTAAGGCGATCACAGTGGTTCCCCCCGCATATGGGGTATCAGCGTACTCAGGACAAAATGCACAATAGCTTTTGGGGTCCTATTTCTCCTGTTACCCTTATAAAAATAAAAATTTGGGGGCAAAAAGGTCATTTTTGTGGAAAAAAATATGATTTTTTTTATTTTCACGGCTCTACGTTATAAACTTCTGTGAAGCCCTTGGGGGTTCAAAGTGCTGACCACACATCTAGATAAGTTCCTTGGGGGGTCTAGTTTGCAAAATGGGGTCATTTGTGGGGGGTTTCTACTGTTTAGGCACATCAGGGGCTCTCCAAGCGCGACATGACACCCGCAGACCATTCCATCAAAGTCTGCATTTAAAAACGGTGCTCCTTCCCTTCCGATCTCTGCCATACGTCAAAATAGTGGTTCCCCCCCACATATGGGATATCAGCGTACTCAGGACAAATTGCACAATAGCTTTTGGGGTCCTATTTCTCCTGTTACCCTTATAAAAATAAAAATTTGGGGCAAAAAGATTATTTTTGTGGAAAAAAATATGATTTTTTATTTTCACGGCTCTACGTTATAAACTTCTGTGAAGCACTTGGGGGTTCAAAGTGCTCACCACACATCTAGAAAAGTTCCTTGGGGGCTCTAGTTTCCAAAATGGAGTCACTTGTGGGGGGTTTCTACTGTTTAGGCACATCAGGGGCTATCCAAACGTGACATGACACCCACAGACCATTCCATCAAAGTCTGCATTTGAAAAAGGCGCTCCTTCCCTTTCGAGCTCTGCCATGCGTCAAAATAGTGGTTTCCCCCCACATATGGGGTATCAGCGTACTCAGGACAAATTGCACAATAACTTTTGGGGTCCTGTTACCCTTTGGAAAATAACAATTGGGGGTGGAAAGATCATTTTTGTGGAAAAGATATGATTTTTTAATTTTACTGCTCTACGTTATAACCTTCTGTGAAGCCCTTGGGGGTTCAAAGCTCTCACCACACATCTAGATAAGTTCCTTGGGGGGTCTAGTTTCCAAAATGGGGTCACTTGTGGGGCGTTTCCACTGTTTAGGCACACAGGGACTCTGGAAATACGACATGGCGTCCAATCTCAATTCCAGCCAAAAAAGTCAAATGGCGCTGCTTCCCTTCCGAGCTCTGCCATGCGCCCAAATAGTGGTTTACCCCCACCTATGGGGTATCAGCGTACTCAGGACTAATTGCCCAATAACTTTTGGGGTCCTTTTATCCTTTGGAAAATAATAATTGGGATGAAAAGATCATTTTTGTGGAAAAAATATGATTTTTTAATTTTACGGCTCTACGTTATAACCTTCTGTGAAGCCCTTGGGGGTTAAAAGCTCTCACAACACATTTAGATGAGTTCCTTGAGGGGTCCAGTTTCCAAAATGGGGTCACTTGTGGGGGGTTTCCACTGTTTAGGCACACAGGGACTCTCCAAATGCGACATGGCGTTCAATCTCAATTCCAGCCAAAAAAGTCAAATGGCGCTGCTTCCTTTCCGAGCTCTGCCATGCGCCCAAATAGTGGTTTACCCCCACACATGGTATATCGGTGTACTCTGGAGAAATTGTACAACAAATATTGTGGTTCATTTTCTCCTGATACCCTTGATAAAATGTAAAAAAATTGTGTCGAAAGAGAAATTTTGGGAAAAAAAGTTAAATGTTCATTTTTTCCTTCCACATTGCTTCAATTCTTGTGAAGTACCTAAAGGGTTAATAAACTTCTTGAATGTGGCTTTGAACACGTTGAGGGGTGCAGTTTTTAGAATGGTGTCACTTTTGGGTATTTTCTGTCATATTGACCCCTCAAATTCACTTCAAATGTGAGGTGGTCCCTAAAAAAAATGGTTTTGTAAATTTTGTTGGAAAAATGAGAAATTGCTGGTCAACTTTTAACACTTATAACTTCGTAACAAAAAAAAATTTTGGTTCCAAAATTGTGCTGATGTAAAGTAGACATGTGGGAAATGTTATTTATTAACTAATTTTTGTGACATATCTCTCTGATTTAATGGCATAAAAATTAAAAGTTTGAAAATTGCAAAATTTTCAAAATTTTTGCCATATTTCCGTTTTTTTCATAAAAAAACGCAAGTTATATTAAAGAAATTTTACCACTATCATGAAGTACAATATGTCACGAGAAAACATTCTCAGAATCGCCAAGATCCGTAGAAGCGTTCCAGAGTTATAACCTCATAAAGAGACAGTGGTCAGAATTGTAAAAATTGGCCTGGTCTTTAACCTACAAAATGGCTTGGTCATTAAGGGGTTAAAGAAGTGAAAGAAAACTAACAGAGCTCTTCCTGCAATTGTAATGAATGCACAGCACAAAACAGAATAGTTTAAGTGAAACAAAACTAACAGAGCACTTCCTGTAATTGTAATGAATGCACAGCACAATATAGAAATGTTCAATGACTGAATAGCGGTGTACGACCGCTAATACGAACCAGTCCAGCAGTAATGTGACGCAGGAGTGCACATGGCACCAAACATATGAGTCCAGCAGTAATATACCAGAGAAAGCACACGGCACTTAACGAGGAAGTCCAGCAATAATGTGAGTGTGCATGCACACGGCACTTAAGCGTAGAAGTCCAGCAATCATATGGGTGAAAATGCGCACGGTACTTAGATGTAGAAGTCCATCAATACACAGGTGAAGAGTTAAAAGAGAAGGTCACTATATGTACCTTTTGGGCTGAAAAGTTCCGCTTAAGTCCAGCACTGCAGTCCACACAAACACAGTCCAAGAAGAGATAGTGATGTCAGAATTCCTACTGACCACAGCAGTTCCAGAGGTGAGTAGCTCCTCACTGGAAGTCCAGACAATAGTTAACCATGGACAGAATCAGTGAGATGCACAGAGGACTGAAGGCAGCAGAACGTGGAGAGGCAGACCACCAAGTAACGAGAAGTAGCAGGGAGTTCACAAGCAAACAGGCAAAAGCTCAGGAGCCAACAGCACAAAATACTCAGGCAAGGAGGATCTCCTGACCCAGACTAAAATAGTAGAACAGACAGGAAGTTCAGGGGCAGGGCAAAGTACCAGACTCCATCTTGGATAAGGGCAAAACAGGTTCCAAGGAACATCCGGAATCCTTACAAGCGGCAACGCATAAAAGTGGTCAAGGAAGTGGGTGGGTGAGCCTGGGGGCCGGTATATGATTGTTACTCTGAGGGAGAGGGGATGGAACACCCTGATGGTGTGAACCTGAAAAGAAGAATGGAGTCCAATCAGCCTGTATTTATTTATTTGGTTAAAAACAGGATTGTCGTTGGCAGTGAGGAGTGTAGTTTTATTGTGGAGTTGGCAGTGATCGTATGGCAGGACATACACATATTCCATGTGTTCTAATGTCGACATGGATAAGCCGTACGCTCACTATTACTTTTCTGAGAACTAATTATTGTGAACAGCCTGTGGCCTCCTCGAATGATTCGTCACCCAATTGTGTTATTGTCTGGATGATAGGGGCCAGCTGAGAGCTATTTGCTACAAAGATCACAGTGCTTGTGAGTACCTGTGATCTCTGTGATTATTGCATGGCCACTCCAATCTGCCACGGAAAATGCAAACTTATGCCTTGCGGATACAAATGGTTTCCGAAAGCTGATGGCCATCGCAGTCCCCCAGTACCAGTTGCCCAGTCACCATTACTTTTCTAAGAAAAATGTGCCTGCACTACAGCAACAAGTCGCAGACAACATCACCTGTTCCCTGAAAAATTCTTTGTAAGGATGCATTTCAACAATGACACCTGGAAGAGCAAGCATGGACAGGGAAGATACATCTCGATGACTGGGCACTGGGTGTCTCTGTTAGCTGTGGGTACAGTCGTGGAAGGGGCTGCTCCACAAGTTTTGCAATCCCCAAGGCTTTCCGGGCGCTTGGGGATGGAGAAATAAACCACTAGACACCATAAGATGGATAATTAAACTACTAGACAACAGGGGTTGGAGAACTAATCTAAACAGCTAGGGTTGTAGAACTATACTGTTGAGGTAGGATCTAAGTGACCCTTCACGGTTGACCTAGTGATTTCCAAATTAATCCACAGAACGTTGCTAGCAACATAAATAACCAAACGGAGACGTGTTTCTGTCTGGGAGAATCGAAACAGATTCTACCCCATGTATTACATCATCTTTTATAGTATTTAGTGAGTTTGTACTTCAACCAATAGTATAAAACCACACCTACAACATTTAACCTATGAAAATACAGGAAGACTGGAAACTACATATATGGCCGTATCCACGTGACCATAGAAGGGAACAATAGCGTGCTTATTCTTCAGAGTACTCTACAGTGATACATCCCAAGGTCTCATATCTTGTCCAAACTGGTGCATTCTAGTTTTTATTACAGCCCATGACCTTTACTCCAGTAGAAAAACTATTTGGCTTTATAACAGCCGTGAGCCACAGCCCAGTAACATAATTTATCTCATAAATGACAAAATGGAATTACAAGCACAAAATGGAGCATTCAGTTTTGATCTTTCTTAATTTAGTCCTTCACATTCCCGCCTAGATAAATTTTGTTAACTTATGTCCAGCATCAGAGGTACTATCCCAAGCTATAAGCTCGAGGGGTACTGGTCTTTACATATCTGATGCCATGTTACCAGACATGGCTGTTGCGGCGTACCCATCCCCCCTGTATACTACAATTTACAAATAAAATTTTTTGATAACGGTTGTGGAGATCTTTTGAAGATAGCCATGCGCTTAGCTTCAACATCTTCATCAGATAACTTCTTGAAATCGATGTAGAGAAGAGCAGAGATAACAACGCCTTTGGTATCATCATTAGCTGTCCAAATACAGAATTTCCTAATACATACAGAAATACACCAAAAAACAAGTTTTAGTATTGCATACATAACAAGAATACAGGCAGCTATGTGTAACAAACTTTACAAGATTCCAGCTATCCAACCCCCAATTCCCTTAACCCCTTACTGCCATCGGACGTACTATCCCGTCCATTGTACCTGGGCACGTATGACCATGGACGGGATAGTACGTCTCGTGCGATCGGACGCGCTCCCGGGGGGAGCGCAGCCGATCGCGGCCGGGTATCAGCTGATTATCACAGCTGACACCCATGACTGTGTGTCAGGAGCGGTCACGGACCGCTCCCGGCACATTAACCCCTTGCACACCGCGATCAAACATGATCGCGGTGTACTGGGGGCACAGGGGAGGATCGCGCAGGGTGGGGGCTCCCTGCGCGCCCCCCTGAGACCCTCAGAGCAGCGCGATGTGATCGCGCTGTTCTGAGGGCTTCCTCCCTCCCAGGACCCGGATCCAAGATGGCGCCGGGGTCCTGGAGGGAGGCGGCTACCTCAGTGCCTACCGAGAGCAGGCACTGAGAAGCCTGCTGCACTGCCTGAGCGATCGCTGGTGTGACAGAGTGCTGTGCACACTGTCACACCAGCGATCTGATAAAATACAGTGATGTCCCACCCTGGGACAAAGTAAAAAAGTTAAAAAAATAAAAATAAACATGTTTTAAAAAAAAATCCAAAATAAATAAAAAAAATATATATATTCCCCAATAAATTCACTTCTTCCTGTAAATAAAAAAAACAAAGCAATAAAAGTACACATATTTGGTATCGCCGCGTCCGTAACGACCCCCCCTATAAAATTGTCCCACTAGTTAACCCCTTTAGTGAACCCCTTAAAAAAAAAAAAACGAAGCAAAAAATCAATGCTTTATCATCATACCGCCGAACAAAAAGTGAAATAACACGCAATCAAAAAGACCGATATAAAAAAAATGGTACTGCTGAAAACGTCATCTTGTCCCGCAAAAAACGAGCCGTCATACAGCATCATCAGCGAAAAAAAAAAAAAGTTATAGCTCGCAGAATAAAGCGATGCAAAAATAATTATTTTTTATATAAAATTGTTTTTATTCTATAAAAGCGCCAAAACATGAAAAAATGATATAAATGAGGTATCGCCATAATCGTACTGACCCGAAGAATAAAACTGCTTTATCAATTTTACCACACGCGGAACGGTATAAACGCCTCCCCCAAAAGAAATTCATGAATTGCTGATTTTTGTTCATTCTAACCTCCCAAAAATCGAAATAAAAAGCAATAAAAAAACGTCACGTGCTCAAAAATGGTACCAATAAAAACGTCAACTCGTCCCGCAAAAAATAAGACCTCACATGACTCTGTGGGCCAAAATATGCAAAAATTATAGCTCTCAAAATGTGATGATGCAAAAACTATTTTTGCAATAAAAAGCGTCTTTTAGCGTGACAGCTGCCAATCATAAAAACCCGCTATAAATAGTAAATCAAACCCCCCTTTATCACCCCTTAGTAAGGGAAAAATAATAAAATTAAAAAAAAGTATTTATTTCCATTTTCCCATTAGGGTTAGGGTTAGGGTTGCGGCTAAAGTTAGGGTTAGGGTTGGCGCTAAAGTTAGGGTTAGGGTTGGGATTAGGGGTGTGTTAGGGTTAGGTTTGTGGTTAGGGTTGGGACTAGGGTTAGGGGTGTGTTGGGGTTAGGGTTGGAGTTAGAATTGGGGGGTTTCCTCTGTTTAGGCACATCAGGGGCTCTCCAAATGTGACATGGCGTCTGATCTCAATTCCAGCCAATTCTGCGTTGAAAAAGTCAAACGGTGCTCCTTCACTTCTCAGCTCTGCCATGCGTCCAAACAGTAGTTTATCCCCACATATGGGGTATCAGCGTACTCTGGACCCCAAGAGTTATTGTGCAATTTGTCCTATTTCTTCTGTTACCCTTGGGAAATAAAAAAACTGGGGGCGAAAATATCATTTTTGTACAAAAAAAATTATTTTTTTGTTTTTACGGCTGTACATTATAAACTTCTGTGAAGCACTTGGGGCTTCATAGCGCTCACCACACATCTAGATAAGTTCATTGTGGGGTCTATTTTCCAAAATGGGGTCACTTGTTGGGGATTTCCACTGTTTAGGCGCATCAGGGGCTCTCCAAATGCGACATGACACCCCCAGACCATTCCATCAAAGTCTGCAATCCAAAACGTCACTACTTCCCTTCCGAGCCCCAACGTGTACCCATACAGTAGTTTTCTCCCACATATTGGATATCAGCGTACTCAGGACAAATTGGACAACAACTTTTGGGGTCCAATTTCTCCTGTTACCCTTGTAAAAATAAAATATTGGGGCAAAAAAATCATTTTTGCAAAAAAAAAAAAAGATTTTTTATTTTTACGGCTGTGCGTTATAAACTTCTGTGAAGCACTTCGGGGTTCAAAGTGCTCACCACACATCTAGACAAGTTCCTTGTGGGGTCTATTTTCCAAAATGGGGTCACTTGTGGGGGGTTTCCACTGTTTAGGCGCATCAGGGGCTCTCCAAATGCGACATGACGCCCCCAGACCATTCCATCAAAGTCTGCAATCCAAAACGTCACTACTTCCCTTCCGAGCCCTGACGTGCGCCCATACAGTAGTTTTCTCCCACATATTGGGTATCAGCGTACTCAGGACAAATTGGACAACAACTTTTGGGGTCCAATTTCTCCTGTTACCCTTGTGAAAATAAAATATTGGGGGCGAAAAAATCATTTTTGTAAAAAAAAAAAAGATTTTTTATTTTTACGGCTGTACGTTATAAACTTCTGTGAAGCACTTCGGGGTTCAAAGTGCTCACCACACATCTAGATAAGTTCCTTGTGGGGTCTATTTGCCAAAATGGGGTCACTTGTGGGGGGTTTCCACTGTATAGGTGCATCAGGGCTCTCCAAATGTGACATGACGCCCCCAGACCATTCCATCAAAGTCTGCAATCCAAAACGTCACTACTTCC
This sequence comes from Oophaga sylvatica, assembly GCA_033576555.1. Taxonomy (NCBI): domain Eukaryota; kingdom Metazoa; phylum Chordata; class Amphibia; order Anura; family Dendrobatidae; genus Oophaga; species Oophaga sylvatica. Next base: position 363,987,269 of record JARQOD010000001.1, on the reverse strand, counting down.
CTTCCGAGCCCTGACGTGCGCCCATACAGTAGTTTTCTCCCACATATTGGGTATCAGCGTACTCAGGACAAATTGGACAACAACTTTTGGGTTCCAATTTCTTCTGTTACCCTTGTGAAAATAAAATATTGGGGGCGAAAAAATCATTTTTGTAAAAAAAAAAAAAGATTTTTTATTTTACGGCTGTACGTTATAAACTTTAGTGAAACACCTGGGGGTTAAAAGTTCTCACCACACATCTAGATAAGTTCCTTGAGGGGTCTAGTTTCCAAAATGGTGTCATTTATGGGGGTTTCCACTGTTTAGGCAGATCAGGAGCTCTCCAAACACGACATGGCGTCCAGCCAATTCTGCGCTGAAAAAGTCAGACGGCGCTCCTTCCCTTCCAAACTCTGCCATGCACCCAAACAGTGGTTTACCCCCACATATGGGGTATCAGCGCACTCAGGACAAATTGCACAATAACTTTTGGGTCTTGTTACCCTTGGAAAAATAAAAATTGGGGTGAAAAGATCATTTTTGTGGAAAAAATATGATTTTTAAATGTTACGGCTCTACGTTATAAACTTGTGTGAAGCACTTGGGGTTCAAATTGCTCACCAAAGATCTAGAAAAGTTCCTTAGGGGGTCTAGTTTCCCAAATGGGGTCATTTGTGGGGGGTTTCCACTGTTTAGGCACATCAGGGGCTCTCCAAATGCAACATGGCATCCAAGCTCAATTCCAGCCAATTTTGGTTGGAAAAAGTCAAATGGTGCTCCTTCCATTCTGAGCTCTGCCGTGCGCCCAAACAGTGGTTCCCCCCCACATATGGGGTATCAGCGTACTCAGGACAAATTGGACAACAACTTATGTGGTCCAATTTCTCCTGTTACCCTTGGGAAAATAAAAAATTAGTGACTAAAAGATAATTTTTGTGGGAAAAAAATAGGATTTTTTATTTTCATGCCCGGACATTTATAAACTTGTGTGAAGCACTTGGGGGTTCAAAGTGCTCACCAAAGACCTAGATAAGTTCCTTAGGGGTCTAGTTTCCAAAATGGGGTCACTTGTGGGGGGTTTCCACTGTTTAGGCTCATCTGGGGCACTGCAAACGGAACATGACCCCCATCAACGTCTGCATTCCAAAACGTTACTACTTCCTTTCCAAGCCCTGCCGTGCACCCAAACAGTTCCCCCCCCACATATGGGGTATCAGCGTACTCAGGACAAATTGGACAACAACTTTTGGGGTCCAATTTCCTTGGGAAAATTCAAAAATTTGGGACTAAAAAATCATTTTTGTGGAAAATTGTTTTTTTTTTTTTTCACACCCAGGCATTATAAGCTTTTGTGAAACACTTGGGGGTTCAAAGTGCTCACAACAGATCTAGATAAGTACCTTAGGGGGTCTAGTTTCCAAAATGGTGTCACTTTGGGGGTTTCCACTGTTTAGGCGCATCAGGGGCTCTCCAAACACGACATGGCGTCCAATCTCAATTCCAGCCAATTTTAGTTTGAAAAAGTCAAACGGCGCTCCTTCCCTTACGAGCTCTGCCGTGTGCCCAAACAGTGGTTTTCCCCCACATATTGGGTATTGGCGTACTCAGGAGAAATTGCATAACAACCTTATCTGTCCATTTTCTCCTTTTACCCTTGTGAAAATAAAAAAAAAGTTTGTAAAAGATCATTTTTGTGGCTAAAAAGTTAAATATTCATTTTTTTCCTTCCACGTTGCTTTAGTTCCTGTGAAGCACCTGAAGAGTTAATAATCTTCTTGAATGTGGTTTTGAGTACCTTGGGGGTGCAGTTTTAGAATGGTGTCACTTTTGGGTATTTTCTGCCATATAGACCCTCAAAGTGACTTCAAATGAGAGGTGGTCCCTAAAAAAAATGGCTTTGTAAATTTTGTTGTAAAAATGAGAAATCGCTGGTCAACTTTTAACCCTTATAACTTCCTAACAAAAAAAATTTTGGTTCCAAAATTGTGCTGATGTAAAGTAGACATGTGGGAAATGTTATTTCTTAACTATTTTGTGTGATATATTTCTCTGTTTTAAGGGAATAAAAATTCAAAGTTTGAAAATTGCAAAGTTTTAAAAATTTTCGCCATATTTGCGTTTTTTTAAAAAATAAACGCAAGTTATATTGAAGAAATTTTACTTCTAATGTGAAGTACAATATGTCACGAGAAAACAATCTCAGAATCGTGAAGATCCGTTGAAGCGTTCCAGAGTTATAACCTCATAAAGAGACAGTGGTCAGAATTGTAAAAATTGGCCCGGTCATTAACGTGCAAACCACCCTTGGGGGTGAAGGGGTTAAACCAATTGGCTGGATTAAAAAGAAAATATCTGCCAGAGACTGGGAATTATTCAACAAATCTCTCAGTAATTTTTAATAATATTATATAAACTTATTATTCAAGGACGTTGGGGAATTTAGGCTATCCCATGTGGTTACCAAGAATAACATAGAAAATACGAAAAACCAAAACATTATGTCCCCTTTATTTGCTATTGGCTTGTTTAACCAGCTTGCAGTGCGATACGTGGATCCAAGTCGGTCTTCCTTCCAGTTTCACTGACATAGGGATAATGAGGAGAATTTAATAGGGACCGTCATACAAGGGTTGTAGTCCATATTTTCTGACATGCCTTTTCACAACCACAAAATCATCAGACTTCAAATTATAACAAATATCGGTTTCTGCTGAATCTGGAAGAGAAGAAGAAACTAAAGCATAGGTGTTAGTAAGATTTTTACTAAACTGAATAACATGTTGAACAGTACGGTCAGTTTCTTCTAATAATAACTGAGACTGGAAATTTGCAACTGGGGTCCTAGCACCAAACAATATCTCATATAGGGACAGGCCATGTTTTGCAATAGGGGTAATACAAATGTGGTATAGTACAATGGGTAGGAGCTCTGGCCATAGAGCTGTAGTCTCCTGCATCATTTTGGTCAATTGTCCCTTCAGTGTGTCATTCAACCTCTCAACTTCCCCCCTGGATTGTGGATAGTACGGAGTATAGAGGGCTATAGTGGATCCAAACATTGTCAGAACCTCCTGATACACATGAGAAGAAATAGCCGGACCTTGGTCACTTTCAACGACTTCTGGAACTTCATATCTGCAGATAACTTCCATCACCAGTTTCTTTGCTGTGGTCTTTGCAGTCATGTTGGTAACAGGGAATGCTTCTGGCCAACTAGAGAACATATCGATAACCACCAGACAATATTCATACCTTCCAGATTTAGGCATTTATGGTCCACCTGGAGCCTTTGGAAAGGATTGTAATGTATGTAGTACAGTTCATATAGCGTCTTGTGCTTGGGTGCGATGAAAACACAGGAGTCACAGGTTTGATATAGAAAAGTCCTGTATTACTTCATACAAGTTGGCAGAAATAGTCACACAGTTTGCAGACACAGAAACAGGAGACACAGCAGGCCAGAGTAATCCAAGCTCAGCAATCACTCTCCAATACAGATTCAGGATCTTCTTCTCTGTTACCGTAAGTCCATGCAAACGTGGGTCTTTCAAAGAGCAGGGTTCAGAGTCCACAAGTGCTTCAGAGTTCCTCAGTAGGAATAGCTGGAGTACAAGGTCCAAGGCTTACAGGAGTCAAGTCACAGGTTCACTGCAGGCTAGACTCTGAAGCACTGACTGCCCAGCTGTGGCCGCCCAAGAAGCAAAGGAGAGAATCAGGGCGGGAACATGCAAGCTGGAAACTCCATCCTGACTGAGGGCAAGACAGCTGCAGCAAGACAGAAAGTAAAATGGCTGACGAACAAACTGAGTTTCAGGAATATATACATAGAACCTTACATTACTCCCCCCTTAAGGACAACCTCCGGATGACCTCAGACCAGGCTTGTGTGGGTACCTCTGATGAAACTGACGGAGCAAGCGAGGAGCATTAACGTTATTGACCGGTTCCCATGAGTTGTCCTCCACTGGGTAGCCCTGCCATTTAATCAGATATTGTAACTGATTTCTATACAACCTGGAATCTAAAATCCTTTCCACCACAAATTCTTCCTGACCATCGACTAGCACTGGGTCAGGGCAAGGAGAGGAACGTCCAGGAAACGTATTGGGTGTCGCAGCCTTTAGTAGGGATACATGAAAGACAGGGTGGATTCTCATAGTTCTGGGCAGTTGAAGACGACAAGCAACGGCACTTATAATTTTACTGATTTTATAGGGTCCAATGTACTTATGTCCCAACTTAGACGATGGAATCCTTAACTTAAGATTTCTGGTTGACAGCCAGACCAAGTCTCCTACCTTGAAAGCTGGTGCAGGTTTACGAAATTTATCTGCTGCTTTCTTGTACCTTTCTTGAGCCGATTCCAGATTTTCCTTTAGAAGATCCATATTCTTCTGTAAAGACGTGATTCTTTCAGCCACTGCTGGTAAAGGCGTTTCTATGGGAAATCGTGGTAGAATGTTAGGATGATAACCTAGATTAGAGTAAAAAGGAGACTGTTTAGTGGAGGCACTCTGAGAGTTGTTATACGAGAACTCAGCTAATGGAAGTAGATCCACCCAATCATCCTGTAGGTGGCAGATAAAGCAGCGGAGATACTGCTCCAGGGTTTGATTGGTTCGTTCGGTCTGTCCATTAGTCTGGGGATGAAAAGCAGAAGAAAGGTTTACTTTAATGTCCAATGCTGCACAGAAATTTTGCCAAAACCTAGAAGTGAATTGCACCCCTCGATCCGAAATAACCTCATCCGGTACTCCATGTAAGCGAAACACATCTTTAATCATCAAATCTGATGTCTGTTTTGCAGTGGGTAAGCCGACACAAGGGATAAAATGAGCTGCCTTTGTTAGACGGTCAACCACCACTAAAATGGTGTTCTTCCCCTGAGAGGTTGGTAACTCCACAATGAAGTCCATAGAAATGGATCCCCACAGGCGGGACGGGGTGAGAAGAGGCTGTAACAGACCAGTTGGTGAGGAGCGAGGTGTTTTGCATCTTGCACAGACCTCACATGAAGTGACATAATTCAAAACATCCTTCCTGCAAGTGGGCCACCAAAAGAAACGAGAAAGAAATTCCTGTGTCTTTAGAATTCCTCTATGCCCAGCTATCTTGGAATCGTGAATGAGTTGCAATACTCTTAATCTGACTGTTTCAGGAATATACAGATTTGTCCCTGAATCCACACACCATTCTTAAAGACAAGACTTACGTCCCTTGGGGGTTGTGCCAAAAAGGAATCCGCATGGTATGCTTCCTTGATGTCCTTAAGTAGGTCTTGATTATGAATTACTCCTAGGAATCTAGAGTCAGGAAGAATAGTCTTAGGAGGAGTAATTGGACGTGTCTCTGCTGAGTAAATCCTAGAGAGTGCATCAGCCTTTCCATTGCGCGATCCTGGTCTATAAGAGATGATAAAATTAAATTGGTTTTAAGAAAAGATTCCAGCGAGCCTGGCGAGGAGTCAGGCACTTAGCCGACCTGATAAACTCAAGGTTACGATGGTCTGTCAGGACGACTATTTGCTGTGCAGCTCCCTGAAGAAGGTGTCTCCATTCTTTGAAGGCGGCAATAATGGCCAACAACTCTCTATTGCCCACATCGTAGTTCCTCTCAGCCGAAGACAACTGCTGGAAAAGAAGGCACGGATGCAAGACATTCTTCTCACCTGTTCTCTGAGAGAGTATAGCTCCAACGGCACAGTCTGAAGCATCCACCTCTATTATGAAGGCAAGCTCGGGGTTGGGATGTACTAGGATAGGTGCAGTGGTAAATTTATCTTTTAGACGGGAAAATGCTTCCTGGGCTTGGGGAGTCCAGGAAAACCTAGACTCTTTCCGGGTAAGTTGAGTGATAGGTGACACTACCTCAGAGAAATTTCTAATGAAACGTCTATAGAAGTTGGCAAACCCAATGAAGCGCTGTACCTCCTTCACATTTCTAGGACTTGGCCAATCCTTGATGGCTTGGGTTTTGCTTCCATCCATACTAATTCCTTGTGTAGACAGTACATACCCCAGAAATTGAATTTCGGTCCCATGGAATTCACACTTTTCAAGTTTGATGTAAAGATGATTTTGTCTTAGACGTTCCAAGACCATTCTCACATGTCCATGATGTTCCTCTGTGGAGTTAGAAAAAATTAGAATATCATCCAAATAAATTACCACGAATGTATCTAGGAGATCCCTTTAGATGTCATTCACCAAGTGTTGGAAAGTGGCTGGGGCGGTACTCAGACCAAAAGGCATAACTAGATATTCAAAGTGTCCATAGCGTGACCTGAATGCAGTCTTCCATTCATCCCCAGGTCTAATACGGACTAAGTTATAGGCCCCACGAAGATCTAGTTTAGAAAAAATTTTGGCATGTCGCACTCTCTCCAATAACTCAGGGATTAAAGGCAATGGATAACGGTTTCTAATAGTAACCTTATTGAGTTCCCTATAGTCTACGCATGGTCTCAGAGATCCATCTTTCTTCTTTACAAAGAAGATGGGTGCACCTGCAGGAGATGAAGAGGGGCGTATGAAGCCCTTGGCTAGATTTTCATCTATGTAATCCTTTAAAGCCTTTAGCTCGGGCCCCGCCAGGGGTAGATCTTACCAAAAGGTATCTCTGCTCCAGGCAATAATTCAATTGGACAATCATATGGACGGTGAGGAGGAAGCTGGTCAGCGTTCTTCTTGTCACATAAATCCACATAGTCCTGGTATACAGCTGGTAGTTCAGGGACTGACATGATTCCTTTAGGAACAGAGCAAGCTGAAACTTTTGGACTCATCTGTTTCTCTGGAAAGTGTAATTCCTTGGTCTCCCAGTTAATGGTAGGATTCTGAGCCTGCAGCCATGGTAGCCCTAGAATAATGGGAAAGTGGGGAGAAGAGATAAGCATAAAGGACAGTTTCTCTTGATGATCTTTACCCATAAGAACCCTCAAAGGCTCTGTTTTCTGATCCACTGGTCCAGAGGTCAGCAGGGAGCCATCCACAGTTTCCATCTGTACTGGAGTAGCCTTCTTCACTGAACGTATTCCCTGTTTCAGAGCAAAGGAGACATCCATAAAATTTCCACTTGCCCCTGAGTCGATCATAGCAGAGCTAGACACCCAAGCTGAGTCAACCCAGAGTTTGATGGAAAGAAAGCAATGAGAATTGTTTTTCTTACAACTCAGCTGGGACACCGCTGAGGAAACTTGAAAAATGGCAGCGTTTACACAGTCAACGTCCTCAGAGGTAACGGAGTTTAAGTCCGAGAAATCAAGATCTGTTGCTGCAGATCTCTCTGGAGCCTGAGGCTCGGACCTGACAGATCCCCTCTCGCAACACTCACAATGAATGAGTGCTGCAGTAGTCTTACGAGAACGGCTGGGGCAGTTTATAATGAAGTGCCCTGACTTACCACAATAGAAACATAGATTCTCCTTAAAACGATGTTCCTTGCGTGCATCACTAACCCGTCGTTGTAAAGAGTCTACCTGCATGGGTTCAGGTTCCCGTGTAATCCTACTCAAAGGTTCCTTAGCTGGAGAGGAAGGTAGGAAAAGGTTAGTACGATTGCTTTCGAACCATCTCTCTTGCCTGCGTTCAGTCAGACGAGTATCAATACGGATGCAGTAGTTAATAAAGTCACCTAACGCAGTGGGAGGGTCGGCACGAGCAAGTTCATCCTTAATCAGTGGAGATAACCCCTTTCGAAAAATAGATTTTTTGGCGGAACTGTCCCAGGTGGTATCAAGGGCCCATCTCCTGAAATCCAAGGCATATTCAGCTACCGAGTGCTTACCTTGGCGCAAAGCTAACATGGCTGCTTCAGCTGTTGCACCTCGATTGGGGTCATCAAACACCTGCCCCATGGCTGAAATAAAATCATCAAGGTGATTCAAACAATCATCCTCAGTCTCAATCAGAGGGTTTGCCCACATTAAAGCCTTGTTGGTAAGCAACATAATTATAGTAAGCACCTTAGATCGTTCAGTGGGAAATTGTGAAGCATGTGCAGAAAAAAAAAGATTGCATTGATTAATAAATCCCCTGAATTTCTCACGTTCACCGCCAAAACGAAAAGGGGGCAACTTGGGAATCCCAGCACTCGGGGCTACGGCAGGAGCCTGGACTCGCCCCTCTAGAACCTCAATCCTGGCTCGCAAATCCTGGGTAGTCTGTCCAACCACTTGCAAATTGTGATTATTGAGGTCCTGTAGATTTGTAAAACGGGTCTTTATATTCTGCAAATCTGCAAGGATATTATCAGTCACTCCGCAAAGTTCCTTTATGCGGGCCTCCATTTTCCAGATCTTTTAAGACAGGATTACTGGAAGAAGAGGAGAGAAAAAAAAACAATAGTGTTCACCTGTGGCAACACTGCAGAGAGAAAAAAAAATTAAGGGAACTGCTCACCTGGAATGGTTGTGAGAAGTCACAACCACTATCATCACAGAAAGTTTCAACCAGACATCTGATATCCAGAGTTACAGCAGACAAAAAAGAGAAAAGAAAGGAAAAAAAAAAAAAAACAATAGTGTTTACCTGTGGTAACACTGCAAAAAGAAAAAACTTAAGGGAATTGCTCACCTGGAATGGTTGTGAGAAGTCACAACCACTGTCATCACAGAAAGTACAACCGGACGTCTGATATCCACAGTACAGCAGACACAGCCTTCCAGACCCAGCAGACACTAACGTTTTGTCTTCAGAATCTTGTAATGTATGTAGTACAGTTCATATAGCGTCTTGTGCTTGGGTGCGATGAAAACACAGGAGTCACAGGTTTGATATAGAAAAGTCCTGTATTACTTCATACAAGTTGGCAGAAATAGTCACACAGTTTGCAGACACAGAAACAGGAGACACAGCAGGCCAGAGTAATCCAAGCTCAGCAATCACTCTCCAATACAGATTCAGGATCTTCTTCTCTGTTACCGTAAGTCCATGCAAACGTGGGTCTTTCAAAGAGCAGGGTTCAGAGTCCACAAGTGCTTCAGAGTTCCTCAGTAGGAATAGCTGGAGTACAAGGTCCAAGGCTTACAGGAGTCAAGTCACAGGTTCACTGCAGGCTAGACTCTGAAGCACTGACTGCCCAGCTGTGGCCGCCCAAGAAGCAAAGGAGAGAATCAGGGCGGGAACATGCAAGCTGGAAACTCCATCCTGACTGAGGGCAAGACAGCTGCAGCAAGACAGAAAGTAAAATGGCTGACGAACAAACTGAGTTTCAGGAATATATACATAGAACCTTACAAGGATAGTCGGACTTAGCAAGATGCTTCGGAGGTACACGTCGAAGTTGACCGGGATTGAAGGTCTGACAGATATTACATGCACAGTTAAGTGCTGTCAGGACTGTAGAAATACCTGGAGCCCAGTAGAATTTTTGTACCAGGGCCAGGGCCTGTTTTTTTTTTTTTTTTTCCTCGATGTATAGGTCCATGTGCCCATGTAGCAATAGCAGGGTACATCCGCTTAGGGAGACACACAAGTTGGTCCTTTTTCCAGAGACCATTGTCCATACGTGCTCCATCAGCCTTCCATTGCTTCACCTCTTCCTTCGGAGACATTCTCTGCATCGTCATTAACCGGTCTCGCGGGGTCAGACAGAAAACCTCAGTCTGTTGCAGATCATCAGGTTCTTGTAGAGTCAGGATCTCTTGCAACTGTTTACGCTGAGAGCGTGTGGTCACCATAGTTGGTATGGTTAGTTCAACAGGCAGAAGAGCAGCAGCCTTTGCTTGCATATCCGCAAATGCGTTGTCAATAGTCTGTGGACTCTTACTAGGACCGTGATCCTTGACTTTGATAATGGCCACCTGAGTAGGCAATTTGATCGAATCCATAAGGGTTTTAACAGCTTCAGCATTTTTTCACTGGAGTTCCGGCAGTAGTAATAACCCCTCGATTGGCCCATAGAGCTCCAAAATCGTGAGCAATACCAAATACACATCGTGAGTCCGTGTATATATTAGTCTGTCTTTGGCCAAAGTACATGCAGTAGACAGAGCCTGAAGTTCTGCTTCTTGTGCTGACTGTGATGGCGGGAGCACAGCCGCTTGCACTACAGTGTCATCTGTGGTAACAGCATATCCCATGTGGAATCTTCCAAACTCATCAGCATATCTTGAAGCATCCGTGTATAACACCAGATCGGGATTTGGATTTGGATTCTCACTGACATTTGATGGAGAAGCTGTTTCTTCAGTCAGAAGTTGGGAACAATCATATTGGAGATAATCCTCATCACTGCCATCTCTCTTGGGGACCGGCAGTAAAGTAGCGGGGTTGATTGTAGCACAGCGATTCAACTTGATATAGTCAGGCAAAAGGAGTGAACACTGCAGCCGTAAATGTCGTTGTACAGTCAAATGTCTTGGCTGTTGGAGTGTTAGTATTGCTGCAATGTCATGCGGGGCAAAAATATGTGTTTCATGTCCAAGAAAACGCTGGAGTTCAGTTTCATCTTTTGGTAAAGAAAGGGAGCTGACAGCTATTTTCTTTCTTCTGTGAGGTATCTGACACCCTGAAGGAGACAGTGACCCAAAAATATCACTTGACCAAGACAGAACTGAAGTTTCGAGGCCGAAAGCCGACAGTTCAGATCTGCCAGATGCTTCAGTAAACTAACAATAGCAACATAGCTTCCTGCTCCGTCCATACATACAACAAAAATCATCCACATACTGAAGCAGCGTAACATGGGGGCAGTGGCGTAGCGTGGGGGGGGCGGGGGGGGCGGTCCGCCCCAGGCGGCACCTGTGTGTGGGGGCGGCACCTGTGTGTGGGGGCGGCGCACCCTTCCTTGCCCTCCCAACTTCGCACAGCCAGCATTTACCATTGCTGTGCTGTGCTTTGTAAAGATGCTAGCAGGACCTGTGATGAGGTCACAGGAGGGGAGGAGTTAGGTGTCACATGATCAGGCCCCTGTGTGCAGGAACCTGCTGTACTGGTCGTCATGGTGCTGGATGATGGTAAGTTTATATGTGGGATCATAAGGGGTTTACAGTGTGGATGTAGCTGAACTGTGTGTGCATGAGGTGTACGGAGCGGAGCCGTGTGTACGAGGTGTACGGAGCGGAGCCGTGTGTACGAGGTGTACGGAGCGAAGCCGTGTGTGTACGAGGTGTACGGAGCGAAGCCGTGTGTGTACGAGGTGTACGGAGCGGAGCCGTGTGTACGAGATGTACGGAGCGGAGCCGTGTGTACGAGGTGTACGGAGCGAAGCCGTGTGTGTACGAGGTGTACAGAGCGAAGCCGTGTGTGTACGAGGTGTACGGAGCGGAGCCGTGTGTGTACGAGGTGTACGGAGCGGAGCCGTGTGTACGAGGTGTACGGAGCGGAGCCGTGTGTGTACGAGGTGTACAGAGCAAAGCCGTGTGTGTACGAGGTGTACGGTGCGGAGCCGTGTGTGTACTAGGTGTACGGAGCAGAGCCGTGTGTGTACGAGGTGTACGGAGCAAAGCCGTGTGTGTACGAGGTGTACGGAGCGGAGCCGTGTGTGTACGAGGTGTACGGAGCGGAGCCGTGTGTGTACGAGGTGTACGGAGCAAAGCCGTGTGTGTACGAGGTGTACGGAGCGGAGGTGTACGGAGCGGAGCCGTGTGTGTACGAGGTGTACGGAGCAAAGCCGTGTGTGTACGAGGTGTACGAGGTGTACGGAGCGGAGGTGTACGGAGCGGAGCCGTGTGTGTACAAGGTGTACGGAGCGGAGCCGTGTGTGTACGAGGTGTACGGAGCGGAGCCGTGTGTGTACGAGGTGTACGGAGCGGAGGTGTACGGAGCGGAGCCGCATGTGTACGAGGTGTACGGAGCAAAGCCGTGTGTGTACGAGGTGTACGGAGCGGAGGTGTACGGAGCGGAGCCGTGTGTGTACGAGGTGTACGGAGCAAAGCCGTGTGTGTGCGAGTTGTACGGAGCGAAGCCATGTGTGTACGAGGTGTACGGAGCGGAGCCTTGTGCGTGTGAGGTGTGTGGAGCGGAGCCATGTGTGTACAAGGCCACAAAGAGCGGAGCCGCGCATGTACAAGGGTCCTGTTACTTGCGGGATCTGTGTGCTTGAGGGCTGCAGGGGGGAAGGAGGGGTGCCATTTTGTGCATGGGTCTGGTGGGGACGGAGCGAATGCTGTTATCTGTAGGGCTGGGTCCCTGTCCCGCTGTCCTGGCCGGGAGGTTTACTTTCCCGCATTAGAATCGTACATGCGGAAACCCGGGGACCTCCCACACGTTCTGGCAGCCACATGTCACGTTCCACCGGAGGTGACGTGCTGTAAGTCAGCTGAACGCTGGAAATGACCGCTGACCTCATTTCCGGCGGTCAGCTTACAGCAGCAGGTACTGTAACTCGTTCTCGGGAGAGTCTTCAGAATGGCGACGCATTGAGCCGCTGGATCTGTTGAAGTGAGAGCCGGGTATTGTACGGACCGCTGCATACAATACCCGACTCTCACTGAGCGAGACAGGCAGGATGTGGGGATCTCAACATGGGATCTGTTCAACAGATGAAGAGATCCCCAGATCCTGCCTGTCTCGCTCAGTGAGAGCCGGGTATTGAATGGAGTGCCTCATAGCTGGTGAGATCCCCACATCCTGGGGAAATGAGGTCAGCGATGGAACGTGACTTGTGGCTGCCAGAATGTGTGGGAGGTCCCCGGGGTTTCCGTATGTACGATTCTAATGCGGAAAGTAAACCGCCTGGCCGGGACAGCGGACAGGGTCCCGAAATCAGGACTGTCCCGCTGAAACCGGGACGGTTGAGAGGTATGTGTTTATAATTATTGTTTATGAAACAGTGTGATCAGCAGTGCTAAGTGGGTGTGGTCAGGGTGTGGATATGGGTGTGACCAGTGAAATGGGTGTGGCTAGGGGTGTGGCCTAAAATTTGCCGCCCCGGGCGCCACAAACAGTTGCTACGCCACTGCATGGGGGTGGTCAATTGCCAGGGTAAAAGACACTCGCCCATATTTTTTGCAAACTAATTGGAACTGTTTTGGGCCCCTTGTGACAGAACTGTCCACATTAATTGTCCTCCCTGATAAATAAATACAAATAGAAATTGACAATCTTGGTGTAATAGAATACTAAAAAAAAGACATTGGCAAAATCGATAACTCTGAACCAAGCAGCATCCTGAGATATCTGGAACAAAAGAGTATATATATTAGACACCACTGGAGTTTCCAGATCAGTAACTGCATTAACTGCCCATAGATCTTGTACCAACCGGTACACAGGGGTTAAATTTGTGTAGTTGAAGGGGGGGGACTGAAGTCTGCTATGTGGGCACTGATAAGAACTGTTTCCTTGCAGCTGGGGTGGGGGTTGGAGCTGCTCCTGGCTTTTTTTTTTTCTTCCTTGCTGATACAGAACGGGCTGAATCCTTCTGAAAAACTTTTTTATTACATTTAATATATTGTCCGGAGTGGAATTCTCAACATCAGGTCTAACTGACATTATCGCCTCCATCAATTCGGGTTTAAGGCCGGACATCAAAGCTGTCACAAAAAGACGTGAGTGGGCTTTATTATATAATGAGAATCCCAGATCTTTAAATACTACCATAAGACTGACCGGGTGAATAAAGGGGGTGGATAGCAGGGACTGGTGCTGGCGGTGGCTGATAATAAGTGCCGTCAGCATTTACCAAGGGAAAAGTTGAGACTACAACTCCGGGTCTCCTAGCTCTACAACTCTAACAGGTCTCTCTCCACTGAGGATTAGTAACCCAGCATACATCACAAATCCACCCGGCTTAATTTCCTGGGAAAAGATCTTATTATCTAGCAGAGAAACCCCTTATTCCAAATCATCATTTTTAGTTATTTGTCTTTCTGGTACTTTCAGTCACTTTCTCAGTTCCTTTCACAAAACATCCAATCTCTGTTATAGTAATAGACAGCTTTCCTTTTTTCATTATAACCATAACACAATCAGAATTCACTTTCTGTTTTCTACCTCCATATCAACCTTCATCACATAATTCATGTGCCAAGCCACGGAATTTTCAGCGTTTTTAAACAAATCACCATTAACTTGCCTTTGTTCTTTCTAATACGTTTGTCTCATAGCGTAGGCTTTATCCTCCCGCCCTCAGGAATTCCTCTACATTTCTGATTTTTTTTTTTTTCTGAACCATAAGACTGACAGTATCCAATCCATCACACAAATCCAAACTCTTCTTTTCCTTACACATGATTCTCTTTTAATAAAATATCCTTACTTAAATTGTGCCCAGTCCTAGAGCGGCCGTATAGTCTGTCGCACCAGGCCTATCTATCCCCCACAGGGATGGCCCCACAACGCGATACTCAGTAAAAGGAGGAGGGCGTCTTAGACTATCCCTCCGGACACCTCTAGTTATATATATATATATAAATATAAATATATTTCCGGTACCCTACCCATCTTCGATCACTTCATTGCGCCTGATTTTAACAGTGATCAGGATTTCAGGATATTTTGACTAAAAAGAGAGTTACAATCACTGGTCAATCCGGGGTGTCCGTCCCTTATGAGGTACGGTTCAAACACTGGGCCCCCAACGGAATTACACCTCTATATGATTCCACCCGAGAATCACCCCTGTTGTGAATGTGCTAGAAATGAATTTTGAGCAGAAGCTCCCTCTGGTGGTTACAAAAAGTACTGAACTATTCAATGAAGATTGTGAAGATTGGCGATCAGGTGTTACTGACTGGTCTTATATATGGGAGGTTCCCTCCCATCAGGGTTGCCGGTGATCAATTGTTCTGGTCTCATCTTTGATTCCTGTTCACTTTGAAGCTGGGGATCGATTCTACCCCTTTGGCTGAGAATAAACCTCAGTTCTTGTAATGTATGTAGTACAGTTCATATAGCGTCTTGTGCTTGGGTGCGATGAAAATACATGAGACACAGGTTTGATATAGAAGGTCTTGTATTACGTCATACAAGTGGCAAAAATAGTCACACAGTTTGCAGATACAGAAGCAGGAGACACAGCAGGCCAGAGTAACTTAAGCTCAGCAATCACTCTCCACAACAGGTTCAGGATCTTCTTCTCTGTTACCGTAAGTCCATGCAAACGTGGATCTTTCAAAGAGCAGGGTTCCAGAGTCCACAAGTGTTCAGAGTTCCTCAGTAGGAATAGCTGGAGTACATAGTCCAAGGCTTCCAGGAGTCAGGTCACAGGTTCACTGCAGGCTAGATTCTGAAGCACTGATTGCTCAGCTGTGGCTGCTTAAGAAGCAAGAGGGAGAGAATCAGGGCGGGAACATGAAAGCTGAAAACTCCATATTGACTGAGGGCAAGATAGCTGCAGCAAGACAGAAAGCAAAATGGCTGACGGAAAACTGAGTTTCAAGAACATGTACAAAGAACCTTACATTACTCCCCCTTAGGGACAACCTCCGGATGGCCTCAGACCAGGCTTGTCTGGGTACCTCTGATGAAACTGGCGGAGCAAACAAGGAGCATTAACGTTATTGACTGGTTCCCATGAGTTGTCCTCCACTGGGTAGCCCTGCCATTTAATCAAATATTGTAACTGATTTCTGTATAACCTGGAATCTAGAATTCTTTCCACCACAAATTCTTCCTGACCATCGACTAGCACTGGGTCAGGGCAAGGAGAAGAACGTCCAGGAAACGTATTGGGTGTTTCAGCCTTTAGTAGGGATACATGAAAGACAGGGTGGATTCTCATAGTTCTAGGCAATTGAAGACGACAAGCAACGGCACTTATAATTTTACTGATTTTATAGGGTCCAATGTACTTATGTCCCAACTTAGACGATGGAATCCTTAACTTAAGATTTCTGGTTGACAGCCAGACCAGGTCTCCTACCTTGAAAGCTGGTGCAGGTTTACGAAATTTATCTGCTGCTTTCTTGTACCTTTCCTGAGCCAATTCCAGATTCTCCTTTAGAAGATCCATATTCTTCTGTAAAGACGTGATTCTTTCGGCCACTGCTGGTAAAGGCGTTTCTATGGGAAATCGTGGAAGAATGTTAGGATGATAACCTAGATTGGAGTAAAAAGGAGACTGCTTAGTGGAGGCGCTCTGAGAGTTGTTATAAGAGAACTCAGCCAATGGAAGTAGATCCACCCAATCATCCTGTAGGTGGCAGATAAAGCAGCGGAAATACTGCTCCAGAGTTTGATTGGTTCGTTCGGTCTGTCCATTAGTCTGGGGATGAAAAGCAGAAGAAAGATTTACTTTAATGTCCAATGCTGCACAGAAATTTTGCCAAAACCTTGAAGTGAATTGCACCCCTCGATCCGAAATAACCTCATCCGGTACTCCATGTAAGCGAAACACATCTTTAATCATCAAATCTGATGTCTGTTTTGCAGTGGGTAAGCCGACACAAGGAATAAAATGAGCTGCCTTTGTTAAACGATCAACCACCACTAGAATGGTGTTTTTCCCTTGAGAGGTTGGTAACTCCACAATGAAGTCCATAGAAATGGATCCCCACGGGTGAGACGGGGTGGGAAGAGGTTGTAACAGACCAGTTGGTGAGGAGCGAGGTGTTTTGCATCTTGCACAGACTTCACATGAAGTGACATAGTTTAAAACATCCTTCCTGCAAGTGGGCCACCAAAAGAAACGAGAAAGAAATTCCTGTGTCTTTAGAATTCCTCTATGCCCAGCTATCTTGGAATCGTGAATGAGTTGCAATACTCTCAATCTGACTGTTTCAGGAATATACAGACGTTGTCCCAGAATCCACACACATTCTTAAAGACAAGACTTGCGTCCCTTGGGGTTGTGCCAACAAGGAATCCGCATGGTATGCTTCCTTGATGTCCTTAAGTAGGTCTTGATTATGAATCACTCCCAGGAATCTAGAGTCAGGAAGAATAGTCTTAGGAGGAGCAAGTGGACGGGTCTCTGCTGAATGAATCCTAGAGAGTGCATCAGCCTTTCCATTGCGCGATCCTGGTCTATAAGAAATGACAAAATTAAATTGGTTTAAGAAAAGATTCCAGCGAGCCTGGCGAGGAGTCAGGCACTTAGCCGACCTGATAAATTCAAGGTTACGATGGTCTGTCAGGACGACTATTTGCTGTGCAGCTCCCTGAAGAAGGTGTCTCCATTCTTTGAAGGCGGCAATAATGGCCAACAACTCTCTATTGCCCACATCGTAGTTCCTCTCAGCCGAAGACAACTGCTGGGAAAAGAAGGCACAGGGATGCAAGACATTCTTCTCACCTGTTCTCTGAGAGAGTATAGCTCCAACGGCACAATCTGAAGCATCCACCTCTATTATGAAGGCAAGTTCGGGGTTGGGATGTACCAAGATAGGTGCGGTGGTAAATTTATCTTTTAGACGAGAAAATGCTTCCTGGGCTTGGGGAGTCCAGGAGAACCTAGACTCTTTCCGGGTAAGTTGGGTGATAGGTGACACTACCTCAGAGAAATTCCTAATGAAACGTGTATAGAAATTGGCAAACCCGATGAATCGCTGCACCTCCTTCACATTTCTAGGACTTGGCCAATCCTTGATGGCTTGGGTCTTACTTCCATCCATACTAATTCCTTGTGTAGACAGTACATACCCCAGAAATTGAATTTCGGTCCTATGGAATTCACACTTTTCAAGTTTGATGTAAAGATGGTTTTGTCTTAGACGTTCCAAGACCATTCTCACATGTCCATGATGTTCCTCTGTGGAGTTAGAAAAAATTAGAATATCATCCAAATAAATCACCACGAATGTATCTAGGAGATCCCTGAAGATGTCATTCACCAAGTGTTGAAAAGTGGCTGAGGCGGTACTCAGACCAAAAGGCATAACTAGATATTCAAAGTGTCCATAGCGTGACCTGAATGCAGTCTTCCATTCATCCCCAGGTCTAATACGGACCAAGTTATAGGCCCCACGGAGATCCAATTTAGAGAAAATTTTGGCATGCCGCACTCTCTCCAATAACTCAGGGATTAAAGGCAATGGATAACGGTTTCTAATAGTAACCTTATTGAGTTCCCTATAGTCTACGCAGGGTCTCAGAGATCCATCTTTCTTCTTCACAAAGAAGATGGGTGCACCTGCAGGAGATGAAGAGGGGCGTATGAAGCCCTTGGCTAGATTTTCGTCTATGTAATCCTTTAAAGCCTTTAGCTCAGGCCCCGCCAGGGGGTAGATCTTACCAAAAGGTATCTCTGCTCCAGGCAATAATTCAATTGGACAATCATATGGACGGTGAGGGGGAAGCTGGTCAGCGTTCTTCTTGTCACATAAATCCACATAGTCCTGGTATACAGCTGGTAGTTCAGGGACTGACATGGTTCCTTTAGGAACAGAGCAAGCTGAAACTTCTGGACTCATCTGTTTCTCTGGAAAGTGTAATTCCTTGGTCTCCCAGTTAATGGTAGGGTTCTGAGCCTGCAGCCATGGTAGCCCTAGAATAATGGGAAAGTGGGGAGAAGAGATAAGCATAAAGGACAGTTTCTCTTGATGATCTTTATCCATAAGGACCCTTAAAGGCTCCGTTTCCTGATCCACTGGTCCAGAGGTCAGCAGGGAGCCATCCACAGTTTCCATCTGTACTGGAGTAGCCTTCTTCACTGAACGTATCCCCTGTTTCAGAGCAAAGGAGACATCCATAAAATTCCCACTTGCCCCTGAGTCGATCATAGCAGAGCTAGACACCCAGACTGAGTTAACCCAGAGTTTGATGGAAAGGAAGCAATGAGAATTGTTTTTCCTACAACTCAGCTGGGACACCGCTGAGGAAACTTGAAAAATTGCAGCGTTTACACAATCATCGTCCTCAGAAGTAACGGAGTTTAAGTCCGAGAAATCAAGATCTGTTGCTGCAGATCTCTCTGGAGCCTGAGGCTCGGACCTGACAGATCTCCTCTCGCAACACTCACAGTGAATGAGTGCTGCAGTAGTCTTACGAGAACGGCTGGGGCAGTTTATAATGAAGTGCCCTGACTTACCACAATAGAAACATAGATTTTCCTTAAAACGATGTTCCTTGCGTGCATCACTAACCCGTCTTTGTAAAGAGTCTACCTGCATGGGTTCAGGTTCAGGTTCCCGTGTGATCCTACTCAAAGGTTCCTTAGCTGGGGAGGAAGGTAGGAAAAGGTTAGTGCGATTGCTTTCGAACCATCTCTCTTGCCTGCGTTCAGTCAGGCGAGCATCAATACGGATGCAGTAGTTAATAAAATCACCTAACGCAGTGGGAGGGTCGGCACGAGCAAGTTCATCCTTAATTAGTGGAGACAACCCCTTTCGAAAAATAGATTTTTTGGCGGAACTGTCCCAGGTGGTATCAAGGGCCCATCTCCTGAAATCCAAGGCATATTCGGCTACCGATGCTTACCTTGGCGCAAAGTTAACATGGCTGCTTCAGCTGTTGCACCTCGATTGGGGTCATCAAACACCTGCCCCATGGCTGAAATGAAAGCATCAAGATGATCCAAACATTCATCCTCAGTCTCAATCAGAGGGTTTGCCCACATCAAAGCCTTGTTGGTAAGTAACATAATTATAGTAAGCACTTTAGATCGTTCAGTGGGAAATTGTGAAGCATGTGCAGAAAAAAACAGATTGCATTGGTTAATAAATCCCCTGAATTTTTCACGTTCACCGCCAAAACGAAAAGGGGGCAACTTGGGAATCCCAGAACTCGGGGCTACGGCAGGAGCCTGGACTCGCTCCTCTAGAACCTCAATCCTGGCTCGCAAATCCTGGGCAGTCTGTCCAAACACTTGCAAATTGTGATTAGTGAGGTCCTGTAGGTTTGTAAAACGGGTTTTTATAGTCTGTAAATCTGCAAGGATATTATCAGTCACTCCGCAAAGTTCCTTTATGCGGGCCTCCATTTTCCAGATCTTTTAAGACAGGAGTACTGGAAGGAGAGGAGAAAAGAAAAAAAAAAAAAAAAACAAAAAACAATAATGCTCCCTGAAGAAGGTGTCTCCACTCTTTGAAGGCGGCAATAATGGCCAACAACTCTCTATTGCCCACATCGTAGTTCCTCTTAGCCGAAGACAACTGCTGGGAAAAGAAGGCACAGGGATGCAAGACATTCTTCTCACCTGTTCTCTGAGAGAGTATAGCTCCAACGGCACAGTCTGAAGCATCCACCTCTATTATGAAGGCAAGCTCGGGGTTGGGATGTACTAGGATAGGTGCAGTGGTAAATTTATCTTTTAGACGGGAAAATGCTTCCTGGGCTTGGGGAGTCCAGGAGAACCTAGACTCTTTCCGGGTAAGTTGGGTGATAGGTGACACTACCTCAGAGAAATTCCTAATGAAACGTCTATAGAAGTTGGCAAACCCGATGAAGCGCTGTACCTCCTTCACATTTCTAGGACTTGGCCAATCCTTGATGGCTTGGGTTTTGCTTCCATCCATACTAATTCCTTGTGTAGACAGTACATACCCCAGAAATTGAATTTCGGTCCTATGGAATTCACACTTTTCAAGTTTGATGTAAAGATGATTTTGTCTTAGACGTTCCAAGACCATTCTCACATGTCCATGATGTTCCTCTGTGGAGTTAGAAAAAATTAGAATATCATCCAAATAAATCACCACGAATGTATCTAGGAGATCCCTGAAGATGTCAGCAGGGAGCCATCCACAGTTTCCATCTGTACTGGAGTAGCCTTCTTCACTGAACGTATCCCCTGTTTCAGAGCAAAGGAGACATCCATAAAATTTCCACTTGCCCCTGAGTCGATCATAGCAGAGCTAGACACCCAAGCTGAGTCAACCCAGAGTTTGATGGAAAGAAAGCAATGAGAATTGTTTTTCTTACAACTCAGCTGGGACACCGCTGAGGAAACTTGAAAAATGGCAGCGTTTACACAGTCAACGTCCTCAGAGGTAACGGAGTTTAAGTCCGAGAAATCAAGATCTGTTGCTGCAGATCTCTCTGGAGCCTGAGGCTCGGACCTGACAGATCCCCTCTCGCAACACTCACAGTGAATGAGTGCTGCAGTAGTCTTACGAGAACGGCTGGGGCAGTTTATAATGAAGTGCCCTGACTTACCACAATAGAAACATAGATTCTCCTTAAAACGATGTTCCTTGCGTGCATCACTAACCCGTCGTTGTAAAGAGTCTACCTGCATGGGTTCAGGTTCAGGTTCCCGTGTAATCCTACTCAAAGGTTCCTTAGCTGGAGAGGAAGGTAGGAAAAGGTTAGTGCGATTGCTTTCGAACCATCTCTCTTGCCTGCGTTCAGTCAGACGAGTATCAATACGGATGCAGTAGTTAATAAAATCACCTAACGCAGTGGGAGGGTCGGCACGAGCAAGTTCATCCTTAATCAGTGGAGATAACCCCTTTCGAAAAATAGATTTTTTGGCGGAACTGTCCCAGGTGGTATCAAGGGCCCATCTCCTGAAATCCAAGGCATATTCAGCTACCGAGTGCTTACCTTGGCGCAAAGCTAACATGGCTGCTTCAGCTGTTGCACCTCGATTGGGGTCATCAAACACCTGCCCCATGGCTGAAATGAAAGCATCAAGATGATCCAAACATTCATCCTCAGTCTCAATCAGAGGGTTTGCCCACATCAAAGCCTTGTTGGTAAGCAACATAATTATAGTAAGCACCTTAGATCGTTCAGTGGGAAATTGTGAAGCATGTGCAGAAAAAAAAAGATTGCATTGATTAATAAATCCCTGAATTTCTCACGTTCACCGCCAAAACGAAAAGGGGGCAACTTGGGAATCCCAGAACTCGGGGCTACAGCAGGAGCCTGGACTCGCCCCTCTAAAACCTCAATCCTGGCTCGCAAATCCTGGGCAGTCTGTCCGAACACTTGCAAATTGTGATTAGTGAGGTCCTGTAGGTTTGTAAAACGGGTCTTTATATGCTGCAAATCTGCAAGGATATTATCAGTCACTCCGCAAAGTTCCTTTATGCGGGCCTCCATTTTCCAGATCTTTTAAGACAGGAGTACTGGAAGAAGAGGAGAGGAAAAAAAAAAAAAAACAATAGTGTTTACCTGTGGTAACACTGCAGAGAGAAAAAAAAATTAAGGGAACTGCTCACCTGGAATGGTTGTGAGAAGTCACAACCACTATCATCACAGAAAGTTCAACTGGACATCTGATATCCACAGTTACAGCAGACAAAAAAGAGAAAAGAAAAAAAAAAAAAACAATAGTGTTTACCTGTGGTAACACTGCAGAAAAAAAACTTAAGGGAATTGCTCACCTGGAATGGTTGTGAGAAGTCACAACCACTGTCATCACAGAAAGTACAACCGGACATCCGATATCCACAGTTACAGCAGACACAGCCTTTCCAGACCCAGCAGACACTAACGTTTGGCTTCAGAATCTTGTAATGTAAGTAGTACAGTTCATATAGTGTCTTGTGCTTGGGTGCGATGAAAACACAGGAGTCACAGGTTTGATATAGAAGGTCTTGTATTACTTCATACAAGTGGCAATAATAGTCACACAGTTTGCAGATACAAAAGCAGGAGACACAGCAGGCCAGAGTAACTTAAGCTCAGCAATCACTCTCCACAACAGGTTCAGGATCTCTTCTCTGTTACCGTAAGTCCATGCAAACGTGAATTTATCAAAATGCAAGGTTCCAAAGTCCACGAGTGTTCCAAGGTTCCACAATAGGAAATAACTGGAGTACAAATCCAAGGCTTCCAGGAGTCAGGTCACAGGTTCACTGCAGGCTTGATTCTGAAGCACTGATTGCTCAGCTGGGGCTGCTTAAGAAGCAAGAGGAGAGAATCAGGGCGGGAACATGCAAGCTGAAAACTCCATATTGACTGAGGGCAAGATAGCTGCAGCAAGACAGAAAGTAAAATGGCTGACGAACAAACTGAGTTTCAGGAACATGTACACAGGACCTTACAGCGCTATTGAATTAGTGCCTGGTAGTAAATTCCCTAAAGGTCGCCTTTTTAACTTGTCTGTACCTGAACATGACGCTATGCGGTCTTATATCAAGGAGTCATTGGAGAAGGGTCATATCAGACCATCCTCTTCACCCTTGGGTGCCGGTTTTTTCTTTGTGGCCAAAAAGGATGGTTCATTAAGGCCGTGTATTGATTATCGTCTCTTGAACAATATCACTGTGAAATATCAATATCCGTTACCCTTGATTTCTGACCTGTTTTCCAGGGTGAAAAGTGCTACTTGGTTTACCAAGCTTGACCTCAGGGGGGCATATAACCTTATTCGCATTAAGCACGGGGATGAATGGAAGACGGCATTTAATACCCCAGAGGGGCATTTTGAGTACCTAGTGATGCCCTTTGGGCTCACTAATGCTCCTTCTGTCTTCCAGTCCTTCATGAATGACATTTTCAGGGATTTTGTGGATAAATTTCTGATTGTTTATTTGGATGATATCTTGATTTTTTCCAATGACTGGGACTCTCATGTGAAACATGTTCGGACTGTGTTCCAGATTTTGAGAGAGAATGCTCTGTATGTGAAGGGATCAAAGTGTCTTTTTGGCGTACAGAGGATCTCATTTCTGGGATTCATTTTGTCCCCATCCGTTATTGAAATGGACCCGGTCAAGGTTCAGGCCCATCTGTGATTGGGTCCAACCTACTTCATTAAAGGCTCTTCAGAGATTCTTGGGTTTTGCCAATTTTTATCGTAAATTTATTGGTAATTTCTCTGTTATTGTTAAACCATTGACTGATTTGACCAAAAAGGGTTCTGATGTGGTGAATTGGCCTCCTGAGGCAGTCTCTGCGTTTCAGGAACTTAAGCAGAGATTCACTTCTGCTCCTGTTCTACGGCAGCCTGATGTTTCTCTGCCATTTCAGGTGGAGGTTGATGCCTCTGAAATTGGGGCAGGTGCCGTTTGTCCCAAAGAGATCCAGAGACCTCTAAGGCTAAGTGCACACGATCAGGAATAATTGCGTTTTTTTCGCGGTTTTTCCGCGGTTTTCCGCCTCATTTTCATCCTCATTCCAATGGACAAACTGAGAGAACAAACCAGACATTGGAGACTTATCTGAGATGCTTTGTGTCTGCTGATCAGGATGACTGGGTCTCTTTTTTGCCTTTGGCTGAGTTTGCTCTTAATAATAGGGCTAGCTCTGCCACTTTGATGTCTCCATTTTTCTGCAATTTTAGGTTTCACCCTCGATTTTCTTCAGGACAGACGGAGGCTTCTGTCTGTCCAGGTGTTGACTCTGTTGTGGAGCGTATACAGCAGATTTGGGACCAGGTAGTGGAGAGGTTGTCCCTCTCTCAGGAGAGGGCCCAGCGGTTTGCCAACCGGCATAGGACTGATGGTTTAAAGTGGGGGACTTGGTCTGGTTGTCCTCAAGAAATATCCCTATGAGAGTTGCATGTCCTAAGTTTAAGCCTAGGTTCATTGGACCTTATAAGATCATGGAGATTCTTAATCCTGTTTCCTTTCGTTTACTTCTTCCAGGGACATTTAAGATCCATAACGTGTTCCACAAGTCCTTATTGAAGAGGTTTGTCGAGCCAGTGGTTCCTATGGCTGTGCCTCCTGACCCTGTTTTGGTTGAGGGCAATCTGGAGTATTGTTTGAGAAAATATTGGATTCTCGTTTTTCTAGACGGAAACTCCAGTATTTGGTTAAGTGGAGAGGTTATGGTCAGGAGGACAATTCTTGGGTGTTTGCTTCGGACATCCATGCTAGGAGACTCATCCGTGCGTATCACAGAGCTCATCCTGACCGACCTGGTTGCTCAAATGAGGGTTCGGTGACCCCTCCTCAAGGGGGGGTACTGTTGTGAATGTGCTAGAAATGAATTCTGAGCAGAAGCTCCCTCTGGTGGTTACAAACAGTACTGAACTATTCAATGAAGATTGTGAAGATTGGCGATCAGGTGTTACTGACTGGTCTTATATAAGGGAGGTTCCCTCCCATCAGGTTGCCGGTGATCAATTGTTCTGGTCTCATCTTTGATTCCTGTTCACTTTGAAGCTTGCTGTTTCGTGCCTGCATCTTCTGCTAACAGATAAGACATTTTCTTCTTTTAGTTTTTTGGTGCTTGCTTTTTGCATTTTGTCCTGCACTTCTGTGGGGGTCTGCCGGGTCCCCTCCGGGGGCTTGTGCTCCTCTCAGTTTAGTTCAGCCACTGTTGTTTGTTCATTTGCCTTTTCCAGTTTTTTCAGTGGCTGCTGTTTAGTTTTGTTACACCAGAGAACTAATTTAGGTGGTAGAGGTCGTGTGATCTCAGGTGTTTCTGTAATTAGTAGAGTTGGTACTTTTTAGGGTTTTTTGGGATTGCAGTAAGTGTCCTTCCTATCCTTTTCTATCTAGGAAGTTTGGGCCCCAACGTTTGCTCATACTATTTTCTGTCTGTGTCTGTATTCCCTCTTGTCTATCCGCCATTACATGTTTGGGGGCTTTCTATGTTCTTTGGGATCTGCTCCGGGGCAGATAGTTTTCCTCTTTCTGTCTTTAGGTGTAGTTAGCTTCTCAGGCTGTGACGAGGCGTCTAGGACCAACGTAGGTACGCTCCACGGCTGCCTTTAGTTGTGGTGGTTAGTCAGGGTACTGCAATCCAATAGATTCCAACCTCTCTGGTGTATTTCCTTTTTTTGCCTGCTCTCCTCAGCTACCAAATCATAACACACCCCACCATCGGGGACAAACCTCAGATCCTCTTTCCAGCAACAAACACAGGAGAACTACACCAAACGGTCAGTCTGAACAGTATAACTGCCAACTTACCTTGGTTGTGGGGGGTGATCAGTCCCAATTTTCCAGTGTCTGTGTCCGGTCCGAGGGTCCTTTGTCTTGTCCTCTGGGGGGGCAGACGCATCCCTATATGGGGGCCCCACGTTTGGCGCCATCTGTTGAGGTAGGATCTAAGTGACCCTTCACGGTTGATCTAGTGATTTCCAAATTAATTCACAGAACGTTGCTAGCAACATAAATAACCAAACGGAGACGTGTTTCTGTCTGGGAGAATCGAAACAGATTTTACCCCATGTATTACATCATCATCTTTTATAGTATTTAGTGAGTTTGTACTTCAACCAATAGTATAAAACCACACCTACAATATTTAACCTATGAAAATACAGGAAGACTAGAAACTACATATATGGCCCTATCCACGTGACCATAGAAGGGAACAATAGCGTGCTTATTCTTCAGAGTATTCTACAGTGATACATCCCAAGGTCTCATATCTTGTCCAAACTGGAACAGTCTAGTTTTTATTACAGCCCATGACCTTTACTCCAATAGAAAAACTATTTGGCTTTATAACAGCCGTGAGCCACAGCTCAGTAACAGAATTTATCTCATAAACGACAAAATGGAATTACAAGCACAAAATGGAGCATTCAGTTTTGATCTTTCTTAATTTAGTCCTTCACAATACCACTACACACCATATGATGGATAACTAAACTTATAAACAACAGGGGTTAGAGAACTAAACTACTAAACAGCTATCATTGCAGAACAAAACAAATTAACACCAGAATATGGAGAACTAAACTAATAGACAACAGGGGTTGGATAAATAAACTACTAAATAGCTATGATTGCTGAAGGAAAGAAATACGCACCAAAATATGGAGAACTAAAGTAATAGACAACTGGGGTTGGAGAACTAAACTACTAAACAGCTTGGGTTGGAGAACTAAACTAGCACACACCAGGTGATGAAGAACTAAAGCACTAGACACCAAGTCTTGGAATCTCCAGGGCTTGCAAAACAAACCTCTGTAACAGTTCTTGAAGTGCTTCTGCCTCCTCCACCTCCTCTAGTCCCTCCACCAGCACCCTCAATTTCTGCCTTAATTAAACACACACTCCAACACTGCAGAGAGAGTCCCCCCACCTCTGTACTGTGCAGCCACGGCTCACCGTAATCAGGCAGTGTTTACATTAATATGTCTTGGAGATGCAGTTATACAGATCAACAGTTGTGGACAGCTGTCCATACCGAGTTTGAGCAATGGCTGTCTACACTCAACCTGCAGCCAGGGAAGGCCATGTGCGATAACGGTGCAAACCTGGTGGCGGCCCTACGCTGGGCCAACCTTGCACATGTACATTGCATGGCTCGCATTTTCAACCTGATGGTACAGCAGTTCCTCCGCCACTGTCCCAGCCTGGATGCGCTGCTGCAGAAACGATTGTCATGCTGACTTCCACCATTCCACTTCAGTTGGTATAGAGATCTTTCGGACTACCGGTTAATCAGTTGATATGTGATATGACCACACCGTGGAATTAAACTCTTCATATGTTGCAGCGACTCTGGCAGAAACACAGAGAGCTGGTACAGTATGACATTTTTCATAGACTGCACAATGCAGTATGGACGTGGTGCAATTCACACTTACGTAGTGGATACCGATAAAGGACCTCTGCACCCTTCTGCACGGTTTCTTAATGGCTACTAAGATGGTTAGGGGTGATGATGCCGTCATCAGCATCCCTATCACTGTCATCTACATGCTGGAGCACACTTTAAATGGTGTGGGTGAGCAGGTGGTGGTGGAATAGGAGGAAGCAGAAAAGAATACCTTTAGGGTTAACAATATCTATAAGTTCAGGTCTGTCGTCTCACAGACTTGCCATGGGAGGAACAAATGGAGAAGGACCTTGAAAAGGACGAGAAGGAAGAGGTGATGGATGCGCAACAGTTAGTAGATGATGATGACAATGATCCCTCTATGTTGTCCGTGGTGGTCAGTTGGGGATGGTGGAATAAAGCTTGAGTGTTATCCCACCACCAACACACTGTGGAGTTGGACCTCATGAAAGAGACCGACCCATGAGCACCTTTTTACAGCACTATCTGCAACATGATTGTTACCCGTATAGTTATGATTCCAAATAGTGCTGACTACTGGGTTGCCAGTGTGTTCTTTCCACAATACAAAAGTAAATTTTGCCAGTTGCTTCCCCCCCCTTGGAAAGGGACTTGCCCATACTGCAGTATCAAAACATGCTGGAAGACAATCTTGACAGTGGTTTTCCCCAAGACAACAGTGAGGCGCACAGTTTGCATCGCAGTGATAGCCTTCCAACCACAGAAACGTTCAGTTGTCAACACAAAAACATTAGCAGCCTTGCAGAATTGGTATGTTCTACCCATGTTTGCGAGTGTTTATTTCCAGTAATTCTTTTTATATCCATGCTACAAATACATACAAATAGTAAATTTAGACTGTGAGTCCCAATGGTGACAGTGCCAGTAATGTCTGTTAATATCTGTAAAGTGAATGTTGAATTATTGGCGCAATATAAGTGATAAAATCCCCCCAAAATATTGAAAGTGATGCTCAGCCACACTCAGGTGGCACACATTTCAGTTTCTTAGATTACTATTGTCAGAAACATGGAAGGATAGTAACAAGGGTAGTTGATGCAAAGACAGTGGAGGACTGCTGGTATCGGAGGCCTACTGCTACAGGCAACACATGTGAAGGAGACCCAATGCAGAATCTACACATTTACAAAAATGTATTTGCACACACCAACAAAGTGACACCAATTTCACCACAGTAGAAGTAGTCTAACAGGGACCGACAGGTCTTCCACTACACCCAACCCAGCAGATGGACACCCAACCAGGAGAGTTCTCATTTAAAAAAATTAGTGGCAGACACCAACAAAGTGGCATCAATTTAACCACAGTAAAAATATTATAATCAGTAGCGACAGGACTTCCACTAACCAAGCAGATGGACACCTAAGAGGACTGTTCACATTTCCACAAATTAGTGTTAACATCTCCAGCAGCAGCAACAGCAGGCACATAAGCCCCACTAAAGAAATCAGAGACTGAAATTATGCAAGAACAGTGCAGCACACTAAAAGCGACAACATCCAGTAACAGAAGTTGTCAGTTGTCTTTGGATAGGATGTCACGCTAGTGGTTCACTAGTGCTTTCAGAAACATTAACAACTACCCCACATACACCTCAAACACCAAGCCTAATCCCCCTTCCAACACGATCTAGCTTTTTCCCACTCATGTTGCTCATATAGTGTGCTAGGAGCACACTATTAGCAACTAAAAATTAGATTTTTTACTCTGCATAACCTCTGTGTCATGGTTTGCTGAGTTTGTGGGAAAAGGTAGGTTATGGGTTAATTTGGATGGCCTCACTCTGGGATTCTGGGAAGCTTCTTATAGCCTCGTTGTGGGCCATTCCTTGTCGCTTATACTCTGACCCTTGGCCAAGTGTGTGTGACCCTGTTGTGTTTGTGCCTGTGCTTTGTGCCTGTGCTTCTTTGTGTCTGTTCGGTTCTGATTTGGCTTTGTCCACGTTAAGAGTTCTGCCTGCCACTCTTGTACTGCACCACTCTCTCTGTATGACTTCTTGGCTACGTCCTGACAATTCTCTTAACATCCCTCTTGTACTGCACCACTATCTGTGTATGACCTCTTGGCTACGTCCTGACAGTTCTCTGCCTGTCCCTCTTGTACTGCGCCACTCTCTGTGTATGAACTCTTGGCTACGTCTTGACAATCCTCTGTCTGTCCATCCTGTACTGCGGTAGCTCCGCCCACTCCTCTGACACTCGGTCACGTGACCGCAGGTCCAGTACCTCGCAGCAACCCGATGTACCGCTCTCCTTAGGTCTCGTCCGTCCTTACCCCTCCGTAATGCCAGTCCTCGAGCCCCCTCATATTGGTGGGTGAGTTACCCTGCCCAGCCACGTTTAGTCGCTGGTGCTGACAGGGTCGTTACACTCTGCACACAGCTGAATTTCTGCAGCACAAAATTAGAAGGTGAAATATGGCGTAATGAATCACGTTACTCACAGAAGAAAGAATTGTCTAAGTGGGGATGAGGCCTGTATGACATAGAAGATCTGCTCCAAAAAATTTCAAAGTGAGTTGTCCCCTATTGTATGATGTTAGTAACAGATTTTTTTTGTGTGTGTGGATGAGGCCTGTATAACATTGACTACATATTCCAAACAATTTCTACGTGAGATTTCCCCTACGGTATTACATTAGTAAAGATTTTTTAGGGGGCCTGTCGATGAGGCCTTTATAACATAGACTGGATGCTCAAAACAATTTCAAACTTAGATCTCCCCTTCTGAATCATGTTAGTAACATAAGAAAATATATTTTTAGTGTGGATGAGGCCTGTATAATCTAGAAGATTGTCCGTGGCATTGGAACACCATCTTTCCTACAGTTGCTGCTGATAAGGTGCAGGTTTGACGTAGAAATATGGCCAACGTGTCGTTACATGAACTGATCAGGAAAAGGCCATGACAACGGCGGGAATGGGATCAGACAACAGGATCAATAACAGGGCGGGTATGGGAGGTACGAGATCCAGGATCCAGCCTACAACGATTACTCGTTTTCTGGGCCAACACTAATTACCAGAGAGCGTTTGATGCTTGTCAGAAGATAGGTGTAACAGATGCGCCTCTAAAGCTAGACATAAAAGATGATCGTGAGAAATTAGATGCCAAAGATGCACGTAATATAGAAGATAGGCTCAAATCAATTTCAAATGTATCACATTTGTAAAAAAAATAAAATAAATTAATTTTAATATACAGCAGCTGTGCACACAGAACAATTTCAATGCCATTAAATGAAAAGGTTGGATATAGCGAACAACAGAAAAAAATAAATATTTTAATGTGTGAGGTCTGCAGACAGCTTCATATCACCGCCATAAAATTGCAACGTGGGATACGGCGGGCTGTATCACGTTTTTGCAACAGAAAAAATGTTAATTTTTTTTTAATGAACATTAGGTCTGCAGACAGATTTATATCACCACCACAAAATGACAATGTGGGACACGACGGGCTGTATGACATTTCGCAACAGAAAAAAAAATATTTTTTTATATATTTTTATATAAAAATATATTATATTTTTTTGTCATTACTGAGGTTCACAGACAAAGCCGCTACATGTCCTACAAGTGTGTTGTGCACTTCTGTTGTGCTCCATGCACGAGTATAGCATTCTAAATATTATTTTTTCATTAGTTAAATGTGAAACAGCATGCCATATCCCACCTCGTAATTTAGTGGTGTGGTGACATTATTCTGTGATTTGAGCTGTTGTGCATGAAAAAAATATATTTTTTGGGCAGTTGCTATCGTGATTCACCATGCCATATCCCACCTTTTTATTTTTACTGGAGGTGAAATTCCACAGTCTGCATAGCTTATGCACCTTAAAAAATAATTTTTTCTGTTGGTAAACGTGATACAGCCCGCCATATCCCACGTTGTATATTTATGACGGTGATATGAAGCTGTCTGCAGACCTCACGCACATCAAAAAAATAATAAAAATTGTTGCTAAACGTAATACAGCCCGCCATATCCCCCATTGTAATTTTTTGGGGTTGAAATTAAGCTGTCTGCAGACCTCACGCACATAAAAAAAAAGTTTATGTTGCTAAACGTGATAAAGCCCGCCATATCCTATGTTGTAATTTTGTGGAGGTGAAATTGTGTGTGCAAAGCTGTTGCACAATAAATAAAAATGTTTTGGTTTTACAAACGTGATACAGCAGGCTAAATCTGATTTTGAAATTGTACAGGAGTCACTCACACTAAAAAAAATTTGTTCAGTTACTAACGTACAGTAGCATCTAGTCTACGTAATACAGGCCTCATCCATAGTCCTCAAAACATTTCTTCGTTTACTAATGTCATACAGTAGGGGGCACCTCACTTTCAAATTGTTTGTAGCATCTAGTCAATGTTAACAGGCCTCGTCAACAGGCCTAAAAAATTATTTGGTTACTAACATCATACAGTAGGGGACATCTCACGTTCAAATTGTAGTATCTTGTCAAATGTTATACAGGCCTCAGCCACAGGCCCAAAAAATTCTTCTGTTACTAACGTATTGCAGTAGGAAAATCTCACTTTCAAATTGTTTGTAGCATCTACTCTATGTTATACAGGCCTCATCCACAGACCCCAAAAAATGTCTTTGGTTACTAACGTCATACAGTAGGTGACATCTCATTTTTAAATTGTTTGTAGCATCAAGTCAATGTTATACAGGCCTCATCCACAGGCCACCCAAAATTCTTCTGTTTCTAACGTCATACAGTAGGGGACTTCTCACTTTGAAATTGTTTGTAGTATCTAGTCTATGTTATACAGACCTCATCCACAGGCCCAGAAATATTTCTTGTGTTACTAACGTCATGCAGTAGGGGAGATTTAATTTTAAAATTAGTTGGAGTATATCTTCTTTGTCATACAGGCCTCATCCACACTCAAACAATTCTTTCTTCTGTGACTAACGTGATTCAGCACTCCATATTTCACCTTGTCATTTACTGCCGCTGAAATTCAGCTGTTTGCAGAGCTGGTGCAGAGTTTAAAATCTATTTTTTTTGTTGTTAATACTGTGCTCCTACCACAATATCTGAGAAACCTGACTGGGAAAAGCGAGGTCTTGGTAAAAGGAGGATTAGGCTTGGTGTTCAAGGTGTACGTGGGGTAGGTGGTAATGTTTGTGAAAGCACTTGCGAACCAACGTCATGTCCTATACAAAGACAACTGACTACTTCTGTGACTGGATGGGCTACTCCACTACCTTTCTTTGGCAGACGCCCAGTGGTATGCCTTGTTGATGAGGCCCACAAAGAGCATGTGCTCGAGTGGATGGCAAGCGCAGCTTCAAAAGGCCTGTGCTCCTCTTCGTCCACCTCAACATCACATCCAGTACAGTCCACAGTGGTTGCACCCAAATTACCCTTGCCTCCCCCGTGTCACAACTCTCCAACCATACAACTGACAGTAGGGAGCCACAGATGGGTGAGTCTGAAGAGCTGTTCATACATTCTATGCCATGGGCATCATAAGTGTACTCAAAAGCTTCACGGAGTCAAGAGGACGAAATCTACACCAATGCCCATAATTGTTTTAGCTTGGATCCTGAGCAGGACAAAGTAGGGTCCGAGCAGCATCCTGACCCTCGTAGGGGTGGTCCTGATGAGACTCAGATTTCTGAGGCTCGTGCGGACTGTACTGTGCTGTCAGGGCAGGAAGAGGAGTAGGTCGACTCTATGGGCGAGTAATGTGATAACACAGAGGATGATGATGATGAGGTGGTAGATCCCAGTTGGCATGAGTTACACAGCTGAGTAGGTCATCTGAAGAGGAAGACGAAGAGGCTATGATGCGCCATATGTCGCAGATATGTAATGATACAGCAATGCATCAGCAAGCAGCAGTCGCGGGTCTGCTGGGGTGGCAAGGGTTATCCTGCCTGGGACTTTTTGATACCACAAAGAATGGGCCAACTCACGTATTCTGCCAACTTTGCAAAAAAAAAACTGAATAGAGCGAAAAAGTGCAATAATTTGACTACTACATGTATGAACCTTCACATTCGCAATCAACATGCGTTACTCTGGGAATCCCACTGCGCTAAAATGTGGACCAGCAGAACTCAACAACTATTACCCAGTCCATCAATCGCATCTGCTGCTTCTTCCTCCTCTGTTATCGTGCCAAATATTGCGACGCAGGTCTCCAACCGCAGAACCTTGAGTTCTTTACCCGCTTCACTCACACTGACTAAGAGCCCGCTGTCAGCTGTAACGGAAGTGGACATGCCTGCTGTTTTTGAACGATCTCAGAGAACGAGCACACCACAACTTTCTCAATTCACCGTAACATCTCTGCCTGCACCTCCCTCACAGTCCAGCAGTTTGTCTGGTTCACATTACTCCGCCCTCTCTCAGCACTGCAGCCAGCCTACGGTCCCACAGTTGTGGTCATGTAAAAGATTGTTTCCTCCTACGCATGACAAAGCTAAAAGGTTGAATGCCACCATCTCCAATCTGTTGGCCATGGAAATGCTGCCCTTCCACCTGGTAGATACAAATGATTTCCAAAAGCTGATGTCTGTCGCAGTCCCCCAGTACCAGTTGCCCACTCGCCATTAGTTTTCTAAGAAAGCTGTGCCTGCGCTACACCAGCATGTAGCAGACAACATCACCCATTCCTTGACTAAATCTATATCTGCCAGGGTGCATTTCACCACAGACACTTGGACGAGTAAGCATGGCCAAAGGCATTACATCTCGCTGACTGGGCACTCGGTGACTCTGGTGGCTGTGGGGGCAGGCGCAGCTCCACAAGTCTTGGAATCCCCAAGACCTGCTGGACAAACCTCTATATTTCACATTTCCTCCACTGCTTCTGCCTCTTCCACCTCCTCTAGGGCCTCCACCTGCGCCTTCAACCTCTGCTTTAATGAGACATGCCTTCCAAAAGTGCAGAGTGAATACCCACCACCTCCGTACTGTGCAGCCAGGGCTCACCGCAATCAGGCAGTGTTAAAATTTATATATCTTGGAGAGTGCAGTTGTACAGCTGAAGAGTTGTGGACAGCTCTCCAGGCCGAGTTTGAGCAATGTCTCTGTTGAATCTGCATTCAGGAATGGCCATGTCCGATAATGGTGCGAACCTGGTGGCAGCTGTACGGCAAGGCAAGCTCACACACGTGCCTTGCATGGCTCACGTCCTCAGTCTGGTAGTACAGTGTTTTCTCCTCCACTATCTTGGCCTGTGTCAGCTGCTGCAGAATGCATGGAAGCTGTGTGTTTACTTCCGCCATTCACACCCCTGAGGTCATCGACTTGCATCAATACAGAGGTCTTTGTCCATGCCAGTTAACAGGTTAATATGCGATGTGCCGACACTGTGGAATTTCACTCTGCACATGTTGCAGCAACTGTGGCAGCAGCAATAAGCCCTTATGCAGTATGTTATGTCATATAGCCTGGATCAACGCAGTACGGACGTGGCGCATATCACGTTTACGGAGTGGGCACAGATTAAGGACCTCTGCACACTTCTGCACAGTTTCAAAATGGCTACTAAGATGGTTAGCTTTGACGATGCTGTCATCAGCATCACTATTCCGGTCATCTATATGCTGGAGTAGACTTTAAATAGCCTGTGGGATGAAGTGTTTGCCCAGAGGAAGAGGAGGAAGCAGTGGAGGCTGTGGAAGGGATAACATTGTCTCAAGGGTATGCCACACTAAACGAGATCGCAAACGAGATCACTAAAACGTCACTATTTTGCGATCTCGTTTACGACCTCGTTGTGTGTGGCATGTAGCAACGATGTGGCCCCTGCTGTGATGTCGCTGATCGTTCACTAGAGTTCTGGACCGTTTTTTGATCGTTGGCATCCCGCTGGTGAGCCTATATCGTTGTGTTTGGCACCTTTTTGTGAACGACGAGCGACCTCGTTTGTGACGCATGACTGTTTTGCGTCACGGAGTAGATCGCAATATCTGTAAGTTCTCTTTTGCGTCACAGAGAGGATCGCAGAAGTTGCAAAGCAGGCTAGCAGGACGCAGAGAGCAGGAGCGATGCTGGAAATTCCTATGAATCAGAAGCGCTCAGTACATGCTAATAGATCCTAACGACCGCCAAAGTCGTTAAAGAGATCGCTGACCGCTGATGAGTCGTTTATGAGATCTCCTGTTTGGCAGCTACTAGCGACCTAAAAGAGGTCACACCAACGATTGCGTCGTTATCGTGATCGCTAACGAGATCACTAAGTGTGGCAGTACCTTCAAAGTTCCAGACTATCGTCACACAGGCGGGTGCCAAGGGAGGGTGGATTACTGCGATCGAGGGGGGTTGGTGATAACATACAAACTATTAGTGAAGGTGCAAGATTGAGGAACAAATGGAGGAGGAAGATTATGGGCTAGAAACTGTCAGGACATGAAGACTATTATCATCTCCTCTCTATTGTTTGTGGTTGGCAGGAGCGGACGTATTAAACAAGCATCAGTGTTAACTGCCACACTAAACGTTCCCGCTAGCGATCACGATAACGACGCATACTAATGCGATCGCTAGCGGGATCGTTTCAATGTCGCTAGTACCTGCCAAACTTAGCGATGTCGTTAAGGATGCTATCGCGGTTAGCGATCTCCCTAACGACTTTAGCGGTACAAAATACCGCACATCGCTCACAAAAAGGTGCCACACTCAGCGATATATACTCACCAGCGGGACGCCAATGATAAAAATAGGGTCCGGAACGATGAGAACGATGAACGAGATCACAGCAGGATCACATCAGGGGCCACGTCGCTAGTACATGCCACACACAACAACGTCACTAACGAGATTGCTAAATAGTGACGTTTTTTAGCGATCTCGTTAGCGACGCTGTTTAGTGTGGCATACCCTTTACTCAGCCACCAACACAGCATGGGCTTGGACCTCATGAAAGAGCCCAACATATGAGTGCCTTCTTGCTGCACTATCTGCAACATGATCCCCGTATAGTTATTATTCGAAATAGTGCTGAATTTGATTACTGGGTTGCCACACTGTTAGATCCACTTGATTAGACCAAATTTTGCCACACGAATGCTGGAGTATCAAAACACACTTTTACACAACCAAGACAGCAGTGAGGCACACAGTGCGCATCACAGCTCTAGACTGCCAACCTCCTGCACGTCAATTCATCAATGTCAAAACATTAGCCGCAGCAACAGTGTCACGACGTATAACAGATATATTCAAAGATAGCAACCTATATCTAATGTGACATCATTCTAAATTTCATATAATAGAGAAAATCAACATGTATACATAGTATCTGCCAGCAATGTCTTACCTGACATAATATCCTATGTATTGTGGGTCAATACTGTGTACGTGTCACGCTGTCTCTGGAAAGAGGTGGACCGGGGTCTATGCTGACCCTGAACTGGGGTCCTGACTAGTCCCTCTACCTGGAGGTACTGTTAATGGTACAGAGGTCCAGGCCGCCAGCGTAACCCTGTCTCCTGTAGATCCCTGACCACTGTAATCTAGTCCTGAGAAGGACCCTGATTACCACCACAGGGAATGGGCAGGTCACAGCTTACACACAGTCTAAGACAAACGAGACAGACAAGGGGTAAAGAAAACACAGCCTTGCATACAACACTTCCACTACAGAGGAACACAAAAGGTTAAGGAGATAAACAATAAGCGAGGAGAGGAAAAACCACAACAGGCACTCTTAGCTTAAGTCTTCTCAGAAACGATCCGCTCTGCTGGTCTGAATGAATGCTTTCACCGGCAACTTCCCCAGCAGACCAGCAGGTATATGAAGGAAGCTAATTAACAAAACATCAATCGCAGCTGGGCGAGGCTGGTCAGCCCAGCACCGAGAGAGAAAGAATTAACTCCCTCAGTGCCGAAAAACACCCAGCACCAGAAACTCAGCTGTGCGAAGTCAGGGTGTGCAATCGCGACGATCTCCGCCGCGACACACCCGTGACAGTACCCCCCCTCTACGAGGGGCCTCTGGACCCTCAGGGCCTGGTCTATCTGGGTGAGTAGTGTGGAAGGCCCGAACCAAACGGTCTGCGTTAATATCCGACGCAGAAACCCACATCCTCTCCTCAGGACCATACCCCCTCCAATGAACAAGGTACTGAAGGGACCGGCGATTCAGACGTGAGTCAATGACCTTCGATACCTGAAACTCCAAATTACCATTGACCACCACTGGAGGAGGAGGTAGAGGTGACGGTATAACTGGTGCCACGTACCTCTTAAGCAACGATTTGTGGAACACATTGTGGATTTTAAATGTAGGAGGGAGGTCAAGACGGAAAGCCACCGGATTAACTATTGAACTGATCCTGTATGGCCCGATGAATCTGGGACCGAGTTTCCAGGAGGGAACCTTAAGTTTTATATTCTTGGTAGACAACCATACCAGATCGTTCACACTTAGGTCCGGACCAGACACTCTCTTCCTATCAGCCATACGTTTGTATCGGTTCCCCATAGTGCTCAGATTATTAAGCACTCCTCTCCACACTGAAGCAAGTGACGACGAAAATCGTTCCTCCTCAGGAACCCCAGAAGAGCCCCCCCATTGAAAGTACAAAACTGGGGGTGAAAACCATATGCCCCAAAAAACGGGGACTTACCAGTGGACTCGCTCCGCCTATTGTTAAGAGCGAACTCTGCCAGAGGCAAGAAAGAAGACCAGTCCTCTTGGTTCTCTGAGACAAAACACCGGAGATATGTCTCTAAGCTCTGATTCAGACGCTCTGTCTGACCATTGGTCTGCGGATGAAAAGCCGAAGAAAATGACAACTGCATCCCCGACGAGAACAAAATGCCTTCCAGAATTTGGACACAAACTGAGACCCCCGATCCTACACCACATCGGAAGGCAACCCGTGAAGTCTCACAATCTCCCCAATGAACACCTGCGCCAGAGTTTTAGCATTAGGAAGAGCAGGAAGAGCAATAAAATGTGCCATTTTGCTGAACCTGTCAACTACAACTAGTATGACAGTTTTACCTGAAGACGGAGGAAGGTCCGTAATGAAGTCCATAGACAGATGGGTCCATGGACGCTCCGGGATTTTCAACGGTAAAAGGGCCCCAGATGGACGGGTATGTGGGGTCTTAGAGCGCGCACATACCCCACAGGACGCGACAAAAGTTACCACCTCTTTATTTAAGTTAGGCCACCAAAACCGGCGAGAAACGAGATCTACAGTTGCTTTACTCCCTGGGTGTCCTGCCAAAGCAGAATTATGATGTGCCTCGATAACCTTTTGTCTTAACTGATCTGGAACAAACAGTTTCCCTGGAGGTCCTACAGGGGTGTCCCCCTGAGCCTCCAATACCTCCTCCTCAAGCTCAGAGCATACAGCCGACACCACAACTCCCTCCTGAAGAATAGGAACCGGGTCATCCGTCTTCCCGGCCCCCGGGAAACTACGAGATAAGGCATCAGCCTTTACATTTTTTGACCCAGGACGATATGTGACGACAAAATTAAACCTGGTAAAAAACAACGACCATCTAGCTTGTCTGGAATTCAGACGTTTTGCAGACTCTAAATACAGCAGGTTCTTGTGATCAGTAATGACGGTGACCGGGTGGACTGCCCCCTCCAAAGAGTGACGCCACTCTTCAAAAGCCAACTTAATGGCCAAGAGTTCCCTATTGCCGACATCATAATTCCTCTCGGCGGACGACAATTTTTTAGAGAAGAAAGCGCACGGATGCCATTTACCAGGGGACGGACCTTGAGATAATACCGCACCCACTCCTACGTCAGATGCGTCTACCTCCACAATGAACGGTTGTGATGCATCAGGTTGGATGAGTATGGGTGCTGAAGCAAAACATTTTTTCAAGGAGGAAAATGCTTGACAAGCTTTGTCAGACCACCTAGAAAAATCCGTCCCTTTTTTTGTCATGTCAGTGAGAGGTTTGACAACAGATGAGAAATTACGAATAAATTTCCGGTAGTAGTTAGCAAACCCCAGGAAACGCTGCAGTGCTTTAAGATCCTCTGGCCGATCCCATTCAAGCACAGCCTTCACTTTCCCAGGGTCCATACGGAAACCGGAGGCTGACACCAAGAATCCTAAAAACTGAAGTTCTTGTACAGCGAATACACACTTCTCCCATTTGGCGTACAGTTTATTATCTCGCAAGATCTGCAACACTTGTCTCACATGCTCCTGATGAGACACAAGATCCGGCGAGTAAATTAAGATGTCATCTAGATAAATGACAACAAACTGTCCCACTAGGTGGCGAAAGATGTCATTAACAAAATGTTGAAACACCGCCGGGGCAGTAGTCAGACCGAAAGGCATGACAAGGTTCTCATAATGTCCCTCCGGAGTGTTAAACGCCGTCTTCCACTCATCCCCCTCCTTTATCCTAATCAGATTATACGCCCCCCTGAGATCCAACTTAGAGAACCATTTGGCGCCCACAATCTGATTGAAGAGATCAGGAATAAGTGGGAGCGGATACGGATCTCGGACCGTAATCCGATTAAGCTCACGGAAATCCAGGCAAGGGCGTAGGCCTCCATCTTTTTTCTTCACAAAGAAGAACCCCGCGGCCACTGGGGAAGATGAAGGTCTAATATGCCCCTTGGCCAGACTTTCCGAAATGTAATCCTTCATAGCTTGCCTCTCAGGACCAGAAAGGTTATATAACCTAGATTTTGGTAACTTAGCATCAGGAAGCAATTTTATAGCACAGTCATATGCGCGATGAGGAGGTAATTCTTGACACCCTTCCTCTGAAAACACATCCTCAAAGTCCTCCAGAAAAGGAGGTAAGGTTCTAGGCACGACCGTACCGATGACCGTGTTCATGCAGTTACTATTGCAAAATTCACCCCACTGGCTTATCTCTCTGGATTGCCAATTAATAACTGGGTTATGTTTAGTTAACCAAGGAAGTCCCAACACAATAGAAGTGGGAAGGCCCTCCAACACATAACAAGACAATAGTTCTTTATGTATTGCCCCCACTCGAAGGTCTATGTTATGCACGGCTTGCACAAAGCTACCTTGACCGAGAGGCCTGGCGTCAATAGAGAATATAGGGATAGGTTTGGCCAATACACTCAGTTGCATACCTTGCACCTGGGCAAACCGAGCGTCCACCAGATTAGCCGCGGCCCCACTATCCAGAAGAACAGAAATCCTCTCAGTTCTC
The DNA here is from genome assembly GCA_033576555.1 of Oophaga sylvatica. Lineage (NCBI taxonomy): Eukaryota > Metazoa > Chordata > Amphibia > Anura > Dendrobatidae > Oophaga > Oophaga sylvatica. The sequence goes on along the minus strand of JARQOD010000001.1, from coordinate 363,946,877 downwards.
GTACCTACCACCACCTCCGCTGGTACGAGAAACTGAGACGGACTTGGGGACGAAATACATACTCCCAGATTGTCGTCCACCACACAACCTGGGATTAATAGTTTTCCGGCGACTTCTTGCTCAGTACAGTACGGGATGGACACCCCTCAATAAAATGTCCCTCTCTCCCGCAGAAGAAACACCTTCTTGTTTTGCGGCGCACCGCCGATCCCCTCCCTCGGAATGATGTCCCTCCCAACTGCATAGGTTCCTCGGAACAAACCAGGGGAACCTCAATATTAGGGACTTTAGAAGGAGGTGAAGTCATCACAGGGGGCGGAGTTACCCCACACCTCTCCCGAAGCCGTCTATCAATGCGAATAGCAAGAGCCATAGCGGCCTCCAGTGACGGGGGAGAATCATACTGAGCCAACACATCTTTTAATTTGTCAGATAAACCTTGACAAAACTGGCTCTTAAGAGCCGGGTCATTCCACTGAGTATCCGTGGCCCACCTACGGAACTCTGAAGAAAATTCCTCCGCCGGACGATCTCCCTGCTGTATCCTACGTAACTTCATTTCAGCAAGGGAGACCCGATCCGGGTCATCATATACCAGACCCAGGGCTGTAAAAAATCGGTCCACTGACTGGAGAGCCGGGGGCCCGGGGGGAGAGAGAACGCCCAGGATTGAGGGTCCCCTTGTAAGAGCGAGATGACAATTCCCACCCTCTGATCCTCACTCCCCGACGACTGCGGCCGCAGCCGAAAATACAATTTACATGCTTCCCGGAAAGTAAAAAACTTGTCCCGCCCACCAGTGAACCTGTCCGGGAGAGCTACTTTAGGTTCAAATCTGGTTTGCTCCCGGGGGTACAAAACCTTGGATTTAACGTCCGTCAGCTCCATGGACAAACTCTGCAACTGCTGAGCTAAATGGGCTACTGGATCCATGGTGGCTGGGGAGAATCTTTAGAGTGGCCGGTGAAAATGTCACGACGTATAACAGATATATTCAAAGATAGCAACCTATATCTAATGTGACATCATTCTAAATTTCATATAATAGAGAAAATCAACATGTATACATAGTATCTGCCAGCAATGTCTTACCTGACATAATATCCTATGTATTGTGGGTCAATACTGTGTACGTGTCACGCTGTCTCTGGAAAGAGGTGGACCGGGGTCTATGCTGACCCTGAACTGGGGTCCTGACTAGTCCCTCTACCTGGAGGTACTGTTAATGGTACAGAGGTCCAGGCCGCCAGCGTAACCCTGTCTCCTGTAGATCCCTGACCACTGTAATCTAGTCCTGAGAAGGACCCTGATTACCACCACAGGGAATGGGCAGGTCACAGCTTACACACAGTCTAAGACAAACGAGACAGACAAGGGGTAAAGAAAACACAGCCTTGCATACAACACTTCCACTACAGAGGAACACAAAAGGTTAAGGAGATAAACAATAAGCGAGGAGAGGAAAAACCACAACAGGCACTCTTAGCTTAAGTCTTCTCAGAAACGATCCGCTCTGCTGGTCTGAATGAATGCTTTCACCGGCAACTTCCCCAGCAGACCAGCAGGTATATGAAGGAAGCTAATTAACAAAACATCAATCGCAGCTGGGCGAGGCTGGTCAGCCCAGCACCGAGAGAGAAAGAATTAACTCCCTCAGTGCCGAAAAACACCCAACACCAGAAACTCAGCTGTGCGAAGTCAGGGTGTGCAATCGCGACGATCTCCGCCGCGACACACCCGTGACAAACAGCTGTAATAGTGTAAATGGAAGAAGCAATTTCTGTCAGTCATTTGACTCCTTTTTAGACCAGCTCGTGAACCAGCACAACCGAGTCCAAGTCTGACACATGGTGAACAAACGGAGAGGATGGATGGTGCAGGCGTATCAAGAACTGAACAATAATACCATCAGGGAGGGTTTGGACCTTTCACATTTTGTCTTCTAAAATGGATGAGTGGCCTGAGCTCGCCTCTCACGCCTTGGAGGTTTTATCATGCCCGGCAGCCAGCGTTCTGAGGAAGCCCACGTGAAACGCGCGTCGGGACTGCACTGGACATCACATCACACAGGCAACTTAATGGGTAAGCTGGCCTTAGTTAAATATTGTCCCATATGTGACTCAGCTTGTGCTCTACTTTATACTATGCATGCTTTCATATACTAGGGAGTTATTATCACCTGTTACCTTTATGGAAGCGTGCCTATTACATACAGCTTTGGGCTGAAGTAGTCAATCTTTAGTAACACTGGGCAATTGTGATGCACTTTATATGCACTAAGCACTTTATGCCTTTACTAATTATGAGACTATTGCAATTTTTGTAGGCTTACTTTTTCCCTGATCCTGTTTACACTTGTTATGTGTATATGTCCTTCATACATGAGCCTTTTTCTGTTTTTCTTTTACTTTGCTTATATATGATTTGTGATTTATTTTTTATGCTTCATTATTTAATGAAACTATTTTGTTTACTATACTGTGGACCTATACTTTACGTGCTTTTTGTAGCATCAACATGAAGCTTCCTAATTTAGCTGAACTGGTAGAGGTTGAAATGCTGCAGTAAATTAAAAAGGCAGAAAATAATAAGAGCGTCCTAATTATGGAGGCTTTTAACTATCCAGATATTCAATGTGACATAGAATCTTCTGGTTGTGCTAAAAGCTGCAAGTTCTTATCCGCAGTCCAAAACAATTACCACTCTCAGCTGGTAGATGAACCAACAAGAGGAGGTAATCTGCTAGATCTGTTTTTCAAATTAACCAGATACAATTTCAGATCTACAGGACAGGGAGCATTTGGGATGCAGTGACCATAATATGGTAAGTTTCAACGTAATTTTCAATCAAACATTCAAAAGGGGAAATGCAAAAACCTGGAACTTTAGGAAAGCTGATTTCAACAAATTAAGGGAATAGTTTAATCGAGTAGACTAGGACCATGTCATGGTAACAGGGGATACGAACATATTAGGGCAGGTTTCAGGAAATACTACTAGATTCCTGTAGAAAATGTATACCCTCTGGTAATAAAGTGTCAAGGAATAAAAACAAACCATTATGGATAAATAAGACAGTACAAAGTTTAATACAAAAACAAAGGGCATCCAGAATCCTGAAGGCCGAGAATGCAAAAATAGCATTTCAATAGCATAACGATCTAAATAAAAACTGTAAAAAATAAATCAAGCTAGCAAAGTTATCCATAGATAAACAATCTGCAATAAAACGCAAGTAAGAGGGACAGTTTTAAATATGTTATCTCAATCTATATACTTTTTTGTGAGTTTTGTGCAGGATGTTCTATTTTTTGATTGTTTTGGCATAGCACCACCATACACTTGTTCTTGCCTGATTGTCTTTTCATTGGAATATGACTCTGTGATATTTTGGTTACTTGCTCTGTGTCCCCATATCTCTCTTTAACTGGTGTGCTGCATTGGCTGACTTTCTCTAAGTTCTTTAGGCCCTTGAGCCATTATTTATACTTATTAATTTTATAATATATTATGCATATTTTTCCACAAATCTGAAAAATGGCACACTAATGTTATTCCTATATATATTTTCTTGGGACAGCAGTTCTTATTATTAATATCTACTTCAAGTTTTGCATTTTTGCACATAACCACTAGATGGAACCACAGTACTTGTACTTAATCTGATCATGTTTACTGTACACACAGATGATTTATGTAGTGCTGTATGGGAGTGCTGTTCAAATTATGGTATATGATTAATTTATGCATTAGTGTATTTATTTATGTTTCCGTATAATAGATTGAGTACCATTCTTGTCTTTGTTGGAATTTCCCCTTTTGAATCTGTTTTTTTAGCCTAATGTTTTTCTATTTTGTATAATAATGATTTAATTACTTTTACATTACATATTTTACATCAGCACAATTTTTGAAACATAATTTATATTTTTTTTTACTAAGTTATAAGGGTTAATAGTTGACCAGCGATTTCTCATTTTTACAACAAAACCATTTTTTTAGGGACTAACTCACATTTGAAGTGACTTTAGGGGTCCTATATGACAGAAAATACCCAAAGGTGACACCATTTTAAAAACTGCACTCCTCAAGGTGCTCGATACCACATTAAAGAAGTTTATTAATGTATCAAGTGCTTCACAGAAATTAATGGAATGGAAGGAAAATATAAATATTTAGTTTTTTTTTCACAAAAATTTTATTCTAGACCCAATTTTTTTTAACTTTAACAAAGGTAACAGGATAAAATGAACAATGCAATTTCTCCTGAGCATGCCTGTACTTCATATGTGGGAAAAAACACTGTTTGGGCACACGGCAGTGCTCGGAAGGAAAGGAGCGCCATTTGACTTTTTGAATGTAAAATTTGCTGGCATAATTAGCGGACGCCATGTCCTGTTTGGAGAGCCCCTGATGTGCCAAAACAGTGGAAACTCCCCACAAGTGACACCATTTTGGAAACAAGACCCCTCAAGTAACTTATCTAGATGTGCATTGAGCACCTTGAACCCCTTACAACATTGAGCCATGAAAATAAAATAATCACATTTTTACCATAAAAATGTTTTTAGCTCCAAATTTTGCATTATCAAAAGGGTAACAGGAAAAATTTCATCATACAATTCATTGTGCAATTTCTCCTGAGTACACCGAAACCCAATATGTGGAGGAAAACTACTGTTTAGGCGCACAGCAAGTTTTGGAAAGGAAGGGGCGCCATTTGACTTTTGAATGCAAAATTTGCTGAAATAATTAGCAGATGCTGTAATGTATGTGATACAGTTCATATAGCGTCTTGTGCTTGGGTGCGATGAAAATACTTGAGACACAGGTTGGAAAAGAAAGTCTTGTATTGCTTCATACAAATTGGCAAAAATAAACACACAGGTTGCAAACACAGAAGCAGGAGACACAGCAGGCCAAAGTAATCTAAGTTCATCAATAACTCTCCACAACAGATTCAGATCTTCTTCTATGTTACCGCAAGTCCATGCAACCGTGAGGCTTTCAAGAGCAGAGTTCAGAGTCCACAAGAGCTCCAGAGTTTCTCAGTAGAAATGGCTGGAGTACAAAGTCCAAGGCTTCAGGAGTCAGAACACAGGTTCACTGCAGGCCAGATTCTGAAGCACTGATTGCTCAGGTGTGGCTGTTTAAGAAGCAAACGGAGAGAATCAGGGCGGGAACATGCAAGCTGGAAAACTCCATTTTAACTGAGGGCAAGATAGCTGCAGCAAAACAGAAAGCAAAATGGCCGACGAACAAACTGAGTTTCAGAAACAGATATACAGAACCTTACATTACTCCCCCCTTAGGGGCAACCTCCGGATGACCTCAGACCAGGCTTGTGTGGGTACCTCTGATGAAACTGACGGAGCAAGCGAGGAGCATTAACGTTATTGACTGGCTCCCATGAGTTGTCCTCCACTGGGTAGCCCTGCCATTTGATCAGATATTGTAACTGATTTCTATACAACCTGGAATCTAAAATCCTTTCCACCACAAATTCTTCCTGACCATCGACTAGCACTGGGTCAGGGCAAGGAGAAGAACGTCCAGGAAACGTATTGGGTGTTGCAGCCTTTAGTAGGGATACATGAAAGACAGGGTGGATTCTCATAGTTCTGGGCAATTGAAGACGACAAGCAACGGCACTTATAATCTTACTGATTTTATAGGGTCCAATGTACTTATGTCCCAACTTAGATGATGGAATCCTTAACTTAAGATTTCTGGTTGACAGCCAGACCAGGTCTCCTACCTTAAAAACTGGTGCAGGTTTACGAAATTTATCTGCTGCCTTCTTGTACCTTTCCTGAGCCGATTCCAGATTCTCCTTTAGAAGATCCATATTCTTCTGTAAAGTCGTGACTCTTTCAGCCACTGCTGGCAAAGGCGTCTCTATGGGAAATCGTGGTAGAATATTAGGATGATAACCTAAATTAGAGAAAAAAGGAGACTGTTTAGTGGAGGCACTCTGAGAGTTGTTGTAAGAGAACTCAGCCAATGGAAGTAGATCCACCCAATCATCCTGTAGGTGGCAGATAAAACAGCGGAGATACTGCTCCAGGGTTTGATTGGTTCGTTCGGTTTGTCCATTAGTCTGGGGATGAAAAGCAGAAGAAAGGTTTACTTTAATGTCCAATGCTGCACAGAAATTTTGCCAAAACCTAGAAGTGAATTGCACCCCTCGATCCGAAATAACCTCATCCGGTACTCCATGTAAACGAAACACATCTTTAATCATCAAATCTGATGTCTGTTTTGCAGTGGGTAAGCCGACACAAGGGATAAAATGAGCTGCCTTTGTTAAACGATCAACCACCACTAGAATAGTGTTCTTCCCTTGAGAGGTTGGTAATTCGACAATGAAGTCCATAGAAATGGATCCCCACGGGCGGGACGGGGTGGGAAGAGGCTGTAACAGACCAGTTGGTGAAGAGCGAGGTGTTTTGCATCTTGCACAAACCTCACACGAAGTGACATAATCCAAAACATCCTTCCTACAAGTGGGCCACCAAAAGAAACGAGAAGAAATTCCTGTGTCTTTAGAATTCCTCTATGCCCGGCTATTTTGGAATCATGAATGAGTTGCAATACTCTCAATCTGACTGTTTCAGGTATATACAGACGTTGTCCCAGAATCCACACACCATTCTTAAAGACAAGACTTACGTCCCTTGGGGGTTGAGCCAAAAAAGAATCCGCATGGTATGCTTCCTTGATGTCTTTAATTAGATCTTGATGATGAATCACTCCTAGGAATCTAGAGTCAGGAAGAATAGTCTTAGGAGGAGTAATTGGACGTGTCTCTGCTGAGTAAATCCTAGAGAGTGCATCAGCCTTTCCATTGCGCGATCCTGGTCTATAAGAAATAATAAAATTAAATTGATTTAAGAAAAGATTCCAGCGAGCCTGGCGAGGAGTCAGGCACTTAGCCGACCTGATAAACTCAAGATTACGATGATCTGTCAGAACGACTATTTGCTGTGCAGCTCCTTGCAGAAGATGTCTCCATTCTTTGAAGGCGGCAATAATGGCCAACAACTCTCTATTGCCCACATCGTAGTTCTTCTCAGCCGAAGACAACTGCTGGGAAAAGAAGGCACAGGGATGCAAGACATTCTTCTCACCTGTTCTCTGAGAGAGTATAGCTCCCACGGCACAGTCTGAAGCATCCACCTCTATTATGAAGGCAAGCTCTGGGTTGGGATGTACTAGGATAGGTGCAGTGGTAAATTTATCTTTTAGACGGGAAAATGCTTCCTGGGCTTGGGGAGTCCAGGAGAACTTAGACTCTTTCCGGGTAAGTTGGGTGATAGGTGACACTACCTCAGAGAAATTTCTAATGAAACGTCTATAGAAGTTTGCAAACCCGATGAAGCGCTGTACCTCCTTCACATTTCTAGGACTTGGCCAATCATTGATGGCTTGGGTTTTACTTCCATCCATACTAATTCCTTGTGTAGACAGTACATACCCCAGAAATTGAATTTCGGTCTTATGGAATTCACACTTTTCAAGCTTGATGTAAAGATGATTTTGTCTTAGACGTTCCAAGACCATTCTCACATGTCCATGATGTTCCTCTGTGGAGTTAGAAAAAATTAAAATATCATCCAAATAAATTACCACGAATGTATCTAGGAGATCCCTGAAGATGTCATTCACCAAGTGTTGGAAAGTGGCTGGGGCGGGTACTCAGACCAAAAGGCATAACCAGATATTCAAAGTGTCCATAGCGTGACCTGAATGCAGTCTTCCATTCATCCCCAGGTCTAATACGGACTAAGTTATAGGCCCCACGAAGATCTAGTTTAGAAAAAATTTTAGCATGTCGCACTCTCTCCAATAACTCAGGGATTAAAGGCAATGGATAACGGTTTCTAATAGTAACCTTATTAAGTTCCCTATAGTCTACGCATGGTCTCAGGGATCCATCTTTCTTCTTTACAAAGAATATGGGTGCCCCTGCAGGAGATGAAGAGGGACGTATGAAGCCCTTGGCTAGATTTTCGTCTATGTACTCTTTTAAAGCCTTCAGCTCGGGCCCCGCCAGGGGGTAGATCTTACCAAAAGGTATCTCTGCTCCAGGCAATAATTCAATTGGACAATCATATGGACGGTGAGGAGGAAGCTGGTCAGCGTTCTTCTTGTCACATAAATCCACATAGTCCTGGTATACAGCTGGTAATTCAGGGACTGACATGGTTCCTTTAGGAACAGAGCAAGCTGAAATTTTTTGACTCATCTGTTTCTCTGGGAAGTGTAATTCCTTGGTCTCCCAGTTAATGGTAGGATTCTGAGCCTGCAGCCATGGTAGCCCTAGAATAATGGGAAAGTGAGGAGAAGAGATAAGCATAAAGGACAGTTTCTCTTGATGATCTTTACCCATAAGAACCTTTAAAGGCTCTGTTTCCTGATCCACTGGTCCAGAGGTCAGCAGGGAGCCATCCACAGTTTCCATCTGTACGGGAGCAGCCTTCTTCACTGAACGTATTCCTGTTTTAGAGCAAAGGAGACATCCATAAAATTTCCACTTGCACCTGAGTCGATCATGGCAGAGCTAGACACCCAGGCTGAGTCAACCCAGAGTTTGATGGAAAGAAAACAGTGAGAATTGTTTTTCTTACAACTCAGCTGGGACACCGCTGAGGAAACTTGAAAGATGGCAGCATTTACACAGTCAACGTCCTCAGAGGTAACGGAGTTTAAGTCCGAGAAATCAAGATCTGTTGCGGCAGCTATCTCTGGAGCCTGAGGCTCGGACCTGACAGATCCCCTCTCGCAACACTCACAATGAATGAGTGCTGCAGTAGTCTTGCGAGAACGGCTGGGACAGTTAATAATAAAGTGCCCTGACTTACCACAGTAAAAACATAGATTCTCCTTAAAACGATGTTCCTTGCGTGCATCACTAACCCGTCGTAGTAAAGAGTCTACCTGCATGGGTTCAGGTTCAGGTTCCCGTGTAATCCTATTCAAAGGTTCCTTAGCTGGAGAGGAAGGTAGGAAAAGGTTAGTACGATTGCTTTCGAACCATCTCTCTTGCCTGCGTTCAGTTAAACGAGTATCAATACGAATGCAGTAGTTTATAAAGTCACCTAACGCAGTGGGAGGGTCGGCACGAGCAAGTTCATCCTTAATTAGTGGGGATAACCCCTTTCGAAAAATAGATTTTTTGGCGGAATTGTCCCAGGTGGTATCAAGGGCCCATCTCCTGAAATCCAAGGCATATTCAGCTACTGAGTGCTTACCTTGGCGCAAAGCTAACATGGCTGATTCAGCTGTTGCACCTCGATTGGGGTCATCAAACACCTGCCCCATGGCTGAAATAAAGTCATCAAGGTGATTCAAACAATCATCCTCAGTCTCAATCAGAGGGTTTGCCCATATCAAAGCCTTGTTGGTAAGCAACATAATTATAGTAAGCACCTTAGATCGTTCAGTAGGAAATTGTGAAGCATGTGCAGAAAAAAAAAGATTACATTGATTAACAAATCCCCTGAATTTTTCACGTTCACCACCAAAACGAAAAGGGGGCAACTTGGGAATCCCAGCACTTGGGGCTACGGCAGGAGCCTGGACTCGCCCCTCTAGAACCTCAATCCTGGCTCGCAAATCCTGAGTAGTTTGTCCAACCACTTGCAAATTGTGATTATTTAGGTCCTGAAGATTTGTAAGACGGGTCTTTATATTCTGCAAATCTGCAAGGATATTATCAGTCACTCCACAAAGTTCCTTTATGCGGGCCTCCATTTTCCAGATCTTTTAAGACAGGATACTGGAAGAAGAGGAGAGAAAAAAAACAATAGTGTTCACCTGTGGCAACACTGAAGAAAGAAAAAACTTTAAGGGAACTGCTCACCTGGAATGGTTGTGAGAAGTCACAACCACCATCATCACAGAAAGCTTTCAACCAGACATCTGATATCCAGAGTTTCAGCAGACAAAAGAGAAGAGAAAAAAAAAAAAACAATAGTGTTTACCTGTGATAACTCTGCAGAAAAAAAACTTAAGGGAATTGCTCACCTGGAATGGTTGTGAGAAGTCACAACCACTGTTATCACAGAAAGTACAACCGGACATCCGATATCCACAGTACAGCAGACAAGCCTTTCCAGACCCAGCAGACACTAACGTTTGGCTTCAGAATCTTGTAATGTATGTGATACAGTTCATATAGCGTCTTGTGCTTGGGTGCGATGAAAATACTTGAGACACAGGTTGGAAAAGAAAGTCTTGTATTGCTTCATACAAATTGGCAAAAATAAACACACAGGTTGCAAACACAGAAGCAGGAGACACAGCAGGCCAAAGTAATCTAAGTTCATCAATAACTCTCCACAACAGATTCAGATCTTCTTCTATGTTACCGCAAGTCCATGCAACCGTGAGGCTTTCAAGAGCAGAGTTCAGAGTCCACAAGAGCTCCAGAGTTTCTCAGTAGAAATGGCTGGAGTACAAAGTCCAAGGCTTCAGGAGTCAGAACACAGGTTCACTGCAGGCCAGATTCTGAAGCACTGATTGCTCAGGTGTGGCTGTTTAAGAAGCAAACGGAGAGAATCAGGGCGGGAACATGCAAGCTGGAAAACTCCATTTTAACTGAGGGCAAGATAGCTGCAGCAAAACAGAAAGCAAAATGGCCGACGAACAAACTGAGTTTCAGAAACAGATATACAGAACCTTACAGATGCCTTGTTGCATTTGGAGAGCCCCTGATGTGCATAAACAGTGGAAATTCACCACAAGTGAAATCATTTTGGAAACTGGACACCTCAGGGAACTTATCTAGATCTGTGGTGAGTAATTTCAAACTTCAGGTGCTTTACAGAAGTTTATAACGTTGTGCATTTCAAGCAATGATTAAGAGTAGTGATGAGCGAACATGCTCGCCACTACTCGTTACTCGCCCGAGTATCACGGTACTCGGTGTACTCGGCGAGCACCGAGCATTTCCGGGATTACTCGGCGGAAACTCGGGTCTCCACCCTGCTTTTTGCCAGGTTTAAGGACGGTATTCAATCAGGGTATGAAAGGGTTAAGCCAATCAGGAAATCAGGGTGGAGGCCATCAAGAACAACACAGGAACTAGTATCTGACTTAGCAAGGAACTGTCCAGCAAGCTGAATAGCTTAGAGGGAAGAGCTGCTGGGTTTGAATCCTGACAGTGTCACTTACAGTCTTTGAGGGTTTTTGATCACCTTCCTTCTCAGGAATCTGCAGGCAGTCGCCAGTTGTTTCTGTCACATCCTGGTAGTGTAGCCACTGTACCTTTTATCTTCTTTTTTTAATAGTCAAGTTGTTTTTAATAGGTTTTTCATAATAGTATAACGTTATAACAAAGTAACTAAATTATTTTGCTTAACACAAAAGACAATGAAAGAGAAAGGGTAGGATAGGGGGAAGTGAAAGGAACAAAGAGGACGGATAGGAAGAGAAAGGAGTCAATTGTCATTTAACATCTTCAGCCCTCAAGCCTGTTTTCACCTTCATGACCATGCCAAATTTTGCAATTTTGACCAGTGTCACTTTATGAGGTAATAGCTTTGTAACACCTCAACGGATCCCACTGACTCTGAGATTATTTATTCGATATGACTTGCGTTTATTTCTAGAAAAAAAATTGAAATTTGGCAAAATTCAGAAAATTTTGAAATTTTCAAACATTTAATTTGTATGCCAGAAACATAACATTTATGAAGGTAAAAGGAAAGGAGTACATTACCTGAAGCAATGAAGTAGATGAAAGGACCCAAAAGACAAGACCAAGGTGGCCACATGACCCCAAATACTACGCATTTCGCATATCGCTTCTTCCCCTGGCATTCCAGGAAGTAACACTATGTAATGTAACCTGCTGTGATCTGCCTGTTTTGGATTTCCTCACTGCACTAAGCACTTTGCTTTTGTTGAGAACCCCATATTTTTCTCAAAAAAATGTTTTTTTTTTGCCCAAATGTTTCATTTTCATAAGGATAACAGGAAAAATTGCACAATCCAGTTTGTTGTGCAATTTCTCCTGAGTATGATAATACCCAATATGTGGAGGAAAAGTAATGTTTGGGTGCACGGCAGGGCTCAGAAATGAAGGAGTGACGTTTCGGAACGCAGAATTTGATGGAATGGTCTGCAGGTGTCATGTCGTGTTTGGAGAGACAAAATTTTATTTTAGCCCCATTTTTTTTTATTTTCAAAAGCGTAACAGTAGAATATGGACCCGAAAATTTGTTGTGCAAATTCTCCTGAATACGCTGATGCTCCATATGTATAACGAAAACTACTTTTGACGCACATTGAAAAGCTCAGAACAGGGAAGAAGCGCCATATTGGAGTTTACATTTTGATGGACTGGTTTGAGGGTGCCATATCACATTGGCAGAGTCTCTGAGGTTCCAGAACAGCAGAACCCCTCAAAAGAGACCCCATTATACTAATTACCCCTCCTAATGAATTAATCTAGGGGTGCAGTGATCATATTAACACCACAAGTGTGTCACAGAATTTTATATCAATCGGCAGGGAAGAAAAAAATAATTACATTTTTATATCCAAAATTTTGTTTTAGCCTCAGACTTTACATTTTCACACTCGTAAATGGGTAAAAGTGGCATCAAAATTTGTCCCACAATTTCTGCTGAATGTAGAAATATCCTATATATGGCTGTACAGCACTGTTTAGCCATACGGCGAGACACAGGAGGGACGGAGCGCTATTTGCCTCTTGAATCGCTGATTTTTCTAGAATAGTTTGCAGACTCCATATAAAGAGCCTTTAAGTGCTAGAAGAACAGAATTACCCCTCAAGTGGCCCCATTTTGGATATGATACCCCTTTGGAATTTATCTACAGTTGTAGTGACAATTTTGACTCAATGGGTGTTTTCCATAAGTAAGCAGCAGTGGATGTTGCTGAGTGAAAATTGCAAATTGCCATTGTGGTGATCAGTACGTTGTAGTCATCAGTACGTTGTAGTGCACAGCTCATGCTTCTGGTGTCACGACTCACGACCAGGGGCTCCTTCCCTGTCCCTAACACTAGGGGGCGCCCTACTTTGCCCTATTTCCCGGGTACTTCTGAAGATGAAGATGCCTGGGTCTCCACCCTTGCCTTATCTCTTAAAACAGTCCCCCGTCTGTTCCCTTAACCCACTCAGGAAAGAGGGGAGCTCCCGTGCACTGCAGTACACCAACCCAACGAACAAGGTAACGCAAACAAGGGATAACTCTAAATACCAGGCATACAAATATTCAGTCACATATAACAGAGGAATACAAAGGCGAATGGATGATGGGGAAAAACCAAAATAAGAGGAGGGAATGGCAAGCAAGGCACCGTATAGGGAACGAGCCTATGACTGCGGAGCCCTCAGGAAAAAGGCTAGAAAGAAACTCCGTGCAGTGCCCATTTCCCCCTCCCACTACTCCCCAGGTGATACCATAATTGGGTCGCCCAACTGACCAACGGGAAGAAAAAACAAGGCGTCCGGCCACACCCTCAGGGGTTAAATTCAGGTGCCCGGGGCTGTGACTTCCTCTTTCTCCCCGGCTGACCCTTGGAAGCTTTTCCTGAGGACTCCCGGAGTCTCCTGCAGCTATGTCGGACCATCGGGGCTCTCCAGAGAGCAGCAAAGGGAGGTGAGCCATGGCTACAAGCCCTTATGAATGGCCTCATAGCTCACCTCCTTGTGCCCTCTCAAGACCCCTAACCGTGCCCCTGGCTTCTACCTCATCCCTGGGCCACCGTCCACTCCTCCCTCTCCTGCCCTCTCCCCAGGCCGGGACGCACATTCTCCAGTCTCCTCCCCACTTATCCCACCTTCGCTGGCCTTCGGTATGGCAAGCCAGTTTTCATCCTCTAAGTCGCGTCTCCGCTGTGTGGGCCCTTTGCTGCGGCGGTCTCAGTGCCGTGCTTCTCCCCTGGGCGCACGTCGCTGGCTTTCAAATTTAGGCCCCGGATTGGGCCTACTCCACACTGCATGCGGGGGGCTCTGCCCCCTTTTATGTGACTCACTGGGGTGCAGGCCAGAATGCGCCGGGCCTAGGCCACTGCACATCCCCGCGAGGCTCCGTCCACCACATCCCCGCGAGGCTCCGACCACATCCCCACATCTCTTTTAGTGCCTGTCCAGCCTCGTTTCTCCTGCAGGCATAACTGCACTGCCTGCATAGGGGGACGGGAGGGCAGGGCGGGGGACTCTGTATACAGCTGCAAAGCGTGCTGATCAGTCCAACCCGTCTGATGAGTCCGCTCTGCAGCTTCACCCAGCCTGTAACACTGTTGCTACAGAGAGCAGGGGGTGTAGGGCTGAGGGCATCACATGCAGCTGCGGAGCACGCTGATCGGTTCAACCTTCACGATGGGCACTCTCAGCAGCTTCACCAAACCAGTAACAAAGTACTTGCACCAAGCACCACTACTGCACTTACTGTACCCCCAAAACCCCCCCTTTTTCCATACGTGACCCATAATATGCCCCGGGGTGGGATAATTATGGCCCATAACTCAGTAAAGGAACACCTTGTAAAAAAAAAAAAAAAATCACACCCCGCATCAAGGTGTACTTGCAAAGCAAATGGAGCACTTACAAGGCAGAACCCCAGTGAGCATAACCGCAATGGACACATGGCTAAGCCTTTATCCCAATAAAGAAGCTGTACAGCAGCTATATTACGGTTTTAAAGATGACTTTTTTTATCCCCTTCAAATTTAGTCAAACACCAACATCAGCAAATAATCTAAATCGGCGCGCGAATTCCCCAAGATTTTACATAAAAAAAATCAAAAAAGGGGTAGAACTAGGCAAGAAGGCGGGCCCATTTAAATCATTGCCATTCAGGAATTTCAGAATCTTGCCATTAGGTATTGTCCCCAGAAAAGAACCCGGAAAATACAGGCTAATACATTACCTGTCCTACCCAAAAGGCGCTTCGGTTAACAATGCAATATCCCTAGAAGAGTCATTCATAACCTACACTTCGTTTGATACAGCAGTCGAACTCGTGCGCGCATCGGGGCCTGGTGCCCTGCTGGCAAAATCCTACATAGAGTCAGCTTTCCGCCTATTGCCCGTGAACCCTGAATGCTTCCATTTGTTGGACTGTAAGGTGGACCAGTTGTTTTATTTCGACATGTGCCAACCGATGGGCTGCTCCATTTCCTGTCACTATTTCGAGCTTTTCAGTACCTTCCTAGAATGGGTAGTACGATACGAAACAGGTAGCAATTCAACAATTCACTACCTCGACGATTTTTTGTTCATCGGAACCAGGGACTCTAAACTCTGCTCCTTCCTTCTCCAAAAATTTAAGTTTATATGTCGGCAATTCGGAGTACCACTATCACAGTAAAAAACGGTCTGCCCGTGCAAAGTGCTCCCTTTCCTTGGCATCGAAATAGATACCAAAGCAATGGTTTTTTGATTACTTGCAGATACATTACAAAAAAAACACTATGAATGGTAGAAAGTTTCCAAGAAGCAAAAAATGTCACCCTACAGCAGATGCAATCTTTGCTGGGTTTGTTTAACTTTGTTTGTTGTGTAATGCCAGTGGGCTGAGCTTTCTCATGGAGATTATCACTAGCAACAAAGGGCATTGCCCAACCGGGCCACAGAAAAAGACTCAACCGCTCCCTAAAGGCGGATTTGTGGGTCTGGAGGACATTCCTAGAATCCTACAATGGGCATACATGTGTCATGGCGCAAGAGACGCCAAGCAAAGACTTAGGCCTAACAGTGGGTGGAAATATCTCAGACGGTTTTGTCGCAATCTACAAGGACCAATGGTGCAAAGGCCACTGGCCAGACATGGACCACATCCACCTGAGGCCGCAAACCAGCACTGTTAGAAATTTTTTTGATAGCAACATCAGTAGAGCTTTGGGGTACCCAATTAAAAAATGCGAACATCAGATTTTCAACCAAACACCCAGTAACAGCAAAAAGCTTAAACAGCATGTCCTCTTCTTCCCCACCAGTTCTCGCGCTGTTGCGCCTCCTAGCACTATTATGCCTAAGACGCAACATCTAGTGTCGTGCCAAAGTTACGTCTGTTGTAGGTGACAAGATTGTTAACTCTGTTATCTTCCGATTGGCAGATCTTCAAAGTCTTCCTCCCCAACGCTCAGCCATCGGGCCTACAGTGTCCTCCTTCCCTTTGGGACACGGTGGCCAATCACTGATGCCCTTAATCCACGCTTCAGTGACACCAGCTACCTGGCAGGTTTATGGTAAGGCATGGGAAGAGTGGTGCTCGTCAATTAAAGGAAGACCAGTCGATACGTGTGATCGGGCGAGATCCGACGTGTTAGTTGAACTCTTGAATCGTCTCAAGCATAGAGGCACATCAGGTACATTAGCGCAACGGCATTTATCAGGAATCACCTTTGTCTTTCAGCTTATGGGACGGGCAGACGTAACCAAATATTTTTTCATCAAGCAAGCCGTTAAAGGCTGGAAAAGGCTTCAACCTAGTCAGGAATGTCGTCGCCCTGTTTCTCTAAGTCTGTTTCATGATATTACAGCAATTTCTTCATCAGTGTCCAAATCCTAATACAAGTCAGCCCTAATATTTACAGCGTTCACAATCGCATTCTTCGGGCATTTCGCATTAGCGAACTGGTGCTGCCATCAAAAACGGCATCGGTAGGCGGGTTAATCAACGAATACCTCGTCATATGCAGCGACGCTCTGCGCATTAGGATGTGAAAATCTAAATACGATCCCTCCGGTAGAGGGACATGGGTCCTGGTCAAGGCATCAAACTGCCCTTTTTGCCCAGTAAAAATAGTCAGACGCTATACAGTAATAAGACACGCGAGTAGATTCTTTCTCTCAGACACACCAACGGGTCCCCTTGGCTTGCTGAAACTGGTTGTCAACTGTAGAGGCATGAAAGGGCTCCAGTGGTGTCAGATCTTCCCGGAGATGGTCAACATCGCTAAGACGGCTGAAGGGCCGGTGATACTAGTGCTACACGCCGGCAGAAACGATTTGGGCAAGCGTAAAGGTGCCAGGCTCTATACAGTGATGTCAACGGACATAAAACGTTTTGCCTACTTATTACCAGATATGGTGGTGGTGTGGTAATACTACAAGCGGTCTGGCATAGAGCTAAGGATTAAAAAGCCATCGAAAAATCAAGAAAAAAGATCAACGCGAAGATGGCGAAATTTGTAAAAAAAAAAAAACTACGGCATCATGTTTCGACATCACGAGCATGAAGGAGACAACTCAGCTTTACTGAGATCGGACGGCATTCATCTCACGGACATCGGGCTCGACATATTTTTGTCCCGTTTGCAGGATGGTGTTGAACAGGCCCTAATGATGTTGGGTGGAGGTCGGAGTCCTGTGTAGGTCATACACATGATCCTCCATGGCAATAGTGTAGAGGGGGGCAAAGGTTCGTAACCTCTCATCGGCTTGCTCGCCACCGATCAGTGACTTGGCCTTCAATGATGAGTCTGTTGCGAATTGTACTTGCCTCCCTCTGCGTATAAAATTTAATAAACTGTGACCAACCTGTTCAACCCATCCAGGCCTGTCGGTGTTTTTTATTACGGAATTGGTGGGAGGCGGGAAGGCACTGTTTACGTCACACGGGTCTCTGCAGTCTGGCAGGCACGGCACCGTATAGGGAACGTGCCTCTGACTGCAGAGCCCCCAGGAAAAAGGCTAGAAACAAACTCCGTGCACTGCCCATTTCCTCTCCCACTATTCCCCAGGTGATGCCATAATTGGGACACCCAACTGACCAACGGGAAGAAAGAGAAAGGGGCATCTGGCCACACCCTCAGGGGTTAAATTCAGGTGCCCGGGGCTGTGACTTCCTCTTTCTCCCTGGCTGACCCTTGGAAGCTTTTGTCCCACCCTCCCTCCCATATAGATTCGCAAATGTGCTGCGTTACTTAAAAAAAAAAAATATATATATATATATACTAGATGGTGGCCCGATTCTAACACATCGGGTATTCTAGAATATGTATGTAGTTTATTTATGAAGATTTAAGAATAATGCAATGAATACACAGGATTTTCCGGGTAAAATATATACATTATCATTAAATGTTATTGCTCATAGAACTTAATACAACTGAACAAAATTATTAAACAGATCATCAAAATATATAAACTATTACATGAATATCTAACTGTATTTAAATAAAGAGAAGAAAGTGCAAGGTGAGTATAATCGTTTGTTTTTTTTGTACTGTGTGCTGGAGGCTGCTGCTGGGGTGTATATAGAGGCTGCTGGGGTGTATATAGAGGCTTCTGGGGTGTACATAGAGGCTGCTCGGGTGTATATAGAGGCTGCTGGGTGTATTTAGAGACTGCTGAGCTGTATATAGAGGCTTCTGGGGTATATATAGAGGTTGCTGGGGTGTACACTGTGTTCCAAATTATTATGCAAAAATTGTTTAGGAGTGATAAGGTAAGAATTTTTTTGTTTGTCAGTTAAACTCATTGATGGTAATGTGTGTCAGGGCTCTTTATATCACTGTAAGCAATTGCAGACACCTGTGCTAATTAGTTTGGCAGGTGTGTCCAATGAAAGGCAAGACTACTTAAGAAGGCTGTCCCACATTATTAAGCAGCCTACATTTTCTGCCAAAATGGGAAAGAAAAAGGATGTGTCGGCTGCTGAGAAGCAACAAATTGTGGAGTGTTTAGGTCAAGGCATGACTACAATCAACATTGCCAAGACACTTCATTATGATCATCGCACAATCAAGAAGTATGTAGCTGATTCACAGCACACACGTGTGCGTGCTGATAAGGGAAAATTGAGGACTCTTTCCTACAGGCAATTACGTCAGGTTAAAAGAGCAGCGGAAAAAAAGCCCTGTCATAGCAGCAGACAAGTTTTTGAAGCTGCTGGTGCCTCCAAAGTCCCTCGAACAACAAGATGCAGGGTCCTTCAGAGGTTTGCAGCTGTGCGTAAGCCATCCTGTCGACCTCCTCTATCCACTGCACACAAGCAGAAATGGCTCCAGTGGGCCAAACAATACATAAAGACTGACTTCAAAACTGTTTTGTTCACCGATGAGTGCCGTGCAACGCTCGATGGTCCAGATGGATGGAGTGGAGAATGGCTGGTTGATGGATACCCCATGCAAACACGGCTACGGCGCCAACAAGGAGGAGGTGAGTAAAGTTTTGGGCTGGAATCAAGGGGTGAGAGATTGTCGGCCCCTTTAGGATCCCTGAAGGGGTAAAGATGAACTCCATAGTGTATGTTGAGTTTCTCAAACAGCACTTCCTGCCATGGTTCAAGAAGAAGAACCGTGCATTCCGCAGCAAGATCATTTTCATGCATGATAATGCACCGTCTCATTCTGCACATAACACATCTGCATCTCTGGCTGCTATGGGCATAAAAGGGGACAAACTTATGGTGTGGTCCCCATGCTCTCCTGACCTCAACCCCATTGAGAATCTCTGGAGCATCATCAATAGGAGTGTCTATGATGGCGGGAGGCAGTTTGCATCTAAGCAACAGCTCTGGGAGGGTATTCTGTCCTCATGCAAAACAATTGAAGCAGAAACCATCCAAAACCTGACAAATTCAATGGACGAGAGTTCAGAAGCTCCTTTCGAACAAGGGGTCCTATGTGCAAATGTAACATCACCTAGAATAAAGTTTTGAGTTGAAAACTGTTTGATTTCAGTTTGTAATAACCTGCTTATGCTTATAATTTCAAAAATGACCATTTTTTTGTTCTTTATTAAAATGAAAAGGTTGAAAACTCTGCTGTGCATAATAATTTGGAACATGCATTTTGAGTGCAGTTTGAGTGTTTTATTTTTTAAAAAATATACTGTAATCATAAGCAGTTTGTACAAAAACCTTTCAATTGTACTCTAATAGTTATTTGACTGGAAAAGTACAATGACTGAAATTCATATAGGTAATTTGTGAAAATCTCAGAAAATATTATTTGCATAATAATTTGGAACACAGTGTATATAGAGGCTGCTGGGGTGTATATAGAGGCTGCTGGGCTGTATATAGAGGCTTCTGGGGTATATATAGAGTCTGCTGGGGTGTATATAGAGGCTGCTGGGGTGTATATAGAGGCTGCTGGGGTGTATATAGATGCTTCTGGGGTGTATATAGAGGCTGCTGGGGTGTATATAGAGGCTACTGGGCTATATATAGAGGCTACTGGGGTGTATATACAGGCTACTGGGGTGTATATAGAGGCTGCTGGGGTGTATATAAAGGCTGTTGCGGTGTATATAGAGGCTGCTGCTGGGTGTACATAGATGCTGCTGGGGTGTATATAGAGGCTGCTGGGGTGTATATAGAG
Source organism: Oophaga sylvatica (assembly GCA_033576555.1). Lineage (NCBI taxonomy): Eukaryota > Metazoa > Chordata > Amphibia > Anura > Dendrobatidae > Oophaga > Oophaga sylvatica. Next base: position 363,926,567 of record JARQOD010000001.1, on the reverse strand, counting down.
GCTTCTGGGGTGTATATAGAGGCTTCTGGGGTATATATAGAGGCTGCTGGGGTGTATATAGAGGCTGCTGGGCTGTATATAGAGGCTGCTGCTGCTGGGGTGTATATAGAGGCTGCTGGGGTGTATATAGAGGCAGCTGCGGTGTATATAGAGGCTGCTGCGGGTGTATATAGAGGCTGCTGCTGGGGTGTATATAGAAGCTGCTGGGGTGTATATAGAGGCTTCTGGGGTGTATATAGAGGCTGCTGCTGGGGTGTATATAGAGGCTGCTGGGGTGTACGTGGAGGCTGCTGCTGGGGTATATGTGAAGGCTGCTGCTGGAGTATATGTGGAGGCTGCTGCTGCTGGGGTATATATGGAGGCTGCTGCTGGGGTACATGTGGATGCTGCTGCTGCTGGGGTATATGTGGAGGCTGCTGCTGCTGAGGTATATATATACCGCTGTGACGTAATAAAATAACGACAAGAATGATAGTAATATATACAGTACAGACCAAAAGTTTGGACACACCTTCTCATTCAAAGATTTTTCTGTATTTTCATGACTATGAAAATTGTAGAATCACACTGAAGGCATCAAAACTATGAATTAACACATCTGGAATTATACATTACACTTTACAAAAAAGTGTGAAACAACTGAAAATATGTCTTATATTCTAGGTTCTTCAAAGTAGCCACCTTTTGCTTTGATTACTGCTTTGCACGCAGAAAAGGTGAACGGATGGACTCTACATGCCTGGTTCCCACCGTGAAGCAGGGAGGAGATGGTGTGATGGTGTGGGGGTGCTTTGCTGGTGACACTGTTGGGATTTATTCAAAATTGAAGCGGTGAGCGGTCCAGCTCACCCCAAACCATGGTCAAAAAGCCCTTACACAGTCTGGAGGTGTGTTTGGGGTCATTGTCCTGTTGAAAAATAAATGATGGTCCAACTAAACGCAAACCGGATGGAATAGCATGCCGCTGCAAGATGCTGTGGTAGCCATGCTGGTTAAGTATGCCTTCAATTTTTTTATAAATCCCCAACAGTGTCACCAGCAAAGCACCCCCACACCATCACACCACCTCCTCCATGCTTCACGGTGGGAACCAGGCATGTAGAGTCCATCCGTTCACCTTTTCTGCGTGCAAAGCAGTAATCAAAGCAAAAGGTGACTACTTTGAAGAACCTAGAATATAAGACATATTTTCAGTTGTTTCACACTTTTTTGTAAAGTGTAATGTATAATTCCACATGTGTTAATTCATAGTTTTGATGCTTTCAGTGTGATTCTACAATTTTCATAGTCATGAAAATATAGAAAATCATTGAATGAGAAGATGTGTCCAAACTTTTGGTCTGTACTGTATATATTACTATCATTCTTGTCGTTATTTTATTACGTCACAGCGGTAGTGTAGAGGGGGGCATGGTGAGTATGTTTACTGCATGTTTGTATGTGTTTTTTTTTCTAGTCAACACAGTAGCTGGATGATGGAACTACTACTGTCCCATCATCTGCTAATGCTGTCAGTGTAGCAGACATAGCCGGATGGTACTAGTAGTCCCATCGGACGATGCCTGCCTACACACAGACTCACACACACACATGCAGCTGTGCGCACACCCGCACACAAACCCGCATACACACACATAGATACACAGACACCCGCACACAGGCCCGCACATATTCACTGCACACACATAGTCTCCACCCAAACACACAGTCTCCGCCCACACACTCTTTCTCCTCCCTATCTGCAGCGTTTCTTGCCCGCAACTTCGCAGCAAAACCGCAGATCTTTTTAAACCTGTGGTTTTGCTGCGGATTTGACTGACTCAATGGTAGCCAATGGGTGCAGAATCGCTGCAGATCCGCAAAAAGAATTGACATGCCGCGGAAAATAAAACGCTGCAAATTCGTGCACACCAATTCTCAATTTGCCATAGACTAACATTGGCTGTGCACTACATTGCGGATTTGATGCAATTCCACGCATCCAAAAACTCTGCGGATCCGCATCTAAGGCTACTGTCACACTTGCGTTTTTTTGCGCAGCGCATCGTGCGCACATGAAATGCATTAAAAAACACATGCAAACGCTTATAAATGCTGCGATATTTAGTCGCATCAGCATGCGCATTACGACCAAAAAACTCAGCGTTTGTATGCGATTTCAAGCGTTTTTGCATGCATTTGCGTTTTTTCGATGCATGGGTTGTCTACATGTCACATTTCTATCAACTCTGTCTCTATCATCTGTCTCTATCATCTCTATTATCTCTGTCTCTATCATCTGTATCAACTCTGTCTCTATCATCTGTCTCTATCATCTGTCTCTATCATCTGTATCAATTCTGTCTCTATCATCTCTGTCTCTATCATCTCTGTCTCTATCTTCTGTCTCTATCATCTCTGTCGCTATCATCTGTCTCTATCATCTGTGTCTCTATCATCTCTGTCTCTATCATCTGTCTCTATCATCTCTGTCTCTATCATCTATCTCTATCATCTGTCTCTATCATCTCTGTCTCTATCATCTCTGTCTCTATCATCTGTCTCTATCATCTCTGTCTCTATCATCTCTGTCTCTATCGTCTATCTCTATCATCTGTCTCTATCATCTGTCTCTATCATCTGTATCAACTCTGTCTCTATCATCTCTGTCTCTATCATCTCTGTCGCTATCATCTGTCTCTATCATCTGTGTCTCTATCATCTCTGTCTCTATCATCTGTCTCTATCATCTCTGTCTCTATCATCTATCTCTATCATCTGTCTCTATCATCTCTGTCTCTATCATCTCTGTCTCTCTCATCTGTCTCTATCATCTCTGTCTCTATCATCTCTGTCTCTATCGTCTATCTCTATCATCTGTCTCTATCATCTGTATCAACTCTGTCTCTATCATCTGTCTCTATCATATCTGTCTCTATCATCTCTGTCTCTATCATCTCTGTCTCTATCATCTGTCTCTATCATCTCTGTCTCTATCATCTGTCTCTATCATTTCTGTCTCTATCATCTCTGTCTCTATCACCTTTTATCTACACTCCTCACAATGTATCTTGTGTAGGGGTTGTTTAAACAAGTGTTTAGACATTATTTACTCCAAAATCGCGTGCGTACAAAAGCGCTGACGAGCGCAAAGCCATACGCACGCCAGCGCACCCATAGACTGCAATGTTATTTTTTGCGCATAGCATGCGCACACGTGCGCACGCGTTTTTTAAAGCGGTTGGGCTGGAAAAAAAATGCAACATGTAGCGTCTAGCGCGTATGGGCGCACACCTGGAAAATGCGCAGCGCACGCCAAACGCAGATGAACGCATGCAAGCGCTAGACCCTGCGCCCGCCATGTTAAAGATAGGGGAACATTGCGCATGCGTCCGATAGCGCACGATGCGCTGCGCAAAAAAACGCAAGTGTGAAAGTAGCCTAAATCCGCAACGTGTGCACATAGCCTTAATTAGTTTTGTAGATAAAGTATTTTTCTCCCTATAGTTTTTTTAGAGCATCAACAGTGTCAGCCTGCTTTAGTAGTTTAAATGCTTTCTTTTTACTGTTAATTGCCCCTCTTACTTATTTGTTTAGCCACATGGGGTTTTTCCTATTTCTTGTCCTTTTATTCCCACAAGGTATAAACTGCTTACAGTGACTATTTAGGATGTTCTTAAACATTTCCCATTTATTATCTGTATTCTTATTTCTGAACACATTGTCCCAGTCAATCAGATTAAGGGCATCTCTAAGCTGGTCAAACTTTGCCTTCCTAAAGTTCAGTGTTTTTGTGACCCCCTTACAAGTCCCCCTAGCAAAAGACAAGTGAAACTGTACAATATTGTGGTTGCTATTTCCTAGATGCCCAACGACCTGCAGATTTGATATTAATGTTTTTGTTCCCCGGCCTATATGTGACAAAAAAGTTAAACCTGGTGAAGAACAATGCCCATCTTGCCTGTCGAGGCGTTAGACGTTTCGCTGATTCCAAATATACAAGATTCTTATGATCCGTGGTCATCATAACTGGATGAACCACTCCCTCCAAAAAATGACACCACTCTTCAAAAGCCCACTTGATTGCCAAGAGTTCTCTGATAGGGCCCCATCTCACATAGCGAGATCGCTAGCGAGATCGCTGCTGAGTCACAAGTTTTGTGACGCAACAGCGATCTCAGCAGCGATCTCGCTATGTCTGACACATACCAGCGATCAGGCCCCTGCTGTGAATCGCTGGTCGTGTGAGAAATGCCTGGACTTTTTTTTTTATCGCTGGTCTCCCGCTGGCCAGCACGCATCTCTGCGTGTGGCAGGCAGGAGACCAGCGATCAGCTGGTAACCAAGGTACACATCGGGTTTCCAGGCATGGGGCTGTGCCTGGAAACCCGATGTGTACATTGGATACCAGCGCGCTGCTGCAGGGGAGCTGGTAACCAAGGTGCATATCGGGTTTCCAGGCACCGCGCAGCGCCTGGAAACCCGATGTGTACCTTGGTTACCAGCTCCCTGCATCAGCTGTCTGGTATCCAATGTACACTGCGGGTTACTAAGCGACTTTACCCGCAGTGTCGCTGTCCTGATCGCTGCCTGAGCTGCCTGTTTGGCAGTTCAGCAGCGATCATGTAGCGACACACCAGCGATCCTGACAAGTTCATATCGTTCTCGGATCGCTGGTGCGTCGCTATGACTATCGCCCTTACTGATGTCATAATTTTTCTGTGCAGACTACAGTTTTTTCGAAAAATATGCACATGGACTCCCAGCGTCAGTCTGGAGCACCTTGGGCCCACCAGAGAAAATCATTCTTGGGCCCACTTTGTAGCTACATAGAAATAAATACAAGACCACCAATTGTGTGGTGAAACGCGCTAATATTAGGGTACAATATAAGATAGTACACGTCTTAATTATGTAGCCTCCCTCATGGAATATAATGCAGCCCCCATCATATAATATGATGTAGCCCCTGAGAGAATAATGCAGCCCCCACACCGAATATAATGCCGCCCCCACAGAGTATAATATAGCCCCCTCATAAAGTATAACGCAGACCCCTCATAGGGTATAATGCAGCACACCTCCACCTCCATCATTGTTCTCCCCTTCCACCCCATCATTGTCCTTATCACCACCTCCATCATTGCCTTCTCACCCACCACTCCGATCATTGCTCTTTCCACCACCTCCATCATTGTCCATTCCACCACCTCCATCATTGCCCCCTCCCCACCACCATTGTCCTTTCCACCAGTACCATCATTGTCCATTTCACCACAACCATCATTGTTTTCTGCCCCACCACCCCATCATTGCCCATTCCAACACCTCCATCATTGCCTCCCCCCACCACCACCATCATTGTCTTTTCCACCACATGTCATGTATAGTGTACAGTTCCTATAGCGTCTTGTGCTTGGGTGCGAGGAAAACACAGGAGACACAGGTTGATATGAAATGACTTGTATTGCTTCATACAAGCATGCTGAAAAGTTCACACAGTTTGCAGGAACAGCGACAGGAGACACAGCAGGCCAGAGTAACTTCAAGCACTACAATAAATCTCCAAAGCAGGTTCAGGATCTCTTCTCTGTACCGTACTTCCTCTGCAAACATGGATTCACCAAACAGCAGGTTTCCAGAGTCCAAAAGTGTTCCAAGGTTCCTCAGTAGGGAATAGCTGGAGTACAAGTCCAAGGTTTCCAGAAGTCAGGTCACAGACTGACTGAGGCTTGATTCAGGAGCACTGATTGTTCAGCTGAGGCTGCTTAAGAAGCAAGAGGGAAGAATCAGGGCGGGAACATGAAAACTGGAAACTCCATATTAACTGAGGGCAAGAGCTGCAGAAAGACAGAAAGCAAAATGGCCGACGGAAAACTGAGTTTCAAGGAACATGTCAACAGAGACAAAGAACCTTACATTACTCCCCCCTTAGGGACAACCTCCGGATGACCTCAGACCAGGCTTGTCAGGGTACCTCTGATGAAACTGGCGGAGCAGGCGAGGAGCATTTACATTATTGACTGGTTCCCATGAGTTGTCCTCCACTGGGTAGCCCTGCCATTTAATCAAATATTGCAACTGATTTCTGTACAACCTGGAATCTAGAATCCTTTCCACCATAAATTCTTCCTGACCATCGACCAGCACTGGGTCAGGGCAAGGAGAAGAACGTCCAGGAAACGTATTGGGTGTTGCAGCCTTTAGTAGGGATACATGAAAGACAGGGTGGATTCTCATAGTTCTGGGCAGTTGAAGACGACAAGCAACAGCACTTATAATCGTATTGATCTTATAAGGTCCAATGTACTTATGTCCCAATTTAGACGATGGAATCTTTAATTTAAGATTTCTGGTTGACAGCCAGACCAAATCTCCTACCTTGAAAGCTGGTGCAAGTTTACGAAATTTATCTGCTGCTTTCTTGTACCTTTCCTGAGCCAATTCTAGATTTTCCTTTAGAAGATCCATATTCTTTTGTAAAGAAGTGATTCTTTCAGCCACTGCCGGCAAGGGCGTATCTATGGGAAATCGAGGAAGAATGTTAGGATGATAACCTAGATTGGAGTAAAAAGGAGACTGCTTAGTGGAGGCGCTCTGAGAGTTGTTATAAGAGAACTCAGCCAGTGGAAGTAGATCCACCCAATCATCCTGTAGGTGGCAGATAAAACAGCGGAGATACTGCTCCAGGGTCTGATTGGTTCGTTCTGTCTGTCCATTAGTCTGGGGATGAAAAGCAGAAGAAAGGTTTACTTTAATGTCCAATGCTGCACAGAAATTTTGCCAAAACCTTGAAGTGAATTGCACCCCTCGATCCGAAATGACCTCATCCGGTACTCCATGTAAGCGAAACACATTCTTAATCATCAAGTCTGATGTCTGTTTTGCAGTGGGTAAGCCGACACAAGGGATAAAATGAGCTGCCTTTGTTAGACGGTCAACCACCACTAGAATGGTGTTCTTCCCTTGAGAGGTTGGTAACTCCACAATGAAGTCCATAGAAATGGATCCCCACGGGCGGGACGGGGTGGGAAGAGGTTGCAACAGACCAGTTGGTGAGGAGCGAGGTGTTTTGCATCTTGCACAGACTTCACATGAAGTGACATAGTTTAAGACATCTTTCCTGTAAGTGGGCCACCAAAAGAAACGAGAAAGAAATTCTTGTGTCTTTAGAATTCCCCTATGCCCGGCTATCTTGGAATCGTGGATGAGTTGCAATACTCTCAATCTGACTGTTTCAGGTATATACAGACGTTGTCCCTGAATCCACACACCATTCTTAAAGACAAGACTTACGTCCTGTAAGGTTCTGTGTATCTGTTTCTGAAACTCAGTTTGTTCGTCGGCCATTTTGCTTTCTGTTTTGCTGCAGCTATCTTGCCCTCAGTCAAAATGGAGTTTTCCAGCTTGCATGTTCCCACCCTGATTCTCTCCGTTTGCTTCTTAAACAGCCACAGCTGAGCAATCAGTGCTTCAGAATCTAGCCTGCAGTGAACCTGTGTTCTGACTCCTGAAGCCTTGGACCTTGTACTCCAGCCATTCCTACTGAGGAACTCTGAAGCACTTGTGGACTCTGAACTCTGCTCTTGAGAGCCTCACGTTTGCATGGACTTGCGGTAACAGAGAAGAAGATCTGAATCTGTTGTGGAGAGTTATTGCTGAGCTTAGATTACTCTGGCCTGCTGTGTCTCCTGCTTCTGTGTTTGCAACCTGTGTGTTTATTTTTGCCAATTTGTATGAAGCAATACAAGACTTTCTTTATCAACCTGTGTCTCAAGTATTTTCATCGCACCCAAGCACAAGACGCTATATGAACTGTACCACATACATTACAAGATTCTGAAGCCAAACGTTAGTGTCTGCTGGGTCTGGAAAGGCTTGTCTGCTGTACTGTGGATATCGGATGTCCGGTTGTACTTTCTGTGATGACAGTGGTTGTGACTTCTCACAACCATTCCAGGTGAGCAATTCCCTTAAGTTTTTTTTTCTGCAGTGTTATCACAGGTAAACACTATTGTTTTGTTTTTTTTTCTCTTCTCTTTTTGTCTGCTGAAACTCTGGATATCAGATGTCTGGTTGAAAGCTTTCTGTGATGATAGTGGTTGTGACTTCTCACAACCATTCCAGGTGAGCAGTTCCCTTAAAGTTTTTTCTTTCTTCAGTGTTGCCACAGGTGAACACTATTGTTTTTTTTTTCTCTCCTCTTCTTCCAGTATCCTGTCTTAAAAGATCTGGAAAATGGAGGCCCGCATAAAGGAACTTTGCGGAGTGACTGATAATATCCTTGCAGATTTGCAGAATATAAAGACCCGTTTTACAAATCTTCAGGACCTAAATAATCACAATTTGCAAGTGGTTGGACAGACTACCCAGGATTTGCGAGCCAGGATTGAGGTTCTAGAGGGGCGAGTCCAGGCTCCTGCCGTAGCCCCGAGTTCTGGGATTCCCAAGTTGCCCCTTTTCGTTTTGGTGGTGAACGTGAAAAATTCAGGGGATTTGTTAATCAATGCAATCTTTTTTTTTCTGCACATGCTTCACAATTTCCTACTGAACGATCTAAGGTGCTTACTATAATTATGTTGCTTACCAACAAGGCTTTGATATGGGCAAACCCTCTGATTGAGACTGAGGATGATTGTTTGAATCACCTTGATGATTTTATTTCAGCCATGGGGCAGGTGTTTGATGACCCCAATCGAGGTGCAACAGCTGAAGCAGCCATGTTAGCTTTGCGCCAAGGTAAGCACTCGGTAGCTGAATATGCCTTGGATTTCAGGAGATGGGCCCTTGATACCACCTGGGACAATTCCGCCAAAAAATCTATTTTTTGAAAGGGGTTATCCCCACTGATTAAGGATGAACTTGCTCGTGCCGACCCTCCCACTGCGTTAGGTGACTTTATTAACTACTGCATCCGTATTGATACTCGTTTAACTGAACGCAGGCAAGAGAGATGGTTTCGAAAGCAATCGTACTAACCTTTTCCTACCTTCCTCTCCAGCTAAGGAACCTTTGAATAGGATTACACGGGAACCTGAACCTGAACCCATGCAGGTAGACTCTTTACTACGACGGGTTAGTGATGCACGCAAGGAACATCGTTTTAAGGAGAATCTATGTTTTTATTGTGGTAAGTCAGGGCACTTTATTATTAACTGTCCCAGCCGTTCTCGCAAGACTACTGCAGCACTCATTCATTGTGAGTGTTGCGAGAGGGGATCTGTCAGGTCCGAGCCTCAGGCTCCAGAGAGAGCTGCAGCAACAGATCTTGATTTCTCGGACTTAAACTCCGTTACCTCTGAGGACGTTGACTGTGTAAATGCTGCCATCTTTCAAGTTTCCTCAGCGGTGTCCCAGCTGAGTTGTAAGAAAAACAATTCTCACTGTTTTCTTTCCATCAAACTCTGGGTTGACTCAGCCTGGGTGTCTAGCTCTGCTATGATCGACTCAGGTGCAAGTGGAAATTTTATGGATGTCTCCTTTGCTCTAAAACAGGGAATACGTTCAGTGAAGAAGGCTACTCCAGTACAGATGGAAACTGTGGATGGCTCCCTGCTGACCTCTGGACCAGTGGATCAGGAAACAGAGCCTTTAAAGGTTCTTATGGGTAAAGATCATCAAGAGAAACTGTCCTTTATGCTTATCTCTTCTCCTCACTTTCCCATTATTCTAGGGCTACCATGGCTGCAGGCTCAGAATCCTACCATTAACTGGGAGACCAAGGAATTACACTTTCCAGAGAAACAGATGAGTCCAAAAATTTCAGCTTGCTCTGTTCCTAAAGGAACCATGTCAGTCCCTGAACTACCAGCTGTATACCAGGACTATGTGGATTTATGTGACAAGAAGAACGCTGACCAGCTTCCTCCTCACCGTCCATATGATTGTCCAATTGAATTATTGCCTGGAGCAGAGATACCTTTTGGTAAGATCTACCCCCTGGCGGGGCCCGAGCTGAAGGCTTTAAAAGAGTACATAGACGAAAATCTAGCCAAGGGCTTCATACGCCCCTCTTCATCTCCTGCAGGGGCACCCATATTCTTTGTAAAGAAGAAAGATGGATCCCTGAGACCATGCGTAGACTATAGGGAACTCAATAAGGTTACTATTAGAAACCGTTATCCATTGCCTTTAATCCCTGAGTTATTGGAGAGAGTGCGACATGCCAAAATTTTTTCTAAACTAGATCTTCGTGGGGCCTATAACTTAGTCCGTATTAGACCTGGGGATGAATGGAAGACTGCATTCAGGTCACGCTATGGACACTTTGAATATCTGGTTATGCCTTTTGGTCTGAGTACCGCCCCAGCCACTTTCCAACACTTGGTGAATGACATCTTCAGGATCTCCTAGATACATTCGTGGTAATTTATTTGGATGATATTTTAATTTTTTCTAACTCCACAGAGGAACATCATGGACATGTGAGAATGGTCTTGGAACGTCTAAGACAAAATCATCTTTACATCAAGCTTGAAAAGTGTGAATTCCATAAGACCGAAATTCAATTTCTGGGGTATGTACTGTCTACACAAGGAATTAGTATGGATGGAAGTAAAACCCAAGCCATCAATGATTGGCCAAGTCCTAGAAATGTGAAGGAGGTACAGCGCTTCATCGGGTTTGCAAACTTCTATAGACGTTTCATTAGAAATTTCTCTGAGGTAGTGTCACCTATCACCCAACTTACCCGGAAAGAGTCTAAGTTCTCCTGGACTCCCCAAGCCCAGGAAGCATTTTCCCGTCTAAAAGATAAATTTACCACTGCACCTATCCTAGTACATCCCAACCCAGAGCTTGCCTTCATAATAGAGGTGGATGCTTCAGACTGTGCCGTGGGAGCTATACTCTCTCAGAGAACAGGTGAGAAGAATGTCTTGCATCCCTGTGCCTTCTTTTCCCAGCAGTTGTCTTCGGCTGAGAAGAACTACGATGTGGGCAATAGAGAGTTGTTGGCCATTATTGCCGCCTTCAAAGAATGGAGACACCTTCTTCAAGGAGCTGCACAGCAAATAGTCGTTCTGACAGACCATCGTAATCTTGAGTTTATCAGGTCGGCTAAGTGCCTGACTCCTCGCCAGGCTCGCTGGAATCTTTTCTTAAACCAATTTAATTTTATTATTTCTTATAGACCAGGATCGCGCAATGGAAAGGCTGATGCACTCTCTAGGATTTACTCAGCAGAGACACGTCCAATTACTCCTCCTAAGACTATTCTTCCTGACTCTAGATTCCTAGGAGTGATTCATCATCAAGACCTAATTAAAGACATCAAGGAAGCATACCATGCGGATTCTTTTTTGGCTCAACCCCCAAGGGACGTAAGTCTTGTCTTTAAGAATGGTGTGTGGATTCTGGGACAACGTCTGTATATACCTGAAACAGTCAGATTGAGAGTATTGCAACTCATTCACGATTCCAAAATAGCCGGGCATAGAGGAATTCTAAAGACACAGGAATTTCTTTCTCGTTTCTTTTGGTGGCCCACTTGTAGGAAGGATGTTTTGGACTATGTCACTTCGTGTGAGGTTTGTGCAAGATGCAAAACACCTCGCTCTTCACCAACTGGTCTGTTACAGCCTCTTCCCACCCCGTCCCGCCCGTGGGGATCCATTTCTATGGACTTCATTGTGGAATTACCAACCTCTCAAGGGAAGAACACTATTCTAGTGGTGGTTGACCGTTTAACAAAGGCAGCTCATTTTATCCCTTGTGTCGGCTTACCCACTGCAAAACAGACATCAGATTTGATGATTAAAGATGTGTTTCGTTTACATGGAGTACCGGATGAGGTTATTTCGGATCGAGGGGTGCAATTCACTTCTAGGTTTTGGCAAAATTTCTGTGCAGCATTGGACATTAAAGTAAACCTTTCTTCTGCTTTTCATCCCCAGACTAATGGACAAACCGAACGAACCAATCAAACCCTGGAGCAGTATCTCCGCTGCTTTATCTGCCACCTACAGGATGATTGGGTGGATCTACTTCCATTGGCTGAGTTCTCTTACAACAACTCTCAGAGTGCCTCCACTAAACAGTCTCCTTTTTACTCTAATCTAGGTTATCATCCTAACATTCTACCACGATTTCCCATAGAGACGCCTTTGCCAGCAGTGGCTGAAAGAGTCACGACTTTACAGAAGAATATGGATCTTCTAAAGGAGAATCTGGAATCGGCTCAGGAAAGGTACAAGAAGGCAGCAGATAAATTTTGTAAACCTGCACCAGCTTTTAAGGTAGGAGACCTGGTCTGGCTGTCAACCAGAAATCTTAAGTTAAGGATTCCATCGTCTAAGTTGGGACATAAGTACATTGGACCCTATAAAATCAGTAAGATTATAAGTGCCGTTGCTTGTCGTCTTCAATTGCCCAGAACTATGAGAATCCACCCTGTCTTTCATGTATCCCTACTAAAGGCTGCGACACCCAATACGTTTCCTGGACGTTCTTCTCCTTGCCCTGACCCAGTGCTAGTCGATGGTCAGGAAGAATTTGTGGTGGAAAGGATTTTAGATTCCAGGTTGTATAGAAATCAGTTACAATATCTGATTAAATGGCAGGGCTACCCAGTGGAGGACAACTCATGGGAGCCAGTCAATAACGTTACTGCTCCTCGCTTGCTCCGTCAGTTTCATCAGAGGTACCCACACAAGCCTGGTCTGAGGTCATCCGGAGGTTGTCCCTAAGGGGGAGTAATGTAAGGTTCTGTGTATCTGTTTCTGAAACTCAGTTTGTTCGTCGGCCATTTTGCTTTCTGTTTTGCTGCAGCTATCTTGCCCTCAGTCAAAATGGAGTTTTCCAGCTTGCATGTTCCCACCCTGATTCTCTCCGTTTGCTTCTTAAACAGCCACAGCTGAGCAATCAGTGCTTCAGAATCTAGCCTGCAGTGAACCTGTGTTCTGACTCCTGAAGCCTTGGACCTTGTACTCCAGCCATTCCTACTGAGGAACTCTGAAGCACTTGTGGACTCTGAACTCTGCTCTTGAGAGCCTCACGTTTGCATGGACTTGCGGTAACAGAGAAGAAGATCTGAATCTGTTGTGGAGAGTTATTGCTGAGCTTAGATTACTCTGGCCTGCTGTGTCTCCTGCTTCTGTGTTTGCAACCTGTGTGTTTATTTTTGCCAATTTGTATGAAGCAATACAAGACTTTCTTTATCAACCTGTGTCTCAAGTATTTTCATCGCACCCAAGCACAAGACGCTATATGAACTGTACCACATACATTACACGTCCCTTGGGGGTTGAGCCAACAAAGAATCCGCATGGTATGCTTCCTTGATGTCCTTAAGTAGGTCTTGATTATGAATCACTCCCAGGAATCTAGAGTCAGGAAGAATAGTCTTAGGAGGAGTAAGTGGACGTGTCTCTGCTGAATGAATCCTAGAGAGTGCATCAGCCTTTCCATTGCGCGATCCTGGTCTATAAGAAATGACAAAATTAAATTGGTTTAGGAAAAGATTCCAGCGAGCCTGGCGAGGAGTCAGGCACTTAGCCGACCTGATAAATTCAAGGTTACGATGGTCTGTCAGGACGACTATTTGCTGTGCAGCCCCTGAAGAAGGTGTCTCCATTCCTTGAAGGCGGCAATAATGGCCAACAATTCTCTATTGCCCACAGTAGTTCCTCGTAGTTCCTCTCAGCCGAAGACAACTGCTGGGAAAAGAAGGCACAGGGATGCAAGACATTCTTCTCACCTGTTCTCTGAGAGAGTATAGCTCCAACGGCACAGTCTGAAGCATCCACCTCTATTATGAAGGCAAGCTCGGGGTTGGGATGTACTAAGATAGGTGCGGTGGTAAATTTATCCTTTAAACAGGAAAATGCTTCCTGAGCTTGCGGGGTCCAGGAGAACCTAGACTGTTTCCGGGTAAGTTGGGTGATAGGTGACACTACCTCAGAAAAATTCTTAATGAAACGTCTATAGAAGTTGGCAAACCCGATGAAACGCTGCACCTCCTTCACATTTCTAGGAATTGGCCAATCCTTGATGGCTTGGGTCTTGCTTCCATCCATACTAATCCCTTGCGTAGATAGTACATACCCCAGAAATTGAATTTCGGTCCTATGGAATTCACATTTTTCAAGTTTGATGTAGAGATGGTTTTGTCTTAGGCGTTCTAAGACCATTCTCACATGTCCATGATGTTCCTCTGTGGAGTTAGAAAAAATTAGAATATCATCCAGATAAATCACCACAAATGTATCTAGGAGATCCCTGAAGATATCATTCACAAAGTGTTGGAAAGTGGCTGGGGCGGTACTCAGACCAAAAGGCATAACTAGATATTCAAAGTGTCCATAGCGTGACCTCAAAGCAGTCTTCCATTCATCCCCAGGTCTAATACGGACCAAGTTATAGGCCCCACGGAGATCTAGTTTAGAGAAAATTTTGGCATGCCGCACTCTCTCCAACAACTCAGGGATTAAAGGCAATGGATAACGGTTTCTAATAGTAACCTTATTGAGTTCCCTATAGTCTATGCAGGGTCTCAGAGATCCATCTTTCTTCTTCACAAAAGAAGATGGGTGCACCTGCGGGAGATGAAGAGGGGCGTATGAAGCCCTTGGCTAAATTTTCGTCTATATAATCCTTCAAAGCTTTTAGCTCGGGCCCCGCTAGGGGGTAGATCTTACCAAAAGGTATCTCGGCTCCAGGCAATAATTCAATTGGACAATCATATGGACGGTGAGGAGGAAGCTGATCAGCGTTCTTCTTGTCACATAAATCCACATAGTCCTGGTATACAGCTGGTAGTTCAGGGACTGACATGGTTCCTTTAGGAACAGAGCAAGCTGAAACTCCTTGACTCATCTGTTTCTCCGGAAAGTGTAATTCCTTGGTCTCCCAGTTAATCGTAGGATTCTGCGCCTGCAGCCATGGTAGCCCTAGAATAATGGGAAAGTGGGGAGAAGAGATAAGCAAAAAAGAACATTTTCTCCTGATGATCTTTACCCATAAGGACCCTCAAAGACTCTGTTTCTTGATCCACTGGTCCAGAAGTCAGTAGAGAGCCATCCACAGTCTCCATCTGTACTGGAGTAGCCTTCTTCACTGAACGTATCCCCTGTTTCAGAGCAAAGGAAATATCCATAAAATTTCCACTTGCTCCTGAGTCGATCATAGCAGAGCTAGACACCCAGACTGAGTCAACCCAGAGTTTGATGGAAAGGAAGCAATGAGAATTGTTTTTCTACAACTCAGCTGGGACACCGCTGAGGAAACTTGAAAAATTGCAGCGTTTACACCGTCATCGTCCCAGAACTAACGGAGTTTAAGTCCGAGAAATCAAGATCTCTTGCAGCAGATCTCTCTGGAGCCTGAGGCTCGGACATGACAGAGCTCCTCTCGCAACACTCACAGTGAATGACTGCTGCAGTAGTCTTACGAGAACGGCTGGGGCAGTTTATAATGAAGTGCCCTGACTTACCACAGTAGAAACATAGATTTTCCTTTATACGATGTTCTTTGCGTGCATCACTAACCCGTCTTTGTAAAGAGTCCACCTGCATGGGTTCAGGTTCTGGTTCCCTTGTGATCCTACTCAAAGGTTCCTTAGCTGAGGAGGGAGGTAGTAAAAGGTTAGTGCGATTATTTTCGAACCATCTCTCTTGTCTGCGTTCAGTCAGACGAGCATCAATACGGATACAATAGTTAATAAAGTCACCTAACGCAGTGGGAGGGTCGGCACGAGCAAGTTCATCCTTAATCAGTGGAGACAACCCTTTCCGAAAAATAGATTTTTTAGCGGAAGTGTCCCAAGTGGTATCAAGAGCCCATCTCCTGAAATCCAGGGCATATTCGGCTACTGAACGCTTACCTTGGCGCAAAGTTAACATGGCTGCTTCAGCTGTTGCACCTCGATTGGGGTCATCAAACACCTGCCCCATGGCTGAAATAAAAGCATCAAGGTGATTCAAACAATCATCCTCAGTCTCAATCAGAGGGTTTGCCCACATCAAAGCCTTATTGGTAAGCAACATGATATAGTAAGCACTTTGGATCGTTCAGTGGGAAATTGTGAAGCATGTGCAGAGAAAAATAAATTGCATTGATTAATAAATCCCCTGAATTTCTCACGTTCACCGCCAAAACGAAAAGGAGGTAATTTGGGGATCCCAGAACTCGGGGTTATGGCAGGAGCCTGTAACGGGTCTGGTGGGTGGAACTACTGACGAGACAGGTCAGGTTGGTGGAACCACAAAGCTTTATTATACAAGAGAGTTTACTTGTAAGAGAGCGGGTGGCACCTGGGAAAAGGGCAGGGATTCACGGCAGGAGATATAGGTAGTTTCTGGACAGGCAGGTTTGTCACAGCAAGTGACCAAGGAAGTCTCTGGGCAGGCAGGTTGTAACGGTAAGTAACCGAGGCAGTCTCTGGACAGGCAGGTTGTCACGGCAAGTGACCAAGGCAGTCTCTGGGACAGGCAGGTTGTCACGGCAAGTGACCAAGGCAGTCTCTGGGACAGGCAGGTTGTCACGGCAAGTGACCAAGGCAGTCTCTGGGACAGGCAGGTTGTCACGGCAAGTGACCAGGCAGTCTCTGGGACAGGCAGGTTGTCACGGCAAGTGACCAGGCAGTCTCTGGGACAGGCAGGTTGTCACGGCAAGTGACCAAGGCAGTCTCTGGGACAGGCAGGTTGTCACGGCAAGTGACCAGGAAGTCTCTGGGACAGGCAGGTTGTCACGGCAAGTGACCAGGCAGTCTCTGGACAGGCAGGTTGACATGGCAAGTGACCAGGCAGTCTCTGGAACAGGCAGGTTGTCACAGCAAGTGACCAGGCAGACTCTAGACAGGCAGGATGTCACAGCAAGTGACCAGGCAGACTCTAGACAGGCAGGTATATACGACCTGATATGGTGGAGCCTCCAGGTAGGCTGCAGTCGGATGGCAGATGATCGCTCCCAGGTGAGCAGGCAAGAGCCGGGGATCTCTGCAGATGATGTCCGAACTTCCGGATGGAGCTGCAGTCGGATGGCAGATGATCGCTCCCAGGTGAGCAGGCAAGAGCCGGGGATCTCTGCAGATGATGTCCGAACTTCCGGATGGAGCTGCAGTCGGATGGCAGATGATCGCTCCTAGGTGAGCAGGCAAGAGCCGGGATCTCTGCAGATGACGTCCGAACCTCTGGATGGAACTGCAGACGGATGGCAGACAGGCAAGCCGACAGGTAACAGGCAGGAAACTGGAATCAGGAGCTGATGGCTGAAACAGAGTTAGACTGCACAGGAACAACATTGCTCGGGCACCTACATTAAGGAGGAAGCCCTTAATATAGGGTGGAGTCCTCCAGCATTGGCTGGAGACTGATTTGGAAAATGCGCGCGGCTCCTTTAAGAGCGGGGGAGGGTGCGGGCGCGTGCCCTAAGGCCAGTAGCAGGGAAGGAGCGCGCGGGACCAGCAGGGCGGAAGGAGGGCGCCGAGGACAGGTGAGGAGAGCGACGTCCCTGTCTGGCAGCAGGCAGGGACGCGGGCGCTACAGTACCCCCCCCTCTAGGCCCCCCCCTCTTTAGGCCAGAAAGAAATTTAGCTAGGATAAGAGGGGCATGGATGTTCTCCCGAGGCTCCCAGGTTCTCTCCTCAGGACCAAACCCCTTCCAATCCACCAAAAAATAAGTCTTTCTTCCTACCCTTTTTGTGGCCAGAATGTTCTCTACCTCAAATTCATCATCAGCAGACACTGGAGCAGGAGGTGTACCTGTAGACTTAAAAAAAGAGTTAAGAACCACAGGTTTGAGGAGAGATACATGAAAAGAATTAGGAATTCTCAAATTGGCCGGGAGTTTCAATTTATAGGACACCGGATTGATCTGACTGATGATCTCAAAAGGACCGATGAACCGAGGACCTAACTTGTAGGACGGAATTTTGAGTCGAACATATTTGGACGAAAGCCAGACTTTGTCCCCAGGACGGAATTGAGGAGGATCCAGACGTTTTTTGTCAGCATGTCTTTTCATGCGCTCGGAAGACTGAATGAGTGCGGACCGGGTACTCTCCCAGATGGAGGAGAATTCTCTAACTAGAGATTCCGCAGCTGGATTGTCCACAGAGATGGAAACAGGGACAGGGATCCGAGGGTGCTGACCGAAGACTACAAAAAACGGAGACTTGGTGGAAGATTCGCTCTCATGATTATTGTAGGAGAATTCGGCCCAAGGCAGGAGCTCCACCCAGTCAGAATGGTGGGCATTAACGAAATGTCGAAGATAACTGGTCAAATTCTGATTTATTCGTTCAACTTGTCCATTGGACTGTGGGTGGTAAGCGGAGGAAAAATCCAGGGTGACGTCTAGCAACTTACAAGTGGCTCTCCAGAAACGTGAGGTGAACTAAACCCCACGATCCTACACAATGTGACGAGGCAGACCATGAAGACGGAAGATGTGGCGGATAAAGTCTTTAGCCAACTCGGGTGCAGACGGGAGACCTGGCAGAGGAATGAAGTGAGCCATCTTGGAAAAGCGGTCAGCGACCACCCAAATGACCGTACAACCGGCAGAGACGGGCAGATCTGTTATGAAGTCCATGGCTATATGCTGCCAGGGGGCAGCGGGTACAGGAAGCGGAAGAAGACGGCCGGTAGGCAGGTGTCTCGGAACTTTGTTGCGGGCACAGGAAACACAGGCAGAAACAAAGTCTATTACGTCTTTGTGCAGGGTAGGCCACCAATAATGCCGGGTAATGAGTTGGAGGGTCTTTCTTTGACCAGCGTGGCCAGCGAGTTTAGACGAGTGACCCCAATGTAGGATTCTCTTCCGATCGGTTTCTGATACGAACGTCTTACCAGGAGGGAGACGATTTAGACTCACGGGAGCCACCTGCATCACTCTGGCGGGATCGATGATATGTTTAGGCTCATCTTCGAGATCCGACACCAGGAAAGACCGAGACAAGGCATCCGCCTTGACGTTTTTGTCAGCTGGGCGAAAATGCAAAAGAAAATCGAAGCGGGCAAAAAACAAGGACCACCGGGCTTGACGAGGATTAAGTCTCTGTGCCTGCTGGAGGTATGCCAGATTTTTGTGGTCCGTGTAGATGATTACCAGATGAAGAGCCCCTTCGAGTAGGTAACGCCACTCCTCCAATGCCAACTTAATGGCCAATAGCTCTCGATCTCCTATGGAGTAGTTGCGCTCGGAGGAGGAGAAGAGTTTGGAGAAGAAACCGCAGGATACCATCCTCCCGGATGGCGATTTTTGGGTAAGAACCGCTCCGGCTCCAGCAGAGGAAGCGTCCACCTCCAGGAAGAACTGCTTGTTGCCATCCGGGCGATGCAGCACTGGAGCGGAAGAGAAGACCTGTTTCAGAGAAAGGAAGGCCTCCTCTGCTTCGGGCGTCCACTGTTTGGGGTTAGCATCCTTGCGAGTGAGCGCTGAGATTGGAGCAGTCCTGGAAGAGAAGTGCGGTATGAAGAGACGGTAATAGTTGGCAAATCCCAGGAACCGCTGAATGGCCTTCAACCCCTCCGGTCGGGGCCACTTCTCGATGGCAGACAATTTCTCCGGATCCATTCGTAGGCCTGTCTGAGAAATGATGTAGCCCAGAAACGGAAGCGATGTCTGCTCAAAGAGGCACTTCTCATATTTGGCGAAGAGGTGATTCTGCCTGAGCCTGAGCAGAACCTGACGAACATCCCTCCGGTGAGACTGAAGATCCGGAGAGAAGACCAAGATGTCGTCAAGGTACACCACAACGCAGGAATAGAGGAGGTCCCGGAAGATGTCGTTGACCAACTCCTGAAAGACTGCTGGAGCATTACAGAGACCAAAGGGCATCACCAAGTACTCGTAGTGGCCGTCCCGGGTGTTGAATGCCGTCTTCCATTCATCTCCTCGACGGATACGAACCAGGTTGTATGCTCCACGAAGATCTAGTTTGGTGAAGACTCTAGCCCCTCTAAGACGATCAAACAGTTCTGGAATGAGCGGAAGAGGGTACTTATTCTTCACCGTGATCGAATTTAGGCCTCTGTAGTCAATACAGGGACGGAGAGATCCGTCTTTCTTTTTAACGAAGAAGAAACCTGCTCCCGCTGGGGAGGTAGATTTCCGGATGAATCCCTTTGCTAAGTTCTCCTCGATATATTCGGACATCGACCTGGTCTCAGCAGCAGACAACGGGTAAATACGCCCACGGGGAGGCGTAGTACTGGGCAACAGGTCAATCGGGCAATCATATGGTCTATGCGGGGGTAATGTCTCTGCTTCCTTTTTATTGAAGACATCAGCAAATGACCAATATGGAATCGGGAGTCCAGGTAGATTAGCAGGTGTAGGAGAAGAATAGACAGGATGAACAGGCACCAGACATGTTTTATGACAGTCCTGTCCCCAGCGAAGAACCTCTCCATTCTGCCAGTCGAGCACAGGTGCATGTTTTTGGAGCCAAGGCAGACCTAGTAAGAGAGCATGAGAGAGTCCAGGTAAAACATGAAACGAGATGCTCTCAGAATGCAACATTCCCACCTGCAGGGTTATGACTTCGGTGATAAGTCGGATGGGACGAGGTAGGAGGCCCCCATCCACAGCAGCAACAGATACAGGTTCAACAAGAGGTTTGGTGGGAATGTGATACTTCTCTACTAGAGCCTGTGACACGAGATTCCCAGCTGCTCCAGAATCAAGTTGGGCCATTTCGAAGTGGCGGTTCTTACCAATCAGAATTGAAACCGACAGCAGCAGGGATGAAGAGGATTTATTTTTGTCTAGATTGACCTCTCCGAGCGAACCTAGACACAGGCGTTTTCCCGACTTCTCCGGACAGGTTTGGATCCAGTGCTCCTTACTGCCGCAGTAGAAGCAACTTTTCTCGGCACGGCGTGAGTCCTGACGGGCTTTGACCATCTTGGTCTGGTCGACCTGCATAGGCTCAGCAGGGTGCACCTGAGGAGAAACGGAAGAGGTTATAGATCTCTGACACGAGGGTGCAAGATGGGAAAACTCTTTTTTACGGGTGATCTCTTTGGCTCGTTCCTGGAACCGTAGATCAATTCGATTGGCAAGATTTATTAAATCATCAAGCGAGGTTGGAATGTCCCGACCGGCAAGTTCGTCTTTAATACGGCCGGACAGACCCTCCCAGAAGACCGAAATTAGAGCTTCATTGTCCCAAGCTAGTTCTGAGGCTAAAGTCCGGAACCCTATGGCATATTGTCACGCGGTCTTATGATATGTGTACGATGTCAGTAAACTATTCTTAAAAGAACAACACTCTATACAACATATAGATTAGCAACATCAGCATGTAAATATAGAATAGATTTACCTGACACGATATCCGTTGAACTCAGGGTTAATCTTGAGGACTTGATACACTGTCACAGGAAAGAGGAGGACCGGGGGTCTAACCTGACCCTAAACTGGGGTCCTAACTAATCCCTCACCTTGGAGGTACTGATAATGGTTCAGAGGTCCAAGTCTCCAGCCTAACCCTGTCTCCTATCAGTCCCTGAACCCTGTAATCAGTCCTAAGAAGGATACTGATTACCACCAAAGGAATATGGGCTGATCTCTGCTAAATACACAGATTAGACATATTAGACAGACTGGAGAAAACACAGACTTGCATACACACTCAAACACAGAAGGAACATAAATGATCTGGGATATTAAACTCTAAGCAAGGTGAGCTTAAAACAACTAAGGAGCTCTTTAACTTAAGTCTATACAGATACAATCCTATCTGTGGTCTGCATGAAGAATTTCACTGGCAACTCCCAACACAGACAACCAGAGATTTAAAGGAAACCAATCAACAAATAATTAATTGCAGCCGGGAGAAACTGCACCCAGTCCCAGAACTGAGCACAGACAGAATTAACTCCCTAACTGCCAAACACAAAGAAACAGCAACTCAGCTGTGAGAAGTCAGAATGTGCAACCGCGACGATCTTCGTGGCAATGCACACATGACAGTACCCCCCTTCTACGAGGGGCCTCCGGACCCTCAGGGCCAGGTTTGCCCGGGTGAGTTCTGTGGAAGGTCCGCACCAAACGATCTGCGTTAATGTCAGACGCAGGAACCCACGTCCTCTCCTCTGGACCATACCCCTTCCAATGCACCAAGTACTGAAGGGACCGGCGATTCAGACGTGAGTCAATGATCTTTGACACTTGAAACTCCAAGTTACCATTGACCACCACTGGAGGAGGAGGTAGAGGTGATGGTATGACTGGTGCCACGTACCTCTTAAGTAATGACTTGTGGAACACATTGTGGATTTTAAACGTAGGAGGGAGGTCCAGACGAAATGCCACAGGATTAATTATGGAACTGATCCTGTACGGCCCGATGAATCTGGGGCCCAGCTTCCAGGAGGGAACTTTAAGTTTTATATTCCTGGTAGACAACCATACCAGATCGTTCACATTAAGATCTGGACCAGAAACTCTCCTCCTATCAGCCATACGTTTATAACGGTTCCCCATCGCACTCAGATTATTCAATACACCTCGCCACACAGACGCAAGTGACGACGAGAAACGCTCCTCCTCAGGAACCCCAGAAGGGCCCCCCTGTTATGTTACGGTAGCTGAGGAGTGCAGGCAAAAAAGGAAATACACCAGAGCAGTTGGAATCTATGAGATTGCAGTACCCTGACTAACCACCACAACTAGAGGCAGCCGTGGAGCGTTCCTACGTTGGTCCTAGACGCCTCGTCACAGCCTGAGAAACTAACTACACCTAAAGACAGAAACAGGAAAGCTAACTGCCCCGGAGCAGAACCCCAAAGATAATAGAAAGCCCCCAAACATGTAATGGCGGTTAGACAAGAGGAAATACTGACACAGAAAGAAAATAGTATGAGCAAACGCTGGGGCCCAAACTATCTAAATAGAAAAGGACAGGAAGGGTACTTACTGCAATCCCAGAAAACCCTGAAAAACACCAACTTACTAATTTCAAAATCACCTGAGATCACACGACCTCTACCACCTAAATTAGTTCTCTGGTGTAACAAAAACAGCAGCCACTGAAAAAACTGCAAAAAGCAAAAGTACAAAACACAGTGGCTGGACCAAACTGAGAGGGCAAAAGCCCCGGAGGGGACCCAGAAGGCCCCCACAGAAGTGCAGGACAAAATGCAAAAATATAGCAAAAACACAAAAGAAGAAATTGTCTTATCTGATAGCAGGAGATGCAGACACGACACAGCAGGCTACAAGGGAAACTGGAAAGAAGGATTCAGACCAGAACAATTGATCACCGGCAACCCTGATGGGAAAATGATTCCCTTAAATAAGACCAATCAGTAACACCTGATTCCCAATCCTCACTAGTACCGCTTGTAACCACCAGAGGGAGCCTCTGCTCAGAACTCATCTCAAACCCATTCACAACAGTACCCCCCCCTTGAGGAGGGGTCACCGAACCCTCATTTGAGCAACCAGGTCGGTCAGGATGAGTTCTATGATACGCACGGATAAGTCTCCTAGCATGGATGTCCGAAGCAAACACCCAAGAATTATCTTCCTGACCATAACCTCTCCATTTAACCAAATACTGGAGTCTTCGTCTAGAAAAACGAGAATCCAATATTTTCTCAACCACATACTCCAGATTGCCCTCAACCAAAACAGGGTCAGGAGGCACAGCAGCAGGAACCACTGGCTCAACAAACCTCTTCAACAAGGACTTGTGGAACACGTTATGGATCTTAAATGTCCCTGGAAGAAGCAAACGAAAAGAAACAGGATTAATAATCTCCATGATCTTATAAGGTCCAATGAACCTAGGCTTAAATTTAGGAGATGCTACTCTCATAGGAATATTCTTTGAGGACAACCAGACCAAGTCCCCCACTTTAAACCGAGGACCATAAGTCCTATGCCGGTTAGCAAACCGCTGGGCCTTCTCCTGAGAGAGGGACAACCTCTCCACTACCTGGTCCCAAATCTGCTGCATACGCTCAACAACAGAGTCAACACCTGGACAGACAGAAGCCTCCGTCTGTCCTGAAGAAAATCGAGGGTGAAACCCAGAATTACAGAAAAACGGAGACATCAAAGTGGCAGAGCTAGCCCTATTATTAAGAGCAAACTCAGCCAAAGGCAAAAAAGAGACCCAGTCATCCTGATCAGCAGACACAAAGCATCTTAGATAAGTCTCCAATGTCTGGTTTGTTCTCTCAGTTTGACCATTGGTCTGAGGATGAAATGCCGAGGAGAAAGACAATTGAACACCCAGTTTAGAACAAAAAGTCCTCCAAAATCTGGAAACAAACTGGACTCCTCTGTCAGACACAATGTTCTCAGGAATGCCGTGTAAACGAACCACGTGCTGAAGGAACAACGGCACCAATTCAGAGGAGGAAGGCAACTTAGGTAATGGCACAAGATGTATCATTTTGGAAAACCTATCACAAATTACCCAGATGGTGGTCATTCTCTGAGAAACAGGAAGATCGGAAATGAAATCCATAGAGATATGGGTCCATGGTCTCTTGGGCACAGGCAATGGCATCAACAAACCACTAGAGCGAGAGCAAGGCTTGGAGCGAGAGCAAGTCCCGCAGGACTGCACAAATTCCCTGACATCGCGAGACAAGGTAGGCCACCAAAAGGACCGACTAACCAAGTCTCTGGTACCAAAAATTCCGGGATGCCCAGCCAATGCGGAACAATGAATCTCAGACATCACACTCTTTTTCCATTGGTCCGGGACAAACAATTTTCCAACAGGGCAGCGCTCGGGCCTATCCTCCTGACACCCCTCCAGAGCAAGTCTCAAATTAGGCGAGATGGCGGAAAGAACTACACCCTCCTTCAAAATAACAGAGGGATCAGATAGCTCAGGAGAGTCCGCAAGGAAACTCCTCGAGAGGGCATCCGCCTTAACATTCTTAGTGCCAGGAAGAAAGGAAACCACAAAATTAAAACGTGTGAAAAACAAGGCCCACCTGGCCTGTCTAGGATTGAGTCGCTTGGCAGATTCCAGATAGACCAGATTCTTATGGTCCGTAAGGACCACCACCTGATGTTTGGCTCCCTCCAGCCAATGTCTCCACTCTTCAAAAGCCCACTTCATGGCCAATAACTCCCGATTACCCACGTCATAATTACGTTCAGTAGGAGAAAATTTTCGAGAGAAAAGGCACAAGGGTTACTTTTAGAGGTCTCTGGATCTTTTTGGGACAAAACGGCACCTGCCCCAATTTCAGAGGCATCAACCTCCACCTGAAATGGCAGAGAAACATCAGGCTGCCGTAGAACAGGAGCAGAAGTGAATCTCTGCTTAAGTTCCTGAAACGCAGAGACTGCCTCAGGAGGCCAATTCACCACATCAGAACCCTTTCTGGTCAAATCAGTTAATGGTTTAACAATAACAGAGAAATTACCAATAAATTTACGGTAAAAATTGGCAAAACCCAAAAATCTCTGAAGAGCCTTTAATGAAGTAGGTTGGACCCAATCACAGATGGCCTGAACCTTGACCGGGTCCATTTCAATAACAGATGGGGACAAAATGAATCCCAGAAATGAGATCTTCTGTACGCCAAAAAGACACTTTGATCCCTTCACATACAGAGCATTCTCTCTCAAAATCTGGAAACAGTTCGAACATGTTTCACATGAGAGTCCCAGTCATTAGAAAAAATCAAGATATCATCCAAATAAACAATCAGAAATTGTCCACAAAATCCCTGAAAATGTCATTCATGAAGGACTGGAAGACGGAAGGAGCATTAGTGAGCCCAAAGGGCATCACAAGGTACTCAAAATGCCCTTCAGGGGTGTTAAATGCCGTCTTCCATTCATCCCCGTGCTTAATGCGAATAAGGTTATACGCCCCCTGAGGTCAAGCTTGGTAAACCAAGTAGCGTTTTTCACCCTGGAAAACAGGTCAGAAATCAAGGGTAACGGGTATTGATATTTCACAGTAATATTGTTCAAGAGACGATAATCAATACACGGCCTTAATGAACCATCTTTTTTGGCCACAAAGAAAAAACCGGCACCTAAGGGTGAAGAGGATGGTCTGATATGACCCTTCTCCAATGATTCCTTGATATAAGACCGCATAGCGTCATGTTCAGGTACAGACAAGTTAAAAAGGCGACCTTAGGGAATTTACTACCTGGCACTAATTCAATAGCGCAGTCATAGCTCCTATGGGGAGGTAAGGATGCAGATTTACTTTCGCTAAACACATCAGAAAAATCAAACAAAAAGTCAGGAACATCCTCAGCCTGGGGGGAGGCAGAAAAAACAGGAGTGTTGGTATTAACACATTGGCAGCCCCAACTGGTTACAGACACAGATTTCCAATCCAAAACAGGATTATGAGACTGTAACCAAGGGAAACCCAGCACGATAATGTCATGCAGATTATATAGAACCAAAAATTTGCAGCACTCCTGGTGATCAGGTTCAACCCTCATTATCACCTGAGTAGAAAACTGGGGTTTATTCTCAGCCAAAGGGGTAGAATCGATCCCCAGTAGGGGAATAGACTTCTGTAGGGGTATCAAGGGAAATCCACAACGTTTAGCAAAATCATAATCCATCAGGTTAATAGCTGCTCCAGAATCAACGAAAGCCTGAGCAGAAAATGAGGACAGAGAGCATATCAGAGTGACAGTTAATAAAAACTTAGTCTGAACACTACCCAAGACAACTGAGCGTGCAAAACGTCTTCCCCGCTTAGGGCAGACTGAAATAGCATGAGAGGCATCACCACAGTAGAAACATAACCCATTGCGCTTTCGAAACTCATGACGCTGTGCCCCAGACACCACTCCCATCACACTGCATGGGCTCAGCAGCTGGCTCACAAGGCAACACCACTCCACGCATACTTCTCCGCTCACGCAAACGTCTGTCAATTTGAATCGCTAATGACATAGAATCATTGAGACCAGAGGGGACAGGGAATCCCACCATAACATCCTTTACATTATCCGACAGACCCTTCCGGAAAAGGGCCGCCAAAGCGTCGTCATTCCATTTGGTCAGGACTGCCCACCTACGGAATCTCTGACAGTATAACTCAGCGTCATCAAGCCCTGATTTAATGCCAACAAGGCTTTTTCAGCTTGATCAGTGACATTAGGCTCATCGTACAATAACCCCAAAGCCTGAAAAAATGCATCAACATCACTCAAAACAGGATCCCCAGGTGTGAGGGAAAAAGCCCAATCCTGAGGATCGCCGCGCAGGAGAGAGATGATAATTTGAACCTGCTGCGCTGCGTTTCCTGAGGACTTAGATTTTAAGGCAAAAAACAATTTACAATTATTTTTGAAATTCTGAAACTTAGCTCGATCCCCTGAAAACAAATCTGGCATGGGGATCCTAGGTTCCACAACAGGCAACCTAGCAAGATATGCAGCAATACTCTGAACCTCAGTGGCAAGCTGATCCACACGGCCAGACAACTGTGCAAACTCCATTGGGAGAAAAGATCCTCCCCAGCACCCAGAGATACAGAGGGAAAAAAAAAAAAAATGCAACAAACAGAAAAATATCTCTGACAACTTTTCTTCCTTCAAAATATTTTTTCCCTTCTGTGAGTACCATACAATTTTTATGGCCGGTGATACTGTTATGTTACGGTAGCTGAGGAGTGCAGGCAAAAAAGGAAATACACCAGAGCAGTTGGAATCTATGAGATTGCAGTACCCTGACTAACCACCACAACTAGAGGCAGCCGTGGAGCGTTCCTACGTTGGTCCTAGACGCCTCGTCACAGCCTGAGAAACTAACTACACCTAAAGACAGAAACAGGAAAGCTAACTGCCCCGGAGCAGAACCCCAAAGATAATAGAAAGCCCCCAAACATGTAATGGCGGTTAGACAAGAGGAAATACTGACACAGAAAGAAAATAGTATGAGCAAACGCTGGGGCCCAAACTATCTAAATAGAAAAGGACAGGAAGGGTACTTACTGCAATCCCAGAAAACCCTGAAAAACACCAACTTACTAATTTCAAAATCACCTGAGATCACACGACCTCTACCACCTAAATTAGTTCTCTGGTGTAACAAAAACAGCAGCCACTGAAAAAACTGCAAAAAGCAAAAGTACAAAACACAGTGGCTGGACCAAACTGAGAGGGCAAAAGCCCCCGGAGGGGACCCAGAAGGCCCCCACAGAAGTGCAGGACAAAATGCAAAAATATAGCAAAAACACAAAAGAAGAAATTGTCTTATCTGATAGCAGGAGATGCAGACACGACACAGCAGGCTACAAGGGAAACTGGAAAGAAGGATTCAGACCAGAACAATTGATCACCGGCAACCTGATGGGAAAATGATTCCCTTAAATAAGACCAATCAGTAACACCTGATTCCCAATCCTCACTAGTACCGCTTGTAACCACCAGAGGGAGCCTCTGCTCAGAACTCATCTCAAACCCATTCACAACACCCCCCCCATTGAAAGTACAAAACTGGGGATGGAAACCATATGCCCCAAAAAACGGGGACTTACCAGTGGACTCGCTCCGCCTGTTGTTAAGAGCGAACTCTGCCAGAGGCAAGAAAGAAGACCAGTCCTCCTGGTTCTCTGAGACAAAACACCGAAGATAAGTCTCTAGGCTTTGATTCAGACGCTCTGTCTGACCATTGGTCTGCGGATGAAAAGCCGAGGAAAATGACAATTGCATCCCCCGACGTAAACAAAATGCCCTCCAAAACTTGGACACAAACTGAGACCCCCTATCTGACACCACATCAGAAGGCAACCCATGAAGTCTCACAATCTCCCCAATGAACACCTGCGCCAGAGTTTTAGCATTAGGGAGGGCAGGAAGAGCAATGAAATGTGCCATCTTACTGAACCTGTCAACAACCACCAGTATGACAGTCTTCCCTGACGACTGAGGAAGGTCCGTGATGAAGTCCATAGACAAATGAGTCCATGGACGCTCCGGAAGTTTCAAGGGTAAGAGGGTCCCAGACGGACGGGTATGAGGGGTCTTAGAGCGAGCACAAACCCCACAGGACGCGACAAAAGTTAAAACATCTTTATTAACGTTAGGCCACCAAAACCGGCGAGAAAGGAGATCTAAAGTAGCCTTACTCCCTGGATGTCCTGCTAAAGCAGAATTATGATGTGCCTCAATAACCTTTTGTCTCAACTGATTTGGGACAAACAGTCTCCTGGAGGTCCTGCAGGGGCGTCCCCCTGAGCCTCTAACACCTCCTCCTCAAGCTCAGAACATACAGCCGACACTACCACCCCCTCCTGAAGGATAGGAATCGGGTCATCCATTTTCCCGGCCCCTGGGAAACTGCGAGACAAGGCATCCGCCTTAACATTCTTAGATCCAGGGCGATAAGTGACAACAAAATTAAACCTGGTAAAAAACAACGACCATCGAGCTTGTCTGGAATTCAGACGCTTAGCAGATTCCAAATACAGCAGGTTCTTGTGATCAGTAATGACGGTGACCGGGTGGACTGCCCCCTCCAAAAAGTGACGCCATTCTTCAAAAGCCAACTTAATGGCCAAAAGTTCCCTATTGCCGATATCATAATTCCTTTCGGCGGACGACAATTTTTTAGAAAAGAAAGCGCACGGATGCCATTTACCAGGGGACGGACCCTGGGACAATATTGCACCCACCCCTACGTCAGACGCGTCCACCTCCACAACGAACGGCTGTGATGCATCTGGTTGGATGAGAACGGGTGCCGAAGCAAAACATTTTTTCAAAGAGGAAAAAGCTTGGCAAGCTTTGTCCGACCATTTAGAAAAATCCGTCCCTTTTCTTGTCATGTCAGTGAGAGGTTTGACAACAGATGAGAAATTACAAATAAATTTCCGGTAGTAGTTAGCAAACCCCAGAAAACGCTGCAGAGCCTTAAGATCCTCTGGCTGATCCCATTCAAGCACTGCTCTCACCTTTTCAGGGTCCATACGGAAACCGGAGGCTGACACCAAGAAACCCAAAAACTGAAGTTCCTGTACGGCGAATACACACTTTTCCAGTTTGGCGTATAGTTTATTGTCTCGCAAGATCTGCAACACCTGTCTCACATGCTCCTGGTGAGACACAAGATCTGGTGAGTAAATTAAAATGTCATCCAAATATACGACCACAAACAGCCCCACCAGATGACGAAAAATGTCATTAACAAAATGTTGGAACACTGCTGGTGCAGTAGTCAGACCAAAAGGCATGACAAGGTTCTCATAATGTCCCTCCGGCGTGTTAAACGCCGTTTTCCACTCATCCCCCTCTTTTATCCTAATCAGATTATACGCCCCCCTGAGATCCAATTTAGAGAACCATTTGGCGCCAACAATTTGATTGAAGAGATCAGGAATCAGAGGGAGTGGATACGGATCTCGAACAGTAATCCGATTAAGTTCGCGGAAATCCAAGCAAGGGCGTAGGCCTCCATCTTTTTTCTTCACAAAGAAGAACCCCGCGGCCACTGGGGAAGATGAAGGTCTAATATGCCCTTTGGCCAGACTCTCCGAAATATAATCTTTCATAGCCTGCCTCTCAGGACCAGAAAGGTTATATAACCTAGCTTTAGGTAACTTAGCATCAGGAAGTAAATTAATAGAGCAGTCATACACGCGATGAGGAGGCAACTCCTGACACCCCTCCTCAGAGAACACATCCCCAAAGTCCTCCAAAAAAGGAGGCAAAGTACTAGGCACGACCGCACTGATGACTGTGTTCATGCAGTTACTTTTGCAAAACTCCCCCCATTGGCTTATATCTCTGGACTGCCAATTAATCACAGGGTTATGTTTAACCAACCAAGGAAGTCCCAACACAATAGGAGTAGGTAGACCCTCCAACACATAACAAGATAATAGTTCCCTATGTATTGCCCCTACCCGAAGGTCAATGTTATGAACCTCATGAACAAAGCTACCTTGGCCGAGAGGCCTGGCGTCAATGGAGAATATAGGGATCGGTTTGACCAATACACTCAGATGCATACCTTGAGCCTGAGCAAACTGAGCGTCAACCAGATTAGCCCCGGACCCACTATCAAGAAGAACAGAAAATCTCTCCACTCTCGTACCAACCACCACCTCCACTGGTACAAGGAACTGAGAAGAACTAGCGACGAAATACATACTCCCAGGTTGTCGTCCACCACACAACCTGGGATTAACAGTTTTCCGGCGACTTTTTGCTCAACAAGGCACGGGATGGACATCCCCCAACAAAATGTCCCTCTTTCCCGCAGAAGAAACACCTTCTAGTCCTGCGGCGTACCGCCAATCCCCTCCTACGAAATGATGTCCCTCCCAACTGCATAGGCTCCTCCGAACAGACAAGGGGAACCTCAACATAAGGGACTTTAGTAGTAGGTGGAGTAACAACAGGGGGCGGAGTTACCTCGCACCTCTCCCGGAGCCGTCTATCAGTACGGATAGCTAGGGCCATAGCAGCCTCCAGTGATGGAGGAGAATCATACTGAGCCAAAACGTCCTTTAATTTGTCAGAAAGCCCATGACAAAACTGGCTTCTAAGAGCTGGGTCATTCCACTGAGTATCTGTGGCCCATCTACGGAACTCAGAAGCAAATTCCTCCGCCGGACGATCTCCCTGCTGTATCTTACGTAATTTTATCTCAGCAAGAGAGACCCGATCTGGGTCATCATATACCAAACCCAGGGCAGTAAAAAATCGATCTACAGACAGTAGAGCCGGGGATCCCGGAGGAAGGGAAAATGCCCAGGATTGAGGGTCCCCTTGCAGAAGTGAGATAACAATTCCCACTCTCTGCTCCTCACTCCCTGATGATCGAGGCCGAAGCCGAAAATACAATTTACATGCTTCCCTGAAGGTAAAAAATTTGTCTCGCCCACCAGTGAACCTGTCCGGGAGAGCTACTTTAGGTTCAAATCTGGTTTGCTCCGAGGGAGACAAAACTTTGGACTTAATGTCCGTCAGCTCCATGGATAATCCCTGCAACTGCAGAGCCAGCTGGGCTACTGGATCCATGGCAACTGGGAATAATTTTATTGGCCAGTGAAAATGTCACGCGGTCTTATGATATGTGTACGATGTCAGTAAACTATTCTTAAAAGAACAACACTCTATACAACATATAGATTAGCAACATCAGCATGTAAATATAGAATAGATTTACCTGACACGATATCCGTTGAACTCAGGGTTAATCTTGAGGACTTGATACACTGTCACAGGAAAGAGGAGGACCGGGGGTCTAACCTGACCCTAAACTGGGGTCCTAACTAATCCCTCACCTTGGAGGTACTGATAATGGTTCAGAGGTCCAAGTCTCCAGCCTAACCCTGTCTCCTATCAGTCCCTGAACCCTGTAATCAGTCCTAAGAAGGATACTGATTACCACCAAAGGAATATGGGCTGATCTCTGCTAAATACACAGATTAGACATATTAGACAGACTGGAGAAAACACAGACTTGCATACACACTCAAACACAGAAGGAACATAAATGATCTGGGATATTAAACTCTAAGCAAGGTGAGCTTAAAACAACTAAGGAGCTCTTTAACTTAAGTCTATACAGATACAATCCTATCTGTGGTCTGCATGAAGAATTTCACTGGCAACTCCCAACACAGACAACCAGAGATTTAAAGGAAACCAATCAACAAATAATTAATTGCAGCCGGGAGAAACTGCACCCAGTCCCAGAACTGAGCACAGACAGAATTAACTCCCTAACTGCCAAACACAAAGAAACAGCAACTCAGCTGTGAGAAGTCAGAATGTGCAACCGCGACGATCTTCGTGGCAATGCACACATGACACATATTGACCAACGGTGAAACTCTCCTGACGGAGACGCAGCAGAGATGATGCAGAGGAAGTCTTCCGTCCAGGTTCGTCGAATACCTTCCGGAAGGCTGAGAGAAACGCAGGCAGGTCAGACACCAGAGGATCCTCTCTCTCCCAGAGAGGTTAAGCCAGGCCAGGGCCTCTCCAGTGAGATGGGACATGATGAAGGCAACTTTGGCCCGGTCAGAGTTAAACTGGTGTGCCAGGAGTTCAAAATGCAGGGTGCACAGATTAATGAAACCCCGAGCCAGAGCAGGATCGCCTCCAAACCTAGGAGGAGCTGACAGTCGGGGTCCGGGAATGGAAACCACGGAATTGGGAATCAGCGGGACTGACGGATTATGAGTCATGGCTCCAGCGATGGTTGCTATTGTTGATTTCAGAGTGTCCAGACGGGATTTGACGTTCCGCAGGTGACCCAGGATGGCCTCCTGTTGAGACCTCTGGCGAGACAGCTCATGACATAGTTCCGGGAGTGAAGGGGTTTGGGTGCCACCGGGTTCCATGGCCCGAGCAAACTGTAACGGGTCTGGTGGGTGGAACTACTGACGAGACAGGTCAGGTTGGTGGAACCACAAAGCTTTATTATACAAGAGAGTTTACTTGTAAGAGAGCGGGTGGCACCTGGGAAAAGGGCAGGGATTCACGGCAGGAGATATAGGTAGTTTCTGGACAGGCAGGTTTGTCACAGCAAGTGACCAAGGAAGTCTCTGGGCAGGCAGGTTGTAACGGTAAGTAACCGAGGCAGTCTCTGGACAGGCAGGTTGTCACGGCAAGTGACCAAGGCAGTCTCTGGGACAGGCAGGTTGTCACGGCAAGTGACCAAGGCAGTCTCTGGGACAGGCAGGTTGTCACGGCAAGTGACCAAGGCAGTCTCTGGGACAGGCAGGTTGTCACGGCAAGTGACCAGGCAGTCTCTGGGACAGGCAGGTTGTCACGGCAAGTGACCAGGCAGTCTCTGGGACAGGCAGGTTGTCACGGCAAGTGACCAAGGCAGTCTCTGGGACAGGCAGGTTGTCACGGCAAGTGACCAGGAAGTCTCTGGGACAGGCAGGTTGTCACGGCAAGTGACCAGGCAGTCTCTGGACAGGCAGGTTGACATGGCAAGTGACCAGGCAGTCTCTGGAACAGGCAGGTTGTCACAGCAAGTGACCAGGCAGACTCTAGACAGGCAGGATGTCACAGCAAGTGACCAGGCAGACTCTAGACAGGCAGGTATATACGACCTGATATGGTGGAGCCTCCAGGTAGGCTGCAGTCGGATGGCAGATGATCGCTCCCAGGTGAGCAGGCAAGAGCCGGGGATCTCTGCAGATGATGTCCGAACTTCCGGATGGAGCTGCAGTCGGATGGCAGATGATCGCTCCCAGGTGAGCAGGCAAGAGCCGGGGATCTCTGCAGATGATGTCCGAACTTCCGGATGGAGCTGCAGTCGGATGGCAGATGATCGCTCCTAGGTGAGCAGGCAAGAGCCGGGGATCTCTGCAGATGACGTCCGAACCTCTGGATGGAACTGCAGACGGATGGCAGACAGGCAAGCCGACAGGTAACAGGCAGGAAACTGGAATCAGGAGCTGATGGCTGAAACAGAGTTAGACTGCACAGGAACAACATTGCTCGGGCACCTACATTAAGGAGGAAGCCCTTAATATAGGGTGGAGTCCTCCAGCATTGGCTGGAGACTGATTTGGAAAATGCGCGCGGCTCCTTTAAGAGCGGGGGAGGGTGCGGGCGCGTGCCCTAAGGCCAGTAGCAGGGAAGGAGCGCGCGGGACCAGCAGGGCGGAAGGAGGGCGCCGAGGACAGGTGAGGAGAGCGACGTCCCTGTCTGGCAGCAGGCAGGGACGCGGGCGCTACAGAGCCTGGGCTCGTTCCTCTAGAGCCTCAATCCTGGCTCGCAATTCCTGGGTAGTCTGTCCAAACACTTGCAAATTATGATTAGTGAGGTCCTGTAGGCTTGCAAAACGGGTTTTTAAAGTCTGTACATCTGAAAGGATTGTATCAGTCACTCCGCAAAGTTCCTTTATGCGGGCCTCCATCTTCCAGATCTTTTAAGGCAGAAGTGCTGGAAGGAGAAGAGGAAAGGAAAAAAAAAAAAACAATAGTGTTTACCTGTGGTAACACTCCAGAGTAAAATTTTAAGGGAATGCGCTCACCTGGAATGGTTGTGAGAAGTCACAACCACTGTCATCACATAAGGTATTAAACGGACATCTGATATCCACAGTCACAGCAGACACGGCTTTCCCAGACCCAGCAGACACTAAACATTGGCTCCTGAATCTTGTCATGTATAGTGTACAGTTCCTATAGCGTCTTGTGCTTGGGTGCGAGGAAAACACAGGAGACACAGGTTGATATGAAATGACTTGTATTGCTTCATACAAGCATGCTGAAAAGTTCACACAGTTTGCAGGAACAGCGA
>JARQOD010000001.1:363816751-363891317 GCA_033576555.1 Oophaga sylvatica | reverse complement strand
GGTAAAAACTTTTTCCCCCCTAAAAATTCCATTGACAGAGAGGGACCTGAATGGGGACTTTTTTGTGGAATGAGTTGAGCTTTTTATTGGGAACATTTTACTAAGGCCGGGAGCCCCAGGCCCAAAAAAGTCCGTCGTGCATGTGAAACCCAGTCTGGGCCGGCATCGGCGGTACCCGGCCCTAACTTTGGGGGATCCATTTACCCCTTTTTCTATGCTTAGCATTTAATTTTGAGGTTTCCATTCTAAATCTCCGAGTGACGTAATTAGATAAAAACCCCGAAGGATCCATTCTCTATAATGAGGATCGAGTTACTTTGTTCAGCGGTGGTGATGGTTTCTGGAGGCTGGGGTTGCTTTTTAAAGCTGTGGCGAAAAAGGATGAAATACAGGAAGAACACCCAAGATGGCGCCCTTGTCTTGTGGACGGGGGCAGAGAGATTAAGAGGAGGGGCGAAGCCAGACAAAAAGCAATTCATCGAGCATTCCCCCACAGCCCCAGAAACAGAGGTCAGTGATGGCTCACAGGGGAAAAAAACAACCACAAAATTTTTCCCCAAAAAAAATTTTTTTTTTAGCCCCAAATTTTCTTTTTCACAAGGGAAACAAGGAAAAAAATCCCACCATCAGTTTGTTGTGCAATTTCTCCCGGTTACGCTGTATGTGGGGGAAATTACTGTTTGGGTGAAACAGAGGGTTGGAATGGAAAGGAGGCCATTGATTTTTTGATGAAAAAATTTGCGGGAAAAATTTAGCGCTCTGTTGCATTTGGGGGGGCCCCAGATTTTCCCTAAACAAAGAAACCCCCACAAGTGCACAAGTTACCCTTTTTTGGAAAAATTGATCCTCAGGGAACTTTCTAATTGTATGGTGAGCACTTAAAATCTGGTCTTCACAGAATTTTTGGACATGAGTGGAAATTTTAAAAAAAAAAAATTCACTTTTTCCCAAAAAAAAGGGGTTTTTTTTTTAACCCAAATTTTGCTTTCCAAGGGGGTAACAGGAGAAAAATTTCACAAAAAATTGGTTGTGCAATTTCTCCTGAGTATGCAGATACCCCATATGTGGGGGGTAAAATATTGTTTAGGCTCACGGCAGAGTTCAAAATAAGGAGTGATGGTTTGGAATACATACTTTGATGGATTGGTCTGCCAGTGTCATGTCTCATTTTGAGAGTCCCAGATGTGCCTAAACAGTGGATAATCCCACAAGTGACACTATTTTGGAAGCTAAACTAATTAAGGAATGTTCTAGATGTGTGGTGAGCACCTTGAACCACCAGCTGCTGCACAGAAATTTATAACGTAGAGCAGTGAAAATAAAAATGTTATTTTAGCCCAATTTTTTTTATTTTCACAAGGATAGCAGGAGAAAATGGACCCCAAAATTTGTTGTGCAACTTCTCCTAAGTACGCCGATACCCCATATGTGGTCAAAAACTATTTTTGAGGCACAATGCAAAACTCAGAAGGGAAGACGCACCATATTGGAGTTTGTCAGTTTGCTGCACTGGTTTTAGGGTTCCATGTCACATTGGCAGAGCCGTGAGGTGCCAGAACAGCAAAACTCCCTCATATGAAACCCCATTTTACAAACTACACCTCTCAATGAATTCATCTTGGGGTGTAGGGATCATATTGACACCTCAGGTGTGTCACAGAATTTTACACCATTGGGCTGTCACGGTTCCACCCCTCAGTGTGTCTGGGATGCAGTTACTGACAACTTGGACATCCAATATGGTACAGGGGCATGCTGAGCTGTCAATGTGTTGATTGACAGCTTGACTATCCAATCTGAGACTGTGAGGCGTCGGCTGTCTCCACTTGTTCATTATTGCAGTTAATGGCCATGCTTCTTAACTGAGCTGTGTCTCCCAGAACACTGCCAGACGTACATTCAGCCTGTGAGGTTTGTGCTTTGGGCTTTCCTGTGCCTAGAGTTCTGTTTGCTTGATCTGTTGCCTGACTTTGGACTTCGTTTTGACCATCCGCCTGTTTAACCCCTTCAGCTCTGATCTGTTATCCTCCCGGTACTCTCACCTCGGAACGTTACCTGACTACGCTTTTCTCTCTTCATTCTGTTACCCTCCTGACTTCTGACCTTGGATTCCTTGACCACTCTCACTCATGGCTTGGCCGTGAGAAGCGACTAGCGTCACATGGGCAATAAAGAAAAAAAGTTATATTTTTACCACCCAAATTGTTTTAGCCCCAGATTTTACATTTTCACACGGGGAATTGGGTAAAAATGGCGCCAAAATTTGTTCCACAATATCTGCTGAACATAGAAATACCCAAATGTGGCTCTACAGTATGCTTAGCCATACGGCGAGACTAGGAGGCCCAGAGTGCTATTGGCTCCGTCCCTCCCAAGTCTCGCTATGTGGCTAAGCGGTACTGTTATACAGGAGGCATCCATATACAGATCCCCTAAGTTCTAGAAGAGCAGAATCCCCCCTCAAGTGATCCGATTTTGGAAATTATACCCCTTTGGGAATTTATCTAGAGGTGTCATGATGATTTTAACGCCATGGGAGTTTTCCAGAAATAAGCAACAGTGGATGTTGCTGAGTGAAAATTGCAAACTGCCATTGTAGTGACCAGTATATTGTAGTGTCCGTACATTGTGCCCAGCTCATGCACCTGTAAATTAGGCAGGCAGCCATCGCTACAGAAATGCCAAACATGTGGACACTAAATGAGTATTAGGCACACTAGGCTCAGAAGGGAGGGGTCATTTGGATTTGGGAGCACAGAATTTATTGAATTTCTTTTGGTAGCGAGGAGCCATTTAGCTTTTCCAGAGCCTTTGTGCTACCAGTAATGTGGAAACCCCTATATTTCCATTAAGAGATGACAGACGTGAGTGGGGACTTGCTTTTCTGTGGATTGAGTTGAAGCTTTTATAGTAAACTTTTTACATAACAATTTGGATCACATTTATCCAGCACTTTACATTGAGCACTGAAATCGGGGTTTCCCTTTAAATCTTAAAGTGTTGTAATTCAGATGGAACCCCGAGGGAGACACTCACTATAATGAGGCAACAGAGAAATTTACATGCTGCGGACTGGAAAGAAACTGTCATGGGTGCATCGCCATGAAGATCGTCGCGATTGCACATTCTGACTTCTCACAGCTGAGCTGCTGTTTCTTTGTTTTTTGGTAATGAGAGAGTTAATTTTTCCTAGCTCTTTGCTAAGGCTAGGTGCAGCCTCGCCCGGCTGCTTTTGATTATGTTCTAATTAGTTTCCTTTATTTCTGCCAGTCTGGGTGTTAGACGCCGGTGAAAGCATTCATGTAGTTTAGCAGACTGGATCGGTTCTGAGAATATTTAAGCTAAGAGCTCCTTAGTTGTTTTTACTCTTACAGCTTATAGTTTTTCTCTGAGACCTTAGGTGTTCCTACTGTGTGTGAGTGTTGTATGTAAGACTTTATTTACTTTATTTCTTGTCTTTGTTGTTTGTCTTTCTGTTCATTAACCGTTACCTGTTCATTCCTTTGGTGGTATTCAGGGTCCTTCTTAGGACTAGAATACAGTTGGCAGGGATTGATAGGAGACAGGGTTTACGCTGGTGGCCTGGACCTCTGTACCTTTAACAGTACCTCCAGGTTGAGGGATTAGTTAGGACCCCAGTTTAGGGTCAGCTTAGACCCCGGTCACCCTCTAGCCGGAGACAGCGTATAACGGATTCCGTTTTTGACCCTCTGGACATTCTGTCAGGTAAATCTATGTTATCATATATCTATGCGCATGTTATATAGTATGTTGCCCTTTTGATATAGATTACTGACATCACATATATATATCTGCTATACAGCGTGACAGAAACGCCGCATGTCAGTCTCCGCGAGTGATCCGCAAGCGTCTGTGGACGCATTGTGGATATGGGATTTCATGAAATCCCATTCTCTATGCTGTTACAGCTGGCCGCTGCGGATTTGATGCAGCAATTATTGATCGTGGGCACATACCCTTACTCTGGACTCCGTCTGGCCTCTGTTCAACGGTGTCCTATTTTCAGAGGTTCAGAAAACTGTGGCCGACGACACTTTTATGCACTCCTAATAAAAAGACGGACACAGCCGTATCACAGGTTAGACAGCTGTAAGCTTTTCAGGGGATATAGCTCTGGGATCGCCGTCCGGGTAGACGGAGTGGCACGGAAACAGTTCATTCACAGACAGCAGTTCTGATAAAAACTGGCCGCAACCAGTTTTATTAAAGTCCACAGCAAACAGAACATAATCAAAACCAAATCATAAACATAAAGCCTGGGCTTCTCCAGCCACTAATTACACTTAGATAGATTTCCCTTTCTATCCGGGTCCAGACTCTAATAGTCTGGGCCAAAACAACACATATGTTCAGCATTTACCAGCATGGAGTTTCACAGAGTCTCCTGTTGTGAATGGGTTTGAGATGAGTTCTGAGCAGAGGCTCCCTCTGGTGGTTACAAGCGGTACTAGTGAGGATTGGGAATCAGGTGTTACTGATTGGTCTTATTTAAGGGAATCATTTTCCCATCAGGGTTGCCGGTGATCAATTGTTCTGGTCTGAATCCTTCTTTCCAGTTTCCCTTGTAGCCTGCTGTGTCGTGTCTGCATCTCCTGCTATCAGATAAGACAATTTCTTATTTTGTGTTTTTGCTATATTTTTGCATTTTGTCCTGCACTTCTGTGGGGGCCTTCTGGGTCCCCTCCGGGGGCTTTTGCCCTCTCAGTTTAGTCCAGCCACTGTGTTTTGTACTTTTGCTTTTTGCAGTTTTTTCAGTGGCTGCTGTTTTTGTTACACCAGAGAACTAATTTAGGTGGTAGAGGTCGTGTGATCTCAGGTGTTTTTGAAATTAGTAGAGTGGTGCCTTTCAGGGTTTTCTGGGATTGCAGTAAGTACCCTTCCTATCCTTTTCTATTTAGTTAGTTTGGGCCCCAGCGTTTGCTCATACTATTTTCTTTCTGTGTCAGTATTTCCTCTTGTCTAACCGCCATTACATGTTTGGGGGCTTTCTATTATCTTTGGGGTTCTGCTCCGGGGCAGATAGCTTTCCTATTTCTATCTTTAGGTGTAGTTAGTTTCTCAGGCTGTGACGAGGCGTCTAGGACCATCGTAGGAACGCTCCACGGCTGCCTCTAGTTGCGGTGGTTAGTCAGGGTACTGCAATCTCATAGATTCCAACTGCTCTGGTGTATTTCCTTTTTTACCTGCACTCCTCAGCTACCGTAACATAACAGTATCACCGGCCATAAAAATTGTATGGTACTCACAGAAGGGAAAAAATATTTGAAGGAAGAAAAGTTGTCAGAGATATTTTTCTGTTTGTTGCATATTTTTTTTTTTTTTTTTTCCCTCTGTATCTCTGGGTGCTGGGGAGGATCTTTTCTCCCAATGGAGTTTGCACAGTTGTCTGGCCGTGTGGATCAGCTTGCCACTGAGGTTCGGAGTATTGCTGCATATCTTGCTAGGTTGCCTGTTGTGGAACCTAGGATCCCCATGCCAGATTTGTTTTCAGGGGATCGAGCTAAGTTTCAGAATTTCAAAAATAATTGTAAATTGTTTCTTGCCTTAAAATCTAAGTCCTCAGGAAACGCAGCGCAGCAGGTTCAAATTGTCATCTCTCTCCTGCGCGGCGATCCTCAGGATTGGGCTTTTTCCCTGACACCTGGGGATCCTGTTTTGAGTGATGTTGATGCATTTTTTCAGGCTTTGGGGTTATTGTACGATGAGCCTAATGTCACTGATCAAGCTGAAAAAGCCTTGTTGGCATTAAATCAGGGGCTTGATGACGCTGAGTTATACTGTCAGAGATTCCGTAGGTGGACAGTCCTGACCAAATGGAATGACGACGCTTTGGCGGCCCTTTTCCGGAAGGGTCTGTCGGATAATGTAAAGGATGTTATGGTGGGATTCCCTGTCCCCTCTGGTCTCAATGATTCTATGTCATTAGCGATTCAAATTGACAGACGTTTGCGTGAGCGGAGAAGTATGCGTGGAGTGGTGTTGCCTTGTGAGCCAGCTGCTGAGCCCATGCAGTGTGATGGAGTGGTGTCTGGGGCACAGCGTCATGAGTTTCGAAAGCGCAATGGGTTATGTTTCTACTGTGGTGATGCCTCTCATGCTATTTCAGTCTGCCCTAAGCGGGGAAGACGTTTTGCACGCTCAGTTGTCTTGGGTGGTGTTCAGACTAAGTTTTTATTAACTGTCACTCTGATATGCTCTCTGTCCTCATTTTCTGCTCAGGCTTTCGTTGATTCTGGAGCAGCTATTAACCTGATGGATTATGATTTGCTAAACGTTGTGGATTTCCCTTGATACCCTACAGAAGTCTATTCCCCTACTGGGGGTCGATTCTACCCCTTTGGCTGAGAATAAACCCCAGTTTTCTACTCAGGTGATAATGAGGGTTGAACCTGATCACCAGGAGTGCTGCAAATTTTTGGTTCTATATAATCTGCATGACATTATCGTGCTGGGTTTCCCTTGGTTACAGTCTCATAATCCTGTTTTGGATTGGAAATCTGTGTCTGTAACCAGTTGGGGCTGCCAATGTGTTAATACCAACACTCCTGTTTTTTCTGCCTCCCCCCAGGCTGAGGATGTTCCTGACTTTTTGTTTGATTTTTCTGATGTGTTTAGCGAAAGTAAATCTGCATCCTTACCTCCCCATAGGAGCTATGACTGCGCTATTGAATTAGTGCCAGGTAGTAAATTCCCTAAGGGTCGCCTTTTTAACTTGTCTGTACCTGAACATGACGCTATGCGGTCTTATATCAAGGAATCATTGGAGAAGGGTCATATCAGACCATCCTCTTCACCCTTAGGTGCCGGTTTTTTTCTTTGTGGCCAAAAAAGATGGTTCATTAAGGCCGTGTATTGATTATCGTCTCTTGAACAATATTACTGTGAAATATCAATACCCGTTACCCTTGATTTCTGACCTGTTTTCCAGGGTGAAAAACGCTACTTGGTTTACCAAGCTTGACCTCAGGGGGGCGTATAACCTTATTCGCATTAAGCACGGGGATGAATGGAAGACGGCATTTAACACCCCTGAAGGGCATTTTGAGTACCTTGTGATGCCCTTTGGGCTCACTAATGCTCCTTCCGTCTTCCAGTCCTTCATGAATGACATTTTCAGGGATTTTGTGGACAAGTTTCTGATTGTTTATTTGGATGATATCTTGATTTTTTCTAATGACTGGGACTCTCATGTGAAACATGTTCGAACTGTATTCCAGATTTTGAGAGAGAATGCTCTGTATGTGAAGGGATCAAAGTGTCTTTTTGGCGTACAGAAGATCTCATTTCTGGGATTCATTTTGTCCCATCTGTTATTGAAATGGACCCGGTCAAGGTTCAGGCCATCTGTGATTGGGTCCAACCTACTTCATTAAAGGCTCTTCAGAGATTTTTGGGTTTTGCCAATTTTTATCGTAAATTTATTGGTAATTTCTCTGTTATTGTTAAACCATTAACTGATTTGACCAGAAAGGGTTCTGATGTGGTGAATTGGCCTCCTGAGGCAGTCTCTGCGTTTCAGGAACTTAAGCAGAGATTCACTTCTGCTCCTGTTCTACGGCAGCCTGATGTTTCTCTGCCATTTCAGGTGGAGGTTGATGCCTCTGAAATTGGGGCAGGTGCCGTTTTGTCCCAAAAAGATCCAGAGA
Source organism: Oophaga sylvatica (assembly GCA_033576555.1). NCBI lineage: Eukaryota > Metazoa > Chordata > Amphibia > Anura > Dendrobatidae > Oophaga > Oophaga sylvatica. The sequence continues at coordinate 363,883,650 of JARQOD010000001.1, read as the reverse complement.
CCTCTAAAAGTAACCCTTGTGCCTTTTTCTCTCGAAAATTTTCTCCTACTGAACGTAATTATGACGTGGGTAATCGGGAGTTATTGGCCATGAAGTGGGCTTTTGAAGAGTGGAGACATTGGCTGGAGGGAGCCAAACATCAGGTGGTGGTCCTTACGGACCATAAGAATCTGGTCTATCTGGAATCTGCCAAGCGACTCAATCCTAGACAGGCCAGGTGGGCCTTGTTTTTCACACGTTTTAATTTTGTGGTTTCCTTTCTTCCTGGCACTAAGAATGTTAAGGCGGATGCCCTCTCGAGGAGTTTCCTTGCGGACTCTCCTGAGCTATCTGATCCCTCTGTTATTTTGAAGGAGGGTGTAGTTCTTTCCGCCATCTCGCCTAATTTGAGACTTGCTCTGGAGGGGTGTCAGGAGGATAGGCCCGAGCGCTGCCCTGTTGGAAAGTTGTTTGTCCCGGACCGATGGAAAAAGAGTGTGATGTCTGAGATTCATTGTTCCGCATTGGCTGGGCATCCCGGAATTTTTGGTACCAGAGACTTGGTTAGTCGGTCCTTTTGGTGGCCTACCTTGTCTCGCGATGTCAGGGAATTTGTGCAGTCCTGCGGGACTTGCTCTCGCTCCAAGCCTTGCTCTCGCTCTAGTGGTTTGTTGATGCCATTGCCTGTGCCCAAGAGACCATGGACCCATATCTCTATGGATTTCATTTCCGATCTTCCTGTTTCTCAGAGAATGACCACCATCTGGGTAATTTGTGATAGGTTTTCCAAAATGATACATCTTGTGCCATTACCTAAGTTGCCTTCCTCCTCTGAATTGGTGCCGTTGTTCCTTCAGCACGTGGTTCGTTTACACGGCATTGTCACGCTGTATAGCAGATATATATATGAGATGTCAGTAATCTATATCAAAAGGGCAACATACTATATAACATGCGCATTGATATATTATAACATGGATTTACCTGATAGAATGTCCAGTGGGTCAAAACGGAATCCGCTATACGCTGTCTCCGGCTAGAGGGTGATCGGGGTCTAAGCTGACCCTGAACTGGGGTCCCAACTAATCCCTCAACCTGGAGGTACTGTTAAAGGTACAGAGGTCCAGGCCACCAGCGTAAACCCTGTCTCCTATCAATCCCTGCCAACTGTATTCTAGTCCTAAGAAGGACCCTGAATACCACCAAAGGGAATGAACAGGTAAGGATAATGAACAGAAAGACATACAAGAAAGAGAAGGAATAAAGTAAATAAAGTCTTACATACAACACTCACACACAGTAGGAACACCTAAGGTCTCAGAGATAATCTATAAGCTATAAGAGTAAAAAAAACTAATGAACTCTTAGCTTAAATATTCTCAGAACCGATCCAGTCTGCTGAACTACATGAATGCTTTCACCGGCGTCTAACACCCAGACTGGCAGAAATATAAAGGAAACTAATTAGAACACAATCAAAAGCAGCCGGGCGAGGCTGCACCTAGCCTTAGCAAAGAGCTAGGAAAAATTAACTCTCACATTACCAAAAAACAAAGAAACAGCAGCTCAGCTGTGAGAAGTCAGAATGTGCAATCGCGACGATCTTCGTGGCGATGCACCCATGACAGTACCCCCCCTTCTACGAGGGGCCTCCGGACCCTCATGACCAGGTCTGTCCGGGTGAGTTGTGTGAAAGGTCCGTCCACGTTATCATTGACCACCACTGAAGGAGGTAGAGGTGACGGTATGACTGGTGCCACATACTTTTTAAGTAATGACTTGTGAAACACATTATGAATTTTAAACGTAGGAGGGAGGTCCAGACGAAATGCCACAGGATTAATTATGGAGCTGACCCTGTACGGCCCGATGAATCTGGGACCCAACCCCCAGGAGGGAACTTTAAGTTTAATATTCCTGGTAGACAACCACACCAGATCATTCACCTTCAGATCTCGACCAGAAACTCTCCCCCTATCAGCCATCCGTTTGTAACGGTTTCTCCGTAACCTTCAGTCTTAACTGATCTGGCACTATCAGTCTCCCTGGAAGTCCCACAGGGGCGTCCCCCTGAGCCCCCAATACCTCCCCCTCAAGCTCAGAGCATACAGACCAGGGGAACCTCAGTATAAGGGACTTTAGTAGTAGGTGGAGTCATCATGGGGGGCGGAGTTACCTCGCGTCTTCCCCGAAGTCGTCTATCAATGCGAATAGCAAGGGCCATAGCAGCCTCCAGTGATGGAGGAGAATCATACTGAGCCAACACATCTTTTAATTTGTCAGACAACCCTTGACAAAACTGGCTCCTAAGAGCTGGGTCATTCCACTGAGTATCTGTTGCCCATCTACGGAACTCAGAAGAATATTCCTCCGCTGGACGATTTCCCTGCCGTATTTTACGTAACTTTGTTTCAGCAAGGGAAACTCGATCCGGATCATCATATACCAGACCCAGGGCAGTAAAAAATCGATCCACTGACTGGAGATCTGGGGAGCCTGGAGGAATAGAGAACGCCCAAGATTGAGGGTCCCCTTGCAAGAGCGAGACAACAATTCCCACCCTCTGCTCCTCACTCCCAATGACCGAGGCCGCAGCCGAAAGTACAATTTACATGCCTCCCGGAAAGTAAAAAATTTGTCCCGCCCACCAGTGAACCTGTCCGGGAGAGCAACCTTAGGTTCAGATCTGGTTTGCTCTGGGAGGACAAAACCTTGGACTTAATGTCTGCAAATTCCATGGACAACCCCTGCAACTGTCGGGCCAGCTGGGCTACTGGATCCATGACAGCTGGGGAGAATTTTTTTGGGCCGGTGAAAATGTCACGCTGTATAGCAGATATATATATGAGATGTCAGTAATCTATATCAAAAGGGCAACATACTATATAACATGCGCATTGATATATTATAACATGGATTTACCTGATAGAATGTCCAGTGGGTCAAAACGGAATCCGCTATACGCTGTCTCCGGCTAGAGGGTGATCGGGGTCTAAGCTGACCCTGAACTGGGGTCCCAACTAATCCTCAACCTGGAGGTACTGTTAAAGGTACAGAGGTCCAGGCCACCAGCGTAAACCCTGTCTCCTATCATCCCTGCCAACTGTATTCTAGTCCTAAGAAGGACCCTGAATACCACCAAAGGAATGAACAGGTAACGGATAATGAACAGAAAGACATACAAGAAAGAGAAGGAATAAAGTAAATAAAGTCTTACATACAACACTCACACACAGTAGGAACACCTAAGGTCTCAGAGATAATCTATAAGCTATAAGAGTAAAAACAACTAATGAACTCTTAGCTTAAATATTCTCAGAACCGATCCAGTCTGCTGAACTACATGAATGCTTTCACCGGCGTCTAACACCCAGACTGGCAGAAATATAAAGGAAACTAATTAGAACACAATCAAAAGCAGCCGGGCGAGGCTGCACCTAGCCTTAGCAAAGAGCTAGGAAAAATTAACTCTCACATTACCAAAAAACAAAGAAACAGCAGCTCAGCTGTGAGAAGTCAGAATGTGCAATCGCGACGATCTTCGTGGCGATGCACCCATGACAGGCATTCCTGAGAACATTGTGTCTGACAGAGGAGTCCAGTTTGTTTCCAGATTTTGGAGGACTTTTTGTTCTAAACTGGGTGTTCAATTGTCTTTCTCCTCGGCATTTCATCCTCAGACCAATGGTCAAACTGAGAGAACAAACCAGACATTGGAGACTTATCTAAGATGCTTTGTGTCTGCTGATCAGGATGACTGGGTCCTTTTTTGCCTTTGGCTGAGTTTGCTCTTAATAATAGGGCTAGCTCTGCCACTTTGATGTCTCCGTTTTTCTGTAATTCTGGGTTTCACCCTCGATTTTCTTCAGGACAGACGGAGGCTTCTGTCTGTCCAGGTGTTGACTCTGTTGTTGAGCGTATGCAGCAGATTTGGGACCAGGTAGTGGAGAGGTTGTCCCTCTCTCAGGAGAAGGCCCAGCGGTTTGCTAACCGGCATAGGACTGATGGTCCTCGGTTTAAAGTGGGGGACTTGGTCTGGTTGTCCTCAAAGAATATTCCTATGAGAGTAGCATCTCCTAAATTTAAGCCTAGGTTCATTGGACCTTATAAGATCATGGAGATTATTAATCCTGTTTCTTTTCGTTTGCTTCTTCCAGGGACATTTAAGATCCATAACGTGTTCCACAAGTCCTTGTTGAAGAGGTTTGTTGAGCCAGTGGTTCCTGCTGCTGTGCCTCCTGACCCTGTTTTGGTTGAGGGCAATCTGGAGTATGTGGTTGAAAATATTGGATTCTCGTTTTTCTAGACGAAGACTCCAGTATTTGGTTAAATGGAGAGGTTATGGTCAGGAAGATAATTCTTGGGTGTTTGCTTCGGACATCCATGCTAGGAGACTTATCCGTGCGTATCATAGAACTCATCCTGACCGACCTGGTTGCTCAAATGAGGGTTCGGTGACCCCTCCTCAAGGGGGGGGTACTGTTGTGAATGGGTTTGAGATGAGTTCTGAGCAGAGGCTCCCTCTGGTGGTTACAAGCGGTACTAGTGAGGATTGGGAATCAGGTGTTACTGATTGGTCTTATTTAAGGGAATCATTTTCCCATCAGGGTTGCCGGTGATCAATTGTTCTGGTCTGAATCCTTCTTTCCAGTTTCCCTTGTAGCCTGCTGTGTCGTGTCTGCATCTCCTGCTATCAGATAAGACAATTTCTTATTTTGTGTTTTTGCTATATTTTTGCATTTTGTCCTGCACTTCTGTGGGGGCCTTCTGGGTCCCCTCCGGGGGCTTTTGCCCTCTCAGTTTAGTCCAGCCACTGTGTTTTGTACTTTTGCTTTTTGCAGTTTTTTCAGTGGCTGCTGTTTTTGTTACACCAGAGAACTAATTTAGGTGGTAGAGGTCGTGTGATCTCAGGTGTTTTTGAAATTAGTAGAGTTGGTGCCTTTCAGGGTTTTCTGGGATTGCAGTAAGTACCCTTCCTATCCTTTTCTATTTAGTTAGTTTGGGCCCCAGCGTTTGCTCATACTATTTTCTTTCTGTGTCAGTATTTCCTCTTGTCTAACCGCCATTACATGTTTGGGGGCTTTCTATTATCTTTGGGGTTCTGCTCCGGGGCAGATAGCTTTCCTATTTCTATCTTTAGGTGTAGTTAGTTTCTCAGGCTGTGACGAGGCGTCTAGGACCATCGTAGGAACGCTCCACGGCTGCCTCTAGTTGCGGTGGTTAGTCAGGGTACTGCAATCTCATAGATTCCAACTGCTCTGGTGTATTTCCTTTTTTACCTGCACTCCTCAGCTACCGTAACATAACAGTCTCCTCCTTGTGTCTGAAGGCACCTTCAACGTCCAGACTTGAGAGAACTCCCCTCCTATTCAGCAGCTATCCGCATGGATTCTCACAGAGACTACTCCTGTGTCCGGGGTACATCGAGCGCCCAGACTGAGACAGCTCATACTCCTGGAGACTCCTTCTTGTGCCTGGACTCCTTGTCCAGACTAAGCGAGCTCTCTGACTGTGTTCGCAGACACCTACTTCTGGTCTCCTAATTAACAGCTGAATGGTTTCAGGCCTGAGCTGCAAGTGTGTACTGAATGTAAGGTGTAGTGACCTTTCTCTACCACTAGGTTTACAAAGCCACACATTTCCCTTATACCATACAGCACAGTACCTAGGTGAAATGTACACCCCATTCGACACATATTCCTTCACTGTCTCACATATCCCCCCTCTTCTCCAGACCGGAGGGCTGGTCAACAATCCAAAAGAGACAGTGAACTCTGGACCAGTCATGGCCTTCATCAGCTTCATCTTCACTACTGTCATCTGTATCTTCACCTGAGCCATAGCCAACATCAGCTTTCTCTTCATCTGAAGCATCCGCACTACCCTGTACCCTCCCAGGCCTATGCTCTCTGCGGGCCTCGGGTATCCTGCACGGTTTCATCTTGACCTTAGGGCCGGGCTCAGTTTCGATATAGTGCCTGGCCAGAGAAGTACGACCCGGCACATCAGAACACTTCTGCTGACTCTTCCTCAGAAACTCACGTACCTCCTGTCCTTGGTGCACTGACCATGTGTCACCAACTATCACAGGAGGTAAAGGGGGTATTTCACCTTTCTCTAATTCCCCCTGAACCTTCTTTAGCACATCTACTTTCTTAAATCTCAGTTGATTCATAAATTCTATTTCACAGAACTTAAGCTCCTCTGCCATGGTCTCTGACCATTTTAAGCTACACTGTTCAAATGCTTGGCACTGTAGAAGGAGCTGATCGTTTTTCTTTGGCAGTACACATAATTCATCCTCTTCTTGTACTTCATTGACCTTCTCAAGAAGCGGCTCATGGCTTTCATCACGCACCTTCATCACAGTTTGGAGATTTTTCTGAGAAGTAATCAATTCATCTTGTACCTGTGCAACCACTTTTTCTTGATCTTGCAAGGTACCATATACACTTTCCCTTTCACCTCGTGCTCTCTGGAGCAACTGCTGGAACCGCTCACGTTCCTGGCGAAGAGATACCACATCCAGTTCACACTGCTGAAGCCGCTCGCGTAATGCAACATTATCAGTCTTTATTTCTTTGGTGGAGACCTCAGGGAGACGCATCTTCTCCTGTAGCTGTTGGACGTCCTTTACGTCTTCGGCCCCTTCTTCAGGCTCTTCTGGTAGAACATGCTCAGAAGCCCTACCGTCAGTCTTACATTCTACCTCTTCAGGCACATTATTATGATATCCAATATCTCCATTTATTTCAACTTTCAAGTTCTCCTTGATAGCTGCATCTGTATACTCAGAACCCGCCTGGCTCTTCTCTTCCACCACGCTCTGCATCCCATCCAGGCTCCCGTGTATCTGCAGCGGCAACGGACCGACACATCGCTTCTCCCATTTGTTGGGACGTGGCTCAGATGCAGACTCCATGAAAGTGCGCCTGAGCTCACCAATGCCAGCCCGAACTTTGCGAGTTGCCGCTACTGATCCGGACAGTACACCATCCACGCCACTGTCTCTGGCCGAAACAGATTCCTGGGCAGAGTCAGCCCCCACATCCTCAGTCTTGTTCCTCACAGCTGCACTTGAGACCTCAGCTTCTGATGAGGCATCTGGTTTGGTGTCTACCACTTCTATGGCTTTTTCCACCTCTGCAGCATTACCTTCAGAGTCCTTGGCATGATGCAGATCCACACCATACATTGATAACTTCTCATTTCCAACAGCATCCACTTGTGCTGTGTTCAGTTTCAGAGTCCTGCCTTTAAAGCTCAGCTCTCCTCCTTTCACCTTAGTCTTCGCCAGGGAATCGGCCAACTGTAAAATATCTTCAGATGCCATCTTCTGTCCGGCTGTAAGGTCAGCATCAGCTTTCTTCTCAGGACCCTCAACCTCCTCTGCTACCATGCCTTCCTCATTTGCACTGGTTGCTTGATCGTCATCAGATGATTCACTATCACTACCACTATCCCTGTCTGACCCCTTTTTCTCAGCCACATCCGGCTCACTTTCAGGGTTATACACTTCATTTTCATTCACATCCTACTCACTGTCAGGGTTATACAATTCATTTTCATTCACATCTTGATCTGGAACCTTAGTTAACATGTCATCCACAACATTAACTTCACCATCTGGTCCCTGGTTTCCCTCAGGTGGTCCCTCAAGTATGTGACTATGTGACAACCTCAGCACTATACTTCCATATAGCTCAGGTACTAGGAGCTGGCTCACGACCTCTCCCTGGACTTCAGTGTCCCTATACAACAGGTTATTGTTTATGGCAACATGAGGAAGCCTCTCCTCAGAGCCAGGCTCTTGGGAAACCTCATTTAGAACATTTATATTTTCCTGTGCCGTTTTAAGAGAGGGGTCTCGCCACTGCTCACTCTCAAAATTGTCACAGGACACAGGTAAGTCAGGGACACTCGGTTCCCGAGAACCACCATCCTCGTCTCCCAACATCACCTGCAAAGGAATTTCATCACTATCACAGTCATCATTATTATCAATATCATTATCATGATTATGATCAGTATCATCATCACTATCATGATCATCATCATTATTATTATCAGCATCATTATCATGGTCATCATCATTATCATGATCATCATTATCATTATCATCATCATCATTATCACATAAGTTTAATGGCCCACTAGCATTGTGTTCCGCCCCTCGGGACTGCGCACCCTCAATAGGAGCTTCATCACACTGTCCATCAGAAACATTTTTCCCCAGAGATCCTTAGACGGGAAAGTCATTACCCAATATGACGGGGGGCACCAGGTTCTTCACTACCCCCACTTCACATGAAACCTCCCCGCGTTTGGGGATCAAGTCCACGACAGTCTCTGGGTAGACTTTGGTGTCTCCATGGACGCACACCACACTCAGGTGTTTATCAGGGATAAAGTCCCTATCAATCAGGCTGTCCCATACGGAAGTCACTGGACTCTCTGAGTCCAAGAGGGCCTGTGCTGGGCAGTCATTTACAACCACCGGGGACCCCTGTGGTCCAGTCTCTTCGGCTGAGGTGGACACACACAGGCTCTGCGCAGGGAGAGAGGGATCCGCCAACATCACAACACATAGGCTCCCCCTCTATTGGACAGTTGGCTGCAATTTCACGACATCTCCAACACTGTCCATCACACTCTCCCACCCACACGACCCCAACAGCTGGAACGCTCTTACCGGGAGAGTTCGGCGTCCAGGAACTCCGAAGTGACGACCTCTCAGACGGCTGGTCACGGAGGCAGTCCTTGGTGGCGAAGGCCCTCTCCATCAGGCTGACCAGACGATTGGCGTCCTGGTGGTCTCTTTGTCCGACCTCTGGCTGTACCTCAGGAGGACGTGCTTGGGTGTAGCGGTCCACTATCACCTTTTCAACTCCATAATCAGGTTTGCTGACTGCAGACTCCCAACTGCATCTCCAGTCATGAACTCCCCTGGCACGGGCTGTCACCGTAACACCCAGCCGGGTAAGAATCTCCGCTTTCAGCTTGGCATAGTCTTGGCTGTCCTGCTCGCTCAGGTCAGCATAGGCCCTTTGGGGTTCTCCAATCAGATAGGGTGTGACCATCATGGCCCATTCAGATAGGGGCAGATTCTCCTTCTCTGCCAGTCCCTCAAACCTAGTGAGATATGCCTCCACATCGTCACGAGGTGTCATCTTTTTCAGGGACCGTCTTACCGCCTTCTTTACAGCGGACAATGCAGGTGACTTTGCCACATTACTTCGGGACGCGGCACCAAAATCCTTTTTTTGTGCTGCCATCTGCTCAACAAATAACCGGTTATTCTCTGCTGCTGCTGCTGCAGGAATTGCTGCTGGGCCTGCTGCATGCGCTGCTGGTGCTGCAGGCGCTGCTGCTCCATGCTCTGCTGCATGCTCCGCTGGGCCTGGACCAGGTACTCAATGAGCTCCTCCATACTGCCGGACTTATCTGTCTCAACCACGGCAGTCTTATGTTGCACATTAACTTGCGCCATTTGTTCAAACAGCGCCTCCATGCTGTCATCCATGCTGTCAGACTTCTCTGTCTCAACAACGGCAGTCTTCACTCAAGACATACACACTCCACAGTCTTTTCCACAGAAAGTTCAGCTTTGCTGTGCAGACACTTTTTTTTTTTTTTTTCTCTGCAAACTCTATTAGGGCCACTGTGTTGCACACACATTCCAGCACCAATTGTAAGCTTTTCAGGGGATATAGCTCTGGGATCGCCGTCCGGGTAGACGGAGTGGCACGGAAACAGTTCATTCACAGACAGCAGTTCTGATAAAAACTGGCCGCAACCAGTTTTATTAAAGTCCACAGCAAACAGAACATAATCAAAACCAAATCATAAACATAAAGCCTGGGCTTCTCCAGCCACTAATTACACTTAGATAGATTTCCCTTTCTATCCGGGTCCAGACTCTAATAGTCTGGGCCAAAACAACACATATGTTCAGCATTTACCAGCATGGAGTTTCACAGAGTCTCCTCCTTGTGTCTGAAGGCACCTTCAACGTCCAGACTTGAGAGAGCTCCCCTCCTATTCAGCAGCTATCCGCATGGATTCTCACAGAGACTACTCCTGTGTCCGGGGTACATCGAGCACCCAGACTGAGACAGCTCATACTCCTGGAGACTCCTTCTTGTGCCTGGACTCCTTGTCCAGACTAAGCGAGCTCTCTAACTGTGTTCGCAGACACCTACTTCTGGTCTCCTAATTAACAGCTGAATGGTTTCAGGCCTGAGCTGCAAGTGTGTACTGAATGTAAGGTGTAGTGACCTTTCTCTACCACTAGGTTTACAAAGCCACACATTTCCCTTATACCATACAGCACAGTACCTAGGTGAAATGTACACCCCATTCGACACATATTCCTTCACTGTCTCACACAGCGTTCATAGTGCCTCCATCTGAATCATCATTAGGAATCTTCTGCCGGGGTTTCCGTCTGAGTCACGTATTTCAGAGATTTACACAGAAACTCTGGTGTAAGCGCTCAGCACAGCACGCAGGATAAATGTCCGCCAAGCCTTACTGCGATCTTTGGGAGGCAGAATGAACAAATCAACAGCAAGTGAAGAATTTGTTTTATTTATTTTTTACGCCGTTCCTCCTGCATTATAAGTGATTAGACGACTTTATTCTTCAGGTTGGTGCGATTACAGCGATATCAGTTTTATATTAGGTTTAAATGTTTGGCTGCTGTCACATACTAAAAACTGCTTTTTATAGCAAAAATGCATTGCCATATTTCTGCTGACAGGGTCATCTGTGGGCTTGTTTTTTGTGGGATGAGTTGACATTTTAATTGGTACCATTTTCGGGGTCATGACATATTTTGATTGCTTTCTATTCCGATTTTTGGGAGGTAGAATGAATAAAAACCAGCAATTCAGGAATTATTATTTGGGCTTTTTTTTGTGTCATTCTGCATATGCTAAAATTGATAATGCAGCTTTATTCTTCAGGTCAGTATGACTACAGCGATACCACATTTATATAGTTTATTTATGTTTTGGCGCTTTTACACAATAAAAAAACATTTTATAGAAAAAGTTATTATTTTTGCATTGCTTTATTCTGAGAGCTATAACTTTATAATTTTTTGGCTGATGGAGCTGTATGGCTATGACGGTTTCAGCAATATTTTTATTTATATTTGTCTTTTTGATCTCATTTAACCCCTTCACGACATGCGCCGTACATGTACTGTCTGAGGGCACCGCGAGCATGAGAAAGTTCTCCAGCTCGTAGTCCTGTCTGACAGGTTCTGCGAGTACACAGCCAATGAACTCACTTCACCTATGAGACGTCAGCGCTGACGTCAGTCGGCACCGCGAGCAGGAGAACTTTCTCACGCTCGGGTGCCCTCAGACAGTACAGTGCTCAGTGTCTACTGGATGACAGGCTGCATGGTCGCATCATGCATCCATGCAGCCTGCCAACGAGCTGTAGCAGAGGTAGGCCTGTTGTGGGACAAATGGATTAAAAGCATCTCTGCAGAAAGGTGAGGAATATATATTTTTTACCTCTTTTGCTGATGACGAGGGCATCAGGGGAATGGGCGAGGTCGTAACTATGGTTTAATTTAGATTATTAAAGGAGTCTGTATCTTTCTTTTAATTAAAGGACTTTTTTCTGGGTGTCTGTGTTTTCTTAAAATGTGACTATGGGGTTAGTAAAGGAAGCATCTTATTGACGCCTCTCTATTACTAACCTCGGGGCTTGATGTCATCTGACTGTCACGATTGGCTGCAGCCGCCGAGAAGCGGCCCAGCCCATAATCGCCCCCACGCTGATCGACCACCACGGCATGAGGCGGGCGTCCCCGGGGACTCAATATGGACCCTCCATACCGAAGAGGGGGACCCGGGCCTACCCGAACTAGGGAAGGGCAGAGACCGGGATTCTGTGGCAGCAGAGCATGTGGACAAGGAAGAGACACGTAGAACTTGATTACACCGCACAATTTCAGGTATAGAGGAAGTAAAGTTTGCAAAAATAATAAAGTAAAGACACAGTGCATAAATCAAACATGACTATGCCAGGCTCCCGATTCCACACCTCCCAGAAGGGTACCACCCAGAGGACCCCAAGGCACCAACGGATCACCACGGCACACATAGGTGGGACATCAGGATACACAAGGTCATCAGGACGCAGGCAAAACATCAGGGTACATGAGGTCATCAGGACGCAGACAGGACACACGAGGACATCAGGATCACGAACTCAGGAACACGAACTGGACCTCAGGAACATGGACTGGATCTCAGGAACATGGACTGGATCTCAGGAACATGGAATCAGGAACACGGACCGGACAACAGGAACACGGAATCAGGAACACGGACTGGACATCAGGAACACGGACACAGGAACATGGAATCAGGAACATGGACCGAACATCAGGAACACGGACACAGGAACATGGAATCAGGAACACGGACTGGACATCAGGAACATGGATTGGATCTCAGGAACATCAAAACACTGGCATCGGACTCCGGACATCTGGCAACGATCGACAGGTTCCGGACATTGGCCTGCGGACATCAGGCTCCGGACATGAGGCCGCAGTATCAGGCTCAGGACATCTGGCAACGATCGGCAGGCTCCGGGCATCAGGCAGGGAAGGATAGGATCTGGACATCTGGAAGTGGTCCTCAGACATCGGAAATCAGGCCGTGGTCATCAGGCTCCGGGCAAGAGGCCACGGTCATTGAACTCCGGACATCTGGCAGCGACCTAAAAAGGAACCCAAGCGGTCTGGTGCAAGCCCACCGGGTTGAACAGGAGCCGGCTGGGGATAGCACCGAATAACAAGCTGAGCACAGAGTAGCAGAAACTCAGCAGACACACGGCACTCCTACTTCCAAGATGAACCCAGGTTATATCACAGAAAGTCAGTTAGCAAAGAGTCACAGTCATGGGGGAACAGGGTTCAGGACACAGAAGGACTTCCAGGAACATAACTCAGCAGACACAGTTCAGACAGAGTCAGGCACAGGACAGGTACAGGATCAAGGATTCAAGCCTGGATATACCGCCTCCAGGACAGGCACAGGAACAGGACCAAACAAGAATCAAAGCAAGGACTTTGGTACCAAAACATAAACAGGAGAGGTGTAGGATACAGTTCAGACAGGGTCAGGTACAGGATCAAGGATTGAGGCCTGGATATACCGTCTCCAGGACAGGTGCAGGAACAGGACCAAACAGGAATCAAGGCAAGGACCTTGGCACCAAAACATAGACTGGAGAGGTGCAGGAACACACAACACACATGGCAAGATTCAGACGCTCTGTGAGTAGCTAAGGCCCTGCCCATAGGGCAGGGAGCCTTTATATAGGAGCTGCCCCTCAGCAATTTGCTGGGGACAGCATTTCAAGTACACACACTAACCCTGATAAAAGCAGGGGAGGTGTGGCCACGCATGCCCTTAGCAGAATCAGAAACCATTACACACAATCAGTGAAGGAACTGAGGCTCAGGGCACCTGGCAGCGGCTGCATGCCCAGACACACGTGGAAAGTCATGCACCAGCTGCAAATGACCTCGCAACCCGCAGACAGCTTCCACAGTGGCAACCAGGGACCGCACATGTGGATGGTCATGCAGCAAAGCAAAGACCTAACACCACATGAACAGCTACGCAGCAGAGCAGGGAACTGAGCAGGCGCCCTTCAGGTAACTGCCAATAGTATCCCAGCTCAATTAGGAGTAAAGGAGCAAAGGGTTTAAAGCAAAGACATGCATTGTCACGCCGACAACCAAGTACAGACAGAACAGCGTGACACTGACAATACAAAGGTGACATCAACCCCCCAACTAGAGCTGATGTTTTTAGCCTGGGGGGCCAATATCCATAGCCCCTTCCTAGGCTATTAATATCAGCCTGCAGCTGTCTGCATAGCTTTTGTTGGTTATTAATTATAGGAGGACCTATGTAATTTTTTTTGGGGGGTCCCCCATTTTAATAGCCAGTAAAGGCTAATTATACAGCTCTGAGCTGATATTAATAGCCTGGGAAGCTCCATGGGTATTATCCCCTTCCCAGGCTATAAACATCAGCCCCAGCCATTGGCTTTTCCTCTGCTGGTTACGAAAATTGCACGGGAGCCCAAGTCATTTTTTTTCCGAAAAATAATCTTTTATTAATTAAATACATGTACAGTTAGCTGCGCACACACTGTACTGATTGTATTCGTCACTGACATCTATATATCTACCTATTCTATTTGTATTCACTGTGTATAATCCATGTCTTCTATCCGGTCAGCTCCTGCAGTAGTTTTACAGTACACGGCAGATGAATTGCCGGCTTTTCTTGTATCTATCTATGCAATATAAATGTATATATATATATATATATATATATGTGTGTGTGCCACTGACATCTAGAGTATATATCTATGTATTCTATATGTATATATCTATTCTATGTATTCTATTCTAACCTGTCAGTGTGATTGTACTGTACACAGTACATGAATAACCGGCTTTTCAAAGGACACCGGTGCGTAAAAAAATCGGACAGCACTCGCATGGTCTGAGTGCTATGTGATTTTTTTTCTTGCACCCATAGGCTTGCATCGGTGAGTGTCGGCCGAGTCTTGGTGCCAGTCGCAGCATGCTGTGATTTTACATGCACGCTGAATATGTCCGAGAAAATAAATGGTGATGTGAGCTGCCCCATATGTTAACACTGGGCGGAGAGCTAGGTGATGTTTTCTCGCATAGCACACGGCCGTATTCTACGGTAGTGTGACGCCGGCCTATGGAGTGTTTTCCTAGCAGAAAACACCTGTAGAACTACCTCGTCACTTCTTTTAAATGCTGGCTGGATTGGAAGGCCAGAAGTGTTTAAAAGATGCTCAAAAGCCTGAAAAATATAAACAAGCTGTTTTTGCATAGGAATAAATATACTTTTTCCTGAGTTTGTAAGAGCGATTTGCTCAAAAAATGCTGTAAAAAGACAGTGTGAACATACTGCTCAATCAGACTTCATTTCTGGGCCAGGCGTGTCCCAAATAAACTATGTCCTCTTCTGTACAAAACTTCCTTTGTTATTATACAGATTCCTTAGCTGCCCTATCGGGTAACGCAGGATAGCTGAGACGGGAAGTAACACGGCATATGCCTATAAATATCCGTGATGTTGTCTCTGCGGAGGTGAGCTCTTTAATATAAAAATAAACCATCATATGACGTTGATTCCCTTGCTCATTGGTGGAAATGATGTAGACCCCAATGGGTTAAAGAATGACCTCAGCCCAGACTCCCTTTCGCTGTTTGCGTATACAGAAAGTTACCCTGACAACTATGCAAATGAAGGAATCGCAGAACATCATAGTGAACCAATCTCAGTACAAAAAAGTGTCATCATGTGTGAGGAAAGGCATATAAGAGAAAGAAGGCTGTGGCATTGCTCAGTATGGCATGAGAATGCAGAAGACGAAGTGCTTCAAGAATTAACCCTTCAATCCGATCAGTGAGGAGTAACAACAGAAGGCCCAACAGAAGAGAACATATTACAGTGCCATCACTTGAAGGCAAGGACATCCAACTAGATTCCAAGAACCTGAAGTTTGAAGGATATTGGACTGTCGAGAAGATATCCCATATGGACTTAAGTATACTGTGTGAGCAGAACCTGAAACCACGAGCATTGCTAGACTTCTTAATGCTTTCTAACAAG
The DNA here is from genome assembly GCA_033576555.1 of Oophaga sylvatica. Taxonomy (NCBI): domain Eukaryota; kingdom Metazoa; phylum Chordata; class Amphibia; order Anura; family Dendrobatidae; genus Oophaga; species Oophaga sylvatica. The sequence continues at coordinate 363,867,970 of JARQOD010000001.1, read as the reverse complement.
GGAATACTGACGCCAACTTGTATCACATTGCACCAGTGGATATGGAAATGCCTTTTTACCATGATGATTTATTGAATGTGTGTCGGGGTTCCATCTGTCATTCTCCTATTGCATGCAAGATGATGAAAAAGGATATGAATCTCAACATTAATGATGAAATGCTGTCATATGAAAAGCCTCACCATCTTGAGGGAAATGAACTAATAAACCTTATCGACATGGGCCTTAAGACCTTAACCTCACTTGATCTCGACAGACGTATCCAGTCCAACAGTGTGGGTACTGCACATTTCACAAGTAGCCATTGTTTGTATCCGAAGATGCCCGACATGGAGCAGGGATTCTCTAATGGATTTGTGCTGCCACTTGGGGACCCACATAAGCAAAGCCAACTGAACAACAGTATGAAAATGAGCTCAGTATCTACTGGTGATCCGGTTCATCCCCCTGAGCCCTCACACACCTCAGTTTATGTCAATTTTAACAATTATGGTAATGAAGCCGTGGGCACCACAACAAGCTACAATACAGATCCTGTCTTTTACCCAATTCTGCCAACTACCATGGAAGAACTGTCCGCCTATCCTACACAAAGACTTCACGCAGTGAAAGATGAACTTCAAATAGTCCCAGAGATGACTAGTTTCGGAGACAGCCCTCCATTATCACCCATAAACATGGACAACCAGGAGAGAATCAAAGCAGAAAGAAAGAAGCTCAGAAACAGAATAGCAGCTACCAAATGCAGAAAAAGAAAACTAGAGCGGATCTCAAGGTTAGAAGACAAAGTTAAGAATCTTAAAATACAAAACACGGATCTAGCGTCCACTGCTAGTATCCTAAAGGAGCAGGTGGCAGAACTTAAACAGAAGGTGATGAGCCATGTCAACAGTGGCTGCCAGCTTGTGCCTTACCATGCCCAAGCATACTGAGGCCTACAAGGTGAGGATAAAATGTGCTTCATCTTGGCTCTATTACTATCCCCAAACAATAGATGAATATGTTTTATTATCACACGGATACTGTCCTGTTTGTAGCAACATTGTATTATATTTGTTATAACCATTGTTTCGTATTCTGTACAGCATGGGTCAGGATGTTCTGTTCACACTTCCCTTAGGACTCTTTGCACTTTCCAATGTTTTATCTTTCAGCATCAGTTATGCCATATGGCCTCTAAAGAGCAGACATTCTAACCTCTTCTATTATTCTAGCTAAAAACGTTATAGCTTAAATGTAAAATTCTCATACAAATATAGTATGCTAATGCTAATAATGTTAGGAGCAGGCCACTTTTCTTAACCCTGTGCATGAAGATGCTGCTGCTGCAAGCAGCCCCACAGGTAGCCAGACACCGCAGATAGCCATTGGGGTAAACATGAGTTCATCAGACAGTTATTCCTCCTGTACTGACCATACACATCAACAAACTGGGGAGAAGGAACTAGTCTGTGGATTTAAAGGGATGCAAGACAGGACTACTTTCTTAAAATATGAGCAAATTCAAGAAGTTGGAGCTGCACCTTTCAGACATTTATGGCATATCTGGTGGCAATGCCAGAGATTTCTGAGATGGGAATGCTCCTTTACACTCTGACCAACCTATCAGTTGTATTATGGCACCCCAACAAATCTGCAGGGTTCTACTATATATCTATATGCTGTTGATGACACACAGTGTTTAATATGAAACAAAGCAACGCTTCATCAGACACAGTCAAATGGAGGCATTGTCTCCTCGCTTCTACTGTAGGTAGAATAACTCTGTAAGGTAGTCGTACAGAGATACCAGAATGCGTCCCACAGAGACAAAGCATAGACCTTAGGCCAAGTTCACACCACATTTGGGCCATCTGCTTTACAGATACATTCAGAAATAAAGTAAACTGTTAAAGAGTATGTTTATGTATCCAACCAAGTTCAACTATATAAAAAAAGTTTAGTAATTTTTGTTGCTGCTGTAGCACCATACACTTTTCAGTAGTCAATAATTGTTTTCAGACAAGACACTATATGGTCATGTTCCCAAGTAGCATAAATGCTGCATTTTCTATGCTGTATTTAATTGCACAGAAAATACGCTGTATTTAAAAATTCAAGCCAAGTGAATATGATTCCATGAAAACTGATGCTCATTGTGTGTTTAAAGATGATGTTCAACTATTTGGTGCATTTTCCCCTTTAGTATATGTGCAGACGTTGCAGAATCTGCTGTGGAATTTGCAGCGCAGATTTTGCTAAATCCGCAGGTAAAATGACCTGCGTTTTACCTGCGGATTTAGTCCGGATTTTCCGCGTTTTTTGTGCGGATTTCCCTTGCGTTTTGAGACCTGCGGATTCCTATTTAGAGCAGGTCTCAAAACGCTGCGGAACTGCACAAAAGAAGTGGCATGCTGCGGATTTAAATCCGCGCAGAAAAATCCACAGCATGTGCACTGCGTTTTTTATTTCCATTGAATATAATGCTACTGTACATCACTTGCAGTTCTGCTGCGGATCTGCAGCGGCAAATTCGCTGCAGATCCGCAGCAGATTCCGCAACGTCTGCACAGACCCTTAGGCTTCTTTTCATAAAAAATGCATGTAAAAAAGCAATAGCATTTGTAAGTGCAGAATCTCAGACTTTTTTTTAACTAAAAAACACTGGTGAAATCTGCATCAGAAGTACAAAGGGGAAAAACACATAGAGCAGGGAAAATAAGTATTTGATACTCTGCCGATTTTGCAAGTTTTCTCTCCTACATAGAATGGAGAGGTCTGTAATTTTATTGTAGGTACACTTCACCTGTGAGAGAAAGAATTTACAAATAAAAACCAGAAATAACATTGTATGATTTTTACATAATTAATTAGCATTTTATTGCATGAAATAAGTATTTGATACAGTAGAAAAACAGAGCTTAATATTTAGTAGACAAATCTTTGTTTGTAATTACAGAGGTCAAACGTTTCCTGTAGTTCTAGACCAAGTTTGCACACACTGCAGCAGAGATTATGGTCCACTCCTCCATACAGAGCTTCTCCAGATCTTTCAGAGTATGTGCACACGGTCAGTAAACGCTGTAGGTTGGATGCTGTGTACTTGCGCAGCGTTCAACCCGTAGCATCCAGATGTTACAGCATAGTGGATGGGATTTCAAGAAATCCCATGTCCACTATGAGTCTAGAGATGCCCGTGGCTCACCCGTGGAAAAGGACATGCAACGCGTTTTTCCAGACTGCAGCATGTCTATTTATCTCCTAGAGACGCAAGTCTCCTCAAGATAAATTTCATCTGTACAATGTATTGGAGGTGGTGATTCAGCTCGGTTCAATGAACACATGCAGAATCACCTGTGTTCAATAGCCAGCAGCGCTTTGGATGCAGTGGACATGTGCTACGTCCAAAGTGCTCTCAATTACTCAACGTCTGCACATACTCTCAGGTTTCGGGGCTGTTGTTGGGCAACATTGAGTTTCAGCTTCCGCCAAAGATTTTCTATTGGGCTCAGGTCTGGAGACTGGTTAGATCGCTCCTGGACCTTGAAATGCATCTTATGGAGCCTCTCCTTAGTTGCCATGGCTGTGTGTTTCGGGTCATTGTCATGCTGGAAGACTCAGCCACGGCCCATATTCAATACAGTGCAGTCGTCCTGTCCCCTTTGCAGAAAAACACCCCCAAAGTATCAGGTTTCCCCACCATGCTTTATGGTTGGGATGGTGTTCTGGGAGATGTACTCATCCTTCTTCCTCCAAACACAGCGAGATGAGTTGATACCAAAAAGCTTTATTTGGTCACATCTGACCCACATGACCTTCTCCCATGCCTCCTCTGGATCATCCAGATGGTCATTAACGAACTTCAAACGGGCCCAGATGTGTGCTAACGTGAGCATGTGCACCTTGTGTGCCCTGCAGAATTTTAACCTATGATGGCATAGTGTGTTACTAACGACAATGTTTGAAACTGTGGTCCCAGCTCTCTTCAGGTCATTGACCAGGTTCTCCAGTGTAGTTCTGGACTAATTTCTTACCTTTCTCAGCAAAAAGGAAGAAATGAGGCTGAAAAGGAGTACTTCTGAGGATGGAGGAGGGGAAGGAAAACCAACAAAACACTTACATTAGATAGATATCTTGAATGTGGACAACTTTGTTAAAGCTCAGCCTACAACCTGGTCCAGACATCCTAACCAGGTGCTGTATTGTAAGACTGCTGAAAAAGCAAACAAAAAAAGAACGCCAGCCGAAGAGCAAGGTAGGTCCACACAGGGAGTTGAAGCACTGAAGCTCCAGTTACTTTGCAGGGGTGAGGAAGATTCCTATCCCCCCTTCTTCCAGGTCAGCCTCTCTTGCTTGCATACTGAACAATGCAGTGGAAGTTAAACCAATATACGGGAGTGATTGCCAATTCAGCAAGAGACTAATTTAATAGATAAAAAGACTTTTGCAGGTTTCCACTACATCAGGATATGCAAATAACTTTCTAACTGCTTTACATACTACAGCACATGGGTTCATGAAACGTCCTTCACAGGAAATGACATTGCTTCATTCTGTTTAGACAATACTCGTCTTTTAAAACATCTACTGTATATATATTATACAAAATAAAAAATAACAATAAAAAAAATTCTAATACTTTTTTTTAGATTTTTTTTCATTATTATTATTTTGTATAACACATATAGAAGTTTTAAAAGACAAGAGTATTGTTGAAACATAATGAAGATATGTCATTTCCTATGAGGGACATCTTAGGAAGCCATGTGTGTTAGAACTCTCCTGTTAGGTTTTTTCTATTTTGCTGGTCACATGACCTTTTTTGCCTATTTAATCCTGCTCCACTCTTCTGGCTTTGCTGGACTTCATTGTAATTTCAACTCTTAAGCTAGCCAGGTGCTTTGTTACCTTACTCAGTCAGTTTTGCTTGGTCTTCGGACCTCTATGTTCTATGTTGTTTTTTTTGTCTTTTACTGCTACAACTTCTGTTAGGAGGTATCCATCTTTCTCCCAGTCCCTAGTTCTTGTAGGGATCCCTATCTCGCATCTAAAGGTCTTCGTACAGACTAGCTGAGGACTTTAGCGGGTCTGATCGCAGGATCAGGTTCCCCGTTACATCGTAGGGATCTAGCTCAGTTCTATCATAGGGACAGATCTCCCTTCTTTCCTTAGTGCTTGTAGCAGAACTCAACAGTAAGTCCAGCCCAAAAATATCTCTAAGGAAAGATTTCCAGTTTCCATCATGGTGTCGGCTCAGGACTTGGCTCAACGCCTGCAGGGACTCTCTCTCGAGGTGACCGAGCTACAGCAACAAGTGAGTAGCTGTTCTGGAGCACATTTTGTGGAGCCAAAGGTACGTTTGCCTGATTTATTTTTTGGTGAACAACAAGATTTTTTTTCTTTTAAAAATGCTTGCTTGTTGTATTTTCGTTTGAGACCCAGATCCTCTGGTGATGAATCACAGCGCATAGGGTTCATAATGTCACTTTTGGGCAAAGAACCTCAGGAGTGGGCCTTTTCTCTACAACCTAGTGATCCATGCTTTAGATCAGTGGATAGTTTTTTTTCTGCTTTGGGGTTATTGTATGATGATCCTGATCGTGTCTCATCAGCTGAGACAGAATTTAGACGTTTGAGGCAGGGATCAGGTAATGTGGAAAAATATTGTACTCACTTCCGTCGGTGGTCTACTCAGGTGGGGTGGAACGATTCAGCTTTGAAAAGTTTATTTCTTGCAGGGCTAGGTGAAAGGGTTAAAGATTTGCTGATTGCTTATCCCACACCTGGTAACTTGCAGGAGGCTATGCAATTAGCTATACGGGTGGATAGGAGACTGCGTGCAAGGGTTAATGAGAGTAAATCCTCTGCCATGTCAGCTCCAAGTCTTGAGAGGGTCTGTACTGACATTGGAGAGCCGATGGAGATTGGAGCGATGGCACCTCGCTCTCAGGAAAAAGACCGCAGGTTTTCTGAAGGTTTGTGCTTTTATTGAGGCAGATCTGACCATTTCATTAAGAACTGTGTGCTTCGTATGAACAAATAAAAAAAAAAAGGTCATGTGACCAACAAAATAGAACTCTCCTGTTAGGTTTTTTCTATTTTGCTGGTCACATGACCTTTTTTGCCTATTTAATCCTGCTCTGCCCTTCTGGCTTTGCTGGACTTCATTGTAATTTCTACTCTTAAGCTAGCCAGGTGCTTTGCTACCTTACTCAGTCAGTTTTGCTTGGTCTTCGGACCTCTATGTTCTATGTTGTTTTCTTGTCTTTTACTGCTACAACTTCTGTTAGGAGGTGTCCATCTTTCTCCCAGTCCCTAGTTCTTGTAGGGATCCCTTCCTCGCATCTATAGGTCTTCGTACAGACTAGCGGAGGACTTTAGCGGGTCTGATCGCAGGATCAGGTTCCCCGTTACATCGTAGGGATATAGCTTAGTTCTATCGTAGGGACAGATCTCCCTTCTTTCCTTAGTGCTTGTAGCAGAACTCAACAATGTGCTGTAGTATGTAAAGCAGTTAGAAAGTTATTTGTCTATCCTGATGAAGGGGAAACCTGAAACCTGTAGATTTGGCTCAGTTTATTTGTTATTGGGTTATAAAGGTCTTTTTATTTATTACATTAATTCTGCGAGTCTCTTGCTGGTTTGGCAATCACTCTTGTATATGGTTTAACTTCCACTGCATTGATCTTTGTGCAAGCAGGTGAGGCTGACCTGGAAGAAGGGATAGGAGTCTTTGTCCCCCCTATGAAGTGGAGCTTCAATCCTTCCACTCCCCATGTGGCCATATCGTGCTCTTCAGCTGGCACTCCTTTTTTTGTTTGCTTTTACAGCTGTCTTACAATATGGCACCTGATTATGATGTCTGGACCAGGTAGCAGCAAGCTGATTGAGGTTTAACAAAATTGTCCACGAGGCGAGTTCTCGCATGGAGCCCCAGACCAAGAACGTTTGACAATTGTCTTGGGTTTCTTTCATTTTCTAATAATCGTTCCAACAGTTGTTGCCTTCTCACCAAGTTGCTTGCCTATTGTCCTGTAGCCTATCCCAGCCATGTGCAGGTCTACAATTTTGTCCCTGGTGTCCTTAGACAACTCTTTGGTCTTGGCCATGGTGGAGAGGTTGGAGTGTGATTTAGAGTGTGGACAGGTGTCTTTTATACAGGTAACAAGTTCAAACAGGTGCAATTAATACAATTAATGAGTGCAGAGTAGGAGGGCTTCTTAAAGAAAAACTAACAGGTCTGTGAGAGCCAGAATTCTTGCTGGATGATACGTGATCAATTACTTATTTCATGCAATAAAATGCAATTTAATTATGTAAAAATCATTCAATGTGATTTTCTGGTTTTTATTTTTAGATTCTGTCTCTCACAGGTGAAGTGTACCTACGATAAAAATTACAGACCTCTCCATTCTTTGTACGTGGGAACACTTGCAAAATCGGCATTGTATACTTATTTTCCCCACTGTAGCTATCTGCTCTAGTTATTGCCACATTTCTATTTCATATTTTGGTACAGAAACCTGCAGAAAAATGCAGCGGAAAAAAAGCTGCGTTTTTCACTTATGGGAATATGATGACCACTATTCTACATACGTCTATGGGTACTGCATTTTACATGTCTGCAAATCATGTTTTTTTGTATACTAATGTATTTGCCTAACATAGGACAAAAGCATAGTATGAACCTACCCTAACTAGTCACCATTCATACAGGGCAGTAGAACTTATTCACAATGGTCTAGTAAAAGTCTGACAAAGCTAAATCTTAGCTTTGCTGTAGACTAAGCTGGATATATACTTATGTTTGCAAGACATTATTTTTCTTAGTTATCCATTTTTGACTGCAGAGCTTGGTGGTATGGTTAAACTTAAAATATGAAGCACAGGCTTACTTCTACACGTATTGTAAAATGCTCTTTCTTACAATCAAGTTTTTTTGGTTGTGTCGGTATAACTGCAAACTGTCTGTATATTTTTATGCATTTTTTTAAAGTACATTCCAGTAAATTATTTATCTTAGCTCTATGCAATAAAGCTTGGTAGCTAAACAAACTGTGAGTCATATGCGTTCTTAATTCATTATTCTGAAATTTAAGAAACATCGTTCCAGCTCAAAGGGTTTGCAACAAGTGTGAAAGTTATCCCCTACCAACAGGATAGGGAACTTCCTAATTGTTGCTAGTTCAAGCCCTGAAACCACCTCCGAACTGGAGCTGATTAAGAAACTGCAAAGTTCTACATGTGCTGTTTAGCAGCTTATAATTGATGTTTTTGGATTACTCTACCATTGATAATCAGATCTTGCCATGAATAGTTCAAAAACATATAGTATATGTGCATAAAGCCTCCTTCAAATATTCTATTTAGTCTGTTTCAGCCATTTTTTAAGGTGTCTTTACATGCATTTTTTATTTTGTAACATTGTCTACAGGCATTTTCTTGATGCTTTTAAAGTTCTATAGTAGAGCTTCTGGAAAAAAAAACAGAAGGATGTAAAATTTTGAACATTGAACCCTACAAGTTAAAATGGACTAAACTCCAAACACTTTTTCAACATGTCATAAGCTCTTAGCACTGTAACAATCCAAGGTGTACTCATATCCTTGGAGACAAAGTCTTACTGCAAACTGCTTACTAATACAGCAGTCTGGTGGGGCAGAAGCTAAACCTGTACTTGAAGGAGAGCTGTTACATACATCATCATTGGAGTTGTTGCTGGCATCAATCCCAACCAGTCAGTCCTCTTAAAGGTAACTTGTCAACAGATTTTTGGTTCCTCATGACAGCACCATGATATAGGCAAAGAGACCGAATCCAACAATATATCACTTAGTTTGCTGGATTCAGCAGTTTTGACACAAAGTTTTTAGATTTAGCAATGCAGCAAAGCTGAGAAAGCTGCCCCTGCCCACACCAGGCTCTCTGGGTACATAGTCTATAGACAGTGAGCTGCTTATCTCTGAAGAGGCAGAGTCAGACAAGAGCCAGCTAGTCACAGCAATGATATTCACCAGGTGATAAAACATTCAGTCTAAGTAAACAACAGCACACAACCTGACATGTGTCACATGTTGAATTCAGATTACATAGCAAAAACCTGGTGACAGATTCCCTTTAATGCCACAGTTAATTGCATCTGCCGCATCTATATGGGTGACAGAGGGTGGGGACTCCTTCTGTTTAGCACCCCCATGCAATGGCCACTGGCTTGCCATCACCAGGAGCCTATTGTCACGATGTGACCGCAGCGGTGAGACACGACCCCACGAATGTTCGGTCAACGGACGGCACAACACACAAGGGAACCTTGGGGACACAATAACAGCGGTGGGCCCTGTCGATAGGGAATGGGGGAATGGACATCTCCTGCACTCCCCTGAGGATGTACCCTGATCCCCCTAGCATCCCTATACGTGTACTTTCACCCCGTCGCTGAGCAGGATACCTAGTCCCTCACTTGCCCTGCTCTAATCCCTAAATAGGGAGCTGGCAGGTGAGAGCTCTAGTCCCACCGCTGCATTAATACAACAAAAAGATAAAGACAGACAGACACCAAACAGACAGGCAGGGGTGAACCTAGCTTCTGTGCTGCCTGAGGCGAACTGCAAAACGGCGCCCCCCAATTCGAGCGAGGAAGGTTGCGGCGCGCACAGCGCGCTGCGGCAGATTTTAGGCCACGCCCGACCACACCCATTTCACAACTAGTCACACCCATGTCCACGCCCCGACCACACCCATTTAGCACTGGTGATCACACTGACTGGTACTGAGGGCACAGTGACTGGTACTATGGGCACACTGGTACTGAGTAAAAGAAAGAACAGAGAGAGAAAAAAGAAAACAGAAAGGAGAGAGAGAAAGAGGGGAAAGCAAGAAAGAACAGAGAGAAAGTAGAGAGAGAAATAAATAAACAAAGAAAGGGAAAAGAAAGAACAGAGAGAGAAAAGAACAGAGAGAGAAAGAACAGAGAGAAAGAAAGAGCAGAAAAAGAAAGAGGGACAGAAAAAAAGAACAGAGAGAAAAAAAGAAATTGGGGAAAGAAAGAACAAAGAGAGAAAGAAAGAACAGAGAGATAGAGAGAAAGATAGATGGGAAACAAAGAACAGAGAGAGAGAAAGAGAAATAAAGAAAACAGATAGAAAGAACAGAGAGAGAGAGAAAGAACAGAGAGAGAAAGAGAAAGAAGAACAGAGATAGAAAGAACAGAGAAAGAAAAAGAACAGAGAGAGAAAGAAAGATGGAAAGAAAAAAAACTACTGAATAATGGCCCCATATACTGCTGCATACAGTAAAATGGCCCCACATGATGCTCCATACTGAATAATGGCCCCACATAATGATGCATACAGTATAATGGCCCCATGATGCTCCATACTGAATAATGGCCCCATATACTTCTGCATACAGTATATTAGCCCCACATGATGCTCCATACTGAATAATGGCCCAATATACTGCTGCATACAGTATAATAGCCCCACATGATGCTCCATACTGAATAATGGCCCCATATACTGCTGCATACTGTATAATGGCCCTATATACTGCTGCATACAGTATAATGGCCCACATGATGCTTCATACTGATAATTGCCCCATATACTGCTGCAAACAGTATAATAGCCCCACATGATGCTCCATACTGAATAATGGCCCCATATACTGCTGCATACTGTATAATGGCCCCATATACTGCTGCATACAGTATAATAGCACCACATGATGCTCCATACTGAATGGCCCATATACTGCTGCATATTGTATAATGGCCCCATATACTGCTGCATACTGTATAACAGCCCACATGATGCTCCATACTGAATAATGGCCCCACATAATGATGCATACAGTATAATGGCCCCATATGATGCTCCATACTGAATAATGGCCCCATATACTGCTGCATACAGTATAATAGCCCCACATGATGCTCCATACTGAATAATGGCCCCATATACTGCTGCATACTGTATAATGGCCCAATATACTGCTGCATACAGTATAATAGCCCCACATGATGCTCCATACAGTATAATGGCCCCATATACTGCTGCATACTGTATAATGGCCCCATATACTGCTGCATACAGTATAATAGCCCCACATGATGCTCCATACTGAATAATGGCCCCATATACTGCTGCATACTGTATAATGGCCCCATATACTGCTGCATACAGTATAATAGCACCACATGATGCTCCATACTGAATGGCCCCATATACTGCTGCATATTGTATAATGGCCCCATATACTGCTGCATACTGTATAACACCCCACATGATGCTCCATACTGAATAATGGCCCCACATAATGATGCATACTGAATAATGGCCCCACATGATGCTCCATACTGAATAATGGCCCCATATACTGCTGCATACAGTATAATAGCCCCACATGATGCTCCAGACTGAATAATGGCCCCATATACTGCTGCATACTGAATAATGGCCCCATATACTGCTGCATACAGTATAATAGCCCCACATGATGCTCCATACTGAATAATGGCCCCATATACTGCTGCATACAGTATAATAGTCCCTTATGATGCTCCATACTGAATAATGGCCTTGCATAAAAAAAAAAAACTACTCACCTCTGCCCGTTCCAACGCTGATATCGCTTCCTCATCTATCACACACACACACACAGCGTCTCACACACACACACACATACATACATACACACAGCGTTACACACACACAGCGTTACACACACACAACAGCGTTACACACACACAACAGCGTCACCACACACCAAAACACACACACACACACACACACCGGCCAGACTCACCTCTCCATGATTCGGCAGCTTCCTTCTCACTTCCTCTCACACATTATGAGTTCTGCTCTGCCGCCCCCTGGCTGCCGCCGCCGCCGCCGCCTGAGACAACAGCTCAACTCGCCTCATTATAGCAGCAGACAGGGTAAACAAAAAAGGCAACACTTAGCTCCCTCTGCTGCAAAGCACCAAACAGCAGAGTAAAGGGTATGCCACACTAAACAACATCGCTAACGGGATCGCTAAAAAACGTCACTATTTAGCGATCCCGTTAGCGATGTTGTTGTGTGCGGCATCTGTCAGCTCCCTGCTGAGATCCTGCTGTGATCTCGCTCGTCGCTGACATCGTTCCGGACCCTATTTTATCGTCGGCGCTCCCGCTGGGTAAGTATTATCGCTGAGTGTGGCACCTTTTCTTAGCGATTTAGCGGTATTTTGTACCGCTAAAGTCGTTAAGGAGATCGCTAACCGCGATAGCGTCCTTAACAACATCGCTAAATGTGGCCGACACTAGCGATATTGTAAACGATCCCGCTAGCGATCTCATTAGTATGCGACGCTAACGAGATCGTTAGCGGGATCGTGTAGTGTGGCAGTACCTTAAGGCTCCTGACAAGTGAACTCAGCAAAGCACCACTGCACACAGAGAGCTCCATTCTGCAGCTTGGTCGCTGTAGAATGAACTAACACCGACAGCTGATGCATCAGGTGACCAATTGAGGGATGGTGGTGTGGAGCCCAGCTGTGACTGGATCCATATCTTCCAGAAGGATGCACTAACGGACGATCCCACTAGAGGTCACTATACGCACACACAATGCAGCTTTCCTAAAAAGACCATTAGAGGGAGCTGTGTTTAGGCATATATAAACTCAGTTTAGTTTCACTTTGCCTCAGAACTGAGAGAGAGCAGACGGTCTGAGAACAAGACAGCCTCAGATCAGAGAGAGCAGCCAGAGATCAGAACAGGATAGTCTCAGACAGAGACGGATCTCGGATCTCCTCAAGACACCAGAGGAGAGAAGTGCAGAGCTGTTCAGACAAGTTCAACCTGAAGTGGAGGTTGGTACAAGTGAAGAGTGAATCACTTTAGCCTAGCCAGAGCTGAATCTGAATTGTAGCTCATTAAGAAGCGTGCCAACGCTTAGAGAGCGGCGAAGAGGCAGCACACCAACTGCCAGTGTGTGTGATCTTAATAGGACCCAGATAGATCGAAGGCAAGTGGAAGTAGAAGGATCAGTGAGCATTAATAGCTCCCCTCAGCAACGAGTACCGGATGCCGGGTTCCGAGCCTATAAGGATCTCCACGACCTATTGGGAGAACCCCGGAGTTCCTGGAGGACTACAAGTCCCAGGAGTACCACAGTGTTGACACGTAACAGGATCAGGGAGAACGGAGTCGGCCTGATCAGCCATAAAAAGACCCTGTTCTGCCAGATAGAAGGTCCACCACCAAGTCAGCCAGGTACAGGACAGAGACTAAGCTAGACCTAGCTACACGCAGGTCAGGACTTGATTATACAACGACAGAGGACAGGAGGCCATATACCTATCAGTGGAGGAGTCCGGATGTGCATCCTTCGCCCTGCCGTGCTCCGGGGAGTACCTGCCATTGCTACAGTAAAGGTACCAAACTGACTTCTGTGTGTGTCTCCCTTATTGTCCCTGGCGGAGGGATCCCCATCTGTCCTGCAACCACATATTCCTATCTACCCTGGAAGGACACTGTCTTACTTGTAGAAGACCCACCATCTAGCTGCCAATACCATCCCTTCCAGAGTATGTACAGAGCAGCGCTGGTTCCCCCTGACCAGATACTACAAGTGGCGTCACGACAAACCATATAAACATTCCATCATCCCTGTAAATATCCCACATTACGGTGAGCGCCCAGGGCACGGACCGAGCTGTGCTACCCGTGACATCCCCCATAGACTTCCATGGGCTCGGTGCCGAGTACCCCTAAGCCCTGGTGCTGTGCGGCTCATCTAACTTGGCGTCACGAACAGGATTTCGTGCCTGCAGTAACGGAGTAACTTGTGCCCGTTGCCACCGGGTACTGTGTGCCTTGCAAAAAGACTTTTGTATATAGTGGTGAAGATTTCCCGCCATTTGCCGCCATTTACAGCGTCCCGGCGCGAAAACTAGTGGGCGTACCTGCAAAAGAGCGCTGAGTCCTGGACACGCCCCCAACGCTGACGCGGCGGCAGGTCCTGTGGAGAGCTCCAGTGAACGCTCTGACGTCAGAGCGCCAGCGACACAGGTCCTGTCTCCACCGCTGTGCCTGCAGAGCTGCAGCCTTCAGAGAAGGTAGGCTCCGATTAACTAGGGGGGCGCAGACATGTCGCAGCAGCAAGCCGACAGCGCGGCCCCGGCCGACGGCCCCAATGACTTACCAATTGGCGCTGCAGCGCAGGATGGAAATGTGGGCCCCTCACCTGGTCCTGTGGTCCCAATAGTACCGCTAACGCTGCCATACATGCCTGGAGCAAAGTGGCTCCCTCAGTACAGTGGCAAGCCAGACACCCTGCCCGGGTTCAAACGGAAAATATGCAGCATAATGGACATGTATCCTATGACAGAAAAGCAAAGAGCTGCAGTAGTAGTGGGACAATTAACTGGTGCTGCTGAGAGAGAAGTAGAGACTTGGACAGCTGCAGACCAGGAGTCAGTGCCTGCAATTTTTTAAAGCTACAGACCATCTTTGAGGACCGCACTGAAACAGATCTCCGAATGATGTTTTATCAATGTTCCCAGAAATCAGATGACAGCATTAGGGACTATGCTTGCCGGCTACAAGGGGCCCTGCGAGCTCTTAAACAAGTTAACCCTATAAGTGTCACAGACGAAAATAAAATGTTAAAGGAACAATTTGTACGGGGATTGAGGTCCCAAGCAGAAGGCAGGACTGTGCACTGGTGGTCCTTGGATCATCCTGATGCTACCTTTGATGCCCTTAAGGATATGGCTATAAAAGGACTGCGACCTCTGGAAACACCCGAGATGGCAACCCAGTGTCACCCGAGTGAAACCACCCTAAAGCCAGCAGTATACACCTTTTCCCCGCTGGTGGCGGAAGCCATAACGCAGGAGGCGCCCCCTACTGAGCTGGACTGTCTGCGCTCAGAAGTGCGCCAGCTGACCAAAAACCTTGCCACTGTAATGAGTGCCCTGCAATTGACGACGAAGGAGGAAGGAAAGATCTTGCTTGCTGACTGCCCGGAGGATGTCCCTTGGATGCGCCGGAGGAGAGGGAGGACGTCGCCCCACCGGAGGAGGCCAACGCCACCCCCAGGAAGGACCCGCGACCAGCATCATCCTCGCCGAGAGATCATCTGCTACCGCTGCCACAGGGAAGGTCACCCAGCACGTCTGTGTCCTTTAAACGAGCAAGTCCTGGGTCCGAGGGCCAAACCCCAGGAATAGACTCCTCAGGCCCCTCAGACTGGAACCGCAGGTTTGTGGGAGGAAGACCATACCTGTCCATCATACTGGACGGGATCGCAATCCCTGCCCTGCTGGATACTGGATCCCAGGTAACCATTATACCTGATGTTCTCTACAATAAGTACTGGTCCAGTGACAGTCTCCAACCCCCAAATCCTGACTTTGCCGTATACGCCTCTAATGGTCTCCCTCTTGAACTACGGGGGGCTAAAGATGTAGACGTGAAAGTGGGGAGAGTGGAGCTAAAGAATCAGGGACTTCTTGTAGTAAAGACTGTTAATGAAGAAAATGGGTTGAATGTGGTCTTAGGCACTAACATTATTAGTAACTGTTTGGAGGAGGTTGTGTTTTTACTCCAACAGCTTGCTGAAATCGCCAGACCAAAGCAAAGGGGAGAGATCCGGAAGGAGATTCGGACCCTGATGTGCCAGCAGCAAGTGAAACTGACCGGTGGTGAGATTGGTAATGTACGGGTAACAGACCCGAACCCCATTGTGATACCCCCCATGAGTGAAATGCTTATATGGTGTAGAGCAGCAATAGGTCTAAGAGGACGGGACTACCAAGCAGTAGTAGAGCCCCATTGTTCAGAGCACAGACCTACACTCTTAACTGCCAGAGGGGTAGTGGAGGTACATAATGGGAGGGTGCCAGTGCGTCTTCTCAACTGGGGAGAAGATGAAGTCAAATTACCACGTTATGCCACTGTTTTTTTAAGTTACATGCTGTGGATAATAACTCCATTCACCCAGCGGAGCCCTTAACCTCCCCACAACTAGTGGAGGATAACGGTCCGACCACCCAGGTGGAGGATTGGTGTCGGCAGCTCCATGTCGGGACGGACACCACTCCAGCCCACCAGAAACAAGGGGTATACCGAGTAGTTCAGGAGTATGCACAGGTGTTCAGCAAACACCCGCTCGACTTTGGGACAATAAAAGGGGTTCAACATCACATCCCCACAGGCAATAATCCTCCCATCAAAGAACGGTACAGGCCTATACCACCAGCACACTACCAAAAAGCCAAAGAGATGTTGCGTGATATGAAGGAAGCAGGGGTGATAAGGGATAGTTGCAGTCCCTGGGCAGCACCTCTAGTCCTAGTTAGGAAAAAGGATGGAAGCATGCGAATGTGTGTAGATTACAGACAAGTAAATCGCATTACACATAAAGATGCATACCCTTTACCACGCATTGAGGAATCTTTAGCTGCACTAAAAACTGCTAACTATTTCTCCACCCTTGACCTCACTAGTGGGTACTGGCAGGTAGATGTGGCTGAGGAGGATCGGGAGAAGACGCTTTCACCACCCCGATGGGACTCTGTGAGTTTGACAGAATGCCGTTTGGACTCAGCAGTGCCCCTGGCACGTTCCAGAGAGTGATGGAGAGCTGCCTGGGACATCTTAACTTTGAAACTGTGTTGCTGTACCTGGACGACGTCATAGTGTACTCCAAAATGTATGAAGATCACTTGAAGCACCTGGCGGAGGTATTTGAGTCACTGTCCAAATATGGGATGAAACTGAAGCCTTCAAAATGCCATCTGCTCAAACAGAAGGTACAGTATCTGGGACATATTGTCAGCTCAGAAGGAGTAGCGCCAGACCCTGAAAAGGTCACCGCCATCCAGAAATGGCCGGAGCCGAAAAATCTCAAGGAGGTGCGACAGTTCCTGGGACTGACAGGATACTACCGGAGGTTTGTGAAGGATTACACCAAGAAAGCAGCGCCTCTGCAAGACCTCCTGGTGGGACAGTCCCTCAAGAGCAGAAATTCTCCATTTCATTGGGGTAAAGAACAGGCAGAAGCATTCAAGGAAATGAAGGAGATCCTGACAGGCGATGAGATCCTAGCTTACCCTGACTACAGCCAGCCGTTCCTGCTGTATACTGATGCCAGCAATGAAGGATTGGGAGCAGTCCTCAGTCAGAAGCAAAATGGCCTGGAGAAAGTCATCGCCTATGCTAGCAGGAAGCTCCGCCCGACCGAAAGGAACCCAGAGAACTATAGCAGCTTCAAGTTGGAGTTCCTGGCACTGGTCTGGGCCATCACGGAGAGGTTTAAACACTACTTGGCCTCCAGCAAGTTCACTGCCTACACAGACAACAACCCCTTGACGCATCTTGAAACAGCTAAGCTGGGAGCCATGGAACAACGATGGATGGCTCGACTGTCAAATTATCAATTCACAATTAAGTACCGGGCGGGCCGCAAGAATGCCAATGCTGATGCCCTGTCCAGGATGCCTCATGAATCGACACTGAAGAGGAAGTGGATGATCTGGAAGAGATTGAACTACCTGCCTTTCACCGGAATGGGATGATCTATGAACAACAGGCCAGCAGGAGATCGCATGGTAAGACGTTGAATCCTTTACCTCACCACAGCTGGAAGGAGACGCAGGACAGCGATCCAGTGGTCAGCCGTATCAAGGAGCTGATAAAACAGGAAGGTTCCTCCTTGGAGAAAGACGCACCTATACCAGCAAGGCTGCTGTGGAACGAGAGAAGCCGGTTGTTCATCTACCGTGAGAAGCTGTGCAGGAGATACGTCGACCCAAGGACCCATGAGATGGTTTGGCAGATAGTAGTTCCCAAGGCAGACATCCAGATGGTGCTAGAAGCCTACCACGATCAAGCGGGACACTTTGGCTGGAAAAAGCTGGAGACCCTGTTGAAGTGTCGGTTCTACTGGGTAGGGATGCGCAGCTCCATCGAGAAGTGGTGCCGGAACTGTGGACCCTGTGGCCTCAGACGAAAAGACTACAGTAGTCAGAAGGCACCCCTGCAGCCCATCCAGACGACCCGTCCTTTGGAAATCGTGGCCCTGGACCATGTTAAGTTGTCACCCAGCCAGTCAGGATATTCCTATGCCCTGACTATGGTGGATCATTACTCCAAATTCCTGGTGGTCGCCCCTGTCAAAGATCTGACAGCAGAGACAGCAGCAAAGACCTTCCAAGCAAGTTTCTGCAGACCACACGGTTATCCTGAGCAAGTGCTAACTGATCAAGGCCCAGCCTTCGAGGCCAAATTATTCAAAGAGTTCTGCTACTTGTACGGGTGTAAGAAGATAAGAACAACACCGTACCACCCCCAAACCAATGGACTTTGTGAAAAGATGAATCACATCGTCATTGACTTACTGAAATCTGTACCACTGGAGGAAAGAAATCGGTGGCCAGACTTGCTACCTGACCTGGTAGACATGTACAACCATATACCGGTGAGTTCCACCAACTGCACCCCAGCCTATCTCATGCGGGCAAGACCAGGAAAGCTGCCCATGGATCTAGAGCTTGGAGTTGTAGAACCAGAAGCGGATGTAACTACTGGAGACTGGGACACAAACAGACAGGAACAGTACAGAAAAGTACAGGCCTGTGTTGAGGAAAGTCTCAATCGATTCAGGGATAAACAAGCAGATCGTTACAATAAAAGTGCGCCAGCTGAACTGTTGTGAATGGGTTTGAGATGAGTTCTGAGCAGAGGCTCCCTCTGGTGGTTACAAGCGGTACTAGTGAGGATTGTGAGGACTGGGAATCAGGTGTTACTGATTGGTCTTTTATAAGGGAGTCATTTTCCCATCAGGGTTGCCGGTGATCAATTGTTCTGGTCTGAATCCTTCTTTCCAGTTTCCCTTGTAGCCTGCTGTGTCGTGTCTGCATCTCCTGCTATCAGATAAGACAATTTCTTATTTTGTGTTTTTGCTATATTTTTGCATTTTGTCCTGCACTTCTTTGGGGCCTTCTGGGTCCCCTCCGGGGGCTTTTGCCCTCTCAGTTTAGTCCAGCCACTGTGTTTTGTACTTTTGCTTTTTCCAGTTTTTTTTCAGTGGCTGCTGGTTTGTTTTTGTTACACCAGAGAACTAATTTAGGTGGTAGAGGTCGTGTGATCTCAGGTGATTTTGAAATTAGTAGAGTTGGTGTTTTTTCAGGGTTTTCTGGGATTGCAGTAAGTACCCTTCCTATCCTTTTCTATTTAGATAGTTTGGGCCCCAGCGTTTGCTCATACTATTTTCTTTCTGTGTCAGTATTTCCTCTTGTCTAACCGCCATTACATGTTTGGGGGCTTTCTATTATCTTTGGGGTTCTGCTCCGGGGCAGATAGCTTTCCTATTTCTATCTTTAGGTGTAGTTAGTTTCTCAGGCTGTGACGAGGCGTCTAGGACCAACGTAGGAACGCTCCACGGCTGCCTCTAGTTGTGGTGGTTAGTCAGGGTACTGCAATCTCATAGATTCCAACTGCTCTGGTGTATTTCCTTTTTTACCTGCACTCCTCAGCTACCGTAACATAACAGTATCACCGGCCATAAAAATTGTATGGTACTCACAGAAGGGAAAAAATATTTTGAAGGAAGAAAAGTTGTCAGAGATATTTTTCTGTTTGTTGCATTTTTTTTTTTTTCCCTCTGTATCTCTGGGTGCTGGGGAGGATCTTTTCTCCCAATGGAGTTTGCACAGTTGTCTGGCCGTGTGGATCAGCTTGCCACTGAGGTTCGGAGTATTGCTATCTATCTTGCTGGGTTGCCTGTTGTGGAACCTAGGTTTCCCATGCCAGATTTGTTTTTAGGGGATCGAGCTAAGTTTCAGAATTTCAAAATAATTGTAAATTGTTTCTTGCCTTAAAATCTAAGTCCTCAGGAAACGCAGCGCAGCAGGTTCAAATTATCATCTCTCTCCTGCGCGGCGATCCTCAGGATTGGGCTTTTTCCCTGATACCTGGGGATCCTGTTTTGAGTGATGTTGATGCATTTTTTCAGGCTTTGGGGTTATTGTACGATGAGCCTAATGTCACTGATCAAGCTGAAAAAACCTTGTTGGCATTAAATCAGGGGCTTGATGACGCTGAGTTATACTGTCAGAGATTCCGTAGGTGGGCAGTCCTGACCAAATGGAATGACGACGCTTTGGCGGCCCTTTTCCGGAAGGGTCTGTCGGATAATGTAAAGGATGTTATGGTGGGATTCCCTGTCCCCTCTAGTCTCAATGATTCTATGTCATTAGCGATTCAAATTGACAGACGTTTGCGTGAGCGGAGAAGTATGCGTGGAGTGGTGTTGCCTTGTGAGCCAGCTGCTGAGCCCATGCAGTGTGATGGAGTGGTGTCTGGGGCACAGCGTCATGAGTTTCGAAAGCGCAATGGGTTATGTTTCTACTGTGGTGATGCCTCTCATGCTATTTCAGTCTGCCCTAAGCGGGGAAGACGTTTTGCACGCTCAGTTGTCTTGGGGTAGTGTTCAGACTAAGTTTTTATTAACTGTCACTCTGATATGCTCTCTGTCCTCATTTTCTGCTCAGGCTTTCGTTGATTCTGGAGCAGCTATTAACCTGATGGATTATGATTTTGCTAAACGTTGTGGGTTTCCCTTGATACCCCTACAGAAGTCTATTCCTTTACTGGGGATCGATTCTACCCCTTTGGCTGAGAATAAACCCCAGTTTTCTACTCAGGTGATAATGAGGGTTGAACCTGATCACCAGGAGTGCTGCAGATTTTTGGTTCTATATAACCTGCATGACATTATAGTGCTGGGTTTCCCTTGGTTACAGTCTCATAATCCTGTTTTGGATTGGAAATCTGTGTCTGTAACCAGTTGGGGCTGCCAATGTGTTAATACCAACACTCCTGTTTTTTCTGCCTCCCCCCAGGCTCAGGATGTTCCTGACTTTTTGTTTGATTTTTCTGATGTGTTTAGCGAAAGTAAATCTGCATCCTTACCTCCCCATAGGAGCTATGACTGCGCTATTGAATTAGTGCCAGGTAGTAAATTCCCTAAAGGTCGCCTTTTTAACTTGTCTGTACCTGAACATGACGCTATGCGGTCTTATATCAAGGAATCATTGGAGAAGGGTCATATCAGACCATCCTCTTCACCCTTAGGTGCCGGTTTTTTCTTTGTGGCCAAAAAAGATGGTTCATTAAGGCCGTGTATTGATTATCGTCTCTTGAACAATATTACTGTGAAATATCAATACCCGTTACCCTTGATTTCTGACCTGTTTTCCAGGGTGAAAAACGCTACTTGGTTTACCAAGCTTGACCTCAGGGGGCGTATAACCTTATTCGCATTAAGCACGGGGATGAATGGAAGACGGCATTCAATACCCCTGAAGGGCATTTTGAGTACCTTGTGATGCCCTTTGGGCTCACTAATGCTCCTTCCGTCTTCCAGTCCTTCATGAATGACATTTTCAGGGATTTTGTGGACAAGTTTCTGATTGTTTATTTGGATGATATCTTGATTTTTTCTAATGACTGGGACTCTCATGTGAAACATGTTCGAACTGTATTCCAGATTTTGAGAGAGAATGCTCTGTATGTGAAGGGATCAAAGTGTCTTTTTGGCGTACAGAAGATCTCATTTCTGGGATTCATTTTGTCCCCATCTGTTATTGAAATGGACCCGGTCAAGGTTCAGGCCATCTGTGATTGGGTCCAACCTACTTCATTAAAGGCTCTTCAGAGATTTTTGGGTTTTGCCAATTTTTATCGTAAATTTATTGGTAATTTCTCGGTTATTGTTAAACCATTAACTGATTTGACCAGAAAGGGTTCTGATGTGGTGAATTGGCCTCCTGAGGCAGTCTCTGCGTTTCAGGAACTTAAGCAGAGATTCACTTCTGCTCCTGTTCTACGGCAGCCTGATGTTTCTCTGCCATTTCAGGTGGAGGTTGATGCCTCTGAAATTGGGGCAGGTGCCGTTTTGTCCCAAAAAGATCCAGAGACCTCTAAAAGTAACCCTTGTGCCTTTTTCTCTCGAAAATTTTCTCCTACTGAACGTAATTATGACGTGGGTAATCGGGAGTTATTGGCCATGAAGTGGGCTTTTGAAGAGTGGAGACATTGGCTGGAGGGAGCCAAACATCAGGTGGTGGTCCTTACGGACCATAAGAATCTGGTCTATCTGGAATCTGCCAAGCGACTCAATCCTAGACAGGCCAGGTGGGCCTTGTTTTTCACACGTTTTAATTTTGTGGTTTCCTTTCTTCCTGGCACTAAGAATGTTAAGGCGGATGCCCTCTCGAGGAGTTTCCTTGTGGACTCTCCTGAGCTATCTGATCCCTCTGTTATTTTGAAGGAGGGTGTAGTTCTTTCCGCCATCTCGCCCAATTTGAGACTTGCTCTGGAGGGGTGTCAGGAGGATAGGCCCGAGCGCTGCCCTGTTGGAAAATTGTTTGTCCCGGACCAATGGAAAAAGAGTGTGATGTCTGAGATTCATTGTTCCGCATTGGCTGGGCATCCCGGAATTTTTGGTACCAGAGACTTGGTTAGTCGGTCCTTTTGGTGGCCTACCTTGTCTCGCGATGTCAGGGAATTTGTGCAGTCCTGCGGGACTTGCTCTCGCTCCAAGCCTTGCTCTCGCTCTAGTGGTTTGTTGATGCCATTGCCTGTGCCCAAGAGACCATGGACCCATATCTCTATGGATTTCATTTCCGATCTTCCTGTTTCTCAGAGAATGACCACCATCTGGGTAATTTGTGATAGGTTTTCCAAAATGATACATCTTGTGCCATTACCTAAGTTGCCTTCCTCCTCTGAATTGGTGCCATTGTTCCTTCAGCACGTGGTTCGTTTACACGGCATTCCTGAGAACATTGTGTCTGACAGAGGAGTCCAGTTTGTTTCCAGATTTTGGAGGACTTTTTGTTCTAAACTGGGTGTTCAATTGTCTTTCTCCTCGGCATTTCATCCTCAGACCAATGGTCAAACTGAGAGAACAAACCAGACATTGGAGACTTATCTAAGATGCTTTGTGTCTGCTGATCAGGATGACTGGGTCTCTTTTTTGCCTTTGGCTGAGTTTGCTCTTAATAATAGGGCTAGCTCTGCCACTTTGATGTCTCCGTTTTTCTGTAATTCTGGGTTTCACCCTCGATTTTCTTCAGGACAGACGGAGGCTTCTGTCTGTCCAGGTGTTGACTCTGTTGTTGAGCGTATGCAGCAGATTTGGGACCAGGTAGTGGAGAGGTTGTCCCTCTCTCAGGAGAAGGCCCAGCGGTTTGCTAACCGGCATAGGACTGATGGTCCTCGGTTTAAAGTGGGGGACTTGGTCTGGTTGTCCTCAAAGAATATTCCTATGAGAGTAGCATCTCCTAAATTTAAACCTAGGTTCATTGGACCTTATAAGATCATGGAGATTATTAATCCTGTTTCTTTTCGTTTGCTTCTTCCAGGGACATTTAAGATCCATAACGTGTTCCACAAGTCCTTGTTGAAGAGGTTTGTTGAGCCAGTGGTTCCTGCTGCTGTGCCTCCTGACCCTGTTTTGGTTGAGGGCAATCTGGAGTATGTGGTTGAGAAAATATTGGATTCTCGTTTTTCTAGACGAAGACTCCAGTATTTGGTTAAATGGAGAGGTTATGGTCAGGAAGACAATTCTTGGGTGTTTGCTTCGGACATCCATGCTAGGAGACTTATCCGTGCGTATCATAGAACTCATCCTGACCGACCTGGTTGCTCAAATGAGGGTTCGGTGACCCCTCCTCAAGGGGGGGGTACTGTTGTGAATGGGTTTGAGATGAGTTCTGAGCAGAGGCTCCCTCTGGTGGTTACAAGCGGTACTAGTGAGGATTGTGAGGACTGGGAATCAGGTGTTACTGATTGGTCTTTTATAAGGGAGTCATTTTCCCATCAGGGTTGCCGGTGATCAATTGTTCTGGTCTGAATCCTTCTTTCCAGTTTCCCTTGTAGCCTGCTGTGTCGTGTCTGCATCTCCTGCTATCAGATAAGACAATTTCTTATTTTGTGTTTTTGCTATATTTTTGCATTTTGTCCTGCACTTCTTTGGGGGCCTTCTGGGTCCCCTCCGGGGGCTTTTGCCCTCTCAGTTTAGTCCAGCCACTGTGTTTTGTACTTTTGCTTTTTCCAGTTTTTTTTCAGTGGCTGCTGTTTTGTTTTTGTTACACCAGAGAACTAATTTAGGTGGTAGAGGTCATGTGATCTCAGGTGATTTTGAAATTAGTAGAGTTGGTGTTTTTTCAGGGTTTTCTGGGATTGCAGTAAGTACCCTTCCTATCCTTTTCTATTTAGATAGTTTGGGCCCCAGCGTTTGCTCATACTATTTTCTTTCTGTGTCAGTATTTCCTCTTGTCTAACCGCCATTACATGTTTGGGGGCTTTCTATTATCTTTGGGGTTCTGCTCCGGGGCAGATAGCTTTCCTATTTCTATCTTTAGGTGTAGTTAGTTTCTCAGGCTGTGACGAGGCGTCTAGGACCAACGTAGGAACGCTCCACGGCTGCCTCTAGTTGTGGTGGTTAGTCAGGGTACTGCAATCTCATAGATTCCAACTGCTCTGGTGTATTTCCTTTTTTACCTGCACTCCTCAGCTACCGTAACATAACACTGAACCTTTCGCACCTGGTGAAATCGTACTAAAAAGAAAGAGAAGATTACACAAACTCGACGATCAGTGGGAAAGAGAGCCTTACATCATACAGAGTTCGAGGTTTGATAACAAGAAGACGTGCATAATAAGCAAGGATGGAGGAAAAACGACTGCAACTGTGTCTAGAGACCATCTAAAGTTGTGTCCAGACCCATTAAAACTTCGTGAGGAAGAACCTGTTGTCAATCAGGAAAAGAGTGATGAAGCAGTCATACATACAGATTTGGGAGATTTACCTGCAGATTGGCCCAGAATTGGAGAAGCTGTAATCATTCCTGTGCTTCAATTTTATCAACCGCAAGAAGAATCTCTACATCCAGTTGCACCAATTGTTGCAGTAGAGTCAGTTCCAGAAGGACCTGTTCCAGCAGAACCTCAACTAGTGGAACCCCAAGAAGCGGCACCACAAGAAGCAGCACCACAAGAAGTGGAATCCCAAGGAATTGAATCTCAGGAAGAAGAGTCCCCTGGCGAAACGGCACCGCATCGCCCAGTCGCTGACATGCTTGCCAGATCCCTAGAGAGGTGGAGGCAGATTTATAGTTTGCCAGTACGCAGGACAGATAGGCTAGAGGCTACTATACCTGACACCACACCACGTAGGTCAGTACGTATGACAAAGGGGCAATTACCTGTTAGGTATAGAGAGTAAAACCTAACTCATGTAAATAACTATCTATGACCACTGTACATAAAGGTATAATGTATATATTTTTTGCTAATAATATGTTGTATCATACCATTATTTATTAACCTGTTTTTCCCTTATAATCTTGGAACAAGAGGAATGGACATTATTTCTACTTGTTTCCTCACCCTTATTTGAGCACCCTTTCCAAAAGAGACTGGGACTTTTATGGTTGCTCAATTCCTCAAGCCCTCATTGTATATAATTGTTCAGTTACCGTTTATGCAACAGTTCAAGAGTGCCTTACCTCCTGTAAAGGAAGAATTGTTTTGATATGTTATTGTTCTGTTACCTGTTTTTGTATTTCAGCCCCGGAGTGCTGAGTTCAACTAGGGGGGAATGTGGAGCCCAGCTGTGACTGGATCCATATCTTCCAGAAGGATGCACTAACGGACGATCCCACTAGAGGTCACTATACACACACACAATGCAGCTTTCCTAAAAAGACCATTAGAGGGAGCTGTGTTTAGGCATATATAAACTCAGTTTAGTTTCACTTTGCCTCAGAACTGAGAGAGAGCAGACGGTCTGAGAACAAGACAGCCTCAGATCAGAGAGAGCAGCCAGAGATCAGAACAGGATAGTCTCAGACAGAGACGGATCTCGGATCTCCTCAAGACACCAGAGGAGAGAAGTGCAGAGCTGTTCAGACAAGTTCAACCTGAAGTGGAGGTTGGTACAAGTGAAGAGTGAATCACTTTAGCCTAGCCAGAGCTGAATCTGAATTGTAGCTCATTAAGAAGCGTGCCGACGCTTAGAGAGCGGCGAAGAGGCAGCACACCAACTGCCAGTGTGTGTGATCTTAATAGGACCCAGATAGATCGAAGGCAAGTGGAAGTAGAAGGATCAGTGAGCATTAATAGCTCCCCTCAGCAACGAGTACCGGATGCCGGGTTCCGAGCCTATAAGGATCTCCACGACCTATTGGGAGAACCCCGGAGTTCCTGGAGGACTACAAGTCCCAGGAGTACCACAGTGTTGACACGTAACAGGATCAGGGAGAACGGAGTCGGCCTGATCAGCCATAAAAAGACCCTGTTCTGCCAGATAGAAGGTCCACCACCAAGTCAGCCAGGTACAGGACAGAGACTAAGCTAGACCTAGCTACACGCAGGTCAGGACTTGATTATACAATGACAGAGGACAGGAGGCCATATACCTATCAGTGGAGGAGTCCGGATGTGCATCCTTCGCCCTGCCATGCTCCGGGGAGTACCTGCGATTGCTACAGTAAAGGTACCAAACTGACTTCTGTGTGTGTCTCCCTTATTGTCCCTGGCGGAGGGATCCCATCTGTCCTGCAACCACATATTCCTATCTACCCTGGAAGGACACTGTCTTACTTGTAGAAGACCCACCATCTAGCTGCCAATACCATCGCTTCCAGAGTATGTACAGAGCAGCGCTGGTTCCCCCTGACCAGATACTACAAGTGGCGTCACGACAAACCATATAAACATTCCATCATCCCCTGTAAATATTCCACATTACGGTGAGCGCCCAGGGCACGGACCGAGCTGTGCTACCCGTGACATCCCCCATAGACTTCCATGGGCTCGGTGCCGAGTACCCCTAAGCCCTGGTGCTGTGCGGCTCAGTGGGAGTGGTCACCACCCACATCAGCTGACCCAGCAGCAATGCAATAATACCAGCAGGCCAGTGGGGGAAAACTGGCATTAACCCCTGATGGCCTGAAAGAAAAAAAGTTTTAATGTGAGAAGCCAGATCTGCCACAGATCCAAAAATGGATCGTGACACCTGTTACCCCCTGCCAGAAGCAAGGCCTAATAGACTACTTGTCATCGTAAGGGCTTCTTGACACATTAGTGACTTTTCACACTAATGATAAAATTGGTCAAAGTTTCATAAGTGTTTTTGATAATAGTGTCATCAGTCTACAGTATCTTGGATTAAAAAAAAACGACTGACAGAGGTTTCTCAAGTTAATATAGGTCAAGTTTCCTTGCTTTTGCGCAGATCACTTGGTCTGAGGAAAATAAATCAGACATGAACTAGCCCATACGTTTTAATACTATGCATGAAAAACACGAATAGCACTCAGACAAGAGAAAGTGACGTCTAAATGAGCCCTAACACTTATTAGTGTAATGCACTGCAATAACTATTTGTGTTGTATTATACCACCAATCAAAGAGTAAATTGTTCAAGTGCACTAGTGGGATAAATTAAAAATTTACATAAAATAGTAAAAAAAAAGATTTTGAAAACTAAAAAAAATCATGTCAAATAACAAAAAGGCCCTTTCTTGCTTTTTAAGTCTTTTATTATTGGAAAAAGAGCAAAAATGCAAAAACTTATACATACGTAGTATCACTTTGTCTACGATGAACTGAACAATAAAACTAGTGTGTCTGAAAAACACATACAAAACAGGAAGTTGCATATTTAAGCGCAAAGTCCCAGTGTTTTTGCACTAAAAAGTGCATTAAAAAACTGCTTCAAAGCTACACCAAAAACACTTAAAATGGCTAAGACTCAAAATAAATCGCAACAATAAAGTCACAATATTCAGAATAGATTGAAGTTGCGTATTCTGGTGCAACCAAAAAATGCAGAGGTGAACAAAGCAGAAAAGCACTTGAGAACATGGAGTATCAGGATAAAAACTGAAGTACCGTATATACTCGAGTATAAGCCGAGATTTTCAGCCCATTTTTTAGGGCTGACGGTCCCCCTCTCGGCTTATACTCGAGTCATATACAGGGGGGAGTGTTATGTTTTGGTAGCTGAGGAGAATAAGCAAAAACGGCAATACACCAGAGAGGCTGGAACCTATTGGATTGCAGTAACCTGAACTAACAACACAACTACAGGTAGCCGTGGAGCGTTCCTACGTTGATCCTAGACGCCTCGTCACAGCCTGAGAGATAACTACACCTAAAGGCAGAAAGATGAAAGCTATCTGCCCCGGAGCAGATCCCCAAAGAAAATAGGAAGCCCCCAAACATGTAATGGTGGTTAGACAAGAAGAAGTACGGTCACAGACAGAAAATAGAATGAGCAAACGCTGGGGCCCAATCTGTCTAGACAGAAAAGTACAGGAAAGGATGCTCACTGCAATCCAAAAAAAACCCTAAAAAATACCAACTCTTCTGATTGCAAAAACACCTGAGATCACACGATCTCTACCACCTAATCAGATCTCTGGTGTAACAAAACTAAGCCGCAGCCACTGAAAAAACAGGAAAAAGCAAATGAACAAACAACAGTGGCTCCAGATAAACTGAGAGGAGCACAAGCCCCCGGAGGGGACCTGGCTGACCTCCACAGAAGTGCAGGAAACAATGCAAAAAGCAAGCACAAAAATAAAAGCAGAAAATATCTTATCTGATAGCAGAAGATGCAGGCAAGACTCAGCAAACTTCCAAATGAACCAGGAACCACAATTGAGACAAGAACAATTGATCACCGGCAACCATCATGGGAGGGAACCTCTCTTCTATCAGACCAGTCCGTGATCCCAGATTGCCATTCCTCGCTGAAAGGTTCAGTACTGTCTGTAACCACCAGAGGGAGCCTCTGCTCAGAAACCATCTCTAGCACATTCATAACAGGGGAGGCGGAGCGCAGCTGTTCTATATACTCACCCCTCCGCCGGCGCGGTCTCTGCAGCCCCTGCTCTTCTCCCACGGTCTCCGGCGCCAGTGTTCAGCGGTCAGGTGGTACCGCTCATTAAAGTCATGAATATGCACATATTCATGACTTTAATGAGCGGTACCATGTGACCGCTGAACACTGGCGCCGGAGACTGCGGGAGAAGAGCAGGGCAGAGACACGCCGGCGGAAGGGTGAGTATAAGCGATATTTACCTGTCCCGTTCCACCGCTGCTCACCGCTGTGTCCTCGGGTCCTCTTACTGCGATGTTCAGGCAGAGGGCGCGATGACGTGGTTACTGCGCGCCGCGCCCTCTGCTTGATCATTTACTGCTGGAGGACCCGGAAGACAGCGGTGGAACGGGTGACAGGTAAATATCGCTGGTGCAGGGGCCCTGAGCGATTTTTTTTTGCAGCAGCAGCTGCGGCAGCATAAGGGGCCTATATTATGGAGCATCTATGGGGGCATAATATATGGAGCATCTATGGGGGCATAATCTATGGGGGCACAATCTATGTTGGCACAATCTATGGAGCATCTATAGGGGCATAATCTATGGTGGCATAATACATGGGGCATCTATGGGGGCATAATCTATGGAGCATCTATGGGGGCATAATACATGGGGCATCTATGGGGGCATAATCTGTGGAGCATCTATGGGGGCATAAACTATGGAGCATCTATGGGGACACAATCTATGGAGCATCTATGGGGGCACAATCTATGGAGCATCTATGGGGCACAATACATGGGCAGCATATGGGCACAATACATGGGCAGCATATGGGGCACAATCTATGGAGCACCTTGTAGGGCATAATACATGGGGCAGCATATGGGGCACAATACATGAAGCATCTTGTGTGGCAGAATACATGGGGCAGCATATGGGGCAAAATCTCATTTTCCACCCTAGGCTTATACTCGAGTCGATAAGTTTTCCCAGTTTTTTGTGGCAAAATTAGGGGGGTCAGCTTATACTCGGGTCGGCTTATACTCGAGTATATACGGTATTCATTTTCCACCATATTCTGCACATAAATTTATGGAGGTTACTGTGGAGGCATAAGGCTGTGGGGAGGATCACTGTGGGGGCATTATACTGTGTTGGGAGTCACTATGGGGGTCTCTTCGTGTTTGTATGGAAATGGTAGAGACATCATACTGTGTTGGGGACACTGTAGAGCCATTATTATACTTCGTTGAGGACACTCTGGGGGTAGCATATTCTAGGGGCCACAAAATGGGTATTGTAATGGATGAGAACACGAAGTGGCTTCAGTTGGGGCACAATATCTGTGTATGTGCTGCAATACATGTTTCTCTACTTTCCTTTAACCCCCTTCCTGAGATATGACACAAGTTTACAGGAACTGATCTTGTATCATTGATGGCAGACAATGCCTGTGTTATTAAGTCGGCCTCTGCCTCTAATACTCCACTGCTGTTAAACTCTGAAATGCAACTGTGAATCTCTGACAGTGGCATTTGATGTTATAGCAGGGTGCTGCAGGCAGGGCTGTCCCATTTCGGGGCCCCATGCTGGCAAACTTTTTGGGGCCCCCTTGAGACTCCGCCAAGGCTCCACCCCTCGAACTGTCCACAGCTCTCTCTTGGAAAAACTCCATTTTCCACCAATCACACATTAACAGTTCCCCTAACCAGATCACACATATAGCCAGCAGCTTTTGTTTTGGCCAAAACCACAACAAGGTAGACTCTTTGGGCCGGGCCCTACTCTACTCCAATTTATCAAACATGTATTAAAATATGCAATATACCTGCCTCCTTTTTCTCACGTCTTAAAAAAGAGATTACTCGATTTATTTGGTCACAAAAATGAGCACGTATTTCATACTTTTTGTTAAGTAGATCTGTGGAGCCCCAGCTGCGCTAGGATTTCCACATCTCCTGGAAGGGTGCACTAAAAGATTTACCCACTAGAGGTCCTAATGCATACAACACCTTCACCCATCCCCTAAGACCACAAGAGGAGCTTGATAGGCATATAAAAGGAGGGTGAAGATAGGAAGAGAGTCAGTCAGATTTGAGAGACTGCAGAGTAGTGCAGCTCAGCAGAGTTGAGCAAAAGTCTGAAGTCTGCAGCCTGCAGTGCAGTTCAGTTCAGTTCAGTTTAGTAGAGTCTAATCCAGTCCAGTCTAGTCAGAGCTCGGACAAGACAAGCCTGCAGAGCAGAGTGGAGTTTGCAGTGAGGGACTCCATAGCTCAAGTTGAGAGCCAGGAGCGTGCCGACGCTCTGAGAGCGGCAGAAGAGGCAGCCCACCAACTGCCAGTGTGTGTAATTGTGTGAGGGCCCGAGTAGGCCGAAGGCAAGTGGAAAGAGTAGTAAAAGGAGGCAGAGGAGCCTTACCAGCTCACCTCAACAAGTATTTACCGGATGCCGGGGTCCGAGCCTATAGGGATCTCCACGACCCATTAGAACACCGGAGTTCCTGGAGGACTACAGGTCCCAGGAACGCCTCAGAGCTGATACGTAACTGGGCCAGGAGG
This sequence comes from Oophaga sylvatica, assembly GCA_033576555.1. NCBI lineage: Eukaryota > Metazoa > Chordata > Amphibia > Anura > Dendrobatidae > Oophaga > Oophaga sylvatica. The sequence continues at coordinate 363,836,539 of JARQOD010000001.1, read as the reverse complement.
ACGGAGTCCGGTAGGCAGTGCACTGCAAGCAGGGACTGTGTACTTCAAGAAAAGGTCCAACCACAAGGTCAGCCAGGTGCAGGATGGAGACTAAGTTAGGCCCAGCTACACGCAGGCCAGGTCTTCATACAGAAAGGCAAGGAACAGGAGGCCACACACCTACTCAGTGGGAGAATCTGGATGTGCACCCTTCACCCTACAGTGCTCCGGGATGTGCCTGCAACATCTTCAGTAAAGGTACCAAAGTGACTTGTGTATGTGTCCATCTTCTTACTCCTAACTGCTGGGTTCCCCTCCGTCCTGCATCCCTTCACATCTGAAGGACTCAGCATCACCTGTGGGAGGCCTAACACCTATAGCTGCACAACACCAACCCTTCAGTGGATCTGCACCGCAGCGCTGGTCACCCTGACCAGGTACTACAAGTGGCGTCACGAATCATCCTATAAACATTTATTCCCCTGTAAATATCCCCCATTAAGGGTGAGCGCCCAGGGCCACGGACTGAGCTGTGTTGCCATGACATCCCCCACAGGAGTTAATGGGCTCGGATCCGAGTACCCCCACGGCCCTGGGAGGGCGGCTCAGATCGAAGCAAGAAGGGGGAAAAGGTCTGCCAGATTTTGCTATGTATAGTCAAGCAGCAATTGGTACATGTATTTTAGAGCTGTTTCATAATAAAAACAACAAAAAATGGTTTTACATTAGAAAATGATCTTAATGGACGTGACTCTCGTATAGTTATCTGGTCCCCGACGGAAGAGCAGGATATACCTTTACCCTTCCTCACCAAAAACATGATATTTATCAAAAGAGGGAGTCGAGAGCTTGGAGTCTCTTCGTTTCCTGGCCCCTTAACTCCTATATATGACAATCCATCCTTTCCTGCAGGATTAAAAAGAGACACTTATCTACATAAAAATAGAGCTTCATGCACCATAGTCCATGAATATGTTTCAAGGACAGGGATGAGGTCTCTCCGGGACATTTTTCGGGACAAGGAGCCGCCAACAGGTGCATGGTTCTTTTATGAACAAATAAAAAGTTTTATTATTAACTTAGCCAAACAATCCGATCCATACAGAATATTATCTCCGTTTGAGACTCTTTGTTTATCAGCAAATTCTTTAGACCACACTATCTCTTAATTATACAAAACCTTCCAAGAAGGGCAGACCCCATCGCGAGATTTCCCAGCATTTTTTTCAAAATGGGAGATTGATTTGGGTAGACCCTTATCAGTTGAAGAAAGAACAAAGATTCTCTTATGCACATTCAGGTCATCGCTCTGTTCGACATCACAGGAGAGGAGCTACAAAATCTTGTCGAGGTGGTACAGATGCCCACTTAAACTTAATTTATCCAACAACACCAGATACGTGCTGGAGATGCTTAAAAGATAGAGGTTCATTTGCACACATTTGGTGGCACTGCCCACTCATATAGAAACTGTGGTTAGCATCCTTTGATCTCTGCAACAAGCTGTCTATAACCAAAATTACACCCACAATTGAGGTGGCCTTGCTGTCCTTGTGTAGCTCCTCGATTTCTAGATTTAAGAAAGGTCTTCTTAGACATATTCTCACTGCTACCAGGAATGTGATTCCTAGATTTTGGAAACAGGAAAAGGTCCCCTCACGCTCTGATTTAGTGGTGGAACTCATCGACATACATACCGTGTTTCCCCGATAGTAAGACAGTGTCTTACTTTCTTTTTATCCCCAAAAACCCCACTATGTCTTACTTTCGGGGTATGTCTTATATTGAAAAAAAATTACCTGTTTCTAACCCAGTGTGATACAGTACCACCTGCTGTATTTAATCCAGTGTGACACCTGCTGATACCCACTGGGTTACATACAGCAGATGATACCCCAGTATGCCAGTGTATATGTTTTACTGATGTATGATTACTGTGTATACGTCGCCGCGTCTGCCATCTACCACCAGAAAAACTCACCGCCGCCTTCCGCCACGGGCTCCGGCTCCCTGCAGCCGCTGGTCCCGCCGTCCTCCGTCGCACCGTTCGCCCGCAGTCCCGGGCTGAAGTTCTCGCGCGCTCTATTTAAATTTCTTCTTCGGTCCCGAAACGTCATCACGTTGGTCACTCACGTGACCGGAGGCTGCAGTGATAGACAGTTCTCTCCAGCCTCCGGTCACGTGAGTGACCAACGTGATGACGTTTCGGGACCGAAGAAGAAATTTAAATAGAGCGCGCGAGAACTTCAGCCCGGGACTGCGGGCGAACGGAGCGACGGAGGACGGCGGGACCAGCGGCTGCAGGGAGCCGGAGCCCGTGGCGGAAGGCGGCAGTGGTAGATGACAGACGCGGCGACGTATGGAGAGGGGGACGGTGCGGACGTGGGCAGGAAGCGGCACGCAGCTAGATGAGAGGGAGGCGGTAATACCCCCGTGTTTCCCCGAAAGTAAGACATATGTCTTACTTTCGGGGTACGGCTTATATTAGCCGACCCCTCTGAAACTCCCGATACGTCTTACAATCGGGGGTGTCTTACTATCGGGGAAACACGGTAGAATGGAACAGCTGATAGGACAACTGAATGGTACCACAGGAAAGGTATATAACACTTGGGCCCCCTGGGTTATGTTTAGAGAATCATCAGAATTGGACTCTTGGTTGATAGACTCATAGATGATGGGTCATATGAGTTTATCTACTGGATGGAGCCACATCTCCTACCCCACTCCTTAAAATCCTCACCCCTCCCCCCTTTTTTTTTCTTTTCTCTTCTTTCACCCTTGTTTCTTCTCTATCTTCTTTTCTTTTGTAGACCTAGAGTCTTAAGGGTATGCCACACTAAACAATATCGCTAACGGGATCGCTAAAAAACGTCACTATTTAGCGATCCCGTTAGCGATATTGTTCAGTGCGGCAGCTTCCAGCGACGAGCTTCCTGCTGTGATCTCGCTCGTCGCTGGAATCGTTCCGGACCCTATTTTCTCGTCGGCGCTCCCGCTGGGTAAGTATCTTATCGCTGTGTGGCACCTTTTCTTAGCGATTTAGCGGTACTTTTGTACCGCTAAAGTCGTTAAGAAGATCGCTAACGGCGATAGCGTCGTTAACTATATAGCTAAATGCGGCAGCATTTAGCGATATAGAAACAATCCCGCTAGCGATCTCATTAGTATGCAACGCTAACGAGATTGCTAGCGGGATTGTTTAGTGTGGCAGTACCTTTAGTCTAGGTACCTTCTTCTTTAAAATTTATAAACATAGTAATATTGATGTTAATTGCCTACATGAGCAAACACCTCAGGTGCTCATTCAACATTTGTTTTATATGTATGACTTCTGGGGAAAAGTTATCATAGTTGCTATATAATTTTTTTTTGCATGTGATAGTAGAAGAGGTATGTTCTTTTCCTGTTATTAATGATTGATGTCTATAAATACCTCAATAAACTTGATTTACACAAAATATGCAATACAATGTAGGCATATTTTTAAAATGAATAATAATATCACATATAAGGGACAAATACCACCGAACCATGACCAGACACCATATAGCCACCACATAGTGACCTATTATACCACATACAAGGAACAAATACCGCCACACCATGTCCAGAGTACATATTACCACCACAGTGACCGAATAACAGCACATACCAGGAACAAATACCGCCACACTATGGCCGGACAACATAATACCACCACACGGTGACCAATAATACAACATACAAGGAACAAATACCACCATGCCATGACCAGACCACATAGTACCACCACATAGTGACCAAATAATAGCACATACAAGGAACAAATATCACCACACCATGGCCGGACAACATATTACCACCACATTGTGACTGAATACTACAATACTGATCATTAATAAAAACACTATGCTAATATCACCATAAGTGCCATTATACGCAGGAGATCTGTACTTAGTATGCAGTGTCTGTGCAGGTAATACAGTGATTACCAGTGACATTATACGCAGGAGCTCTGTATACAGTATCAATGTACAGGTAATACAGAGATCAACAGTGACATTATACACACGATCACTGTATATATTGTACAGGTTATACAGTGATCAATGACATTATACACAGGAACTCTGTATATAGTGTCAGTGTAAAGGTAATACAGTGATCACTTGTGACATTGTAAACAGGACTGCAGTATATAGTATACAGTGTATAGTGTAAGTGTACAGGTAACACACTGACTCACCAGTGACGTCTCTACATCCAGGTACCTTATAGATGACGTCGTCTCTGGAGTTGTCCTCCTTTTCTTTATTTTGTCCAGACCCCATGATGGGTTTTCTCATCCACACCTGGTCTCTGCAGACCTCCATCTTCTCTGGTCTTCAGCAGCACATCCCAACACAATACCCTTAAAGATTGTGTCATTATAATGCTCCTGAATAAAAATTCCTGCCCTACGCTGAGCACCTGAACAAATAATTGCCCCTCACTATATTATCTGCACAAAATATGACACACACACTGTCCCTTTTAGGGTATGTTCACACAGGGCTTTTTTGCTGCTTTTTTCATGTTTTTTATGCTAATTTTCAGCTGCTTTTTCCATTACCAGCAAAGTCTATGAGATTTCAGAAATCTCATGCACACACATTGGTTTTTTTTGTCATCAGGATTTTGTGCTTTGCTGCTTTTTTGGACATAGAGCATGTCACTTCTTTCAGCGTTTTTGCAGCATTTTTCACCTATTGGCTTGAATGGATGTTGAAAAAAATGCACCCAAAACACACCTAAAAACACAGCTTCTTTCCTGCCAAGAAATCAGGTTTTGCTGCAGAAAAAAAAGCAGCAAAACAGCCCTGTGTGAACTTACCCTTATGGTACATGCTCTCCACACTGCCCTCTCCTTTCCATACTAAGGCCCCCTCATCACACTGTCCTCTCACACTGTGTGTCCCCCTATAGGGCCAAATCTCTATACTGTACATGCTTATCACACTCCTCCTCCTTGGTATACTGTCCCCTTATGGTTGTGCCCTTACACTGTCCCGCACACTATTCAGTCTCTATTCTGTGCCCACTCATACTTTTATCCCCCCATACTTTCTATTCACACGTCCCCCCTGCTAAACATACTGTCCCTTCACCTTCACATATTTACTCCCTTGCTATCCATACTCTGTCCGCACACATCCCATCACCCTCGCACAAAGAATATATCCCCCTTCCACACTGAATAATCCCCCTTCATACTGAATAATCCCCCTCCACACAAATAATAAATCCCCCCTCCACACAAATAATAAATCCCCCTCCACACTGAATAATCCCCCTCCACACTGAATAATCCCTCCTCAACACTGTATAATCCCCACCTCCACACTGAATAAACCTCCCCTCCACACTGAATAATCCCCCCTCCACACTGAGTAATCCCCCCTCCACAATGAATAATCCCCCCATCCACGCTGAATAATCCCCCTCCACACTGAATAAACCTCCCTCCACACTGAATAATCCCCCTCCATCCTGAATAATCCCCTCCACACTGAATAAACCTCCCTCCACCCTGAATAATCCCCCCTCCACACTGAATAATCCCCCTCCACACTGAATAATCCCCCTCCCCACTAAATAATCCTCCCCTCCACACTGAATAATCCCCCTTCCACACTGAATAATCCCCCTCCACACTGAATAATCCTCCCCTCCATACTGAATAATCCCCCTCTCCATTCTGAATAATCCCTCCTCAATAGTGAATAATTTCCCCTCCACACTGAATAATCCCCCCTCCATACTGAATAATCCCCCCTCCACACTGAATAATCCCCCCTTCACACTGAATAATCCCCCCTCCACAGTGACTAATCCCCCTCCACACTGAATAATCCCCCCTCCCTTCTGAATAATCCCCTCTACACTGAATAAGACCCCTCCACACAGAATAATCCCCCCTCCACACTGAGTAATCCCCCCTCCACCATGAATAATCCCCCCATCCATGCTGAATAATCCCCCTCCACACTGAATAAACCTCCCCTCCACACTGAATAATCCCCCTCCACCCTGAATAATCCCCCTCCACACTGAATAAACCTCCCTCCACACTGAATAATCCCCCTCCACACTGAATAATCCCCTCCCCACTGAATAATCTTCCCCTCCACACTGAATAATCCCCCTTCCACACTGAATAATCCCCTCCACACTGAATAATCCTCCCCTCCATACTGAATAATCCCCCTCTCCATACTGAATAATCCCCCCTCAATAGTGAATAATTTCCCTCCACACTGAATAATCCGCCCTCCATACTGAATAATCCCCCTCCACACTGAATAATCCCCCCTCCCCACTGAATAATCCCCCCTCCACACTGAATAATGCCCCTCTACACTGAATAATCCTCCTTCACACTGAATAATCCTCACCTCCACACTAGTTTATCACTAGGTGTTGTAATATGCCTGCCAGACACATCATTGATGGGATATGTGTATCACAGAGGTGGTTATCCTCAGTGATGTAAGCCTGAGAACAAGCTCCAGCACGTATAGTGCTGAGAGAGTTAATAGAGCATGTCCAGGGCCGGGTTTATGAGCCGTCAGAGAGATGGGTGGGATGGCTGCTCACATATACCCACAACAGGGGTGTGGTGCGGCTGATAAAAAGGAAGACCATTTTTTCTCATTTAAGGCCAGGGTCACACTGGCGACAAAATCGGACGACTGCAAAGTGATGAAATATCACATTGCAGTCGGACCAATGTTAATCTATGGAGCACCTCCCACCATCCGATTTTTTGTCATCCGTTTTATACGTGCGAGTGAGATTGTCACCGATTGTGAGTCGAAAATCGCCAATGCAAGTCTATGGGTGCGATGAAAAATCGGATTACAAACGGATCGCACGTGTGACTTGCGATTAAATCGCACCACTATTCCAGGTGACAGGAAATTGCATCAGGAATTGTCAGGAAGCTAATTAGGCTACCAGATATCAAATCAAAACAGGAAAACGCTTCCACGGAGTCCAGAACCATTGCTACCCACTTGAACGTCGAAATGCTGATAGTTCTGGTCCAGGAGAAGCAAGAACTTTGGGACCAGCGAGATGCCCATTATTCAGACAGGTCGCGCAAGGAGGCGGCGTGGAGGCGAATATGTGGGCAAATGTTCCCCGATTTTGCAGAGAGATCTCGGGAGGACCAAGAGCGCATTAGTAAGTACAATAATTACAACCATACAAAACTTTATATATTTCACTGTATCTGCCAACACCAATAGTCTATATTTGTTTTCTTCGCTTTGTGGTAAGACGACTCGCTCGGCTCTCCTGAAGGCAGACTCAGGACACACGTTCTCTGGGTTTTCTTTCTGCTGGTTTATTATCAGCCATAAACTCATGCAGGTTTCGCAGGAAAAGTAAACATGACCCCTCTGGGTTAAACGGGAAAAACATAAAAAAAACAAACAATAACTCAGTCCATAGATGAGTGGGTTCCGCCCGCTCTCGGTAGCATAAACTGCACTGCTAAAGTCCTTGTGGAAAGCTCTGCAGCTTCCACTATCCTGTCTGGAGACTTTCCTCTCCAGACCACACCCGAGAAAAAAAAACAGGAGTGAGCTTTTATACATTGCTCAGCCACACCCTTTAACAGAGTAAACCTACCAGCATATAACATGCTGGCAGATAAATAAAGCAGGTCTTAAGGTACTGCCACACTAAACAATCCCGCTAGCGATCACGATAACGACGCATACTAATGCGATCGCTAGCGGGATTGTTTCTATATCGCTAAGTGCGGCCACATTTAGCGATATAGTTAACGACGCTATCGCCGTTAGCGATCTTCTTAACGACTTTAGCGGTACAAAAGTACCGCTAAATCGCTAAGAAAAGGTGCCACACTAGCGATATATACTTACCCAGCGGGAGCGCCGACGAGAAAATAGGGTCCGGAACGATTCCAGCGACGAGCGAGATCACAGCAGGAAGCTCGTCGCTGGCAGCTGCCGCACTGAACAACATCGCTAACGGGATCGCTAAATAGTGACGTTTTTTAGCGATCCCGTTAGCGATATTGTTCAGTGTGGCATACCCTTAAGTTCACACAGGAGAGCATCCTGTGTGACACATACCTCCCTTCACATATAAAACCAGTGACACTGTCACATATTCCCCCCCTCTGCCCAAAGCCGGGGGTTTGGGTACCTTCTGAAACCAGACAGGGAATCCTAGAGAGGGCATCTGCATTCCCATGTAACTTCCCTGGCCTATGCTCCACGTGAAAGTTAAATTCTTGAAGCTCTAGGAACCATCTAGTTACCCTAGCATTTTTTCCCCTCTTTTCCTTCAACCATCTCAACGGGGCATGGTCTGATACTAATTTAAACTTCCGGCCTAGTAGGTAATATTTTAGTGTATCCACGGCCCATTTTATGGCTAAACACTCTTTCTCTACTATGGCGTAGTTCTTCTCGCAGGAGGACAGCTTTCGGCTTAGATAGAGAATGTGATGTTCTTCTCCATTTATTTCTTGGGAGAGTACGGCCCCTAGACCAACCTCTGATGCGTCAGTCTGGACCACAAATTCTTTCTTAAAGTCTGGCGCGACCAGGACAGGCTGCTTGCACAGTGTTAGCTTCAGCTTTTGAAACGCGGTCTCCGTTTCTTCCGTCCATTTCACCATGGTTGATTTGGTGCCTTTTACAAGATCTGTTAGTGGGGCGGCAATCATGGCGAAATTCGGGATAAACCGCCGGTAGTATCCCACCATTCCCAGGAATGCTTTCACCTGCTTCTTTGAGAGCGGTTGCGGCCAGGTTTGAATTGCCTCCACTTTCTTGATCTGCGGCTTTATTTCGCCTCTCCCAACAACATAGCCCAGGTACTTGGCCTCCTCTTTTCCGATGGCATACTTTCTCGGATTTATGGTAAATCCTGCTTTCCTTAGCGCATCCAAAACGGCCTGTAGTTTAGGTAGGTGACTAGCCCAGTCTGAGCTAAAGACCACAATGTCGTCGAGGTAGGCTGCGGCATACTTCTTATGTGGGGCTAGGATCCGATCCATAGCCCTCTGGAAAGTGGCTGGGGCCCCCTGTAGTCCGAACGGCATCCGCGTGTATTGAAAACAGCCATCCGGTGTTGAGAAAGCCGTCTTCTCTTTAGCCATCTGGGACATGGGGATCTGCCAGCAGCCCTTCGTCAGGTCAAGAGTGGTGATGTACCTCGCCGGTCCAAGCCTCTCGATGAGTTCGTCGACGCGGGGCATCAGATACGCGTCACACTTGGATACCTCATTTAGCCGACGGTAGTCATTACAAAACCTCCACTCTCCATTGGGTTTCGGCACGAGGACGATTGGGCTCGACCACCCACTCTTCGACTCCTCTATTACCCCGAGGTCTAACATCCTCTTCACCTCAGCCGAGATCACCTCCCGGCGTGCTTCCGGAATCCGATAAAGCTTCAAATTCACTCGTACATGCGGTTCTGTCAGCACGTCATGCTCTATCACTTGTGTATGCCCTGGCAACTCTGAGAACAGGTCCCGATTCTGCTGTAGTAATTCTCGACACTGTTGCTTCTGGGCCGGTGATAGAGTCTCTGCAATAGTGACCTCCTCCACCTTGCCTTCTGGTGCGGCTCCCAGGCAAGGAGTTTCCACAGGATCACGGTCCCGCCACGGCTTGAGCAAGTTTATATGATATATTTGATGTGCCTTCCTTCGGCCAGGCTGGTGGACTTTATAATTAACCTCGCTGACTTTCTCCACCACCTCGTATGGACCTTGCCATTTGGCGAGGAACTTGCTCTCGACGGTAGGGATCAGCACCAAAACACGGTCTCCGGGCTGGAACTGTCTTAGTCTCGCCGACCGGTTATAGACTCTCGCCTGGGCTTCCTGCGCCTGGAGGAGATGTTCCTTTACGATGGGCATCACCTTTGACATTCTCTCCTGTAACTGGGCGACATGTTCGATGATACTCCGGTGTGGCGTGACTTCAGCCTCCCAAGTTTCCTTGGCGATGTCTAGGAGACCTCTTGGATGCCGCCCATATAGGAGCTCAAATGGAGAGAAGCCCGTGGAGGCTTGAGGAACTTCTCTGACCGAGAAAAGCAAAAATGGGAGCAGGTAGTCCCAGTCTCTCCCATCCTTTTCAACGACCTTCTTGAGCATCGCCTTTAAGGTCTTGTTGAAGCGTTCCACTAGGCCGTCCGTTTGTGGATGATAAACCGAGGTCCGCAGCTGAGTTATCTGAAGGATTCTGCAAAGCTCCTTCATCACCTTGCTCATGAAGGGGGTTCCTTGGTCTGTTAGAATCTCTTTTGGTAGACCTGTCCGAGCAAAAATATGGACCAACTCTCGGGCTATACTTTTACTGGACATGTTCCTTAGGGGAACCGCTTCTGGATACCGAGTCGCATAGTCCATGACGACCAGGATATATTGGTGGCCCCGAGCTGATTTGACTATGGGGCCCACGAGGTCCATGGCAATCCTCTCAAAGGGAACCTCTATCACAGGTAGTGGAACTAAGGGGCTACGGAAGTGGGAGGAGGGAGCGGTTATTTGGCAGGTGGGGCAGGACCTACAAAAGTTTTGAATTTCTCGATAACACCCTGGCCAATAAAACCTCCTCAGTATCCTCTCCTGAGTTTTCTCAACCCCTAGGTGTCCCCCCAGAACATGTGAATGGGCCATGTCTAGCACCCGCCGTCTGTATGGCCCCGGCACTAACAGCTGTTCCACTATCTCACCGCCCCATCATCATCACTGCCTCCCCATTAATATCGTCATCATCTTCCCATCATCATTGCCTCCTCATCATCATCATCATTGCCTCCCCATCATCATCACCACCATCACTGCCTCCCCCCACCACCATCACACATACAGCACCGCAGCGCGCGCACACACACACACCTCTCACCTGTCCGGCGTCCACGCCCTCTCTGCCACAGCCGGCCGCTGAATGATGACGTCATTCAGCGGCGCTGCTGTGAGAGAGGAAGCGCCGGCGCCTGCAGGCGCCCCCTGGAGCCCGGAGCTGCGGCAGCGGAGGCACGGGGAGAGGTGAGTATTGTGCCGGCTGCTGCTGGGCCCTGAGCAAGCGGGGGGGCCCAGTGGCAGCGCTGGCACCGCTAACGGGCGCCGGGGTGCCCGACGGCGAGTGGGCCCCCCCGCCTGCTCAGGGCCCCGGCACTTGCCCGGGTATGCCGGGTGCTGACGCTGGCCCTGTGTAGAAAGCCTATTACTGCTTTTGATATCAAATATTAATTTTATTATTTGTTTTCCTATAGAGCACGCAGTCTAACCTTACCGAGAGGGAGACTGGTTCTGACTCTGAGGTAGTCATAGACCCAGTGAGTGATGTTGCTGAGGAGGCTGGCCCTTCCTCTGCAGCTTCCACATCCACCCAAGCAGCACCACAACCACCACCACCACCAGCTGAGGAGTCAGACAGCCAGGCTCAACATCAAGAGGAGCATTCCTTAAGCAGTAGCCCTACTAGGCCTCAGGATGGGTCTCTTCAACCTTCAGTGATTCCACGGCGAGGCAGGCGCAGAAGAAAAGGAATTCGTTCTGGGACAAGGAGGCAGGTGGACAGAGGAGTTCTGGATTATTTGTCCAATGCTGCACATGATGATGGGGAGGAGGCATTTGGACGCAGTCTGGCAAGCTACCTGAGGGGGATTCCCCGTGAGCACAGACTGCGGACCAGAGGTGCTCTCCAAATTGTTATTGATGCAGGCACCTCACCAAATGATCCCAACACTGTCTTTGATTTTCTGGAAAGGTGGCAGCTTTCATCAGAAAATCAACTACATTTGTTGGGAAGGCATCGATTAGAGGCTGCTTCAGCCTCTCAACCTCCTCCTCATCATCATCCTCCTCCACCTCCTCCTTATGTCCAACAGATACCAACTCCTACTGTACAACCTGCTTCATTCCAGAATGTACCTCACCAGGTACAATACATGGGACATAGTGGCCATTCCCAATATGCCCACTTGAACATACCCAATGTTGTAGGCTGGCCACAACATGGGTATGGTCGACATGGGCATATTGGGGGGTATATTCAAAGTGGGCAGCCCTATAGTCAGGACTACCCACACCAATTTCCCATGTACCCCTACCCCAACCTCAATCAGGATCCAGGCAGAAACCCACAACAGACAGGGCAGTCTGCCAATACTCAGGGTGACACAGTGGTTGGTGATCAACCAAGCCAAAACACCCAAACTGGACCTCCACCTTCACCACCCCCATCTACCATAACTTGTAGATCATATTTGTTTACTCATTGTTTGAGTACCTTTTGAGTGCATTTATATTGTTTACTATTGTTATATTTTGAAAACAAAGGTGAAGTTAACCTTAGGACATATTTGTCCACTATGCTTTCTTTGAGAGCGACTAAAATATACACGAATTAAAAGTGTTAAGTCGCATTGGTTGTATGTTGATATTATTATATGTGATGTCCTGTGTAATGTCTAATGAACAGGAGAGTAGGAACACCACTACAACAACAAGGAGGTAAAGAATAATTTGTTTATGGTACAACAAAACAAGCACACTACATAGATAAGGCCTCCTCTTGCCAGGGAGTAGCACCCTCAGGGGAAACAAAATAATTAGTGAACACATCACTTACTTTGAGGCCAGAAAGGGGACGACGGGGAGGGATGAGTGGTCTCATAGGCATAGACACATTACCAGACCCAAGGTCAGCCACATCAGGTGAGGAGCAATCATGCATTCTAGTGAAGTTATGTAGGACCACATATGCTTTTACTACCACATTGACATTAGCTTCACTCAGCTGAATGGCTGATTGTAGTACCCGCCATTTGGCACAAAGAATACCAAAGGTGCACTCCACCAGGCGTCGTGCACGTGAAAGGCGAAAATTAAAGATTCTACGCCGATGGTCCAGATTGCGACGGGGATATGGCGTCATAACATGACGTGTCAATTGAAACGCCTCATCCGCTACAAGAACATAAGGCACTGGTACCAGATTGGAGTCTGGAAGTTGACGTGGTGGTGGTAGGTCCAATTGGTTATTGCGAAGCCGCCGACCCATAATGGAAGAATTGAAGACTCTGGAGTATCCAGTCCTTCCATAGGCCCCAATGTCTACAATTATAAACCTGTACTGACTGTCGACCAAGGCCAACAAGACTACAGAAAAAATTTGTTTATAATTGTAGAATTGGGACCCAGAGTTCGGCGGCTTATACACACGAATGTGCTTCCCGTCCAGGACTCCAATACAGTGTGGAAACTGGCACGTGTCTTCAAATCCACGTGCAATCCTCAACCCATCAGGCATTTTGGGCTCAGCATGACCTCTTCATGTATCTGGACCAAATTTCTACACAAGTACAGCGGACAATGCCTGATATGGTGGATTTGCCAATTAAAACTTTAAGTGCAGAGCAGCATATGACAGGCCAGTGGAAAGGAACCTGCAATACACAAAGAAGACAAACATGTACACATCAGCACAGCAAACAACAAGCTCAGTATTCCCAACACTTACAATGGTCAGTTTATAAAAGCAGCATGTGAGCCGCACGTACCAGAGCCGTGGGACTCGGCACCGAGCCCGTTGATATCTATGGGAATGTCACGGGTAGCACAGCTCGGTCCGTGGCCCTAGGGCTCACTGAAAAGGGATATTTACAAGGGATTAAATGTTCGTGTAGTTTGTCGTGACGCCACCTGTAGTACCTGGTCAGGGTGACCAGCGCTGCTGTGCAGGTCCTCTGGAAGGATGGTGTTGTGCAGCTAGGTGATAAGTCTTCTACAGGTAAGACGGTGTCCTTCCAGGCAGATAGATGTAAAGTAAAAGCAATGGTGCAGAGTGATGTAGCAGAGTGGAGTGTGTGACGGAGTAATAATGCAGGAAGCAGTTCTTGTGCAGTTTCAAAGGTTTACTCACAGTTCTGTCACCGGTAATACAGACGTCAGCCGGGCACTGTGTCCTTCCAGTGAGTAGTCCAGTAACCCTCAGTAAATTGGTCACACTTCCAAAGACTCCCTTTATGTTCTTTTTCCGGCTTCTTGTGCTATACTCCTTACCCCTCTCTGCACCTCCCTACCACAGAGCCCTTGGACGAGGTAGTATTGGATCCTTTCAGTTTACAGGTATGACCCAATGTCCCGGTGCACGGCTCTCCTCTTCACGAGACCGGGACACCGTCGGATGCCTGGACGTACTTGATCCCTAGCTGCCTCCGGATGAGATTATGGTAGCTAGTGGCTCTTGAAGAGTTCCACTAGATGCGGTGTTACTAATGGCGATGAACTGACCCACTAGTCTAGGAACCGTTTCCCGATGTTTGCCTGGTCCTTCCTTCTGGTGGATGGGGCACAGCTTCAATTGCTGTCTCAGCCCAGGACCCCTTGCCTCTCTCAGCAAGGCTCTCTGAGGTAAACTCAGAAGAGCTGCAGGCCAGGCAGTACCCACACACTGCCTGCCTGTCTCCAACTGAAACTCTAATCTAACACCTGCAACCTAATGCTGCAGCAGGCTCTACCCACCCACTTCTACACCCTTTACTAGCCTGAAGCTCAGCACTGGCATGATGTGTGTGGATGCGGTGATGGAGTCAATGGGTGCTTCCTCCTTACCTGAGAGTCAGGTGTCACACCGCTGGGTGCGATGCAACATATCTGTGGCGACTGGACCCTCAGGGCGCCACATATGCACTTAATGCAATGAGATGCCATGCTTCTGTGGGTTACACACAAGCAAATAATTCAGATGGGTAAGCGTGGTAAAAACATTCCTGACAATATGTTAACAATAAGTAAGTTACAACACAGGAAAGCAACTATGTTTGGAAAACATCATCAACATATCGTTGACACACATACCGTAATGTTAGGATAAGCCGTTCCTCAGCAGAAATAGCTGGACGCATCCTGGTGTCCTGAAAGATGATCCCAGGGCGCACAATCTCCAGCAACTTATCGAACGTACCAAGGCTCATTCGACAATATGAAAAAACTTGTCGGGATGGGTACCAGCGACGAATACAAACTGTGGAAATGCCCTTTACTTATCCTTCGTCTCAAAAGTGGATGGACCCACATTCTTCGCGGCTTCTAGGATCTGCAATCACAGGATATGGCTCCCAAACCGTTGGGATATAACCCAATTGTACAGCACACGCTAAGTGGTATTAAAGATCAGTATTAAAGATCAGTCTGTCGCTCATGTTTGTGACAAAGCAGCAATAAAGCACTAGCACAAATAACCCAATGAGTCCACTGCAAAGTTGGGAGGCTCACACCTGTTGGAGACACCTTAAATATGGGTATGGCTGATGATTTAAATTAGTTTTAGGCCTCAAAACCGTTATTTGTCCATTTTGTTAGGCTGCGACAAAAAGACGGATTTTGGTAAGAACTTACCTGTAAAATCCTTTTCAGCGAAGAAGGAAGGGGGACACACTAGACATTACTATGGGGTAGGCGGAGCCCAGATGAGATAGACACCTCAGATTAAAAAGAGTGTTGACCGGCCCCTCCAGCTCGGCTCCTCCTACCAGCTCTCCAGTTGTACCAAGCTTAAGGAAGAGCAATATCACCAGCGGAGCAACATAACCCCTTCTGAAGGACTTCAGAGAATAAAACACAAAAATACAGGTTATGCATGCATGTAGGCAAAAACCACACAGTTCCAGGTACTACTCACTGGACCTGACCACTGCGATGAGCTGGCGATGCTGGAACAGAGCCTTAGCGCGTCGACCTCAGCCCAGATAATCGCTATCAGAGAAGGGTCACGCCGCATCTGAAAAACAACAACACACTTCTGCCATGGAGGGATGTGTGTCTCCCTTCCTTCTTCGCTGAAAAGGATTTTACAGTAAGTTCTTACCAAAATCCGTCTTTCAGCTGCAGATGAAGGAAGGGACACACTAGACATACTAGTGGGACGTCCCAAAGCAGTCCAAAAATTAAGGGTGGGAAAAAACCAAAAGAGGCAGAATCCCAACAACCTTGATAAATGCGCAACAGGTGCCAAATACAAGTTAACTAGAACTTTAAACTACAGCCGCCCATGGGCGTACCCAGGATCAAAACTAGGGGGGGGCAAGCCAATGTCGCATCTTATACAGGTTACAATCATATACACTGTACATTATGCTGCATATTAGGTATGGAGCATTAGAACTGTTGTATATTGTATAATACAGCAGTGTATGCGACACTACGCTGTATATACCATAATATTATACATGGCAGTCGCGCTCATGTCAGAGCGTACCAGCAAGTCTGAGTATTGTGGTGCGATCCTCGCATGAGTTATACGCCGTCTGTCTATGCCCTTGTTATAATAAATACTGAAATATTAATCTATAATTTAAAATATTAAGGAGCTCACAAGTAAAAAAAAGCCCCCTACCTTCCCTGTCCCCCACCCACACCCCAACAGCCCTTGTCTCACATGCACCCCTTGTGTTCTGTCCCACTGACCCCACAATAACCCCCATCCTCTCACATGCACCCTCAGTGCTCTGTTGCCTCTCCCCACTTCAGTCCCCACAATACCCCCATCCTCTTACATTCAACCCCAGTGACCTGTCCACCTCCCCACAATACGCCCATCCTCTCACATCAACCCCTGTGCGCCAGCCCCCACAATATCCCCATCCTCTCACATTCACCAACCAGTGCCCTGTATCCCCTCCCCCACAAAAACCCCATCTTTTCACATTCACTCTCTGTGCCCTGTTGCCCCTTCCCCACTTCAGCCCCCACAAAACCCCATCCTCTCACATTAACCCCCCCAGTGCCAGCCCCCACAATACCCCCACCTCTTACATTCACCCCAGTGCCCTGTACCCCTCCCCCACAATACCCCATCCTCCCACATTAAGCCCCCCAGTGCCCTAGCCCCCACAATACCCCATCCTCTTACATTCACCCCAGTGCCCTGTACCCCTCCCCCACAATACCCCATCCTCTCACTTCACCCCCCCATGCCCTAGCCCCCCAATACCCCATCCTCTTACATTCACCCCCAGTCCCCTGTACCCCTCCCCCACAATACCCCCATCCTCTTATATTTAACCCCCCAGTGCCCTGTCCACCCTCCCTCACAATACCCCCATCTCTCACATTCCCCCCACATGACCATGACATGCCAAGCTGAATAAATTTAATAAATTCCACCCCCTCTTACCATGAAGCTTGCAGCAGTGGGGGAGGCAGGAGCAGGAAGTGTCCAGTTATGCACACAGGGGGCACTGGGACCCAGTGTGCCTGAGACAACCAGAGCCTGCAGGGCAAAAGTGAAACTACAGCTGCTGCCGGCCAGGAAGAAGCTCCTCTGGTGAGAAAGACAGCAGCTCCCTGCACTGCGCACACAAAACAGGCACTGCAACATGGGCAGAGGGACCCGGGCATAGTGCTGCTCTCTCCGCTCTCTTTCATTGTGTGCCCCCTTCTAGGGGGGCACCTGCCCCCCCCTGCCCCACGGGGGTACGCCCATGCAGCCGCCTGCAGGACCCTACGTCCTAAGGCTGCATCAGCGGAAGCACTAACGTCCACCTTATAAAATCTTGTAAAGGTGTGGACGAGCGCCAGGTCGCCGCCCAGCAAAGCTAAGTTGCCGAGGCCCCTTGATGGAAAGCCCACGATGAGCCCACAGCTCTCGTGGAATGAGCTCGAACCTTAATCGGCAAGGTTCGCCTTTAAGTCGGTAAGCCTCCAAAAGGCCAACCGGATCCAACGAGCTATAGAATCCTTGGAAGCCCTTTTGACCACGTCGACGACCTGCTGGAATCACAAACAGGAGTCCGACTTCCGAAAACTTTGGGTAACAGACAAATAGAACTTCAAAGCCCGCACCAAATCCAATGTGTGCAAGGCCCGTTTTCCTTCGCATTACTCGGCCCCGGACAAAGAGAGGGCAACACAATATCCTGGTTAAGATGAAATTGCGACACCACCTTAGGTAGAAAGTCGCCCCGTGTCGAAGCACTACACGATCCGGGTGAAACTCCAGAAAAGGAGGCAAGTAAGAAAAGAGCCGCCAACTCAGAAATCCTTCTCAAAGAGGTGACCGCCACTAGAAGGCAACCTTCCAAGAGAGCAAAGAAAGACTAACAGAGTCCATAGGCTCAAAAGGCCCGTGTTGAAGAGCCTCCAAAAACAAGATTGAGGCGCCAAGGAGACACAGGCGCCTTCTGCGGCGGAAATTCGGGTTACTCCGCGAAAAAAGGAACGTACGTCCCTACGTGAGGCGATGCCTTTCGGAACAGCAAGGACAGAGCAGAAACCTGACCCCCAGGGTGCTCACTGCCAAACCCTTTGTCCAACCCGAATTGCAGAAAACCAACAAATTGGGAATGGAAAAAATCCTCGGGTTCCTTGAAAAACCCGAACACCACGAAAAGAAGCTTCCCAAGTGGTAAATCCTAGTAGCAGTCGACCTCTGGCAGCTCGCAAAGTGCAATGACTTCGGCTGAAAAACCTTGATGGATCAATATTTCGGTCTCAAGAACCACGCCGTCAAACGCAGAGACTTCAGGTCCGATGACCAACGGGCCCCCTTTGGGGTTTAACAGGTCCGAGCGGAAAGGAAGTAGAAATGGTGGCGCTGCCAGGAGCGACCCCAGTGTCGAGAACCACGTCCTCCTTGCCAATCTGGGGGTATCAACATAGCCGGGATTCTCTCTAGTCTGATCCGACGTAACACCAGGAGGAGTAAGGAAATCGGGAAAACATAAATTAGCTCGAATTGGTCCCACGAACCACTAGAGCAACCACCGCCACAGCCTTCGGATCCTTGTTACCTGGACATGAAAGTCGTAACTTGGCATTGAACCTGGATGCCATCAGATCCACTTGGGGAGTTCCCCAACGGGAGCACAGCAGTGCAAAAATTTCCGGAGAAGACTCCATTCTCCGGGGTCCATCTCTCCGCGACTGAGAAAGTCCGCCGTGGTATTCTGAAATCCCGGAATGTGGAATCGCAGAGATAGCTGGGACTCTGGTCTCTGCCCATACTAGGATACGAGATACCTCCACCATGAGCTTGGAACTCCCAGTCCCGCCTTGGTGGTTGAATATATGCGACCGTCGTCGCATTGTCCATCTGCACTTTGGACTGGCAGACCGCTTAAAGGGACCGTCCAGTGTTGGAGGCAAAGAAAAAAAAAATCGCCCTCAATTCCAGGATGTTGATCGCAAGACAGACTCTTCCGACACCATACTCCCTGAGTCCAAAGATTGTTCCAGACACCCCCCCCCAGCCCGTCAGGCTGGATCGGTGGTTATGACCGACCACTTCGGAGGGAGGAAGGACTTTTCCCAGGGATAACTCTTTCGGACGTATCCACCATCCTAGGGACTCTCGTACCTGTGGGGATGATGACACTGCAATCCAGTGAAACCTGCGATCGATCCCAACGCTCAGAATGAACCTTTGGAGAGCCCTGGAATGAAACCGGGCAAACGGAAGTGCTTCCATGGATGCCACCACAACCCCAGAAGACGCAAACAGCTTCGGCAGGGACATTGCTGTCGAAGGCTTCAAACCCTGCATGTCAAAGGAGACATGCTTGCTTGTCTGGAGGCAGGGACACCACTGCTCGCACCGTGTCTAAATGCATCCCAAAAACAGGATGACTGCGACCGTTCCAGAGACGACTTCTCCCATTTGACCAGCCACCCGAAATCCTCCAGGAGCTGAAAGGGATAGATTGCGAGCAGTTATCCGCCTCCTCCTTCGAAGACTCCACAATCAGAAGGTCGTCCAGGTAGGGAAGTATCGTAACCCCCTGCCT
>JARQOD010000001.1:363767317-363816651 GCA_033576555.1 Oophaga sylvatica | reverse complement strand
ACGGGAAATAGGATTGGGTACACAGCCCAAGACAGTACCCACAGGAAAAGGATTAGATACACAGCCCAGCAGACAGAAATCAAAACGGGTTTGGATTAGATAAAACAGCTCAGAGACAGAACACACAGGAAAAGGGTTTGATACACGGTTTCAGCAGACAGTATCACACAGGATAGGATTAGATACACAGCTCAGCAGACAGTATCACACAGGATAGATTAGATACACAGCTCAGCAGACAGTATCACACAGGATAGGATTAGATACACAGCTCAGCAGACAGTATCACACAGGATAGGATTAGATACACGCTCAGCAGACAGTATCACACAGGATAGGATTAGATACACAGCTCAGAGACAGTATCACACAGGATAGGATTAGATACACGGCTCAGCAAACGTATCACACAGGATAGGATTAGATACACAGCTCAGCAGACTGTATCACACAGGATAGGATTAGATACACAGCTCAGAAATGTATCACACAGGATAGGATTAGATACACAGCTCAGAAGACTGTATCACACAGGATAGGATTAGATACACAGCTCAGATACTAGTATCACACAGGATAGGATTAGATACACAGCTCAGCAGACAGTATCACACAGGATAGGATTAGATACACAGCTCAGCACAGTATCACACAGGATAGGATTAGATACACGCTCAGCAGACAGTATCACACAGGATAGGATTAGATACACAGCTCAGCAACAGTATCACACAGGATAGGATTAGATACACAGCTCAGCAGACAGTATCACACAGGATAGGATTAGATACACGGCTCAGCAGACTGTATCACACAGGATAGGATTAGATACACAGCCAGACGTACACACAGTAGATTAGATACCCCACACGATCACACAGAAGGATTAGATACACAGCTCAAGACAGTACACAAGGATAGGATTAGATACACGGCTCAGCAAACAGTATCACACAGGATAGGATTAGATACACAGCTCAGCAGACAGTATCACACAGGATAGGATTAGATACACGGCTCAGCAGACTGTATCACACAGGATAGGATTAGATACACAGCTCAGCAGACAGATCACACAGGATAAGATTAGATACACGGCTCAGCAAACAGGATCACACAGGATAAGATTAGATACACGGCTCAGCAAACAGTATCACACAGGATAGGATTAGATACACGCTCAGCAGAACAGTATCACACAGGATAGGATTAGATACACAGCTCAGCAGACAGTATCACACAGGATAGGATTAGATACACAGCTCAGCAGACAGTAACACACAGGATAAGATTAGATACACGCTCAGCAACAGTATCACACAGGATAGGATTAGATACACAGCTCAGCAGAACAGTATCACACAGGATAGGATTAGATACACGGCTCAGCAGACGTATCACACAGGATAGGATTAGATACACGGCTCAGCAGACAGCATCACACAGGATAGATTAGATACACGGCTCAGCAACAGATCACACAGGATAGATTAGATACACGGCTCAGCAAACAGGATCACACAGGATAGATTAGATACACGGCTCAGCAAACAGTATCACACAGGATAGGATTAGATACACAGCTCAGCAGACAGTATCACACAGGATAGGATTAGATACACAGCTCAGCAGACAGTATCACACAGGATAGGATTAGATACACGGCTCAGCAGACAGTATCACACAGGATAGGATTAGATACACAGCTCAGCAGACAGTATCACACAGGATAGGATTAGATACATGGCTCAGCAGACAGTAATACACAGCATAGGATTAGATACACGGCTCAGCAGACAGTATCACACAGGATAGGATTAGATACACAGCTCAGCAGACAGTATCACACAGGATAGGATTAGATACACGGCTCAGCAGACAGTATCACACAGGATAGGATTAGATACACAGCTCAGCAAACAGGATCACACAGGATAAGATTAGATACACGGCTCAGCAAACAGTATCACACAGGATAGGATTAGATACACAGCTCAGCAGACAGTAACACACAGGAAAGGATTGGATACACAGCTCAGCAGACAGGATCACACAGGATAGGATTAGATACACGGCTCAGCAGACAGTATCACACAAGATAGGATTAGATACACAGCTCAGTAGACAGTATCACACAGGATAGGATTAGATACACGGCTCAGCAGACAGGATCACACAGGACAGGATTAGATACACAGCTCAGCAGACAGGATCACACAGGATAGGATTAGATACATGGCTCAGCAGACAGTATCACACAGGATAGGATTAGATACATGGCTCAGCAGACAGTAATACACAGGATAGGATTAGATACACAGCTCAGCAGACAGTAACACACAGGATAGGATTAGATACACAGGTCAGTAGAAAGTATCACACAGGATAGGATTAGAGACACGGCTCAGCAGACAGTATCACACAGGATAGGATTAGATACATGGCTCAGCAGACAGTATCACACAGGATAGGATTAGATACACAGCTCAGCAGACAGTAATACACAGGATAGGATTAGATACACGGCTCAGCAGACAGTAATACACAGGATATGATTAGATACACAGCTCAGCAGACAGTAACACACAGGATAGGATTAGATACACAGCTCAGCAGACAGTATCACACAGGATAGGATTAGATACACAGGTCAGTAGAAAGTATCACACAGGATAGGATTAGATACATGGCTCAGCAGACAGTATCACACAGGATAGGATTAGATACACAGGTCAGTAGAAAGTATCACACAGGATAGGATTAGATACATGGCTCAGCAGACAGTATCACACAGGTTAGGATTAGATACACGACTCAGCAGACAGTAATACACAGGATAGGATTAGATACACAGCTCAGCAGACAGTATCACACAGGATAGGATTAGATACACAGCTCAGCAACAGTATCACACAGGATAGGATTAGAGACACGGCTCAGAAGACAGTAACACACAGGATAGGATTAGATACACAGCTCAACAGACTGTATCACACAGGAAAGGATTCGATATACGGCTCAGTAGACAGTATCACACAGGATAGGAATAGATACACAGCTCAGCAGACCACCCACACACATCTATATATATAAAAATGAGTGTGAGTGTGTGTGTGTGTGTGTGTGTGTGTGTGTGTGTGTGTGTGTGTGTGTGTGTGTGTGTGTGTGTGTGTGTGTGTGTGTGTGTGTGTGTATCAGCCATCCCCACTCCACATAGACCCACCCAATCACTAAGCATCTTTCATTTCACCAGAGCTGTTTAAAAGATGAAAGCTGAGCTGTGATTGGTTGCTCTTATGAGCAACAGTTTTCCTTGTAGACAGTTGTGGTAACTGAGGCCTATTATTCTTATCATTTCTATGGTGTTATCTGTAAAGCTGGAAATAACACAATTTATTACCGTGCCGACACAGACCACAGACTGCAGGGAGTGCCCAGGGGGAGCCCAGTATCACACAGGATAGGATTAGATACACGGCTCAGCAGACTGTATCACACAGGATAGGATTAGATACACAGCTCAGCAGACAGTAACACACAGGATAGGATTAGATACACGGCTCAGCAGACAGTAACACACAGGATAGGATTAGATACATGGCTCAGCAGACTGTATCACACAGGATAGGATTAGATACACAGCTCAGCAGACAGTAATACACAGGATAGGATTAGATACACGGCTCAGCAGACTGTATCACACAGGATAGGATTAGATACACAGCTCAGCAGACAGTAACACACAGGATAGGATTAGATACACGGCTCAGCAGACTGTATCACACAGGATAGCATTAGATACACAGCTCACAGCAGTACATAGTAACACTACAGGATAGGATTAGTAATACACAGCTCAGCAGACAGTATCACACAGTATAGGGTTAGATACACAGCTCAGCAGTCGGTATCACACAGGATAGGATTAGATACACAGCACAGCTCAGCAGACAGTATCACAAAGGATAGGATTAGATACACAGCTTAGCAGTCGGTATCACACAGGATAGGATTAGATACACAGCTCAGCAATAGGTTGTGCCAAAAGAGAGGATATTTTCCTTCCAAGAATTCCACTCATTCCATCCGATTTGCCTTTTGATTTTAAACGTCTCCAGTTTCCACTTTGATCGGCATTTGCAATGTTCATTAACAAGGCTAAGGGACAGTCCTTGAAAGTAGTAGGGATCGATTTGCAATCTCCATGCTTTTCTCATGGCCATCTTTACTGGCCTGTTCAAGAGTTGGAACTGCCAAAAATCTGTTCATCTTTGCACCGAAAGGAAAAACCAAAAATGTTGTTTATCAAGAGGCTCTTTAATGAGTTGAAAATAAAATACTATCAATACTTGGGTAATCGTTTAGTTAATTTGTGTTGCAAATCTGTAGTGTTGAATATGTGTGGCCCAGCTATGTCAGGCACACATAAAATCCAGGAGAGTGCACAGGAAGGTAACCGCAACGCTTGATATGCATTCACTTCACTCACACTTTTAGACACACCCATCAGGGGTATAAAAGGGAGTGACATGTAGCAGAGAGAGTGTGTTCCGTTTGACTTCGGTCAGTTAGCTTCTGTTTAAGGACAGAGCAGCCATTCAGTTTCCTGTCTGAGGACAGTGGAGTCCAGGACAGTACAGTCTGGACTTGGAGGATACTGAGAGCTGTGCAGCGAGCTCTGGGACAAGCTGACATTTCCATCGAAGCTACAAGTGCTTATGTTAAGAGCGGGAAGCAGGGCGAAGGGCGCAGTGGAGAAGATAGAGAAGTGCCTTGGGTATTGGATTACCTGCACTAATTCACCGGACACCGGGGTCCGAAGCGTTGCTAGTGTTTCAAGCATAGTAACAAGAAAACCGGAGGCATCTGGACTACAGGTCGCAGAGTGCAGCCCAAAGCGTCAATACGTAACCGGAGTCAGGGAGAACGGGGACTTTGAGTCAAGCGCAGACAAAAGTAAGGACTTAGTTCTCACCACTTAAAAGGCTCCATCACAATGTTGGCCGGGCATTACAGCTATAGAGAAAGCTGGAGAGTTCAGAGTTAACTTCGCTTCAGGCAAGTTGGGCTCACATACATGTTGAAGTTAAGGAGGCCTCTAACCTGCTCAGCGGTTGCCTGAATGTGCATTCTCCACCCCGACCAGCTCCCCGGGATCTGCCTGAACCATCTACCAGTAAAAGGTATGAAAAGAAGCTGCATTGTGTGTGACTGAATTATTACCTTCACCCTGCATAATCACCATAGACTTCCAGGGACCCGTCTCACCTGTGGGAGACTTACCACCCAGCTGCCCCATAACATCCCCTGTGAAGACCCTTATAGCAGCGCTGGTCCAATTGATCAGATACCACAGGTGGCGTCACGAACTACCTATCCTAATAATCCCCTGTAAATATCCCCCATCGCTTGACTGCCAGGGCCACGGACCGAGTCCCGCTGCCAGTGACAACTCCCATAGAAATCATTGGGCTCGGCTCCGAGTACCCCATAGCCCTGGTAACCACTTCAGTGTGGTGCGAGTCAAATATATGATGTGAAATGTTATGCGCAATATAATCATTATAATTTGTTATAACCACAGTTAGTTACTATGCCCGAGCAACGCCAGGCTCTTCAGCTAGTTTATTATAAATTCCTGATAGCATCATAATGATTTAGGAGGTGGGAGAAGACATTATCAGGGTCTTTTAATGAACTGGAAAGGATGTTACCAGGTACTAAGCAAAATTTGAACCTGGGTCCCTACCTGCATGTTGGTCAAATGTATGAACCCTTGTAGCGTTCTAGATCCTATAGAGACATGTGTTTATAAGAGAGTCTAGAGAGTCTAGAGCTGTAGTCCTGGCTGACAATGGCTGCTCAATCTTGCCCTGGTCTCCCAATGTAGGGAGATGGCCAGGGCTAGTGGTATTTCTCTCGTGTCAGGGCCAGAACTGTTGGGGCTGTCACCATTGTTGCCAGGGGAAGAACTTTCTGACTGGAAGAGACCTTTTCACCAGACTGTAGGGGGTGGGTCTGAGATAAAAGGGAAGGAGCACACCAGGACTGGGCTATTGGCAGGAAGACAGTGTGTGCTGCAGGAGAAGCTTGACTCACTATATCCTTCAAGCCCACGCACAGCCAGACTATAAACTTTTAGAGACGACGTCTCCTCTCACCATTTATCCTCATAGGACAAACCGGTCCATTCTGCTGACTGTTGCTTGCGCGTGACACAGTACTGACCAAGCGGTGCACACTGTATCAGATAGCGTTGCCTCAGCCTGCTCCCCGGGACTCCGTCCTCCAGCCGTGGTGTCACAGACACCCTCTCGAGCAGTGCCTCGCTCCAGGACCACAAGTCTTTGCCTTGGAAGGCCAGGATACGTTGCTGCCGTCAAAAGACAGTATTTCACCTTTCTTCAGGACCAGTTCAGAGACTTCTCTCGTCACCTACAGTGCCATTGTGGAATTCTCCAGCCTCCTCCATCCAGGAACCACAGACTGATAAGTTAACTCGTTATTTGAACTCATACTCTCCTTCTATTACTTTATACGCTATATTCCCCATACTCCCTCACTCTCTCTCCCTGCGTGGAGTATTTGTTGTCATAATACACTGTTATAAAAAACCCGCTAACTCATGCTCTGCCTCCTGCTCGTCACTGCATCCCGCGTTCCTGCTAGAAACTTACACTTGGCGTAGTCGGCGGGATGCAGTCTAACAGCACGGAGGCAGCAGACCAAGCAGTTGGGGTTGGCCCTAGGTCCAGTATCTCTCTGGGGGCAATGGACAGAACGCATTAGGGGATGATGGGGATGCATCCCATGACCCCTGCATTGGAAGCCGAGGTGGCTATCATGGCATTAGATGGAAAAGCTAGAGATTCAGTTATGCTATGGCCCCCGGAGAACGGAACACCTTTAATAAGGTGCTCCAAATTTTGGAAGAGACCCATGGGGAACCCATGGACGTAGGGGAGCTGAGCACGCGTCTCTTTAGTTGCATGCAGAGGAGGGGGAGACTGTGACATGAATGCATTGCAGGAGTTGCATACTGCTATCGTCAGGAAAGATGGCATAGATATAGGCTCTACTGACATAATGCTGCGGGACCTTTTAGTGACAGGCTTGCGCGACGTGCTGACGAAACAGGCCCTGCGGGAGCGCGTGTGGGTGAACTTTCGCATGACTTTTTCTGATAGGAAGAAAAGCGCGCACGCGTGAATAGAAACAAGGGGTGACAGTCCCGGTAGGGAAGGTCCGGAGCGGGGAGGTCTCCGTGAACGCAATCACAGAACCCCAATAGGGGGAAGAATTACGGAAGGAACTTCTGGATTTTAAAGGAAAGTTGGCTGATGTCAAAAAGAAGTCTGGGGCTGCCTCAAATTAGTCAGGGGGCAGAGAAGACCCGAATTCCCACTGTAAATCTAGAATGTTCCGTCAACAGAGACCTCTCACCTTCTTTAATTGCAGAGAGATTAGACATATGGATTGGGAGTGTCCACAACGGGATAGATCCCAACAAAGTTGCCCTTTAAACTATGAGGCTCCGAGCCTGGGGGACGCCGCCCGGAGCCAGAACAGACACAGAGGAGTAGTGTAAGTCCCACAAATCTAGTCTCAACGTGCCCTCTAGTCTGGGCCGAATTTGATGGTTGAACAGTACGATGCTTGGTGGACATCGGCTCACAGGTGACTACAATGCCCAAAGCCTACTTCCGGCGACATTTTCCTGAAGCAAGGCAGCCTGAGTGCGGCCCAGTGATAAAGTTGATGGCTGCCAACCACTTGCCCATTCCGGTCGCAGGAGTGGTGTGGATGCAGATTACCATTCGTGGAAAGGATATGGGAAGGAAAGGTGTGGTGCTAACCCTGGGGGAAATGAGTAGTGGACATACAGTAACCCCGGGGATGAACATATTAAAGGATTTTGGGAGTCTTCTCATCAACGAGCCCTCTAACGTGATTCTGAAGCAGTGGAGCCCACATACCCCCAGAGGAGAGTATTTCAACAGTTAATCCGCGTAGCTCGAGCTCAGGAGTATTCCAGTGATGGAGTGACATTAGGAAAAGTGATCATTCCCGCCTCTGCCAAAGTCATTTTGCCGCCCAGACAGATGGTACTCACTCTGCCCATCCGAGCTCACACCCCATTAGAAGGAGTAGAGATCCAAATTGAACCATCCTTTTCGGAGCAACTTCCCTCGGTACTCCTTGAGGCGTGCACGTTAACCGTTGTGTGTGATGGAATGGTTCCTTTAGATTGTGTCAATTTAGAAGATCAGGACATCACAGTTTCTCCCAAAAGTGAAGTAGCTCGGATTATGGGCATGCCTGCAAATGTAATACCACCTCAGGCTGTGCAGCTGACAGTAAGCAGGTAGACCCCTGGACCGTGATGATTAATTCCTCTCGTACGCCAGAGCCTCAGCATATCCAAGGATGACTCATTTTGGAACAGATGGGGGCCAAGATGACCGATCTCACTCCAGCACAAATGCATCAGGTAGAAGTTTTATTGGGACGCTACAGAGACGTATTCGCCTGTCTGGAGGACGATTTCGGCTGCACTACGGCTATCACATACGAGATACCAACTGAAAATATCGTGCCCATAAAAGAACGTTATCGATAAATTCCATCACAGCTCTACCATGAGGTGAAAAGTATGCTAAGTCAGATGTTGCAGAAAGGTGTCATTAGAGAGAGTCAAAGCCCTTGGGCTGCCCCTATAGTTCTATTGTGAAAGAAGGACGGTACTCTGCTGTTTTGTGTGGATTATCGTAAATGCAATACCAGTACAGTGAGAGATTCATACCCATTACCCAGGATTGAAGAATCCTTGTCTGCACTAGGAAAAGCCAAATTCTTCTTAATGTTGGACCATGCCAGCGGCTATTGGCAAGTACCGATGTTGGAACAGGACCGGCCAAACACTGCCTTTATACTACCCATGGGCCTTTTTTTTAATTCAACCAAATGCCGTTTGGTTTAGCCAATGCTCCTGGAACTTTTCAACATCTGATGGAGAAGTGTCTAGGTGATTTGAACTTCGAAGCCATGCTCCTCTATGTAGATGACATTATAGTCTATTCTGCTTTGTTTGAGGATCATCCACAAAGACTGGAACAGGTGTTGAGTCGCCTTCAAAGACATGGACTAAAGGTGAAAACTCAAAAATGTCATTTGTTCTGCACTCAGATCGAGTACTTAGGCCATGTTGTTTCTGCAGAAGGGGTGAAACCATCTCAGGAGAAGATTGCTCTGATACAGGATTGGCCCACACCGGAGACGGTGAAATACATTCTGGCATTCCTGAGATTGAACGGGTACTACCATCGTTTTGTGAAGAATTTTGCCCACATAGTGAAACCCCTAATCGAGCTTCTGAAGGGCGTGCCATCAGGTGCAAAGAATCAAACTGTTCGTTGGGAGGAACATCAGGAAAAAGCCTTTCAAGACCTGAAGAAAGCATTGACAGAGGCTTCTGTGTTGGCTTATGCGGATTTTTCTCAACCATTTTATTCTCCACACTGACGGGAGTTTGCATGGACTTGGGGCTGTGTTGTTGCAGATACAGGACGGAAGAGAGAAGGTGATTGCTTATGCAAGACGGTCCCTTCATGATTCCAAAGGGAATCCAGACTTACTATTCCTTCAAGATAGTTCTGCTGGCGTTGGTGTGGGCTATAATGGAGAGGTTCGCTGAATACTTGCCAGGTCCAAAGTACTAGTGCGCTCCGACAACAACCCGTTGGCTCATTGGAGAATGCATAGCTGGGAGCTCTGGAGCAACGATGGGTGGCCAGAATGGAAAAGTTTTGGTATAAGATTGCTTACAAAAAAGGAGCCGAGAACACTCATGCTGATGCCCAATCCAGATTGAGAGGTTAAATATTCACCACACACTCTATAGAAGAATATGTAACTACAGTAATTATGCAAATAAAGTAATTTATTTCATCAAATAGGAGTAGTAAAATGACAAAAGTGACAAAAGTCAAAATTTAACGCTGCCGTCAAGAGACAGTCTTTCACCTTTCTCCGAAACCAGTTCAGAGACTTCTCGTGTCACCTACGGTGCCATCGTGGGATTCTCCAGCCTCCTCCATCCAGGAACCACAGACTGATAAGTTAACCTGTTATTTGAACTTATACTCTCCTTCTATAACCTTATACGCTATAATCCCCATACTCCCTCACTATCTCCCTGCGTGGAGTATTTCTTGTCATAATACCCTGTTATAAAAAACCAGATAACTCTTGCTCTAACTCCTGCTGTCACTGAATCCCATGTTCCTGCTAGAACCTTACACCGTCACAGACACACAATGTCCCCTTTGTAGCGTACCTTTCTTCACGCTTTTTATTCCATCAGGGTCCTCTCGGTTCTCCTGAGGATTTCCTTTTGGTGGCTTCACACATAGGGAAACAGAGTCAAGTTCCAACTTAAAACATACGATTTTACTTGGTTCCAATCTCAGTACAGCCAGCTCAGTCACGGTCACAACATTGGGATCATCACAGAGTACATCCTGCTCTTTCCCTGTGCTTTCTCTTACTTCTTCCAGAATGTCCCAGGGTCGCACCGGCCCGTCTGGTACCACAGCATTCTTTCTGGCCAGCCCAACTAACTTCAGGAGTTTCCCAGTCCGTTTCGCCCCAGACCAAAGGGCATTAGCTCAAGTAGTTGGCTGCCACATCCTGGAGCTGCCCTGCATTCCGTTCTGCTGTGCCCTTAGATCCACAGGCCCTGGATGACTCGGGCTCTCACTTAATGTTGCGGGCCAATTGCCCTGTCTGCACTCTCAGGCCCTTCTGACCTGTCTAGGCTCCCTGGCCCGACTAACTCCAATGCAGGAAATTCTCTGCCTTACCTACAGTTAGCCCTTCTTAAATTAACTAGTTCATATTTCCCTAAATACAAATAGCAGCATTCAGGTACATAACAATATATACAAAGTAAATTAGACATAGTGATACATTCAATATTTAACTAATTCTTTACTGGGACGTGTTTAGGGCATAAGTTAGTCTCTGTAACCCCTTACATGTTTTCCCCCAATATAATGTCGCTCATCCTGACCCCTTCCTGGTATAATTTCCTCCATCCTGGGCTCCTTCTTAGCATAATGTTGCATAACTGAGCAATGGGTATGTCTTTTCTCTTTAACCCCTTCCCAACCTTGGAACCCAATACATCATGTGTTGTGAATGGGCTTGAGATGAGTTCTGAGCAGAGGCTCCCTCTGGTGGTTACAAGCGGTACTGGTCTGTCCAGTGAAGATTGTGAAGATTGTGAGGATTGGGAATCAGGTGTTACTGACTGGTCTTATATAAGGGAGTCACCTTCCCATCAGGGTTGCCGGTGATCAATTGTTCTGGTCTCTATCCTTGATTCCTGTTTCCCTTGTAGCCTGCTGTGTCGTGTCTGCATCTCCTGCTAACAGATAAGACATTTTCTTCTTTTTGTTTTTGTGCTTGATTTTTGCATTTTGTCCTGCACTTCTGTGGGGGCCTTCAGGGTCCCCTCCGGGGGCTTTTGCCCTCTCAGTTTAGTTCAGCCACTGATGTTTGTACTTTTGCTTTTTCCAGTTTTTTCAGTGGCTGCTGTTTTGATTTTGTTACACCAGAGAACTAATTTAGGTGGTAGAGGTCGTGTGATCTCAGGTGTTTTTGAAATTAGTAGCGTTGGTGCTTTTCAGGGTTTTCTGGGATTGCAGTAAGTACCCTTCCTATCCTTTTCTATTTAGTTAGTTTGGGTCCCAACGTTTGCTCATACTATTTTCTGTCTGTGTCAGTATTTCTTCTTGTCTAACCGCCATTACATGTTTGGGGGCTTTCTATTATCTTTGGGGTTCTGCTCCGGGGCAGATAGCTTTCCTATATCTATCTTTAGGTGTAGTTAGTTTCTCAGGCTGTGACGAGGCGTCTAGGACCAACGTAGGAATGCTCCACGGCTGCCTCTAGTTGTTGTGGTTAGTCAGGGTACTGCAATCTCATAGATTCCAACTGCTCTGGTGTATTGCCTTTTTTGCCTGCACTCCTCAGCTACCGAAACATAACAGTATCACCGGCCCAAAATTTAAAATTGTATGGTACTCACAGAAGGGAAAAAATTTGTGAAAGAAAAAACGGTTGTCAGAGTTGTCAGAGATATTTTTCTGTTTGTTGCATTTTTTTTTTTTTTCCCTCTGTATCTCTGGGTGCTGGGGAGGATTTTTTCTCTCAATGGAGTTTGCACAGTTGTCTGGCCGTGTGGATCAGCTTGCCACTGAGGTTCAGAGTATTGCTGCATATCTTGCTAGGTTGCCTGTTGTGGAACCTAGGATTCCCATGCCAGATTTGTTTTTAGGGGATCGAGCTAAGTTTCAGAATTTCAAAAATAATTGTAAATTTTTTTTTGCCTTAAAATCTAAGTCCTCAGGGAACGCAGCGCAGCAGGTTCAAATTATCATCTCTCTCCTGCGCGGCGATCCTCAGGATTGGGCTTTTTCCCTGATACCTGGGGATCCTGTTTTGAGTGATGTTGATGCATTTTTTCAGGCTTTGGGGTTATTGTACGATGAGCCTAATGTCACTGATCAAGCTGAAAAAGCCTTGTTGGCATTAAATCAGGGGCTTGATGACGCTGAGTTATACTGTCAGAGATTCCGTAGGTGGGCAGTCCTGACCAAGTGGAATGACGACGCTTTGGCGGCCCTTTTTCGGAAGGGTCTGTCAGATAATGTAAAGGATGTTATGGTGGGATTCCCTGTCCCCTCTGGTCTCAATGATTCTATGTCATTAGCGATTCAAATTGACAGACGTTTGCGTGAGCGGAGAAGTATGCGTGGAATAGTGTTGCCTTGTGAACCTGCTTCTGAATCCATGCAGTGTGATAGAGTGGTGTCTGGGGCACAGCGTCATGAGTTTCGAAAGCGCAATGGGTTATGTTTCTACTGTGGTGATGCCTCTCATGCTATTTCAGTCTGCCCTATGCGGGGAAGACGTTTTGCACGCTCAGTTGTCTTGGGTAGTGTTCAGACTAAGTTTTTATTAACTGTCACTCTGATATGCTCTCTGTCCTCATTTTCTGCTCAGGCTTTCGTTGATTCTGGAGCAGCTATTAACCTGATGGATTATGATTTTGCTAAACGTTGTGGGTTTCCCTTGATACCCCTACAGAAGTCTATTCCCCTACTGGGCATTGATTCTACCCCTTTGGCTGAGAATAAACCTCAGTTCTCTACTCAGGTGATAATGAGGGTTGAACCTGATCATCAAGAGTGCTGCAAATTTTTGGTTCTGTATAATCTGCGTGATATTATCGTACTGGGTTTCCCTTGGTTACAGTCTCATAATCCTGTTTTGGATTGGAAATCTGTGTCTGTAACCAGTTGGGGCTGCCAATGTGTTAATACCAACACTCCTGTTTTTTCTGCCTCCCCCCAGGCTCAGGATGTTCCTGACTTTTTGATTGATTTTTCTGATGTATTTAGCGAAAGTAAATCTGCATCCTTGCCTCCCTATAGGAGCTATGACTGCGCTATTGAATTAGTGCCTGGTAGTAAATTCCCTAAAGGTCGCCTTTTTAACTTGTCTGTACCTGAACATGACGCTATGCGGTCTTATATCAAGGAGTCATTGGAGAAGGGTCATATCAGACCATCCTCTTCACCCTTAGGTGCCGGTTTTTTCTTTGTGGCCAAAAAGGATGGTTCATTAAGGCCATGTATTGATTATCGTCTTTTGAACAATATTACTGTGAAATATCAATACCCGTTACCCTTGATTTCTGACCTGTTTTCCAGGGTGAAAAACGCTAATTGGTTTACCAAGCTTGACCTCAGGGGGGCATATAACCTTATTCGCATTAAGCACGGGGATGAATGGAAGACGGCATTCAATACCCCGGAGGGGCATTTTGAGTACCTTGTGATGCCCTTTTGGCTCACTAATGCTCCTTCTGTCTTCCAGTCCTTCATGAATGACATTTTCAGGGATTTTGTGGTTAAATTTCTGATTGTTTATTTGGATGATATCTTGATTTTTTCTAATGACTGGGACTCTCATGTGAAACATGTTCGAACTGTATTCCAGATTTTGAGAGAGAATGCTCTGTATGTGAAGGGATCAAAGTGTCTTTTTGGCGTACAGAGGATCTCATTTCTGGGATTCATTTTGTCCCCATCTGTTATTGAAATGGACCTGGTCAAGGTTCAGGCCATCTGTGATTGGGTCCAACCTACTTCATTAAAGGCTCTTCAAAGATTTTTAGTATTTCTTCTTGTCTAACCGCCATTACATGTTTGGGGGCTTTCTATTATCTTTGGGGTTCTGCTCCAGGGCAGATAGCTTTCCTATATCCATCTTTAGGTGTAGTTAGTTTCTCAGGCTGTGACGAGGCATCTAGGACCAACGTAGGAACGCTCCACGGCTGCCTCCAGTTGTTGTGGTTAGTCAGGGTACTGCAATCTCATAGATTCCAACTGCTCTGGTGTATTGCCTTTTTTGCCTGCACTCCTCAGCTACCGAAACATAACAATCATGGAAGGGAGTGACTTCCTGACCTTGGATGTACTAAGTACACCATAGTTATTTAGCAGGAGTTCTGTGCACACGATGTAAACCCTTTGGATGGATTGCGGCGTGGGACTTGACTGTACGGTGGACAGGTATGGGTATATTGTTGGTTTTCTATTTTGTCTTTTTCCAGTACAGCGATGGCTTCGAAAGGATTAGGAGTGTAATAAAGTTGAAAAAATGTGTGTTTATTTATTACATTAAAAGTCTTTATTCTTAATGTGTGTTTTTTTAACCCCTTTCAGACTAGTGGATTAATAATGGATAGGTGTCTTATTGACAGCTCGCCATTATTAACCAGGCTTCATGTCACCTTACAATAGCAAGGTGACATTAACCCCTTATTACACCATATGCCACCCGCTACAGAGCAATGGGAAGAGAGAGGGTAAGTGCAGGAATAGGCGCATCTTACAGATGTGCCTTATCTGGGGGCAGATTTTTTAGCCAGGGGGGCCCAAAAACAATGGTCCCTCTCTAGGCTATTAATTTCTGCCCTCAGTCACTGGCTTGTCCTTTCTGGCAGAGAAAATTGCGCAGGAGCCATGCCAATTTTTTCCGTAAATTAATCCTTTAACACCTACAGCTCCAAAATTTTATACACAGACACTACTAACATTATTAGTGAGGGATATATAAAAAAAATAATGGATATGCAATGGTTTACTGTATGTAAACCACGCCTCATATCCTGTTGGGTTCTGTAATGATTTTACAGATGCATACAATTGAATTTTCACCTATTTTGCTATCTATATCTCTATGAAATATATATGTGTCAATGACATATATAAATAAATATATATATATATATATATATATTATATACACCTATTCTACATGTATATATCTATTCTATTCTAACCTATTCTATTCTATACTGTACCCGGAATCTGGTGGCTTTTAAGTTATCTATTTATATATATGGACTGTAAGATACTATTTTGTTTTGTTTTCCTGTTTTGCCCAAGGGCCGTGTTTATTTTACTTCGCCATGTAACTAATAAACCAGTGAAGGATTTAATGAGACAGTGTTCCCTTTTCTGTCTCTGTGTACTGCTGAGTGAGCTGATCTACCACACCAGATAAATAATAAAGACATTACATTGATAATAGGCTAATAAATAATTGTTATATTTAGGTATATCTCGACTGTATTAGTGGTGGTGCCCTCTACTTTTGCTTGTTACACAGTGTCTCATTATAGGGAATCTTGTGCCAGGGGTTCCATCTGAATCATGTATTTCAGAGAATTAGGGCTCATACCCATTTGTAAGAAAAAAAACGGTCCGATATCCGTACCGAAAAAACGGACAAATGCTATGCGAGTGTAATGCGATTTCAGTGCGATTTTTCCACGGAACATCCGTATGACATGCGTATGCAATCCGTATGCAATGCGATTTTAAGCCACAGGCTACGTCTGGCGTTATTAAGTAAGCATGCTGCCCTGGCTGCCAGATGCAATGAGTCCATTGAGGCGTCAGCTATAAATGCGGCCGCCCCTCGGATTAGGGAATAGCGGTTCGTATTTTGTCCCTGGAAACTTTTTGGTCTATCTGCTGGTCGAGTTGGTCAATCCAAACCAGCATATAACGGGCTGTACAAGTGCTGGCCACTGTTGGCTTAAACGTGTCGGTAGTTGCCTCCCAAACTCTTTTCAGCGAGGCATCAGTTTTGCAGTCGAGTGGATCTTTTAATATTCCCGCATCCTCTACCGGTAAAGATGACTGCCTCGAGGTAGAGGCGACCGTTGCATCAACCTTCGGGACCTTACACCACGTCAATAATTCCTCATCACTGAAGGGGTACCTTCTTTTTGAGGCTGAAGGGAGATAACCTCTTTGGTCCTGTTTTTCCCATTCTTTTTTAATTACAGCCTTGACGGCCGGAATTACGGGAAAGGCTCTTCTCTTTCTGTCAGCTAGACCTGCAAACATTACCTCCTGTGTCGTTTGCGGTCCTTTTATTTCTGTGCACCCCATGGTGTTCCTTACCGATTTTACCAAATTATCTATGCTTTCTAGGGGAAAACATGAACGTCCTTCTATCTCTGAAGAAGATGAGGACGTGGATGCACCAGAGGTATCGGCGATTACAGCTTCATTCTCGTCAGAGTCTGAGCTGGAAATAATTAGTCTTTTAGTTTTTTTACGGGTAGGTATATTACTCGACTGGGTTAGGGCCTGTAACTCTTCCCTTATCATCGCTCTTATATCCGTGGTTAACACCGACGCTTGCTGCACGGTTTTGTTAATACATCCTTCTCACAGCCTTTTGGAGTAGGAGTCAGGTAGGGACCGGGCACATTCTTTATTTTTTGTTTTCCCTTTTTTCTTAGTCTAGGGACGACATAGCAAGGAGAGAGAGAGAGAGAGAGAGAGAGAGAAGGGTTGTCAGCTTGATAGGCAGAGAGTGGTACACTCACCCAGTGAAGCTTAGGTACCGGATCAGAAGGCTGAGGTACAGGTTTTGTGACGTGACTTCTGTCCGAGGAACCTCTGTTAAAATGGTCCTTAGGTTTGCTGTAGTATCACCTGCCGGGAGATGCGTGGCTTGTCTTGGGGACGACATGCTTGCACGCCAGGGTCCATATTGCAGGGCTTTTTACCTGCTCTCATGCATCTGCACTGCCTTCCTGTACCACCCCCCGGGGCCCCTCCCCTTCCAGGGTAGGTGTAGTATAGCTTATGCGTGCACGGCCCGGTATCTGGTTCCCAGGACCGCACCGCATCTCTCATTATTTCTCCCATTTCCCTTTTTTTTTCCTCCCGGCTAAACCGGAAGTTCTGTAGTGTTCCGGGGGGTGGGGAGCGCGTACCTGGATATGCGCGGTCCCACAATGCTCCCGGGACGGCGCGCGCATCATCCAGCTGGGGAAACTCCGGCGTGACCCGGAAGTTCCCACTTACCATTTCCTGTGCTAGCAGCGCTTGTATGTGAGCGGTGCCCCTGCAGCTGGGCCTGCGTTGAAGCCACATGAAGGGGAACGGGGGCTTCCTCTTCTCCTCCGGCCCTAAGCTCCCACGCGGGTCGGGACGGCCATATCTGGACTTCGACGGTGCGTATCCTACAAGTGTCATGGAAATATATATGTATTCCACGTATTCAATGTATATTCATATATATGCATTTACAGTTAGATAGATCTCACTTGCTAAAAATCCTGTGCTCACACATATCTATGAAAAAGCTGATGCTAGCTATAATCAGTCGTTTAAGACGACCCTGGCCTACATAAATCAGGCTATTGCAAAAGATAGCTCATAGGGACTTTTTACCAAGGATACAGAAACAAGAACAGAGTGTTCGGAAAGATATCTATTGTTTTCTTTACTAGTCATGCAGGAAAGCAGGGGCAAAGAACAATAAACAATAAATCTGCAACTTCAGCCCTTTTATCATAATTATCATACTTACACTAGAACAGCCAATTATCTAGCAGCTTTTAATTGTATGTTAATTGACTAACCAGCCCCTTTTTGTAAACGTATAAAACCTTGAATGAATATAATAAACTGTTGGTCTTGACGAACTGTTATACTGACACTTCCGTTGTGGACAGTCCTCATTTCGTTCTGAGCGCTCAAAAAGACATTCAATCTAAAATTGGGAACAGCATCAGCAAACACTGCAGGATAGATTTATCCTAATTAAATTTCCATAACAGCTGGCGCCTGCATGCGGGGCAGTGGACGAAACACACAGGGACCTGCTGACCGGAGAGACAGAGGTGTTGGCCATGGCCTTGGCTCACGGGACGGAGACTGCGCAGTTTCATAAGTAAGGTAAGAAAATCTTGTCATCTTACCTGAAAGTCCCTTGTGCCCCAGTCCTGGTCTTACACCTCTTGCCGGTCAGGGTGGTCACCACCGCATTCCCAGGTAGTGTAAAAAGTCCACACCCTTATCCAAAACCCTGGGATATAAGGTGTTTGCTGCTGTGCTGTTATGTGTTTCATGTTTTATGTGAACCGGGAGAAAAGTTGGAACGGTGACTGTGTTTTGCTTGCTGATTTCTGGGAGCTGTATAGCAAAAAAACAAATGCTGGATAAGTTCCCGCAGTAATCCTTCATACATGGAGGGAGGTCACCCCAGTAAAATCCAGTGTGAGGGGTGGAGCTTTGATGGATAAGTCCAGCATATCCTTCACACACGGAGGAGTCATCCAATCATCAGGTGTGAGGCAGGCTTGATTTAAGTTTCTCACAGTAATCGTCCACACAACGGGGGGAGGTCATCCCAGTCAAATCAGACGTGGATGGTGAGAATTTTGATTAAGGCTATTACAGATTACTGTCACCGGCGCACTGGCCAGGCGAACGGTTTTCAGAGTAATAGACCTGGAGCATTGCCGTGCTCAGTGCAATTGGTGAGTTATCAGTTACCAGAGCAGCTTGTATGTGTCACAGATCATCTAAAAGAGGGATTCGTATTCTCCCGGGTGTTGTCTCATTGTACGTGTCCCTGTCTGTATCAGGTACTGTCGCTTTAAATCTCATTCAGAGCAGAATGCGCTCTGTCACCATCTCATTCACTGCTGACTGCAGGCAAAAGCCCCTTTGACCCCCCCTCCTCTGCTAATCACGTTGTCACATCTGTTTCCTGGTTTTGTTTTGTTTTTTTTTAGCTAGTTTTTTGCTACAGGCTGTAGCGTGAAAATTCTCAGGCATTCAGACTGAACTGTATTAATTTTTTTCTATAGGGATAACCTTTTTTTTTTATACGTGATTTCAGTGCCTGTAGACACAGCAAGCAGATATAAGGGAGGGGGAAGTGCCAGCAGCAACGAAATGACATTCCAGAGGGCGGTAGGATAAAGCCTACGCTACCAGACAAAAGTTTTAAAGTATTTTTTTCTTTTTGTTTTTATCATTTTACAATCAGTTTTTCCACCTCTTTTCTGTTTTTAATTAGCTGTTTTAGTAACAAGGGTTTTTTCTTCTTGTCAACCTTGTTGTTTTTCAAAGTTTTACTATTAATACGTTTTTTTTTCCCTCCTCTTTTTTGATCAGTT
Source organism: Oophaga sylvatica (assembly GCA_033576555.1). Lineage (NCBI taxonomy): Eukaryota > Metazoa > Chordata > Amphibia > Anura > Dendrobatidae > Oophaga > Oophaga sylvatica. The sequence goes on along the minus strand of JARQOD010000001.1, from coordinate 363,797,084 downwards.
TTTCTTTTTGCTTTTAGAGTTTTTATTTTGGTTAATCTTTTTCCTAGAGTTTTTCTTTTTAAATCTAACTTTTGTTTTTAAAGTTTTTCTTTTAAGTACATTTTTAAATAATTTTGGAGAGGTTTTTCTAATCAAATTATTTTAGAGTTTTATTCTCCAACCAGCAAGATCTACTAGCGTGCTTTAGACCAAGGTCAGAAACACAGATAAAGAAATTGCAGGCTGAGGGAGAATACATAAACAGTTGCGCAGCGGCTTCACTCACCCCTCCCATCAGGCATTCAGCGAAGACAAGAATTTCAGTGTCCTTGCACACAGAACCAGAATGCAGCAGTTTTCAGATTTTAATCACCTTTGTTGAATAGGTTTTTGGAATAGACACAGTACGTGATAATCGAAGGGCTAGGCATGTGAATAGAAGGTCAGAGTAGTGAGAAGCAAGTGGACAGGCAGACTTTACGCTGCACAATGAAATGTTTTTTTTTTGTTTGTTTTTTGTTTTTGTTGAAAGGCACAGGAAAGTTGTTCTTAGATTGCCGTCTGCTATAAAAGAGCAGTGGTAGTCTTGCATCATGTAGAAGGTACAGCAAGTTATTTTGAACGGACCAGGAAGTGATTTTTATGTGAATAAGATTGAAAAGGTGTTAAAGAAGCATTGAAATCATCTGTGAGAAATGATCACGGACATGTCACAAGAGCAGAATTTAGAGTCACACACATCACATGTCCATCATGTGGAGACAAGGGACAGGTGTAGGCTGCTCTCATTGAATAAGGAGCCTTGTACAGGGAAAAACGCTCCCCCCTCTCTCCACAGGGAGAAGGCATTTTTGTTTCAACGTCCCCTCTCAAGAATCACAGGGGGGACACCCTCTCCTCTTTCTTCTCTCAGTCCCTTTCTCCTTCTTTCAGACTTTTCTCCTCTTTCCTCGCTGCCATCCCTCTCTATCCTTCTTTCCCTATCATTCCTTCTTTCCCCTCCCTCACATCTCTGACACATCCATTTTCTTCATCTTCCTCTTCTTCACCCTCTCCTCCTTCATTTTCTCCTCTCTCCCCTCCACCTCTCTCCCCTCCATCTCTCCCCCTCCTCTTTCCCTCTCTCCTCCCACACCACACCCTTCTGATCTTTCTCCTCCTTCCTTTTCCTCCCTTTCTCCTCCCACACCACACCACCTGCTCGTGCTCGCTCTCCTCCTTCCTCCTCCTCTCAGGCACATCTCACCGCTCCTTACTCACACCTCCCTTCTCTTCCTCTTTTTTCTACTTCGTTATCAACTGGTCAACGCCCAATCAAAGCAATGTGGTGTCCCTGTATTCAGTGCCTCCAGCATAGGGCACCCTGTCTATCCCAAGCACAGTACAAACATTGCCAGTCATTATATCAGGAGAAGAAAGTGCAAATCTCCCTACACATAACGCTGCAGGTAGCCCCCAGACACAACTGCCCACAGCCGAGGCTTCACAGGGGGGAGGTGTAGCTACAGACACAAATGAGGAACCTCAGTGCCGAGCAGAGCTGCCACCGCAGCTTCAGTACCCAGTGTATGCACCAAGCACACCATGTCACTCCTCATCTGATGAAGATGAAGATGCAATGTCACACATGCTGCCCAATACTAGGGAAGAAAACACACAAGCACCAATAGAGCAGGGACAGGTAGAGGCACCACCCTATGAGCCCTTCATCCCAAGCCAGGTGATCAGTATGCTGCCAGACCCAGGGATACAACCCATGCCATTTTGCCAAAAAATGCAGCAGATCCAGGGAACGTATGCAGCAGCCTGGATTGATTTCTGGACCGTAATAAAAATAAAAGCAGGTGATGCATTCTGGCCAATTATGAGAGAACACTTCAAGCTTCCAGCAGAGTTAGATGCGTATGCCTGGAAGACAGGCCCAAAGCTAATTGAGCAGCTCAGAGAATGGGCCAAAAGCAGACTGACAGGACAAACTCTCAGCCTACATGACATGAGTCAAGACAAGACAGAGTCTGTGGAGAAGTTCCATGACAGAGTGATGCAAGTGTTTCAAGATTTGAGCCTCATTACCCATGATCAGACACACAGATGGATGTTGGCACAGGCTTTGTGCATGGACTGAGAGAACCAATCAGGAAACCACTGGTAGTAGCCAGGCCTGAGTACACGTCAATAGCAATGGATACCCTGCTCGCAGTAGCAAAAAGGATTGAGTCCCGCCGGGACAGAAGGGATGTCCAGTGTTACAACTGTGGCGAGTTTGGTCATTTTCGGAACTGGTGCAGAACACCGACTTTGCCCAGAAGAAGAAGAAACACAAAAAGCAGTGAAGAACCCCGTCCATAGGACAGGAGCACGCCAAGTCCACAGGAACCCCACCAGTGGGACCAATATCCTGAGAGTGGATGGTGTAGTCAGATCTTTTCTTGTGGAACTCCGCAACCTCACCTATCTATCAGAATCTTCTGCGTCCTGTATGGGAATTGATGGTCAAGTCAGATATTTCCAGATTATGAAGCCCCTGAGCGTGTGGACTCAGCCAGAATACTCCATCATGTCCCAGTTTGTTGTGTCAAAGACCTGCACCCTCAACCTATTTGGAGTGGACCTACTGCAGAAGCTGAAAGCGACCAGAGTGTTCCAGGAAGATGGGACCATGACACTTTCTTCACCCCTGACCCAAGAAGAAACAGGAACCTCAAACAACCACACTGCAGACCCATCACAGGAGTGCTGGACATAGTACCAGAAAAGCCACTCCATCACCCAGAGTCAAGATGTCTCTGACCAACTGAAGGTCTAAGTGAACTCGCCTAAGAAGACGGCCTGAGAACTTTGACATTGGCCAGGATATTCAACTCAAGAAGGACCCTACTCGCTTCATGAAATGGCAACACCACATCCGGCTCCAACGCCAGAGGTTCATCTTTTGCAAGCACCAGGAGGTGCCCCCTGCAATCAACCAGTTCACCCAGGCTCTAGACCGGCAAAAGGCCACTCAGCTCTTCAAACTTGTGCGCAAATACTGACCTGAGCCCGTGCTGAGAAAAAAGCAGCCGGTGAAGGAGACATCCCAACAAGAAGACCCCCTGTGGCCAGAGCAGGTGCTAACACAGTGACTGCCTTGGTGGAGAACAAGAAAGCCAGCTGGTCGTCATCTCTCATGATGTGGATCCTAGTAGACGGCTTGTTTTCCCGCCAGCTCTGTGCCGGGAGATGGGAGTCCCCTGCCGCATAGTGAAGGACAAGGCCAAACTGGGCTGCCTCGCCCATCGGAATCAATCCCAGCTTTCCACAGTGAAGAAAAAGACTGTAAACCCCACTGAGTTCAGAATGGTGCAAGGCCTGGAGGCCGTGAAAGAGGCTACGGTATTTGAAACCCTAACAGTGCTGAACCCGCACACTCTGCTCTCAAAAGTCCCAGTCACCGCAACGGTATTCACGGTGATCAACCTGGCCAGTGCCTTCTTCAGTGTCCCCCTCCACCTGGATGACCTGCCTGCCTTCACGCACCAGTGCAGTGCATATGGACAGTGTTGCCTCAAGGTGCTCAGAACAAGTCCTTCAAGTTTCACCAAGACAATGTCCTCTATCCTCGTCAACTGGATTGCAGAATATGCAGGAGTCACTCTTCTACAACACGTGGATGACCTTCTCTTTTGTGTGGTTGACATCGATACCTGCACAGTCCATTCCCTGTTCCTTGAGGAACAGCAACGCAAGGTCTGGAAGAACAAAGTCCAGTGGTGTCAGAAGCAAGTTACATCCCTGGGACACTGTATTGCTCACCAGACGGAACACCTGTCAAATGACTGGAAGACCACTGTGGAGAAGATAGCTCCCCCAACAACTCCGAAGATGCTGCAGGCCTTCCCTGGTCTAGTGTCGTATTGCAGAACCTGGATCCCTGATGCCTCAGTCCTAATGCAGCCTCTGTGCGCTTGCATCAACGCAACCCCGCTCCTTCTATCAGATGCAGCCTTCAACACATTCAGGAGATTGGAAGAATTCCACAGTCTCAACGCCAATACCAGGCCTACCTGACTACGAGAAGCCTTTCCGTCAACCTGATGGAAGAAAGACGGTCATGCTACTGGAGTCCTGACACGGATTCACGGGGGAAAACAGAGACTTTTAGGCTGCCTCTCAGCCCGCTTGGATCCAGTTGCAAGAGGGGCACCCTCCTGCCTGATGGCAGTAACTGCAGCACACACCTTCCTGGACAAGACTGCTGACATCACTCTTGGACAGCCACTGGAAACTCTCACTCCACACGACATCTTGGCAATCCTCAATCAAGCTCAACCAACAATAATCTCCCCACCGCCAGGCATCTTTGTGGCGCCTCTATCGCCTTTGTCTCACAATGTCACCGTCTCCAGAACTACAGTCCTCATCCCGGCCACTCTACTCCCACTCCCAAGGGGGGATACAATATGGACTTTTCAGAACAAAAATTTACAGAATTTATCCTCTGCTTGGATGGCTCCAGATTTGCAGATGATGAAGAAGTTTCCACACAGGAAGTGCAGTGACCAGCAATCAAGAAATCCTGTGGTCCAGAAGTCTGTCACCTAGCCTGTCAGCCCAGGAAGCAGAACTGATAGCGCTGACGAAGGCCTACCAGATGGCAGAAGGCAAGACTGCAAACATCTACACCGACTACAGGTGCTCGCATGGCATAGCACACGACTTTGGGCCCATCTGGGCTACAAGGGACTTCATCACAGCAAACGGGACAACCGTGAAGCTTTATGGAGCCTTCAGGGACCTGCTGGGTGTACTCCAATTTCCAAAATGGTGGCAATTTGAAAAATCAAAGTGCATGGAAAACTGAGAACAGAAGAGGCGTGAGGCAATAACATGGCGGACATGGCAGCCAAAGAAGCGGCCAAAGGAAGACAACATGGAGAAGTGGGAGAGGTCGTAGAGCCGGACGGCTACTACATGACGACTGAAGACAAGAAACCTGACAAAAAGACGTCCTGGGATCTGCTCAAGAAGTTGCAAGACCAAGCTCCAAAAGGAGAAGAAGAGCTGAATGCGAAAAAAGCAATACGTGAAGAAGGAAGGCTATCTACAATGGACTCCAAACCCTGCCTACCACAAAGTATGCACCCTTAGGTGGTCCAATGGGCACATGGACCCACACCCACATATCAAAGACACAGATGAATGATCTGATTGGAGCTTACTGGTTCACTTCAGGGATCTCCACCCTAACAGCCAAATTCACCAGCAGCTGTCTGACCTGCGGCAAATGCAAGCCTGGATGTGTGGAAGAAAGTCCCCCTCACCTCATCTGGCAAGACCACTCTACCAGCTTCAGAGGATCCAGACAGACCACATCCAGATATCGCCAAGTGAAGGATTCAAATACGCCATTGTGGTCAAAGAAGTATTTTCAAGATGGACAGAAGCGTTCCCAGTCAGCAAAGACTACTGCAAAGAAGCTACTTTCGGAAAATTAGTGTGCAGATACGGGGTTCCAGAAATGATAGAAAGTGATCAGGGACCCGCATTCACAGCAAATCTGACACAAGAGATCTGGTTAGCAGTAGGGTCAGATTTAGGCCTACACACTCCTTACCACCCCCAGAGCAGCGGGAAGGTAGAAAGACTGAACGGAACACTTAAGAATAGGATGCTGAAAATTGCCCAAGAGACACGCAAACCATGGCATGACACACTCCCAATTGCACTGTTTAGCGTAAGGCACACTCCCAGAGTCCCAGAAAAGCTGTCACCATGCGAAATTTTGTTTGGGTCTAGTCCAAATCAGGTGCATTCTTCCCTCAGCAGCAGAATATGCAAAATGATATCTTGTTTGATTATGTAATTGAATTGGTAAAAACTAATGTCCATTCTCGAGTTTTTCTCTTCACTGCCAGATCCAGACTCAGTGTCCGGTACGCACTCCTTGAAAGCCAGGAGACTGGGTGTTGGTGAAAAAGTTGGAAATGAGAACACTCTATCCCAGATTTGATGGTCCTGTCCAAGAGCCCCAGATGCACCAACCTCTGTGAAACTAGAGGAAAAGCCTGCTTGGATCCACGTATCGCATTGCAAGGAAGCTCCCGTACCAGGAGAGACACCTAAGCCATGAAGAATGTCGTGGATGCTCTGACTGACCAGACAGATGACCTACCTGACGAAGAATACACACGTTTTTCTGAACATGCAGTTAAATAGACTATGATTGCAAACACATGAACCCCTGCTAGGGACAGATCTCCTGACCGCCCATTTGCGAAAAGTCAGCATCTATGAGGGGTACATGTGTTAGGCATGTGCCAGCCCATCGGCAGCACAAAAGAGTTGCAGCGCTTTGGGACAGGAGCAGGTTTTTAGGGCAAGTGGTATCTAAGGGGGGACTGTCATGGAAATATATATGTATTCCACGTATTCAATGTATATTCATATATATGCATTCACAGTTAGATAGATCTCACTTGCTAAAAATCCTGTGCTCACACATATCTATGAAAAAGCTGATGCTAGCTATAATCAGTCGTTTAAGACGACCCTGGCCTACATAAATCAGGCTATTGCAAAAGATAGTTCATAGGGACTTTTTACCAAGGATACAGAAACAAGAACAGAGTGTTCGAAAAGATACCTATTGTTTTCTTTACTAGTCATGCAGGAAAGCTGGGGCAAAGAACAATAAACAATAAATCTGCAACTTCAGCCCTTTTATCATAATTATCATAATTATCATACTTACACTAGAACAGCCAATAATCTAGCAGCTTTTAATTGTATGTTAATTGACTAACCAGCCCATTTTTGTAAACGTATAAAACCTTGAATGAATAATAAACTGTTGGTCTTGACGAACTGTTATACTGACTCTTCCGTTGTGGACAGTCCTCATTTCGTTCTGAGCGCTCAAAAAGACATTCAATCTAAAATTGGGAACAGCACCAGCAAACACTGCAGGATAGATTTATCCTAATTAAATTTACATAACACAAGAACTGCGGGCGGTCTTCCCCGGACCCGATGTTCCTGGTGCTGCTATTCAGACGAGGGGGAGCCGGAATACAGCACTTCCCTGACGCTGCCTCTGGACCGGAGCCCCTGCCGTTCACACAGAGACCGCACAGGCGGCTTCCTAGGACCAGTATTCTTCTATAGGGGAAAATCCTGCGGTACCTATAGGAACAGGAAACCAACTGAGGAGAGGCGGACCGTCCTCTTTTATCTCTGAAGGTTTCCTGTTCCTATGGGTGGATCCCTCTCTCCAGTGGGTGCTGTCATGGCGAAGGATAAAAAAATGGGTTTCACATACTGCTTTACTTAGTTTTTTTCATCACCCATTGCTTTCAATAGGTGAAAAACGCTGAAAAACCGCTGAAAGAAGTGACATGCTCTATGTCCAACAAACAATGCAAAGCACAAAATATTTATGACAAAAAAACTAGTGTGTGCATGAGATTTCTGATATCTCCTAGGCTTTGATGGTACTGTAAAACGCAGCTGACAATTAGCATTAAAAAACGCAAAAAAAAGCCTAGTGTGAACTTAGCCTAAGAGTTACAAAAAAGAACCAAAAGCCAAAGGTAGTTCCATTACTGTTAGAATCATAGAATGTTAGAGTTGGAAGGGACATCTTGGGTCCTTGTGTCCACCTCCTGCTCAATGCAAGAGTCACTACACTGGTGACCTACTTTTAGAAAAACTTCTCAATCTCAGACAGGGCTGCCATCAGGGCATTACTACCCTACTGGCGTATGGGGCCAGGTGAGCAGAGGGGGCCCGTAGCGGGCCACCTCTCTTCTGCTCACCGGGCCCCAACGACAGAACGCCCATCCTTAGTGCATTATCTTACTATGGGGGTGCATTATCCTACTTTGTGGAAACATTATCCTACTATGGGGAAGCATTATACTACTATGGGGCTGCACTACACTTCTACGGGGCTGCATTATACTGCTATGGAGCTGCATTATGCTTCTCTGAGAGTGCATTGTATAATGGAGATGAATTATCCTACTATGGGTGTGCAGTATCCTACCATGGGGGTGCACTATCCTACCATGGGGCTGAATTATATTACTATGGGGTTGCATTATCCTACCTTTGGTGTGCATTATACTATTATGGGGTGAATTATACTGCTATGGGGGTGCATTATACTACTATGGAGGTGCATTATACTACTATGGGGGTGCATTATACTACTATGGGGCTGCAATATACTGCGATGGGGTGTCTTATACTAATATGGGGAGCATTATACTACTGTGGGGGTGCATGATACTACTATGGGGTTGCATTATACTGCTATGGGGGTGCATTATACTATGGTGGTGCATTATACTACTTTGGGGTGCATTATACTATATATGACTATGGGGTGCATTATACTTTATGAATGACTATGGAAGTGTATTATACTACTATGGGAGTGTATTATGCTTCTATATATGGTTATGGGATTCATTATACTATTATGGATGACCATGGGGGCAGTATGGAGTAGAATGGGAAGACACGCAGGGATATTATTACCGTGGTGCTAATTAAAGGATATTATTTTTGGGGATACTGCCTTCAGTGTGGGGGAGGAGAGGTCCTGCTACTGTGCAGGGTGGCGCAGTCACATTTTTTCTTCATCTAGTGTAGTGTAGAGGTTGGGGAAAAATTGGAATGTGCTCTAGATAACTGTTATTTTCTGCAGAGACAAGTCCTGGCTGGAAGAAGTGATGGTAGGGTGTTGTGAATTTGTTAGAGATGGTTTCTGAGCAGATGCTCCCTCTGGTGGTTACAGACAGTACTGAACCTTTCAGCGAGGAGTGGCAATCTGGGTTCACTGACTGGTCTGATATAAGGGAGGTTCCCTCCCATGATGGTTGCCGGTGATCAATTGTTCTTGTCTCAATTGTGGTTCCTGGTTCATTTGGAAGTTTGCTGGAGGCTTGCCTGCATCTCCTGCTTTCAGATAAGATATTTTTTGCTTTTCTTTTTGTGCTTGCTTTTTGCATTGTTTTCTGCACTTTTGTGGAGGTCAGCCAGGTCCCCTCCTGGGGCCTGAGCTCCTCACAGTATATCTGCAGCCACTGTTATTTGCTCATTTGCTCTTTCCTGTTTTTTCAGCGGCTGCGGCTTGGTTTTTGTTCACACTGAGACCTGATTTAGTGGGTGGCGAGATCGTGTGATCTCAGTATTTTTGTAATCAGAATTGTTGGATTTTTGTAGGGTTTTCTGGGTTGCAGAAAGTAATCTCTCCTGTCCTATCCTATTTAGTCAGCTTGTGGCCCCAGCGTTTGCTCAGTCTATTTTCTGCCTATGTTTGTATTTTCATCTTGTCTAACCACCATTTGGGGGCTTCCTATTTTCTTTGGGGATCTGCTCCGGGGCAGATAGCTTTCATCTTTCTGCCTTTAGGTGTAGTTATCTCTCAGGCTGTGACGAGGCGTCTAGGATCAATGTAGGAACGCTCCACGGCTACCTCTAGTTGTGTCATTAGTTTAGGAATCTGCAACCCATCAGTTACCAACATCTCAGGTGTTCGGCTGCCCTGCTGTTGTTCCTGTCCTCCTCAGCTACCGAAACATAACAGCAGGGTGCGCTGGATGAAGATGAAGGACTTCAACTAGAGACATCACCGGTGAGTCAGTGTATTGCCTGTACACTGACACTATATACTGAGGTCCTGTGTATAATGTGCCCGGTGATCACTATTATCTGTGCAGTGACACTATATACAGAGCTCCTGTGTATATTGTCACTGGTGATCACTGTATATTACCTGTACACATACACTATATACAGAGCTCCTATGTATGTCACTGATCACTGTATTATCTGATTACCTTTACACTGACACTATAAACATAGATCCTGTGTATAATGTCACCGGTGATCACTGTATTACCTATACACTGTGTGGCGCTTCCCACGGCTGTGGGGCGTCGGGACATGGCATAGCTTGCCTAGCTAGCTAATGCTCCCACGCCGCCAGTCCACGACGACGTGAGGCATGGGTCCCAGATGATAAGAGAATGTGGACCCACTGGACCACGGAGGGAGACCCGGGCCTGCCCGGACTAGGGAAGGGCAGCGACCGGGATCCGTGGCAGCTGAGCATGTGGGCAAGGTGGCGACCTGCAGGACTAGACAACACCGCACAACTTCAGGTAAGAAGAAACATAAAGTTTACTTAAAGAAACACAGTAAATAAACAGAACATAAGACCGGGCTCCCGATTCCGCACATCAGAGAAGGGTACACGACTCAGAATCACAGACGAGTGCTGGAGGACATCACGGGTAGATGCAGTCCAGGGTTATCTGGCACGGGCATACTTGGACGGCCTCTCTCTCAGGCCTTAGGCGTAGCACAGGCTCAGCAGGAGAACATCAGACACCGACCTCAGACAGACTTCAGACGATGGCGGGGTCATCACGGGTTGATGAAGTCCAGGATCATCTGGCACGGGCATACTAGTATGGCCTCACTCTCAGGCCTCGGGCGTAGCACAGGCTCAGCAGGAGAACATCAGACACCGGCCCAGGACGAACGTCAGACGATGGCGGGGTCATCACGGGTTGATGAAGTCCAGGGTCATCTGGCACGGGCATACTAGGACGGCCTCTCTCTCAGGCCTCAGGCGTAGCACAGGCTCAGCAGGAGAACATCAGACACCGACCCAGGACAGACGTCATCACAGGGTAGACCAAGGAGGAACCGGCAGGACATCGGAACATCAGGAACACGGACTGGATCTCAGGGACACAGGAACACGGACAGGAAATCAGGAACACGGATTGGATCTCAGGGAGTCAGGAACACAGACAGGAACATGGATTGGATCAGGTCTCAGGGAGTCAGGAACACGGACAGGAACATGGATTGGATCACAGGAACACGGACTGGAACACAGGCATCGGACTCCGGACATCTGGCACCGATCAGCAGGCTCCGGACATCAGGTAGGGAGGATAGGATCTGGACATCTGGAAGTGGTCGTCGGACATCGGACATCAGGCCATGGTCATCAGGCATAGGATCCAGACATCTGACACCGATCAGCAGGCTCCGGACATCTGGCAACAATCGGCAGGACCCGGACATCAGGCAAGGAAGATAGGATCCGGACATCTGGAAGTGGTCGTCGGACATCGGACATCAGGCCATGGTCATCAGGCATAGGATCCGGACATCTGACAGCGACCTGAAAAGGAACCCCAGCGGTCTGGTGCAAGCCCCGCCAGGCTCAACGGGAGCTGGCCGGGGATTGCACAGAAGCTGAGCACAGAGTAACAGAAACTCAGCACACACCGGACTCCTCCTTCCAAGATGAACTCAGGTTATATAGCAAGGATTCACAGTCACTGGCACAGGGTTCTGGACACAGCAGGATTTCAGGAACATAACACAGAGGACACAGTTCAGACAGTCAGGTACAGGATGCGATCCAAGATCAGGGGTTCAGGTAATTAGACACAGCAGGAACAGGCCTGGATATACAGCCTCCAGGAACGGCGATCTGGGTAATCAGCCCCCAGCATAGGCGGAAACACAAGACACAGTTCAGACATTCAGGTACAGGATGCGATCCAGGATCAGGGGTTCAGGTAATTAGACACAGCAGGATCAGGCCTGGATATACAGCCTCCAGGAACGGCGATCTGGGTAATCAGCCCCCAGCATAGGCGGAAACACAAGACACAGTTCAGACATTCAGGTACAGGATGCGATCCAGGATCAGGGGTTCAGGTAATTAGACACAGCAGGAACAGGCCTGGATATACAGCCTCCAGGAACGGCGATCTGGGTAATCAGCCCCCAGCATAGGCGGAAACACAAGACACAGTTCAGACATTCAGGTACAGGATGCGATCCAGGATCAGGGGTTCAGGTAATTAGACACAGCAGGAACAGGCCTGGATATACAGCCTCCAGGAACGGCGATCTGGGTAATCAGCCCCCAGCATAGGCGGAAACACAAGACACAGTTCAGACATTCAGGTACCGGGTTAGATCCAGGATCAGGGAACAAGACACAGCAGGAACAGGGAATCAGCTCTCCAGAGCTGATCAAATTCAGAGCAGGAGCTGAACACACAACCACATACGGCTAGGTTCAGGGATTCAATGTGAATTCAATGTGAAGCTCTGGCAACGCCCACTAGGGCTGGGGAACTTTATATATGAGCTGCTTCATAGCGATAGGCTGGAGCAGTAATTCTAGTAAACACCCAATCCACATAAAAGCAGGACAGGTGTGGGCCGCGCCCCCTATGCAGAGCCAGACAGCTCAACACAGAGGGAACCCAACAATGGCTGCTGCCACACACGTAGTAAGTCATGCACCACTGCAGAGGACTTTGCAAGCTACGGACGGCTTTTACAGCAGGTCAGGGACTGCACATGCGGGCGGTCATGCAAAGCAGCGGAGCCACTCACGCAAGTACGGGTAGCAGCAGAGCCGGGTCCGATGTCCGACGACCACTTCCAGATGTCCGGATTCTATCCTGCCTGCCTGATGTCCGGATCCTGCCGATCATTGCCAGATGTCCGGAGTCCGAGACCTGTGTTCCAGTCCCTGTTCCTGTGATCCAATCCATGTTCCTGTCCGTGTTCCTGACTCCTGAGACCCAATCCGTGTTCCTGACTCCCTGAGATCCAATCCATGTCCTGTCCGTGTTCCTGACTCCCTGAGATCCAATCCGTGTCCCTGTTGTTCCTGTGCAGTCTAACTCTGTTTCAGCCATCAGCTCCTGATTCCAGTTTCCTGCCTGTTACCTGTCGGCTTGCCTGTCTGCCATCCGACTGCAGCTCCATCCGGAAGTTCGGACATCATCTGCAGAGATCCCCGCTCTTGCCTGCTCACCTGGGAGCGATCATCTGCCATCCGACTGCAGCTCCATCCGGAAGTTCGGACATCATCTGCAGAGATCCCCGGCTCTTGCCTGCTCACCTGGAGCGATCATCTGCCATCCGACTGCAGCCTACCTGGAGGCTCCACCATATCAGGTCGTATATACCTGCCTGTCTAGAGACTGCCTGGTCACTAGCCGTGACAACCTGCCTGTCCCAGAGACTGCCTGGTCACTTGCCGTGACAACCTGCCTGTCCCAGAGACTGCCCTGGTCACTTGCCGTGACAACCTGCCTGCCCTGGTCACTAGCCGTGACAACCTGCCTGTCCCAGAGACTGCCTGGTCACTTGCCGTGACAACCTGCCTGCCCTGGTCACTAGCCGTGACAACCTGCCTGTCCCAGAGACTGCCTGGTCACTTGCCGTGACAACCTGCCTGCCCTGGTCACTAGCCGTGACAACCTGCCTGTCCCAGAGACTGCCCTGGTCACTAGCCGTGACAACCTGCCTGTCCCAGAGACTGCCTTGGTCACTTGCCGTGACAACCTGCCTGTCCTGCCGGTTCCTCCTTGGTCTACCCTGTGATGACGTCTGTCCTGGGTCGGTGTTTGATGTTCTCCTGCTGAGCCTGTGCTACGCCTGAGGCCTGAGAGAGAGGCTGTCCTAGTATGCCCGTGCCAGATGACCCTGGACTTCATCAACCCGTGATGACCCCGCCATCGTCTGACGTTCGTCCTGGGCCGGTGTCTGATGTTCTCCTGCTGAGCCTGTGCTACGCCCGAGGCCTGAGAGTGAGGCCATACTAGTATGCCCGTGCCAGATGATCCTGGACTTCATCAACCCGTGATGACCCCGCCATCGTCTGAAGTCTGTCTGAGGTCGGTGTCTGATGTTCTCCTGCTGAGCCTGTGCTACGCCTAAGGCCTGAGAGAGAGGCCGTCCAAGTATGCCTGTGCCAGATAACCCTGGACTGCATCTACCCGTGATGTCCTCCAGCACTCATCTGTGATCCTGAGTTGTGTACCCTTCTCTGATGTGCGGAATCGGGAGCCCGGTCTTATGTTCTGTTTATGTACTTTGTTTATTTAAGTAAACTTTATGTTTCTTCTTACCTGAAGTTGTGCGGTGTTGTCTAGTCCTGCAGGTCGCCACCTTGCCCACATGCTCAGCTGCCACGGATCCCGGTCGCTGCCCTTCCCTAGTCCGGGCAGGCCCGGGTCTCCCTCCGTGGTCCAGTGGGTCCACATTCTCTTACCATCTGGGACCCATGCCTCACGTCGTCGTGGACTGGCGGCGTGGGAGCATTGGCTAGCTAGGCAAGCTATGCCATGTCCCGACGCCCCACAGCCGTGGGAAGCGCCACACTGAGCTCCTGTGTATGTCACTGGTGATCATTGTATTACCTGTACACTGACACTGTATACAGACCTCCTATATATAATATCACTAGTGATCACTGCATTACTTGTACACTATACACAGAGCTCCTGTGTATAATTTCACTGGTGATCTCTGTATTATCTGTACACTGGCACTATATACAGAGCTCCTGTGTATAATGTTACTGGTGATCACTGTATTACCTGTACAAATACACTATATACAGATCTCCTATGTATAATGTTACTGATGATCACTGTATTACCTGATTACCTATACACTGACACTATATACATTGATCCTGTGTATAATATCACCGGTGACCACTGTATTACCTATATATTGACAACATCACGCTTTCCCCCGTACCGGAGGACCGCTGCCTCAGAGTAACCCTTGACTCTGCCGTCCTTCAAACCACACATCCAAGCTCTTTCTACCTCCTGTCGCCTCAAGCTCAAAAATATTTCCAGAATCAGTCCCTTCCTCAACCCTCAATCTACTAAAATGCTTGTGCATGCCCTCATCTTCTCCCGCCTCGACTACTGCAACATCCTTTTCTCTGGCCTCCCTAACACCCTCGCACCTCTCAAGTCCATCCTTAACTCTGCTGCTCGACTAATTCATCTCTCTCCTCGCTACTCCTCCGCATCTCCCCTCTGCAAATCTCTTCACTGGCTCCCTTTCCCTCAGCGAATCCAATTCAAATTACTAATACTGACCTACAAGGCCATCTATAACCTGTCTCCCCCATATGTCTCTGAACTAATCTCCCGATACCTTCCCTCACGTAATCTCCGGTCCTCCCAAGACCTCCTTCTCTCCTCCACACTTATTCGCTCCTCACTCAACCGCCTCCAAGACTTCTCCCGAATATCCCCCATCCTCTGGAATTCTTTGCCCCAACACGTCCGACTATCAACCACTCTCGGATCCTTCAGACGTAACCTGAAAACCCATCTCTTCAGGAAAGCCTACAGCCTGCAATGACCCTGCTGCCTCCTCACCACTACCGGAGATATTGCCTCAACCAACACCGGAACTGCTGCAATCCCCCAACTTGCTGTCTCCGTCCCCCATCCTGTAGAATGTAAGCCCGAAAGGGCAGGGTCCTCTCCCCTCTGTACCAGTCTGTGATTGCTAGTTTGTTTACTGTAAGTGATATCTATAAACCTGAAATTCGCCTATATTTATAACTAAAGTATCTGCTCTCAATCATAATCATTAACCTCCAAAATCGGTGCATACAATGCCCGAATAATAAGAGCAAGTCCAACAATATATTTAATTTGCAAAAATGCTTTATTAATAGTAGTTACAAAATATCTCCAT
This sequence comes from Oophaga sylvatica, assembly GCA_033576555.1. Classification (NCBI taxonomy): domain Eukaryota; kingdom Metazoa; phylum Chordata; class Amphibia; order Anura; family Dendrobatidae; genus Oophaga; species Oophaga sylvatica. The sequence continues at coordinate 363,781,559 of JARQOD010000001.1, read as the reverse complement.
ATTATACAAAATTTATCTTTTTTTCAAAAATGGTGCAAAGATAAAAAAAGGGACAATATAAGCATCCTAATATAGTATATGTCGCTGTTCAATAACAGACTACTAGCCACCCTATGTGTAAAGAGGCTTATAACAGACTACAAAAATTATCTGCCTGGTACCCAAATGGTTAAATGCATTCAGAGTCTGCCTCCTACATATTTACTACAAACAGTGATCCTGGGTGATATTCAATCACCAACATTTCATGTGTGACAACACATAATAAAAAGCAATCACTATGAACACAAGGGGATGGCCGAAGCCGTTACCTGTATGACAGCCGTGATGGTGAAATGGTTGGAGCTCCTGTCCCTCGGCCCCGACGTGCACGTTTCGCCCAGCTTCTTCGGGGGGCATGTATTAGAGGCAAATTACCGGTGAGGTTAAAAAGGGAGCTCCAACCAATCCAACTGGCGGTAATTAAAGTATGATTGCTAATCAGCTGTGACTTCAAACGGCGCATGCGCCGCTGTTGCCCACTACATTGTAAACATAGCATTTCGGTGCGGTCACTGGTGAATCAGCCGGAAGGATCATGAATCACATGACCATATCCAGCGTCATCAGCTTTACTGGCCGCATACGTCATGCCTGGGTGGGCTCCAACACGCGCGTGCGCACTGATCACAGTGACCGCAAGCAAGGAAAGAGTAAGTTACCATTTGCGATGTCTGCGCATGCGTGGTATTGTTAGGGGAAAATCGCTATATATTAGAACAAACCTGCACTTTAACCATTACTATAGGGGTAAATACTTAATAGGTAAAGATAAGCAAGGTAGAATTATATATCTCTATACCAAGTGGAGGATGTGTGGAACTATGAACGGAATAATTCCTATATTAATCAAATAGTGGTGCCTGTTTGGATTTATATAGATGAATCGCTATGTATTACCACCCACAACTCAAATAAAGCCAAAAATCCATCATTACCCAAAATGCGCATTATTTATGCTACAATTAAGTATCCCTACACAATATCAGCGCATATATACGACTGTGAAAAAATAATTACAGTATAAATAATAACATAAGTAGAATATGATAGTACCACTATTTAAGGTTCTAAAAGTAAATATAAAATCTCAAAAAAAATCATAAAGGTTGTGGAGTAATACAGGTCACTAAAAAATACATATCCAAAAATTTCCGCCACACTAGATTGGCCTCATCTGGAGATGCTAGATTACATAATGATTATTAAACAAGAAATTCGATTCTTCCTCAAATATTTCTCATGGAAACGTAACTGTCCATGTAGTTCTTCTTATAGCCTTGCTGATCATTTTCTTCATTTTTGTAGATTGGTACCCTGTCCACGATCGCCCCTGTTGTCAATCGCACCGTGAATCAGTCACCCCAACTCCAATTACCAACTGGACCAAGGAACTCAATAAAAAGAAAACAAATAAGGTAAGTAACAAAAATAGTTAAAAACAAAATGACATTAAAAAATCAATCAAAAAAACCAAGGAGGAATTACACGAAGTGCAGAGATGTCAAACAATTGGATTATGATGTCTACAAAATTTGTATTATAAAAAGGCCCGAAAACCGGAACTTTCATTTAGCCCCTGTGGATTTAGGGCACCCAATCTGAAAATCCACTTACATTCTAATTTGGCTAGTTCCTTAGCTAGATCACCGCCTCTAAAGCCCATTTTTAACATATCAATTCCCTTGATCTTCAAAAGATGGGGTTTACATTGGTGGAATTTCCTGAAGTGTCTCGGGAGTGTTTTTAATGTTGTATCATCTGTGATAGTTTTGGCTTTTTCAATATCTAGGCAATGTTCTCTTATCCGGATTTTTAATTCACGGGTGGTCAGTCCAACATAGATCTTGTTGCACGGGCACCAAGCCTGGTAGATTACTCCCCTAAATGTACACATAATATGTTTTCGAATTTCAAAAATCTTAGTGCCGTCATGATTTTTAAAGGTGTTTCCTTTTATTAAATTGGCACAGGCCTTACACAGGCCACATGGGAAAAAACCTGGGTTATCAGTGATGTTAGATTTTTCCCGTCCAAAATGGCTATGAACCAATTTGTCGCGAATCGTTGGTGCCCGTTTTGCCACTATAGATGGATAAGGGTCAAGAATTCTGCCCAAAATAGGGTCTGTGAATAACAAATTCCAATGTTTTTTTAAAACATTCCTAAATTCATCCCATTGATTGTGGAATGTAAGTGATATCTGTAATTTGTATGTAACCCCTTCTCATGTACAGCACCATGGAATCAATGGTGCTATATAGATAATAATAATACTGACACTGTATACAGACCTCCTATGTATGTCACTAGTGATCACTGTATTACCTGTATACTGACACTATATACAGAGCTCCTGTGTATGTCAACTGTGATCACTGTATTACATGTACACTTGCACTATACACTGTGTACTATATACAAAGCTGTGTATAATGTCACCAGTGATCGCTGTATTACCTGTACGCTGACACTATACACTGTATACTATGTACAGATCTCCTGTTTATAATGGCACTTATGGTAAAATTAGTATTTTTTTTTATTAATGATCAGTATTGTAGTATTCGGTCACTATGTGGTTGTGGTACGGCCATGGTGTGGTGGTTATCTGCCCCTTTTATGTGGTATTATTCGGTCACTATTAGGTGGTAATATGTGGTCTGGTCATGGTGTGGCGATATTTGTTCCTTGTGGTATTATTGGGTCATTATGTGGTGGTAATATGTGTTCTGGTCATGGTGTGGTGGTATTTGTGCCTTGTATGTGGTATTATTCGGTCATTATGTGGTGGTAATATGTGGTTTGGCCATGGTGCAGCGGTATTTGTCCCTTGTATGTGGTATTATTTGGTCATTATGTGGTGGTAATATGTGGTCTGGTCATGGTGTGATATTTGTCCCTTGTATGTGGCAGCAGCGCTGGTGGAGGGGACTGCGGGATCTAATGTGTGGGAAGGTGCAGATGTAGTGGGGCGGTCGAGGTGTCCCTCGGTGTCGGTCTCCTGAGGGATCGCTCTAGAAGTCGCCAACTCTGCGGGCGCCCGAGTGCTGGTCACCGTGCTGTGGAAGAAAGAAAAAACATACAATGAATATACAGATGTGAGATGTGGAATGGCCCTGGCTGCAAAAAAACATTGGATAGATGTTAACATTTTATGGTAATATTTACCTTCTGGTGACCATTGTTTCACGCAGGAACGCCAGGGCTCGTGCATATTTGTATTTGCTTTGGCGTCCTGAAGAAACACTCGGGGCCCGCATCTCCTTGTTGAACTCCTTCTTAAAGCGATCTTCACAGACCGCCACCGCTTCACAATTCTCTCCCCTGAAAAGAGAAAGCACACATTGGTTACTATACAACATCAGGGTTTCCCAAACTTCATTCCTCGTGTCCCCCAGAGGTCATGTTTTCAGTATTTCCATAGTGTTGCACCAAAGGAAATCCTGAAAACATGAACCGTGGGGGACACGAGGACTAAAGTTTGGGAAACACAGCTTTACAGTCAGTAACCTGAACTATACTTACGGTGTTTAGTCTGGGACCTAACATCGAGGTCCTCCCAGCGGTCCACCATTGCCGATGCCACTTCCTCCCAGAGCCGTCGGGTAACAACTTGATCCGAATGCCGGCGGTCCCCCATGTTCCACAACGGCTCCCTTTCTCGGACCAGATGAATCATCAGGTCTACGTCGATCCCCTCCTCACTGTCCGAGTCGGGAGCACACTGTGAAGCCTGTGAAATTAAAATAAAAAAAAAAACATTACCATACACATTAGCATGTGAAAATGCAAAAAGTATACATATTAAACTATAACAAATTAAGAAAAAAAAATATAGATATCAAATTTTTTGTAAAAGATTTTTAAAAAATGATATTTAATCTTACCAAAAAAGGTAAATAGTAAAAAATTGTAATCAAACCTAAAAATTCAAATATAAAAATGCACCCCAACAAAGATAAAAATTTTGGGAAAAAAAAAAATTACATTGGAATCCAAAAAAAAAAAAACTTACACGTTGGGAACCGCCGACAGTCTCACGACGACGACTCTGGGAGGCGCTGTGAGGACCCCTTTGTTGCAGGGTGGATTTGATTTAAATCAAACTGATTTAAATCACGATTTAAATCACTAGTCAGTAAGGCTTGATTTAAATCAGTGATTTAAATCAAAGTTTCTACCTAAACTAGTTCTTGCTACTTTAACATGCAAGATTTTTTTTTTTTTATATTACTTTTATCTGTTGTACTTAGGAAGGAGAAAAATAATCCTGACCTTAATAACAATTTAAATAGATTTATTCAACTGAAACAATAACAACATTACAGCATAAGTTATTTGCTTAAACAAACATCCATGTTTGTTAACTAATTAGGCTAAACAAAATATATATATATTTTAAGAAACTTAGACTGTCAGCCCAGCCGACACATGAAAAACTTAAATACTACTGTCCCTGCTGTCCTCTGTAGCTCACTCGTCGTCATCTTCATCATCATCTTCTTCTTTGTTCCTATTCATAATCTGGAAAAGAAAAACAAGCTTTCCTGCTTTATTGGGTCCCAACCGATTTCTCAATTTAGAATGAATGAGTCCAAAGGAGGAGAATATTCTTTCAACGCCTGCAGAAGAAGCTACTGCTGTTAAAAGTGAAATCATTACTTGAACAGTCTCCAAATCCAAGCGCTTAAGTGACTTCCACCAGTTTACTGGTGTGACCTTCCTTAAAATATCTTCAGCAAACATATATTTCTTGAATGGTTCCCCCTTAGCTCTGAAGTTTATTATAATTGGCATTAAAGATGGATGATTGCTGGATACCCATGTCATAGCTAACTCCTCTTCCTCAGCACTTAGGTTTTGACCCTGATATTGGATATTGACAATATTTGCCAAAAAATGAGCTGGAGTCAGTGCTTGTCCCATTCGTTTGTTTACTGCTTGTAATTTAATTCTGTCCATGTGTAGTTCTGTTTTTAAGTGTTCACTCAGTTCCTTCCAAATTTCAACAGCATCCGCAATAAAACAGCTATTTTTCTGTATTTTGTTTAAAGCTTGAGAGATGGGTTTCAGGAAGCTCAGCATATGTTCAACATTTCTCTTAAGCCCAATGTTGAGGATTTTGGCCGTGACAGTGCCATCTATTTTATCTCGATTTTCTTCATAAAGTGTCATCAGAATAGGCCAGTTTTTGATATACTGCTCAAAACAGTCCACCACAGAGTTCCATCTAACATCTTGTGGGAGCATTAGCTTGGTTCCACCCATCCTTTTCAGAGCTGCTGCAGAAAAATGATTATTACGGAAGTATTTATCAATTTCAACAACATTAGCCTTTATTTCTGGAACACTTTCACTTAAGTCTTTGGCTAAGAGGTGCAGCCAATGAGCACTGCAACCATATGTTATCAGCTTTGTATTCCCTCCCTGCTCTTCTAAATTTCTTCTCATCTTGGATACGTTTGCAGCATTGTCAGTGACCAAACTGCGTACTAGACATTTGAATTTTAGTTCACATGTTGTTATAGCTTTTACTGCCACTTCTTGTAAGTATTCTGCTGTGTGTGCATTTCCTGACGTATCAGTTGTTTGTGCAAGGAAGACTTTACCTTCTTCTGTTGTTATACAAGCACATACAATAGGATCATTGTGGACATTACTCCACCCATCAATACTTAGGTTAACAATTTTACCCTCCAGAGCTGTTGCACATTGCTCCATTTCTCTGTCATACACTTGATCCAGCAGTTTCCCTGCAACATCAGCTCTGCTGGGTGGACTGTATCCTGGTCTCAGTGACTGAACCATATTAATGAAATGTGGGTTCTCAGTCAGACGGAAAGAAGAGTTCGTTGCATAAATAAACTGGGCAATTTTTTCATCAATCAACTCTTTTTCTAATCTGCTAGTTCTTATCACAAACCTATCTATGGTGGTTCCAGGAGGTAAAGGTTTTTTCTTCCTTTTGGGTGATTGTGATATGTGGCTGTGGGTGTCTGATGATGATGCTGCTGCTAATGAAGCACTATCCTGGATGGATAACTCTGAAACTGTAGAACAGGATGATGGTGATCTTGGAGGTGGATGGTTTCCAGAATCCATGAATTCCCCTAAACAAAAAAAGTCAATGCTGTTATTTTATTGTTTTACAATTTCTGCTTATTGTACACAACACAGCACTGCCCCAAAAGGAATATTTGTTTTTCTTCATAACTGTACCAAATGACAGTAACATGCAGTAATAATAAGAAATATAATTTTTCTCACACATGACAGTTCAGTCTTTAGAAATAGGATTCAATAAAAATGTTTACCAACCTGAAGATCCTGCCTGTTCAGAAGTGTTTCTTTGGTCATCTTCATCACCGCACTTCTCATGATGTTGCCTCATTCGCGCCACCAGGCCTTGCATCTCTTTGTTGCATCGTTTGCATTTTGCACGCATGCCTGCCTTACCTTAGGCGAAGGAGCTTCATTAAAATATTCCCAAACTGGGTCTCTTTTACGGCCTGCTGCCATTATAAGGAAAGAATGTAATAAACCTCAGATCGTACACACAAACAGATCCAGACTTGTCTGTCTGTGGCTATGCTGCAGTATTGTGCTCAAAGTTTCACTTTCATTTTCTTGTCTGCTTGCCCTTCCTCCTCCTCACACTTAGATTCACATTCTTCTTGTGTTGTGCAGATCTATTCCACTCCAAACAATCAGAAACATATTGTCTAACTTCTTGGACTTGGCACTGAAGGGGCTGATTCTGTATTCATATAGGTTTGTAGAACAATAGGATTAAGGTCTTTTTCTCAACTCTGTTCATGTTGTAACATTTTTGCCGTGAAGAAGAGGCTGGGACCTCTGCGGAGTCAAATTCAGTTGTGAGAACTGCGTAAGTAAAGCGAGCGTCTGTGATAATATAGGAGAGAAACTGCCCACTAATCCTACAGAAACCTCTGGAAGAGCATGGCATTGTGAATGTTACACATATACAGCCTTTATTCTACTGAGTTAAACAACTCAGCTTTATCTCATGATGGAAGAACCTTTGGATGGTAAAATATTTTCCTCAAAAAGCAGTTTATTGAAAAAAATCAGATTTAAATAAAAAAAATCCGATTTAAATTAAAAAAAATCCGATTTTTTTTCATTTTTTTAAAAAAATCATTGATTTTTATCCACCCTGCTTTGTTGGCTCCCAGATCCGAGAGACTAAAAAAACAAAAAAAATTAGGATACAGGCATGTGTTGGCCGCTGTGTCAAGTATGTACTAAATGGTTTTCTATGTGTTGTGTGTAGTGTGATGCTGTGTTTATGCGATTGATGCAGCATACTTACGAATTGTGAGCCCACTCCGGGTATCTCTCCACCCCGTCCTTCTTCCTCTGGGAGCTCCTCGTCATCTTGCGATTCCTGTTATTAAAAAAGACAATGAATACATATATCCCACAAATGGATTGTGGAGAGAAAACGGTAATTAGACGTACCGGTAATTGTGTTTCCAGGAATCCATCCTGACAGCACGATGGAGGACGTCCTTCTTATCCTTAGTGGGACAGGAACAACAAGCAGTTAAAAGGACCCTCCCCTCGCCACCCCTCAGTGATTTTCAAAGTACTACATCTGGATGGATGCAAACACAAATTTTATTAGCAAATTCATACACATGTTACTTCACAATGGTATATTTAACAATATTTGCAACAGGGAGGGAACTAGTAGTGCTGTCAGGATGGATTCCTGGAAACACAATTACCGGTACGTCTAATTACTGTTTTCCAGTTCACCACCTGACAGCACGATGGAGAAGTACCAGAGAATGGTAACACTAGGGTGGGACTACAGCGTGCAAGACTTTCCTACCAAACGCCAATTGTTCTAGGCCTATGTCTAGTTTGTAGTGTCTGGCAAAGGTGCTGATGTTAGCCCACGTTGCTGCCCTGCAAATCTGTTCTGATGAAGCTCCCCCTTTCTGTGCCCATGACGTGGTCATAGCGCATGTGGAATGGGCCTTAATGATACCGGGTGGATCTCTCCCTTCAGCTCTATATGCAACGGCTATCATAGATCTTATCCATCTACCGATGGTAGCTTTCGCTGCTTTCCTACCTCTATTAGGCCCTCCGTATTGGATGAATAAATGGTTGTCCAACCTCCAGCCCTCCGTTGCCGCTATGTATTTTAGTACCGTATCTCTCACGTCTAAATTATGAAAAGCCTGCTCTCCCGAATTTCTAGGATGTTGACAGAAAGAGGGTAGAACCACTTCCTGGTCCATGTTTGTATGGGACACTACCTTGGGAAGGAACCCAGGATCAAGCCTTAAGACTAGTTTGTCATCAAAAATCTGCAGGTATGGGTCCTGAATCGATAATGCCTGCAACTCCCCCAATCTTTTTGCGGACATTATTGCGACTAAGAAAGCCGCTTTCATAGAAAGTTTAGCTATGTGCATGTCTTGTGAGAGGAGGTATGGAGATCTACATAAAACATCCAAGACTAGGTTAAGGTTCCATGGAGGGGCTGGATTTTTTACTAAGGGTTTTAGCCTACTGATTGCTCTCGAGAATCTCACTACCCAGGGGTGTGTGGCTATAGGATAGTCGTAAAACACGCTCAGGGCAGAAATCTGCACTTTTAGGGTGCTAGGTCTTAGACCTATCGAGAACCCTGACTGGAGGAAGTCGAGTATTTTAGGAATATCAGGCGCCGCCGTGTCTACTGAGGATTTCTCTGAGAATGAGCAAAAACGCTTCCATATTTTGTTATATATGGCTGTAGTCACCGGCTTCCTACTCGCTTGCATGATAGAAATTACGTCATCTGAAAGCCCTCTGGATCTTAGGATCTGGCGCTCAGGATCCATGCCGACAACCGCAGTTGGTCCGGGTTGGAATGAATGACTGGGCCCTGGTACAGAAGATCATAGAATCATAGAATAGTAGAGTTGGAAGGGACCTCCTGGGCCATCTGGTCCAACCCCTGCTCAAAGCAGGATTCTCTAAATCATCCCAGACAGATGTCTGTCCAGCCTCTGTTTGAAGACTTCCATTGAAGGAGAACTCACCACCTCTCGTGGCAGCCTGTTCCACTCATTGATCACCCTAACTGTCAAAAAGTTTTTTCTAATATCTAATCTGTGTCTCCTCCCATTCAGTTTCATCCCATTGCTTCTAGTCTTTCCTTGTGCAAATGAGAATAAAGATGATCCTTCTACAATGTGACAGCCCTTGAGATATTTGTAGACAGCTATTAAGTCTCCTCTCAGTCTTCTTTTTTGCAAGCTAAACATTCCCAAATCCTGCAACCGTTCCTCATAGGACATGGTTTGCAGACCGGTCACCATTCTGGTGGCTCTTCTCTGAACTTGCTCCAGTTTGTTGATGTCTTTTTAAAAATGTGGTGCCCAAAACTGGACACAGTATTCCAGATGAGGTCTGACCAAAGAGGAGTAGAGGGCAATAATGACCTCACGTGATCTAGACTGTATGCTTCTGTTGATACATCCTAGAATTGCATTTGCCTTTTTTGCTGCTGCATCACACTGTTGTTGACTCATGTTCAGTCTGTGATCAATTAGTATACCCAAGTCTTTTTCACATGTGCTGTTACTTAGCCCTATTCCTCCCATTTTGTATATGCTTTTTTCATTTTTATTGCCCAGATGTAGTACTTTGCATTTTTCCCTGTTAAAATCCATTCTGTTAGTTGCTGCCCACTGCTCCAGTTTATTTATATCTTTTTGAATCCTCTCTCTCTCTTCTCTAGTATTAGCTACCCCTCCTAGCTTTGTGTCATCAGCAAATTTGATCAGTTTACCCTCAATTCCTTCATCTAAATCATTGATAAAGATGTTGAACAATACAGGGCCCAAAACAGAGCCTTGTGGTACCCCACTTGATACATTCTTCCAACTGGATGTGCAGCCATTTACGACCACTCTTTGGGTCCGATCACTAAGCCAGTTATGAATCCACCTAACAGTTGCCTTGTCCATTCCATACTTAGTCATTTTTTCAATAAGGATTGTGTGAGATACTTTGTCAAATGCTTTGCTGAAGTCAAGATATACTATATCTACAGCATTTCCCTGATCCACCCAGTCAGTGATTCTGTCATAGAAGGAAATTAAGTTAGTCTGACATGACTTATTAGTTACAAACCCATGCTGACTCTCTTTAATCACTTCATTCTTATCCAGGTACTTGCATACATGTTCTTTAATAATTTGTTCAAAGATCTTTCCTGGTATAGAAGTCAGACTCACCGGCCTGTAGTTCCCTGGGTCCACCTTCTTCCCCTTTTTGAAGATAGGAACAACATTTGCTCTTCTCCAGTCTTCTGGGACTTCTCCTGTTCTCCAAGAATTTTCAAAGATTATGGACAGTGGTTCAAGAATTTCTTCTGCTATCTCCTTCAGTACTCTGGGGTGTAATTCATCTGGTCCTGGAGACTTGAATTCATTTAGGTTAGCTAAGTGTTTCCTCGCTGTCTTTCTGTTTATAGATATCCTGGATTCTTCTATTCCTTTAATAGGACAGTGAAGATCAGTTGATGTTACATTTCCTTTCTGAGAGAAAACAGATGCAAAATAGGAATTTAACAGTTCAGCCTTCTCAATATCCTGTCTTACCATTTCATCATTTTCATCCTGTAAAAATCCTATAGCATCTTTGACTTTTCTTTTACTTTTGACGTATCCCCAAAATCCTTTTTTGTTGCTTTTGATGTCACTTGCAAGCCTTAATTCATTGTCAGCTTTAGATAATCTGATTTGTGCCCTGCAGGTTCTGCAGACGGCATTATATTCTTCTTTAGATATGCCTCCCTCTTTCCATTTGATAAACATTTCTTTCTTCCTTTTTAGATCTTCTCTCTCTGGGAGATGTATAGGTTCTTCTACTGCCAATCTGTTTAGGAGCGAAAACCAACTCCTCTTGGGCCAGAATGGAACCACTACTATTACTGTCGCTCCGTCTTCCCGTCTCTTTCTTAACACCCTTGGAATTCGAGGAAACGGTGGAAAGGCGTATAAGAGTCCCTCTCCCCAATTCTGCGATAGGGCGTCTATACCTGCTGCACCGTCTAGCGGATTCAGCGAGAAAAATGTTCTTAGTTTCGTATTTTCCCTGTTGGCGAAAAGGTCCACCTGCGGTGTTCCCCACCGCTGGCAGATCATTTTGAAAACTTCTGAGTTTAGTTTCCATTCTGACGGATTTAGTTTCGTCCTGCTCAAGAAGTCGGCCACCTGGTTCTGGGCTCCCTCCAGACGAACTGCCGAGATGGATTTTACTGATTTTTCCGCCCATCTGAATATCTGGTCCGCAAGCTTCTGCAGTGTCGGGTGTCTTGGGCCTCCCTGATGTTTTAAGAATGCCACCGCCGTCGTGTTGTCGGAAAATATTTTTACATGTTTTCCTTTGAGCATTCCTCTGGCGTGGAGGAGAACCTTCCAAATGGCGTACAGCTCTCTAAAGTTTGACGATTTTGCACTTGTCTCTGGGTCCCATTGGCCCTGATAATAGACTTTCTCCACATGTCTGCCCCATCCGGTTTGACTGGCATCTGTAGTGACTGTGAGGGCAGGTGTGAGAATCCAGGGTACCCCTACCCCTAGATTCTTCTGAACACTCCACCAGCTCAGTGACTTCTTCACTGTCAACGATAGAGTTATCTTCTTGTCCAGGGAACACTGCCTCCTGTCCCAGGACCAAAGAACTTGATGCTGTAGTTTCCGTGAGTGAAACTGACTCCATCTCACGCAAGGAATGCAAGCCGTCATCCGACCTAGAACCGCCATGGCCTCTCTGATGGAACAAGGCTTCTTTACGAACTGTCGGATGTTTTCTGTGAGGGACTGCTGCTTTTCTTCCGGTAAGAACGAGGTTCTGGAATGGGAGTCTAACATGACTCCGAGAAATTTCACTCTGATCTGTGGGACTCGACTTCTTCCAGTTTATTATCCATCCCAGCTCCTGAAGAACGGAAATTGTGGTCTGACAATCTGCCCTGAGCTGTTTCTCGGACCCTACTGCTACCAGGAAATCGTCCAGATAGGGTACTATTGTTATTCCCTGGTTTCTCAACCATGCTACCACCTCCGCCATTAACTTCGTGAAGATTCTGGGGGGCTGAAGCTAACCCGAAGGGAAGGGCCTGAAATTGAAAGTGGTGGACTATTCCCTGGTACGCCAGGGCAAACCTGAGATATTTGTGGTAGCTTGGAGTGGATCGGTACATGGTAGTATGCATTTTCCAAGTCTAGTGTGCACATTACCATGTACTTGTCTAACAGGGGAATAGTGCTCTTTACCGACTCCATTTTGAATCTTTTGTACTTTATGTAGTGATTCAATGGTTTGAGGTTTATAATAGTCCTGGACTGTCCCGACGGCTTTTTGATTGAAAATAGTCTCGAGTAGTGACCCCTGCTCTTTTCTGACAAGGGAACTGGGACTATCACTTTTAGTCCTAGAAGATCCTGGACATCCGTCCACATAGATGCGGCCAGAGAGGGCTGGGATTCGGTTGTCACAAACCTCTCTGGCGGCTTGCCAACAAACTCCAGGATATAGCCTTGGCTGACTGTCTGGAGAATCCACGGGTTGTGAGAGACCTTCCGCCGACCTCCTACGAAGTGTCTTATCCGGCCCCCCACTCTGAAAGCATCATCTTTTGTGGGTCCCTGATCTAGCTCCGAAGATGGAATCTCTTCCCTTTCCTCCCTTAGGGTAGCTCCATCTACCTGTTTTTCCTTTCCCTCTATAGTCTGGATCCTGACCCGGTCGGGATCTCCGAAAGGGCTGATATTTTTTAGTTTTTTCTTCAGGAAACCCCTTCTTTTTGTCAGCGGCCTTTTCTTATATATCATCTAGAACTGGCCCGAACATCTTACCCCCTGAGAAAGGAATGGCACATAATTTATTTTTTGAATTGGTATCTCCTGACCATGTTTTAAGCCAGATCGCTCGCCTGGCAGCATTTGATAAAGACTCGCCTCTGGCTGCAAATCTAACTGATTCTGCGGATGCATCTGCCATAAATCCCGTGCCAAGTTTTAGTAATGGTAGGGATCTAAGAATGGTTTCTCTGGGAATTTTGGCTTTGAGGTGATGCTCCAAGTCATCTACCCAGAGATACACAGATCGAGCAACTGATGTGGCCGCAATATTAGCTCGAATAATAGCCGCCGATGCTTCCCATGTCTATCTTAAAAGGCCATCCGCCCTCCGATCCATTGGATCTTTTAGACTGGATGAGTTCTCAAACGGGATTGATGATTTCCTCGCCACTTTGGCAACCGGCACGTCCACTTTAGGGACCTCATCCCAAGCTCTGATGTCGTCCATATTGTACGGCAACCTGAGCCTAAAATCCCTAGGGATTACAAGTCTTTTCTCTGCCTCCTGCCATTCTTCCAGGATCATGGAACGGATATGGCTATGCACTGGGAATACCCTGGAAATTTGGGACTGTAGTCCCCCAAACATTTCATCTTGGACCGACGTCTCCTCTGGTGCGTCCTGTAGTTGCATAGTATCGCAGACCGCCTGGAGCAACTCGTTTGTGTCTGCCGATGAGAACAGATATTTTTTCCCCGTATTGGACAGTTCGTCCTTTTCTTCCTGCTCTGAATCCTCTCCGTCCTCTTTCTCCGAGGAAGTACTAGGTTCCCTAAGTCTCTTTCGGGGTTTCTGGGTTTCAATTTGGCTAAGGCTAGGCAGGTTCAAGCCTGAAATGGATGCCTGGACCTCCTGCCTTATCATGGACCTCATATTGGTTAGCAATGATGTCAGCTCCTCTCCGACGACCTTATACGTGCAGGCGCCACATAGAGGTTTCTGCCAGCCCTCCGGTAATTTAGACACACAAATAGGGCACTTTTTCCTATTCCCAGCCTTCTTCTTTTCTTGGGAAGTCTGGTACCCCTATAAATACAGAGGTCTCCTTTTGTAAATTAAAGGTACGTGGGGGCATTGTGGGCACTTAGTCAGGCTTTGAGCAGCCTACTCACGTGCCCCTGCGCAGTTTCTGGGCCCTCAGGTCTGGCTGCGGTTTCTATTATGCTGCTCTGCTCTCCTTCTCAGGATGACCGGCGGTGTGCCCGGATAGAAACCCCCTTTTTTATCCTCCTTACCTGGTTGATCCTGCCCCGTCGCGCTCCTGCGCGACACGATCGTGCCCTGTATGTTTCCGGCGTCTGAC
>JARQOD010000001.1:363740017-363767217 GCA_033576555.1 Oophaga sylvatica | reverse complement strand
GGGCGACAACCCGCCAATGAAAGGGCCAGGGGGACAAAATGAAAAATCTGTTTAACAAACGGACCAAACTGTGTGATTTGCGAAAAAAAACCGCATCGGGCCCTTTTTAAAAAAAAGCCGGCAATTAAAACCCCCGCCTATACGTAAAACACCTGACAGCTTTAATAAAGACTAGAAAGAATAGATATATACACATAGAACACAACATATTTTAAAAAATTAAATTGTGAAAAGTAAAATATAAAAATATATTATTTTAATTTAAATTTTTCCCCTTAGGGGGTTTAAAAACAAAACTGTAAAAAGCCGTAATTCAATTCCCGGGGTTTTGGAAATCACAGAAGCCGACATGAAATAAAAAAATTTTTCCCCCCCTTTTAACCAGGGGTAAAAATTTTTCATGTTTTTTTTATATATTTTATAAAACAAACAATTACATGAGTGTATTTGTGCAAAATTTCAGACAAAAAGGGGTTAAATTAAAGGGAAATTTTTTTTTAAAAAAAAAAACCGGGCTCCCCTGAATTTTCTCCAAACCCGACAGAAAAAGCAAAGCGGGGGGGGGCAGATAAATAATAGCCCGGGGGAGGGTGAAATTTTTTGGGGGCCCCCCCCGGGAAAAATAACATCTCCCCCCAGACCCCCCAGAAAGGGCAAATCTAAAATTTAAGATTCGCCCTTTCGGGCACTTTGCCCGTCTATTCCCATTGCCCTTTAGGGGTTTGGCGAAGGGTTAATCTCACCAACGAAAACCTTGCAATTGAAAGGGGACCTTTAAAGGAAATTAATGATTGATACTGTCAAATTTGACAACTATCAATTATTTAAAACCTATTGAGTAAATAAAAAAACACACACACTTTTAAGAATAAATTTAAATTTTTAAAGAAATAAAAACACATTTTTTTGAAACCCAAAATTTTTTTTTAAACCCAAATTTCCCGGGGAAGCCATTGATCTCCTAAAATAAAAAAAAGAAAAAAAACAACCCTTATTCTTACCAAATTTTCCCCCGATTTTGCACGTCCCCCCGCTGTAATCCATCACAAAGGGTTAAAATAGCTTTGAGCCAAGCAAGGGCCTTTTAAACCCGCATGCCACTCAAAGCTCATGAATGAATAAGTTTTCCCTCCTTTGGGGACAGGAGAGGATGTTTTTTCCCTGAATGAAGCTTTAAATTTATTTTGTCCACTTTCCCTTTTGGTCAGTCACTACATTAAAATTTTCAAGAAACAATTAAACTCCAAACATGAATCTAAAATTTCCCCCTACTTTCGCTGGAGAGGGAAATTATTCCCTTCAGGGGGAAAACCCGGCGAGACAGCATTTTTTGCCCCTCGCGACCTGTAACCTGTTAAACCCTTTTTGATGGATTACCCCCCCCTGGGACCTGAAATGAAAATTTGGATTGGGAAGGGAAAATTTTTTCTTTTTTTTTTTTAATTTTATTTTCAGGAAATGGTTTTACAGGAAAATAAAATATGGTCAAAAACTGGGTGATTATTTTTAAAATTTAAAATTATTTTTATTAAAGTGTGTGTGTTTATTTTTTTTTCCCTACAATTTTTAAATTTAAAAATTGATAGTTCCCCAAATTGGGCAGCTATCAATTAAAATTTAAACCCGGGTTAAAGTGACCTTTTAATTGCAAGGTCATTTTAAAAACCCCTTTTTAACCCAACGCCACCGCTACAGGCAATGGGAATAGACGGGGAAAGTGCCAGAAAGGGGGAATCTAATTATAAATTTGCCCTTTCGGGGGGGTCTGGGGGGAGAATTTTTGTAAACCAAAGGGGGGGGCCAAAAAAAATGTACCCTCCCTAGGCTATTATTATCTGCCCCCCCCGCTTGCTTTTTCTGTCCCGGTGGAGAAAAACAGCTGGAAACCCACGCATTTTTTTTTTTTAAAGAATTTTACAAACCCTTTTTAATTAAACCCCCCCAAAAATTTTGAAATTTTTGCACACATATACTCCCTGTAATTGTATGTTTCAAACATATATAAAAATACATGAAATAACAAAGGTTAAATTTGTGGAAAAAATGTAACCCTTTCATGTTTGGGTTTTTGTGATTCACTGAACCGGGAATTGAATTACGGGTATAAAAATTTTTGTAAAGTTTAAGAACAAAAAATAAGTAAAATTTTAAAAATGTCACAATACAAAATTAAAAATAATAAATATATAAAAAATATATATAAATTTTAAAATATAAAAAGTGTATAAAACTATTCTTTTTTTTTGGGATTTAAATACCTTTTTCTTTTGGATTCCCTTATATGTCAGTTTTTCAAGCCTGCGAGAAAAATTTTTTCGCAAGTCGGATGAAAAACGGATGTTTCAAGGTACACACAAAATGGGGATTTTAAAACGCATCTTTTAAGGAAAATCGGAATTTCCGAAGGATTGGGGGGAAGTTTTTTTTTTTTGATCCGAAATTTTTTGACCCGTCAAAAAAGGAAGGCCCAAATTTTTGGGTTGTTGGACTCCACCTAAAATTTGGGACAAACAAAAAAAAACAACAAATTTTGCAAAATTTTTACCCCCTTTGGGGGTTTAAAAAAGGGGTAAATTTTACAAAAAAAACCGTTTTTTTACAACGAATTTACACCTTTTAATTTAAACCCCACAGGTTGAAATTTGCACACAATCGATTAATTGTTTGTGCAAATCAATAGCAAACGACATGAAAAACATGGTAACCCTATGTACACCAAGTTCATTTCATGTCGGGTCTCTTCTTTTCCGAACCCGGGCTTTACCCGGCAATTGAATAAATTTTTAACTATGTAGAAGTTATAAACAACAAAAATGTTATATATTCACAATGACATTAATATAAATTTATATGTATCATGGTGTAATTTTTTTTACAAAAAGAAGGTTTTTTTTTATTGCATATTTTTCCCAAACTTACAGGGGCTCCGGTATCGGTATGGGGTATCGCCGATATTTTGTGAACGGCGATACCTTTTTCCTTCCCGAATTTTGGGAAAGGGAAAGTATCGCCAACTCTACCCCCACTCTCGGGCAGCCTTCCACTCCCTATCACCCTAACTGTCAAAAAGTTTTTCTAATACTAATCTTTTCTCTTCCCATTCAGTTTCATCCCATTGCTTCTAGCTTAACTTTCAAAAAAAAAAAAATGATGCTTCTACAAGTGCAGCCCTTGAAAATTGTTCCCAGCTATTAGGGCTCCCCCCCCCCATTTTTTTCTCTTTTGCAAAAAAAAACATTCCCAAACCCAAAAACCGTTACTCAAAAAGGGGGTTTGCCCCCCGGGGCCCACTTTTTCTACCCGTCTTCTCTAACTTGCTCCATTTTGTTGTTTTTTTTTAAAAATTTGGTCCCCAAAAAAGGACACAGTACCCCAAAAGGGTTTCTGACCAAAGGGGGTAGAGGCAATAAGCCTCACGATAAAACTGTATGCTTTTTTTTATACTTTCCTAAATTTATTTGCCTTTTTTGCTGTCCACATTTGTTGACTCATTTTTCCTTTCGTGATCTATAGTATCCCTCAAGTCTTTTCACATTTGCTTTTTTTTTTTGCCCTATTCCTCCCTTTTGTTATCTTTTTTTTTTTTTATTCCCCAAGTATTTTTTTTTTTTTTTTTCCCCTTTTTTTAAAACCATTCTTTTATTCTGCCCACTGCCCGTTTTTTTAAACTTTTTGAATCCCTCTCCTTTTCTCCACTATTAGCTACCCCCCCCAAAGTTGGGTCCCACAGCAATTTTAATCATTTACCCCAATTTGCTTCAAAATCTGATAAAAAAAAAAATGGGGGCCGGGGGAAAAGGGCCCGGGGTCCCCCTTTTTTAAATTTTTTCTTCCAACTGGGGTACCATTTCGACGACCCCTTTGGGGGGACCGATCACAACCGGGTTAGAATCCACCTATTTTTCCTTGCCAATTCCATACTAGTCATTTTTTCAAAAAGGGAAATTTGTGAGAACCCCTTTGAAAATTTTTTTGGGGGCTGAAGTCAAGATATACTATACTCAGCATTTCCCTGATCCATCCAGTCATGATTTGTCAAAAAGGGAAAAATTAATTTTAGTCCCCAACTTATATTTAAACAAACCCTGCTGATTTTTTTAAAACCCCTTCATTCTATGGGGGAACTTACATACATTTTTTTTAAAAATTTTTGTTCAAAGATCTTTTGGGGATAACGTCAACTCCCCGGGCCTAATTTCTTTGGGTCCCCCTTTTCCTTCCCCCCTTTTTTAAAAAAAGAACAACTTTTTCTCTTCTCCAGTTTTTGGCCCTTCTCCATTCCCCCAAGAATTTCAAAGATTTGGAAAATGGTTAAAAAATTTCTTCTCCCATCCCTTTCATTTACCGGGGGAAAAATTTCACTGGACCGGAGACTTAAATTTTTTTTTGGGTTACAAGTGTTTCCTCACAATTTTTTTTTAAGATACCTGGATTCTTTTTTCTTTTAAATTTAGGACAAAAAAGATCTTTTGTTTTTACATTTCCTTTCGGGGAAAACAGATGCAAAATGGGAATTTAAAAGTTCGCCTTTCAACTTTTTGTGTTCCATTTCATCATTTCATCCTTAAAAATCCATACACTTTGTTTTTCATTTACTTTGACATTTCCCCAAAATCCCTTTTTTTTTTCTTTTGACCCCTCTTCAACCCTTAATTCATTGCACACAAAAATCTGATTTGTGCCCTGAAGGGTTTTTGGGAGATGCCCTTAAATTCTTTTTTAGAAACCCCCCCCCTTTTTTTTTTGATAAACTTTCTTTCTTCCTTTTTTGGGAAATTTTTCAATTTTTGTGTTTTATCCATCATAGTTTCCTTAGATGCTTCCCATTCCCTTCCCCCCTTTTCAAAATTTTTTAACGATTGTGCCCTTTTTTTCTCATTTTTAAAATTTTTTCCCCTCCTTCCTGGACATTTTTTTCCCTTTTAAAGGGTACCACTTTTGGGGGCCCCCCAAACTCTTTCTGAGCCCCCTTTAAAAACTGCCTTTATTAAATCTCACCTTACCTGATCTTCCCCAGTTTTTTCCCCCTCTATTACCAAAATTCAAAAAAACATGGTTCCCCCCCCCTAGGGCCCACCCTCTTACCTCTAAAACCCTTTTCCCCCGGGTTTTAAAAAAGGGGGAACCCAAAGGGGGAGCAGACCCCCTTTTTTTTTTCCTTTTTAAACTTTTGAAAGAAAATTTGTCAGCAAAGAGGATACTTTTTCCCTTGGGCCTGTTATTTTTTCCTGAGAAGATTCCCAACAAAGCCCGGATATTTGAAATCTCCCAAAACCACTAAACTTTTTTTTTGGGGAATTTTCCTTTTTATGCAAAAGATTCACCATATCTTTAGCTTTTTCAGGGGCCCCCATAAATCATACAATTGGTCCTTTACATTTTTCTTTCCCCCTTTTTTTCTTTCCCAAACATTCCACAGAACTTTTCCCCCCCTCTGAAAAATTTTTCTCTATGCAGATTACGCTTTTTTTAAAATACATTGCGACACCTCCTCCTCGTTTATCAAAATTTTTTTTCTTTTTAAAAAAATTTTTAAAAATTCTGCCCCTTTTAATTTTCCCAAAAAAAGGGGGATTTTTCCCACCAAGTTTTTCCGGAAATTCCCCAAAAAAAATCAATTTATTTTTTCCGCTTTTTGTTTTCCAAATTTTTCCCCCCTTTTTTTTTCCCATGCTTTTTTCATTTCCCAAAAAAAAAAATTTAAAAATTTTGATTAGTTTCTCTTTTTTTTAAATTTTTATTAAAAAGATTTTTAGTCTTTTTTCTTCCCCTTCACTTTTAAAAACAAATTCAAAAGTATTTTTTTTGGGGGGATGGCTTTTTTTTTCGGGGTTTTTTTTTCCCCTTTTCCCCCCTGGTTTTTAAATTTTAAGCTGTCCCCCCTGATTTACAAAAGGGGGCTTCCAAATAAAAAGTTTTCCAGTCTTCGTAACGGGGGCCCCCTTTCCAAAAGGGTCCCTTTTATAGGGGTTTTACTCCGGGATCCAAAAACCCCCAAAAAATTGCGGGGGGGCCCCCCCGACGTACCTTTTTTTTCACCTGCAAATTTTTTTTTCCCTCCCCTTTTTTCCTTTTGGGCATCCACTGGAAAGGGAAAAAAAAACCACCTGGGGGCCCCCCCGGGTTTTTTACTTTTTTTCCCCAAATTTTTTTAAAAACCCTGCAGATGGTTTTCCAAAAGGGCCCCTTCTTGTGGTTCATTTGTCCCCACAAGAAAATTGCGGGGAAGGGGGGAAAAACTGTATGCTTAAAATCCTGATACCCCCGCCCGACACAACTTTAATTTTTGCACCTGGAAGACGCCCCATTTCTCAAAAAGGGTTTTAAAACCGGTCTGGGAAAAGGGGCCCCGGGGGCCCTAAAAAGGGGAACCCCCAGACCACAACTCCCGTTTCCCCTTTAAAATTTTTTTTTTTCCAAATTTTAGGGGGACCTAAAAGGGGGTCCCCGGTTTTTGGGGTTTGGGGGGAGATTTTAAAACCTTTGTGTTTTTTCACTTTCCCCCCTTTTTAAGAGCCGGGGATTTTGGGGGCCGAGCAGAAAGGGGGGTTTTACTGCCTCCCATCCCCCTTTTTTCTCTTTTTACAGGGGTTCCCAAATTTCCCCTGTTTTTTCATCACAAAAATTTTTTCTCTTTTTGAACATAAAAGAAAAATTTTGCTCGTCTAAGAACTTTTTACCCCCAAAAAGGTTTTAAAAGTAATAACCTTTTTTCCCCCGATTTTGCAACTTTCCCCCCCGCGGGGGCACAAGCTTGCTTTTTTGGGGGATGTAAAGGGTTTGGGGGGTTTTTTTTGGGGGAAGTCTTAAACCCCTGTACAAGAAATCAGCTCACCAGATGGTTTCCCCGAAAAAATTTTTTAAAAAAAAAGGGGCCGGGGCCGATTCAAAAGTTGCCGACTTTCGCCAAAGTCGGGTTTCTTTTGGGCCCAAAACCCCCCCCTTTTCGTGCAGTCGGCCATGGGGGGCACACCCAAGCGCCCAAGGGTTTTTTCCCCCCAAAAAGCTTGCAGGTCCCTTTTTTTTTCCCACCCAAGGGCAAGGACGTCATGTGGGCAACATTTTAATGGGCACGTCCACCACCTTTTTAGAGAAGAGCATTGCGGGAAATTTGTTTTTTTTTGGGGGGGCATCATAGTCTAAAAAACCCACCCCAACCCCCCTTTTTTCCCTTTGTGTTTTAAACCCATAGGGAGAGGTTCTGACCTTTTTTTTAAAAGGGGGAGAGAGGGGGGGGCGGGAAAGAAAAATTTTTTCTTCCCTTGTGCTGAAAAAAATTTTGTACTGTACAGTTATGTGCAGGGGGGGGGAGTTTTTTTTGTGTGCGCAGCGCTTGTTTTAGCTCCCTGATAGCTGAAATGTTTGTGGTACGTCATGGCCAAATTTTTTGGAATGAACAAATATTATTTTTCACATCCCCTTCCCCCTTTTTTTATGTGTGTTTGACAGATTTTTTATCCAGACAGAAATATAATTGCAAACATATGAGAAACAAAAGCTTATATTGACGTTAGGGGGGTTTTAAGCGAAAGTCTTTTTTTGAGTGTTGACCCTTCTTCTTGGGGCCTCGCAATTCTCCCGGGGATGCTCTCAATCAATTTTGGACCAAATTTCCCGACTGTACATCCTTTTTTTGCACAATCGCTTTCTGTTGTCAAAATTTTTTTTGGGTTTTTTTTGCCACCCGGGGAAAGAAAGGGGGACAGGTCCCCACACTCCCGGGGTATCAGGCTTTTTGATCCCCCGTCCGAAAAAGTGCAAAAGCGCACACACAAAAGCTGCCCCCGTCCGACCCCCTAAACGCGGGGGTTTATAATTTCCCACTTCCCTTTGGGGAAATTGCAGCTCTCGGGGCCCCCCCCCTTCCCCCCAGGGCAGTCATGTTTAAAAACCTGGATAATTTTGTCACCAAGGGGGCACTTGGATGTTGTGGCATTGGCACGCCCCGTAGGGAATTTTAAAAAATTTCCCCGGGGCCCCGGCGGGGAATATCATAAAACCCCTCCTCACTCCCCAACCCCCCCCCATAGGTTTAACACTTTACCCCCTTTCCCCTTTAAGCTGCCACCAGCTAGGGTTTTTCTTTAGGAAAAATTTTTTTCAAGGGGCCCCTGCAACCCCAAAACGTAGCGTAGTACTTCAGGCAGGGGGAAAATTTTTATAGAGCAGGAAATCAAATAATAATTTATAGGTTTTTCCCCCTTTAAAAAAAGGGGAGTGCTTATACAATATAAAAAGATGTAACAAACTGAGGCAAAATTTTTGGGAAAAAGGGGGGTTTTGAAAATAAAAAAGGGAAAAGGAAAACCCCCCACATGGTGTTATATCCCTTTACAGAAAAACCCGGCGGGGAGGAGCCACACGTCATAGTTCTTTTTTTTTTTTTTTTTTTTTTTTTTTTTTTTTTCAATCTCTTAGTCAGTCACCACAGAAGGGGGCGCAAAAGGGGGGGGTCCCCCCAAGACTTTATCCGTGGGGTGGACCTCCAAAAAGGGGGTGTTTTTTCGGGCCCCCCTCCCCGGTAAAAGTCCGGGTTTTAAACTTGGGAAAATTTTTGGGGGCATATTTCACCTAAACCCCCCGGGGAAAAGGGTTTAAACCCCTTTTTAATGAGCTTATTTTTAAAAAAAGGTTCCAAGGGGCCCCAAAAATTGGTAAATAGTTCAGGGGGGGTCCGAAAAATTCCATTTCTCGGGTTTGTTGGAGTTAGGTTACCAGTACCCCCCGGGGAAAGATGCCCGCAGCGCATGGTTCAAAAAAATGACTTTTGGGTTTCCCGACGCAACTTCCCACGTGTTTTAAAAAAAAGAATAAAACCCATAATGGGGCCATGAAAGGAAAGCACATGTGAAAACAAAGAAACCCCCCCCCCGGGAGGCGGGAAAACTCCGCACTGGGGCTTCAGATTCACTGACCTCAATGGAGGGGGGAAAAGGGGAAAAACAGCTAAAAGCACAGGCGCTAAAAGTTTACAGGGTTTTTTTTAAACAAAAAATAATTGCAAAAAATTTTTTTAAAAAAAACCCTTTTTTGACGTTAAATGAGTTAAGCAGCAAGTCTATATTTGCAGTGTGGGCCCTTTTTTCAGGACCTCTGCAAACTCCCCGGGTTTCTCTCAATAAA
Source organism: Oophaga sylvatica (assembly GCA_033576555.1). NCBI lineage: Eukaryota > Metazoa > Chordata > Amphibia > Anura > Dendrobatidae > Oophaga > Oophaga sylvatica. The sequence goes on along the minus strand of JARQOD010000001.1, from coordinate 363,758,094 downwards.
ATTTTGGCCAAATCCGCGATAGCAGCCCCTTCACAATAAAAGCTTTCTGTTGTAAAATTTTTTTGGGTTTTTTTTTTGTCCACCCGGTGATAAAGGGGGGACCGGCCCCACACGGTACCCCCGGGGTTCACGGCTTTTGTTTCCCTCCGTCCGAAAAATTTACGAAAACGGCACACACACGACGCTGCTGCCGCCCCGACCCAAAAAGCAGGGATTTTAATTATCCCCATTTCCCCCCTTGGGGAAATTTCGCTCTCTGGCGCCCCCCTTACCCCCAGGCATCTGTCCCTCCCCCTAGGAAATTTTAGTCCCCAAAGAGGGGTCATTGGATGGGTGGGCTTTTGGGGCCCACGCTGCAGTGGGGAATATAATTTCCCCGGGCCGGGGCCAGCAATATTTTAAAAAACCCCTCCTCACTCCCCAACGCACCCATGGGGCACATTTTTACACCCCCCCTTTTTTAACTGCCACCAGCTAGGGTTTTTTCTTTGGGAAAAAATTTTAAAAGGGGGCCCGAAAACCCCAAAACAAAACGAAATATTGGGGGCAGGGCAAATTCGTTTATGAGCAGGGAATCAAACTAAAATTTTAAGGTTTTTTCCCTTTTAAAAAAAAGCAGTGCTTATACAATATAAAAAGATGAAAACAACTGGGGCAATATTTTATTTTAAAAGCAGTTAGAAAAAAAAAAAATTTAAAGAAAAATCACTCACAGTAGTTATATCTTTTTCGGGGGAACCCCCGCTGGGGGGACCCAAAGTCAATTTTTATTTGCAGATCTCTTAGTCAAGTCGCCCCGGCCAAAACTGAAAAAAAGGGGGGGTCCCACAAGACTATCCGTGGCGGGGACCTCAAAAAGGGGGAAAGGGGTTTTTTGGGCCACCCCCCCAGGCTAAAAGGCAGGTTTTTAAAAGCTCGGGAAAATTATCGGGGCATTTTTTATCCGGAAACCCCGCAAAGAGTGGGGCCCCCATAAAAGGGGCTTATTTTAAAAAAAGAGGGGTTCCCAAAAGCCCCAAAATTTTGGTGAAAAAGTTCAGGGGGGAATCCGAAATTTTCCTTTTTCCCGGGCTGTTGATTTTACGGGTTCACCGTACCGGGGAAAGATGCCTGTCAGCGCGGGGGAAAAACCCCGGGATTTCTTTTTTGAGCAACTTCCCACCGTTTTATAAGCCAAAAAAAAAAAAATTCCTCATGGGGGCTGCCATGAAAGGAAAGACATGTAAGACAATGAAACCCCCTACATTTGGGGGGGAAAACTCCACCCGGGGGGATTTAAAATTACACTAAACCCCAAGGGGGGGGGGGAAGGAACGCAGCTTTTGCACAGGCGCTAAATGTTTGACAGATGTTTTTATAACAGACAAAAAAAAAATTTTAAAAAACAATGAGTAACAAAAGCTATATTACGTTAAAAATGAGTTAATCACAAGCATATTTGCATTTTTACCCTTTTTCTTCCCCCCTTTTGCAATTCTCCCGGGCATGTCCAATAAAACTTCGGACCAAACCCTGACTGATAAGTCCTTCTTAAAAATTCAATCTTTCTTTTTGTCAGAATTTTTGGGTTTTTTTTTTCCCCCCACCCGTCTCTTGATGATTACCACAATTCCCTCATGGGATTAAATCTGGGAGTTTTAAAGGGCCGGGCCCCCCAAAAAACTCTATGTTTTTTTCCCCTGACCCTTTAGTTTTCACTTTTGTTTTTTGGCAAATGCCCTCATACGGGGAAAAGGCATTTTTTTTTAAAAAACCCCCTTTTGGGGGTTGGGGGAAAATTTGCTCTTGGAGAACATCTGGACCATTCTTTGACGGTTTTGTTTTTTTAGCAAGCTGTGAGGGGCCCCTTTTCCCTTTGGGCGAGAAGCAACCCCCCACGGGAATTTTTTGGGGTGCTTAACATTTGGGAGGGAAAACAAGACGGGGGGTAGCGCTCACCTTTTTTTCCCGAATGAGGCGTTTTCCCGATGTCCCAAACAAAAAAAGGGGATCATCAAGAAAATAACTTTACCCCAGTCCTCAGCATCCCTCCCCGTACCTTTTGCAGAATATCAGTCTGTCCAGAGTTTTTCTGGGAGAAGTGGGGTTCTTTGCTGCCCCCCTTTTTGCCCCCCCGGGGGTTTGGGTCCAAAGTCCCCCCCCACGTGGCCCCCCCCCGGGGTGCATTCACACCTGCCTGCTGCCTTCCTACAAGCTCGCACTGGGGGTACCCCCACCCGCAGGAAATACTTTTTTAAAAGAGGGGCCTGGCGCTTGGGGTCTTTCCTTTGGGGGCCCGGAGCCTTTTTTGGGAACAATGGAACCTCCCCCTTTTTTTCTTGAGATAGTGATTGTTGACTGATCAATTTTTTCCTAGCTGCATACTCTTCCCTTTTTTAGGCCTTTTGGGGGGCTTTGGGCCAATAAATTTTTCCCATGTGTTTCTTTAGAGAAAACCCAAAGGTTAAAAAAGGGAAAAACAATGATCCCAACCCAACCAGTGTTATTTTTGGGTGCGGGGGAGCAAAAAAAAAGGGCAATACACCAGAGGGGTGGAAATACTGAAAAACCCCCTAAACTAACCCCCAAAAACAAAAAAAAACCCGGGGGACATTCCTTTTTTGGGGGCCAATCCTTCCAGCGAAGGTTAAAAACCCTAAAGAAAGAAAGAGGAAAGCACTCCCCCGGGGAGAGATTTCCAAAGAACATGGAACCCCCAAACTGTAAAATGGGGTTAAAAAAAGGGGAATACAGACACAACAGAAAATAGAAATGAGCAAAGGGGGGGGGCCCAATCTCCTAAAAAGAAAAGGATAGGGGGTTTCTTAGCCCCCCAAAAAAAAACCAAAAAAAAAAAGCCAACGCAAAAATTGCAAAAACACCTGAGACACACGAAAAAAACCCCCCCTTTAAATTATTTCTCTGGTGTAAAAAAACTAACCCCCCCCACTAAAAAAACGGAAAAGGCAAAAACAAACAACTTTCCCCCCTTGGGGGAAAAACCCGGAGGAGCCCAACCCCCCGGGGGGGGAAGGGGGCCAAAACCCTCACGAAATCAGAGAAATATGCAAATGGCAACAAAAAAAAAAAAAACAGAAAATATCTTATCTTGAGGAAAGGGGGAAGAGGCAAGACTCAGCAAGCCCCAAAGTAAAACCAGGAAACAAGTTGAGCAAGAAAAATTGATCACCGCAACCATGGGGTGGGTAAACCTCCCTTATTCACCAGTCTGTGTTCCGGGGGCCAATCCTAAATTGAAGGGTTCTACTGTTTTAACCACCAAGGGCTTCTGTTGGGAATCATTTCTAAAATTTTTAAAAACATCCCCCCCCCTTGGGGGGGGTCAAAAAACCCCCTCATTGAAAAACCAGCCCGGTCGGGGATGAGCTCTGTATCCCCGGGATCATTCCTAGGGGGGATTCGAAGAAAACCCCCAAAGGGAATTTTGTCCTCTTGCCCTTTAACTCCCCTTTAAAACCAAAAAATACGGGTTTTTTTCCGCCCAAAAAAAAAGGATCCAATTTTTCCCAAACCCCACATACTCCAATTCCCCAACCAAAACGGGTCGGAGGCCAGCCATAGAACCAGGGGCCCCCCCGGACAACCCTTTTTTTTTTTTTTTTTTTTTTTTTTTTTTTTTTTGGGGGGTTTAAATTTTTTTTTGGGGGTTTTTTTTAAAAATTTTAAAAAAAAAAATTTTAAAATCCCCCGACTTAAAACCCCCAAAAAACCCCAGCTTAAATTTTGGGGATCAACTTAAAGGGGGTTTATCTGGGGGAAAAAAAAGACCAAGCCCCCCCCCTTTTAAAACCCCAACCATCATTACCCGGGGGAAAAAACCCCGGGGCCTTTTTCCCCCAAAAAGTGAACACCCAAAAAAAGAACCCCCCCGGGGGGCCCCAAGAAAATCGAGGTAAAACCCCAAAAATTTGCAGAAAAAGGGGACATCAAAGGGGGAGAGCTTCCCCATTTTTAAGACAAACTCCCAAAAAAAAAAAAGGAAACCCCCGTCATTTGGGGAAAACAACACAAAGCATCTCGATAATCCCAATGTCTGTTTTTTCCCTCTCAGTTTGCCCCGGGGCGGGGGATGAAAAAAGGGGGAAAAGACAATTAAACCCCCAAATTTAGAAAAAAACCCCCTTTTAAAATTGGAAACAAACGGGATCCCTTAGACACAATTTCTCGGGAATGTTTTTAAAACCCGAATTTTTGGCTTAGGAACAAAGGCCCCAAAATTGGAGGGGGAAAAAAAACGGGGGAATGGCACAAATTACCTGTTACCCCCGGCCCAGCGCGCCCTGCACTCCGTTCTCCCACTCACCTTTCCCCTCGGGCTGTCCCTCGGGGGGCGGTCTGTGGGGGGGGGGTTCCTGCCCCCTTGCCCCCGGGCCCCCCTGTCCTTCTCCACTTCCGGGCACCTGCGGGCAGGCCCCAGACAGTCGGTTTACCCCCGCGGGCCGCGCCCCCCGCCTTTTTTAAAGGGGGGCGCGTGCTTTTTTTTTAAAATGCTAATTACCCAAATTTGGCTGCGCCTCAGTCTTTTTTGGGGTCACCCCCCCAAAATAGGGAGGGGGCCAACGGTTCTATCTTGTACATCCGTTCTGTCCCGGGTTTCTGTCTCCCCTGCGTCTGCAGTCTCTGTCTTCGTGTACTGTTTCCCCTCCTCAGATAAATTGCAAAACCCCTATCTGGCTAAGGGGGACAATCTGGCTATTGGGGGCGAAAGTGTCACCCTTTTTCCCCGCCTCACCCCAACCGACCCTGGACCGTGAAAGGTCATGAAGCCACCCTTCTACCATCCTTGGGGGGCCCGGGACCTTCCCTTCCCGCAAGAACTTTCACGGACTTGAAAATACTTTTTAAAACCCTTTGGTCCCTCTGGGACACTCCATTTCCCGGGGGGCCTAACGGGGGGTAGCACCTGGGGTCCTGGGGGTATTCCATTCGGGCCCTTTTTGGGGGGCCTTACTAGGGGAAAACCGGGGGCTCACTAGTTACACCCCCGGAGCCCCCCCCCGCGTCTGGGGGTTTTCCCCACTTAAAAAAAAAAAAACAAATGTGAACTTCCCCACCCCCCCCCTTTTCCGCTCCATTTTTTCAATTGCCCGGCCAAAAACCCGGGGGACCCCAGAGCCCTGACCACGTTGGGCCGGGGGGTGGCCCTTTGGGGGGAGTTCAACAAAAAAAGACCCACACTTATCTACCACTTGTCAACCGCGGGTTTCCCCTAGGGCCCCTCTCCCCCCCCCGACTCCTTCAATCAATAATCGGGTTTCCATTTCCCATGGCAAAAAAGGTCCCCTCGGGGGCTCCTCCCTTTTTTTCCAGGTGATCCTACTCGTGTGGGGGTTTTCCCCAAAATCATGCCCTTACACTCGAAATCTGGGCATTTTTTTTTTTCTGCCGAGAAAATGGGTTTCATCATGTCACCCCTGGAGGAGAAGCCCTCCCCGGGAAAAAAACCCGTTTGGGGAGAGAGGGGACCCGGGGGGTTAATTTCTTCAATTTTCCCAAAGGGGTTTTCCGGGGGGGTTTTTCGATAACCTGTGTACCACTTCGACTGCTCACTGTGCTCCGCCTGCGCCAAGGTACTCCACGGTAGCTCATATGTTTTTAAATTCCGCACCCTCTCGTCTGAACTGCCCGGGGGAAAAATGGGCCCGGGTTTTCTAACTTCTGGGAAGGCCACCGGGAAGAATCAAGGATGAGCTGGGGGGACGGGACAGACCTTTTCTTTTGGGGAAAGCAATACCCTTTGGGGAACCCAATTTTGACCTTTTTTTAGGAGCGCTCCAGGGGGATCAAGCGAAAAAAGGGGCCCACACCTACCCAGTTTAAACAAAACAGGTTTTTTACCCTCCGCCCCGGGGCCCTTGGGGGGGGACCATTAATTTTTGGCACCCCCCCCGGAGGCACTCGAAAAGGAGGGGTTGTTACAGGGCGTAGTTCGCCCTTTGATTCTTCTGTCCAAAAAAATGGGGAAAAATCCATGCCTCCCCCGGGGGGAGGGAACCTAGGAAAAAGAAATCCCTCCCTCTTTACATCTCTGCACCGTGCCCCATGGGCAAAAAAATTTTTCCCCCAACACTGCTACGGGATCTGGAGCTGAGGAAATTACCCCGGGGGGGTTTTGTGGATCATTACCGCTTCCCAGCCCCCCGTCTTCCTGATTTTTCAGGTGCCCCGCCGGGGGCAAACCGCTGACCGACCCTTTCCATTTTAAAAAAACCGATTGGTGGAACTCCGGGTAGGTCAAATGCATACAAAAGAATGGGTTTTATGTATCCGGTTTTTTTCCCCCCCATGCTTCTGGGGTTTCCCCGGCTCCAGATGCATGAACCACCCCTTAAATTTTGGGAAAAATGGAAAAATTCTGCTTGGGGATACCTCATGAATCGGCTTAACCCCCATTCAACCTGTTTCGCCCCAGTCCACCCGAAACCCCCCCCCAGGGTTCCTTTTCCCCCTATTTTGGGCCTTTTTCGACTTTTTGGGGAAAAAAAAGGGGGAGAGCTACCTCCAACGGTCTTGCTGTCAATAGATTTCTTCCCGGACATCACCCCCTCGCGAGATTTTTCCCTTTCCCGGGGAAGATAGGCCCCTGTGGGGCTACATTCAAGAGAAATTTTTTGGGGGAAAGGGTTTTCCAAAAAAATCGTCCCCGCAGGGGCTGGATTCTTCTTTTTTTAAAAAAAAGGAAATCCTTGCGGCCCCCCCCCTTGACTATCGGGTTAAATCAAATCACGGTAAAAAAAAACCCCCCCGCCTTTATTTTTAGAGCGTTTTTTATTTGTCTCCCCGGGGGGCCCCCAAAATTTTACCAAAATTGGATCCAGAGGGGCCTACAAAACCGATCCAACCCAAAAGGGGAAACGAAAGGAAAACACCTTCAACCCAACCCCCCAGGCCAAAAGAAACCGGGGAATGCCCCCCGGGTTTAAACAATGCACCCCGCGGTTTTTCAGGGTTTGTTTTAAAAAAAATTTTCAGGGGGGTTTCTCTAACTTTTGTCGTGGTTTCCCGGCATATTTTTTATTTTTTTTTGGACTTCTCACACCGGAGGGGGGTACGCCTGGGCTTTTAAAAAACTGAGAAGAACAGGGGGGAAACCAAAAATGGGGGAAAAGCCTCTTTGAGCAGTCCTTTTTTGCCTTTCCCCTTTGGGACTTGACTTCCCCGAATTTAAAAAGGATCCGGAAAAGTTGCTGCAGTTCTCAAATGGTCGTCTCTGGGGGAAAAACCAAAACAAAGGGGTTTCCCCGGGGGCGCCAAAATTTTTCCGCAATTCATTCCCCCCCTTTCCACCAGAGTGGCTCCAATACAGCCTTAAAACCCCGGAAAAAGGGGGAAACTCTAAGAAGCCTCCCAGGGAGAAAGGGGCCCTTTTTTTTTTTCTCAAAAAACCTTCGCTTTCCCACCCGTTCTCCACGCCTAATCAAGTGAAAAATTTTCTTGAAGGACGCTTCTTCCCCTTTTCAGGGCATTCTGACCCAAAGTTCCCACCGGGGGGGTGAACCGTGTTTTTTTTTTCCCAAAGGGGTTTTTTTTCCGGGAAAAAATATCTGTGGGGGTCGCGAACTTTTGGGCCTAAAATTTGGGGTCTGAAGAAGGGGGAATCTTTTTTAAGGATCATCCCGGGGAATCATATTCCCGACCATAAAAAACCCCTTTCCCATTCCAATTTTGCTTTTAAAAAAAATCCCCCCGGCCCCTGGGCATTTTTTTTTCCCTTTTTTTTTTTGTACTTCATTTCCGTCCAGGCAAAAACATCAAAAGGGGGAAAGCCTCCTGGGTTTTTTGCCTCCTGAACTGGGGGAGGGAAAACCCCCGCACTTATTTAACCTTCTAGGTTAGTCCCTTTTGCCTCCCCCGACTGGCCCGTTTTCCCCCCGGGGACTTTGTGTTGCTTTTTGACCGTACTCGTGTTTTTCGCTGGGGGCATTCTTCAAGTTGGCGGGATCGGGCAAAAAAGAAAGCAGCAAAATCCCTCTCCCGGGATTAAATGGGGCCCCCCCTGGTTAAGGGGGTCCCGGGTTCGTCGCCCGCTGTCCCCTTTTGGGGTCGTAAAAAAAAGTTAAACACTACCCGGCAGCTTTGCCCCTTTTCCCCCTTTTCCCCCCCCTCCCTGGCAGCACTCGCGTGGATTTATCACGGGGGTTCCCATCTCTTCTGGCTGCTCAGGGGTAGGGTTTTTGGGGTTTGGGGGGGCCCCCTTTCCCAAAAGGGGCCCCCCTTGGGTTTCCCCTATTGGGCCCCCCCCGTCCTGCTCCAAAAAATGGCCCTACTTCATCCAGCCTTCTTTCTTTAATGGATTTCCTCCACACCCCTGCCCCCCACGGGGGTTTTCCCTTTTTACCCCTAAGTTTTGGAGAGGACTCAAAAAAAAAGGAAAAAAAAGAACTAGTTTTTTTTTTTTCTGTTATCACCCCCCGCCCCAATGGGCAAGTGGAGAGGATCAATCAAACCCCGGCTGGATACCGCGTAATTTTTAAAAATTCATCATAATGATGGGTAAATTTCCCCCGGGGGGAAAATTTTCCTAAAACAATAAAAAAAAGGGGAAAAATTTTTGGGGAAAATTCCCTTTCGTTTTGGGTTTTTTCTGAAACCCCCGGGAAATTTCCCCTTTTTCCCGTCTGGGGTTTTGGGCGGATGTTCCGGCAGTCGATACCTTGTCAAAAAATTTTTTTTGGACATTTGGAGAGAGACCAGGTGGGTTTTGGGGGAAAAAACCCTTTCAAGTAGAAAACCATGGGGAAAAAAAAGACGTTTGGAGGCTCCATCTTTTGTCCAGGAAAAAAAGGTATGGGTCTCCTTTTCCCAAAAACATCCGTCTGAATTACCATCGTTCAAATTGGGTCCTCGTTTCCCTTGGTCCCTTTTTAAATTTTTTAGAAGGGGGAACCCGGGGTTTCTTATAAAAATGAAATTGCCCCAAAATTTTTTAAGAGTACCTAACTTTTTCATGTTTCCCCCCTTTTAAAAACCCCCGTGTTTAGTTCCTTTTTTAAGGGGGGCCGGGGAAAACCCCCCCTGACCGGCCAATCTGCGCATCATACTAAAATTTCCCCCCCTTTTAAAGGGTTCTTTCCTGTTGAATTTTCCTTAAACTCATTTTTTCCGTCGCCTTTTGTTTTCTTCCCTTCTGCACTTTCCCTCAGTTAAAGGGGTTTCCTTTTTTTGGGTTTCCCCCCCCGATTCTTCCCTCTTCTTTTAGCACCTCATAACAACAGTCTCCTGAATCAAGCCTCATCCGTACCTACTCGGGAACCCTTGGGACTTTTACTCCACTTTCCCTATGGAACCTTAACATTTTGGGGACTGGGGAAACCTTTTTTTTGGGGTAACCCCCTTTCGGGGAATTACGGTACGGAAAAGAATCCAAAAACCTGTTTTGGAATTTTGTAGTCTTGAATTTAAACCGGGGCCTTGTTCTCCTGTCCTGTTCCTCAAACTTTTGAACTTTTGAGCATGTTTTTATAAATAAAAAATCTTTTTAACAACCTTTCCCTTTTTTTTTCCTCCACCCAAGCACAAGACCTATAGGAATGTACCTATCAGACAAGATTTAGGCCAATGTTTAGTGTCTGCGGGGGCTGAAAGCCGGTTGCTGGACGGGGAATCAATGTCCGTTTTAAAAACCTTTGTATACAGGGGGGTACTTCTCACACCTTTTCCCGGGGACCACCCTTAAAAAATTTACTCGGGGGGTTACCACAGTAAACACTATGTTTTTTTTTTTTTTTTTCCCTTTCCTCTTTTCCCTTCCCACTTCTGCCTTAAAAATCTGGGGAAAGGGGGCCCCTAAAAACTGCAGTACTGATACAACCTTTCAGATGTAAACTTTAAAAAACCCTTTTTTAGCCTACGGGGCCCACTAATCATAATTTCAAGGTTTTGACAACTACCCGGGGAAATTACCAGGGGTTTGGGAACCTAGAGACACCCAGGGGCCTGCCAAACCCCCGAGTCTGGGGGCCCCAAATTACCTCCTTTTCGTTTGGCGGAACGTGAGAAAAAACAGGGGGTTTTTAATCAATGCAATTTATTTTTCCTGCACTGCTCAAATTTCCCCTGAAGATCCAAATTTTTAAATCATGTTGCTTACCAATAAGGGGTTTGTTGGCAAACCCTCTGATTTTGATGAGAAAAAATTGTTTAATCACCTTGTGCTTTTTTTTCGCCCCGGGGGGGGGTTTATGACCCCCCAATGGGGCAACGCTGAACGCCTTTTTTAATTTGCGCCAAGGGGGCGTTCATAGCCCCAAAATGCCCTGGATTTCAGGAGTGGGCCCCCGATACCACTTTTGGGCACTTCCCTAAAAATCTATTTTTTTAAAAAATTTTTCTCCACTTTTTTTTTTTGGGGGAAAAACTTGCCGTGCCGACCCCCCACTGGTTAGGTGACTTTTGTGTGAGTGCTGGCGGAATTGCTGTCCTCATTCTTTTTTTTTTGTACGCTAAAAGCCCACCAAGCAAACCCCCCCTCCTTCCTCTGCGCTCTCGTACTTCTCACCAACCCCCAGCTGCACTCAGCAGTGTAATGTGAGCTGCCAGTGCGGGAAGTTTTCCCCTTCACCGCAGGGGTCCGCATTGTCTGCACACGTGCTTTTCTTCCTATAGCACCTTTTTTGGAAATTCATTCTTTTTTTGGTTAATAACACGGTGGGAGCATTTCGCTAGAAACACGAAAGTTTCTGTGTTGAACCATGCGCCGACGGGCATCGTTCCCGTGGTGCTGGTAAACCCGTAACTCCAACAGAACCCGAGAAATGGAATTCTCGGGTGCCCCATGTACTAGCCCACCCAAGTGTGGGCTCATTGGAACCGTCATTTTGGAGTGAGATCATTGATAGGTCTGCCGTTATTCTGTAGTTCACAGGACGAGTATGAACCTTATGATATTGCAGAGCTCAAACCATAGCTTGCAGCCAGGGGAGGTGGCCAAGGACCAGCCCTTTTTGTGAGGTCAGAAGCTGACATGCATAAGTCTTGCAGTGAAGTTCCTTAGGCACTTTTCTGCTGGGGATGTCCTGAGTAAGAGATTCTACAATGAACTATGACGTGTGGCTCCTTCCCCAACCTGGCTTGCCTGTAATGATCTAACAACCTGTGAGTTATCTTTCATTCTTAATCCCATTTATTTATAACTGCATCTGTTATATAACGATATTGTCTCAGTTTGTACTCTTTTTATATTATATAAGCATGCCTGGTTTTTAAGGATAAACCTATAAATTTATTAGTTTGTTTTCCCTGCTCTATAAACGAATTTGCACGTGCCTGAAGCACTACGCTACTGTTTTGGGTTGCTACGGACCCTCTTGATAAATTGTTCATCAAAAAGCCGTAGCTGGTGGCAGCTAAAAGGAAGGGTGTAAAGTGTTATCTACTGGGTACGCTGGCAGTGACGGAGCGGGGTTTAAAAGGGTACTGCCTGGCTGCACCCAGGAGTAATTATAATTACCTCACTGGCAGCGTGCTCAATAGCCAGCACACATCCAAGTGACCCGTCTGGCGACCAATTATCCTAGGTGCAGTTCCCTGACTAAACCTGGGGGTAAGGGGGACGCCAGAGAGCTGCAAGTTCCTAAGTGGAAGTGGGATAATTATAAATCCCTGCATTTACTGGGTCGGACGGCAACAGCCGTCGTGTGTGTGCACGTTCCATCACATGTGGTGGCAGCGGTGGGATCACAAGCCTGACCCCCGGGTACCGTGTGGCGGACTGTGGCACCGTTCATCACAACTTTATTAACTATTGTAATCCGTATTGATGCTCGTCTGACTGAACGCAGACAAGAGAGATGGTTCGAAAATAATCGCACTAACCTTTTACTACCTCCCTCCTCAGCTAAGGGAACCTTGAGTAGGATCAAAAGGGGAACCAGAACCTGAACCCATGCAGGTGGACTCTTTACAAAGACGGGTTAGTGATGCACGCAAAGAACTCGTATAAAGGAAAATCTATGTTTTACTGTGGTAAGCAGGGCACTCATTATAAACTGCCCCAGCCGTTCTCGTAAGACTACGCAGCAGTCATTCACTGTGAGTGTTGCGAGAGGAGCTCTGTCATGTCCGAGCCTCAGGCCCTCCAGAGAGATCTGCTGCAAGAGATCTTGATTTCTCGGACTTAAACTCTGTTAGTTCTGGGGGACGATGACGGTATAAACGCTGCAATTTTTCAAGTTTCCTCAGCGGTGTCCCAGCTGAGTTATAAAAGAAACAGTTCTCATTGCTTCCTTTCCATCAAACTCTGGGTTGACTCAGTCTGGGTGTCTAGCTCTGCTATGATCGACTCAGGAGCAAGTGGAAATTTTATGGATCTCCTTTGCTCTGAAACAGGGGATACGTTCAGTGAAGAAGGCTACTCCAGTACAGATGGAGACTGTGGATGGCTCTCTACTGACTTCTGGACCAGTGGATCAAGAAACAGAGCCTTTGAGGGTCCTTATGGGTAAAGATCATTAGGAGAAAATGTCTTTTTTGCTTATCTCTTCTCCCCACTTTCCCATTATTCTAGGGCTACCATGGCTGCAGGCGCAGAATCCTACGATTAACTGGGAGACCAAGGAATTACACTTTCCGGAGAAACAGATGAGTCAAGGAGTTTCAGCTTGCTCTGTTCCTAAAGGAACCATGTCAGTCCCCTGAACTACCAGCTGTATACCAGGACTATGTGGATTTATGTGACAAGAAGAACGCTGATCAGCTTCCTCCTCACCGTCCATATGATTGTCCAATTGAATTATTGCCTGGAGCCGAGATACCTTTGGTAAGATCTACCCCCTAGCGGGGCCCGAGCTAAAAGCTTTGAAGGATTATATAGACGAAAATTTAGCCAAGGGCTTCATACGCCCTCTTCATCTCCCGCAGGTGCAACCATCTTCTTTGTGAAGAAGAAAGATGGATCTCTGAGACCCGCATAGACTATAGGGAACTCAATAAGGTTACTATTAGAAACCGTTATCCATGCCTTTAACCCCTCTCTGACATTAGACGTACTATCGCGTCATAAAACCCGTGCCATTCTGCCCATGGAGGGATAGTACGTCATAGGCGATCAGCTGCGCTCCGAGGGGAGCGCAGCTAATCGCCGCCGGGTGTCAGCTGATTATCACAGCTGACACCCGTGACTGTGTGTCAGGAGCGGTCACGGACCGCTCCCGGCACATTAACCCCTAGCACACCGCGATCAAACATGATCGCGGGGCCACAGGGGAGGATCGCGCAGGGTGGGGGCTCCCTGCGCGCCCCCCTGAGACCCTCAGACCAGCGCGATGTGATCGCGCTGTTCTGAGGGCTTCCTCCCTCCCAGGACCCGGATCCAAGATGGCGCCGGGGTCCTGGAGGGAGGCGGCTTCCTCAGTGCCTGCTGAGAGCAGGCACTGAGAGCCTGCAGCTATGCCTGAGCGATCGCTGGTGTGACAGAGTGCTGTGCACACTGTCACACCAGCGATTTGATAAAATACAGTGATGTCCCACCCTGGGACAAAGTAAAAAAGTTTAAAAAAATAAAAATAAACATGTTATAAAAAAAAATCCAAAATAAATAAAAAAAAAAAAAATATTCCCCAATAAATTAATTTCTCCTGTAAATAAAAAAAACAAAACAATAAAAGTACACATATTTGGTATCGCCACGTCCGTAACGACCCCCCCTATATAACCTGTCCCACAAGTTAACCCTTTAGTGAACCCCTTAAAAAAAAAAAAACGAAGCAAAAAATCAATGCTTTATCATCATACCGCCGAACAAAAAGTGGAATAACGCGCGATCAAAAAGACCGATATAAATAAACATGGTACCGCTGAAAACGTATCTTGTCCCGCAAAAACGAGCCACGATACAGCATCATCAGCAAAAAAATAAAAAAGTTACAGCTCGCAGAATAAAGCGATGCAAAAATAATTATTTTTTATATAAAATTGTTTTTATTCTATAAAAGCGCCAAAACATAAAAAAATGTATAAATGAGGTATCGCCATAATCGTACTGACCCGAAGAATAAAACTGCTTTATCAATTTTACCACAAGGGAACAATAAAAACGCCTCCCCCAACAGAAATTCATGAATTGCTGATTTTTGTTCATTCTAACCTCCCAAAAATCGAAATAAAAAGCGATCAAAAAATGTCACCTGCTCAAAAATGGTACAAATAAAACGTCAACTCGTACCGCAAAAATAAGACCTAACATGACTCGTGGGCCAAAATATGCAAAAATTATAGCTCTCAAAATGTGGCGATGCAAAAAACTATTTTTGCAATAAAAAGCGTCTTTTAGCGTGACAGCTGCCAATCATAAAAACCCGCTATAAATAGTAAATCAAACCCCCTTTATCACCCCCTTAGTTAGGGAAAAATAATAAAATTAAAAAAATGTATTTATTTCCATTTTCCCATTAGGGTTAGGGTTAGGGTTGCGGCTAAAGTTAGGGTTAGGGTTGGCGCTAAAGTTAGGATTAGGTTAGGGTTGGGATTAGGGTGTGTTAGGGTTAGGTTTGTGGTTAGGGTTGGGACTAGGGTTAGGGTGTGTTGGGGTTAGGGTTGGAGATAGAATTGGGGGGTTTCCGCTGTTTAGGCACATCAGGGGCTCTCCAAATGTGACATGGCGTCTGATTCAATTCCAGCCAATTCTGCGTTGAAAAAGTCAACGGTGCTCCTTCACTTCTGAGCTCTGCCATGCGTCCAAACAGTAGTTTATCCCCACATATGGGTATCAGCGTACTCTGGACCCCAAGAGTTATTGTGCAATTTGTCCTATTTCTTCTGTTACCCTTGGGAAAATAAAAAACTGGGGGCGAAAATATCATTTTTGTACAAAAAAAATTATTTTTTTGTTTTTACGGCTGTACATTATAAACTTCTGTGAAGCACTTGGGGCTTCATAGCGCTCACCACACACCTAGATAAGTCCTTGTGGGGTCTATTTTCCAAAATGGGGTCACTTGTTGGGGATTTCCACTGTTTAGGCGCATCAGGGGCTCTCCAAATGCGACATGACCCCCCAGACCATTCCATCAAAGTCTGCAATCCAAAACGTCACTACTTCCCTTCCGAGCCCCAACGTGTACCCATACAGTAGTTTTCTCCCACATATTGGGTATCAGCGTACTCAGGACAAATTGGGCAACAACTTTTGGGGTCCAATTTCTCCTGTTAATCCTTGTAAAAATAAAATATTGGGCCGAAAAAATCATTTTTGCATAAAAAAAAAAGATTTTTTATTTTTACGGCTGTGCGTTATAAACTTCTGTGAAGCACTTCGGGGTTCAAAGTGCTCACCACACATCTAGATAAGTTCCTTGTGGGGTCTATTTTCCAAAATGGGGTCACTTGTGGGGGGTTTCCACTGTTTAGGCGCATCAGGGGCTCTCCAAATGCGACATGACGCACCCAGACCATTCCATCAAAGTCTGCAATCCAAACGTCACTACTTCCCTTCCGAGCCCTGACGTGCGCCCATACAGTAGTTTTCTCCCACATATTGGGTATCAGCGTACTCAGGACAAATTGGACAACAACTTTTAGGGTCCAATTTCTCCTGTTACCCTTGTGAAAATAAAATATTGGGGGCGAAAAAATCATTTTTGTAAAAAAAAAAGATTTTTTATTTTTACGGCTGTGCGTTATAAACTTCTGTGAAGCACTTCGGGGTTCAAAGTGCTCACCACACATCTAGATAAGTTCCTTGTGGGGTCTATTGCCAAAATGGGGTCACTGTGGGGGGTTTCCACTGTTTAGGTGCATCAGGGGCTCTCCAAATGTGACATGACGCCCCAGACCATTCCATCAAGGTCTGCAATCCAAAACGTCACTACTTCCCTTCCGAGCCCCGACGTGTGCCCATACAGTAGTTTTCGCCCACATATTGGGTATCAGTGTACTCAGGACAAATTGGACAACAACTTTTGCGTTCCAATTTCTTCTGTTACCCTTGTGAAAATAAAATATTGGGGGCGAAAAAATCATTTTTGTAAAAAAAAAAAAAGGATTTTTATTTTACGGCTGTACTTATAAAACTTTAGTGAAACACCTGGGGGTTCAAGTTCTCACCACACATCTAGATAAGTCCTTGAGGGGTCTAGTTTCCAAAATGGTGTCATTTATGGGGGTTTCCACTGTTTAGGCAGATCAGAGCTCTCCAAAACAGACATGGCATCCAGCCAATTCTGCGTTGAAAAAGTCAGACGGCGCTCCTTCCCTTCCAAACTCTGCCATGCACCCAAACAGTGGTTTACCCCCACATATTGGGTATCAGCGCACTCAGGACAAATTGCACAACAACTTTTGGAGTCTTGTTACCCTTGGAAAAATAAAAATTGGGGTGAAAATATCATTTTTGTGGAAAAAATATGATTTTTAAATTTTACGGCTCTACGTTATAAACTTGTGTGAAGCACTTTGGGGTTCAATTGCTCATCAAAAATCTAGATAAGTTCCTTAGGGGTCTAGTTTCCCAAATGGGTCTTTGTGGGGGGTTTCCACTGTTTAGGCACATCAGGGGCTCTCCAAATGCAACATGGCATCCAAACTCAATTCCAGCCAATTTTGGTTGGAAAAAAGTCAAATGGTGCTCCTTCCATTCCGAGCTCTGCCGTGCGCCCAAACAGTGGTTCCCCCCACATATGGGGTATCAGCGTACTCAGGACAAATTGTACAACAACTATGTGGTCCAATTTCTCCTGTTACCCTTGGGAAAATAAAAAATTAGTGACTAAAAGATAATTTTTGTGGAAAAAAATAGGATTTTTTATTTTCATGCCCGGGCATTATAAACTTGTGTGAAGCACTTGGGGTTCAAAGTGCTCACCAAGATCTAGATAAGTTCCTTAGGGGGTCTAGTTTCCAAAATGGGGTCACTTGTGGGGGGTTTCCACTGTTTAGGCTCATCTGGGGCACTGCAAACGGAACATGACCCCCATTAACGTCTGCATTCCAAAACGTTACTACTTCCTTTCCAAGCCCTGCCGTGCGCCCAAACAGTTTCCCCCCCCCACATATGGGGTATCAGCGTACTCAGGACAAATTGGACAACAACTTTTGGGGTCCAATTTCCTTGGGAAAATTCAAAAATTTGGGGCTTAAAAATCATTTTTGTGGAAAATTATTTATTTTTTTTTTTCACACCCAGGCTTTATAAACTTTTGTGAAACACTTGAGGGTTCAAAGTGCTCACAACAGATCTAGATAAGTACCTTAGGGGGTCTAGTTTCCAAAATGGTGTCACTTGTGGGGGGTTTCCACTGTTTAGGCGCATCAGGGACTCTCCAAACGCGACATGGCATCCAATCTAAATTCCAGCCAATTTAGTTTGAAAAAGTCAAACGTCGCTCCTTCCCTTACGAGCTCTGCCGTGTGCCCAAACAGTGGTTTTCCCCCACATATGGGGTATTGGCGTCCTCAGGAGAAATTGCATAACAACCTTATCTGTCCATTTTTCTCCTTTTAGTTACTGTGAAGCACCTGAAGGGTTAATAAACTTCTTGAATGTGGTTTTGAGTACCTTGAGGGGTGCAGTTTTTAGAATGGTGTCACTTTTGGGTATTTTCTGCCATATAGACCCCTCAAAGTGACTTCAAATGTGAGGTGGTCCCTAAAAAAAATGGCTTTGTAAATTTTGTTGTAAAAATGAGAAATCGCTGGACAACTTTTAACCCTTATAACTTCCTAACAAAAAAAATTTTGGTTCCAAAATTGTGCTGATGTAAAGTAGACATGTGGGAAATGTTATTTCTTAACTATTTGTGTGACATATTTCTCTGTTTTAAGGGAATAAAAATTCAAAGTTTGAAAATTGCAGAATTTTTAAAATTTTCGCCATATTTGCGTTTTTTTCAAAAATAAAACGCAAGTTATATCGAAGAAATTTTACCACTAACATGAAGTACAATATGTCACGAGAAAACATTCTCAGAATCGCGAAGATCCGTTGAAGCGTTCCAGAGTTTATAACCTCATAAAGAGACAGTGGTCAGAATTGTAAAAATTGGCCCGGTCATTAACGTGCAAACCACCCTTGGGGGTGAAGGGGTTAATCCATGAGTTGTTGGAGAGAGTGCGGCATGCCAAAATTTTCTCTAAACTGGATC
>JARQOD010000001.1:363686511-363739917 GCA_033576555.1 Oophaga sylvatica | reverse complement strand
AAAAAGCCTTGTTGGCATTAAATCAGGGGCTTGATGACGCTGAGTTATACTGTCAGAGATTCCGTAGGTGGGCAGTCCTGACCAAATGGAATGACGACGCTTTGGCGGCCCTTTTCCGGAAGGGTCTGTCGGATAATGTAAAGGTTGTTATGGTGGGATTCCTGTCCCCTCTGGTCTCAATGATTCTATGTCATTAGCGATTCAAATTGACAGACGTTTGCGTGAGCGGAGAAGTATGCGTGGAGTGGTGTTGCCTTGTGAGCCAGCTGCTGAGCCCATGCAGTGTGATGGAGTGGTGTCTGGGCACAGCGTCATGAGTTTCGAAAGCGCAATGGGTTATGTTTCTACTGTGGTGATGCCTCTCATGCTATTTCAGTCTGCCCTAAGCGGGGAAGACGTTTGCACGCTCAGTTGTCTTGGGTAGTGTTCAGACTAAGTTTTTATTAACTGTCACTCTGATATGCTCCCTGTCCTCATTTTCTGCTCAGGCTTTCGTTGATTCTGGAGCAGCTATTAACCTGATGGATTATGATTTTGCTAAACGTTGTGGATTTCCCTTGATACCCTACAGAAGTCTATTCCCCTACTGGGGATCGATTCTACCCCTTTGGCTGAGAATAAACCCCAGTTTTCTACTCAGGTGATAATGAGGGTTGAACCTGATCACCAGGAGTGCTGCAAATTTTTGGTTCTTATAATCTGCATGACATTATCGTGCTGGGTTTCCCTTGGTTACAGTCTCATAATCCTGTTTTGGATTGGAAATCTGTGTCTGTAACCAGTTGGGGCTGCCAATGTGTTAATACCAACACTCCTGTTTTTTCTGCCTCCCCCCAGGCTGAGGATGTTCCTGACTTTTTGTTTGATTTTTCTGATGTGTTTAGCGAAAGTAAATCTGCATCCTTACCTCCCCATAGGAGCTATGACTGCGCTATTGAATTAGTGCCAGGTAGTAAATTCCCTAAGGGTCGCCTCTTTAACTTGTCTGTACCTGAACATGACGCTATGCGGTCTTATATCAAGGAATCATTGGAGAAGGGTCATATCAGACCATCCTCTTCACCCTTAGGTGCCGGTTTTTTCTTTGTGGCCAAAAAAGATGGTTCATTAAGGCCGTGTATTGATTATCGTCTCTTGAACAATATTACTGTGAAATATCAATACCCGTTACCCTTGATTTCTGACCTGTTTTCCAGGTGAAAAACGCTACTTGGTTTACCAAGCTTGACCTCAGGGGGGCGTATAACCTTATTCGCATTAAGCACGGGGATGAATGGAAGACGGCATTTAACACCCCTGAAGGGCATTTTGAGTACCTTGTGATGCCCTTTGGGCTCACTAATGCTCCTTCCGTCTTCCAGTCCTTCATGAATGACATTTTCAGGGATTTTGTGGACAAGTTTCTGATTGTTTATTTGGATGATATCTTGATTTTTTCTAATGACTGGGACTCTCATGTGAAACATGTTCGAACTGTATTCCAGATTTTGAGAGAGAATGCTCTGTATGTGAAGGGATCAAAGTGTCTTTTTGGCGTACAGAAGATCTCATTTCTGGGATTCATTTTGTCCCCATCTGTTATTGAAATGGACCCGGTCAAGGTTCAGGCCATCTGTGATTGGGTCCAACCTACTTCATTAAAGGCTCTTCAGAGATTTTTTGGGTTTTGCCAATTTTTATCGTAAATTTATTGGTAATTTCTCTGTTATTGTTAAACCATTAACTGATTTGACCAGAAAGGGTTCTGATGTGGTGAATTGGCCTCCTGAGGCAGTCTCTGCGTTTCAGGAACTTAAGCAGAGATTCACTTCTGCTCCTGTTCTACGGCAGCCTGATGTTTCTCTGCCATTTCAGGTGGAGGTTGATGCCTCTGAAATTGGGGCAGGTGCCGTTTTGTCCCAAAAAGATCCAGAGACCTCTAAAAGTAACCCTTGTGCCTTTTTCTCTCGAAAATTTTCTCCTACTGAACGTAATTATGACGTGGGTAATCGGGAGTTATTGGCCATGAAGTGGGCTTTTGAAGAGTGGAGACATTGGCTGGAGGAGCCAAACATCAGGTGGTGGTCCTTACGGACCATAAGAATCTGGTCTATCTGGAATCTGCCAAGCGACTCAATCCTAGACAGGCCAGGTGGGCCTTGTTTTTCACACGTTTTAATTTTGTGGTTTCCTTTCTTCCTGGCACTAAGAATGTTAAGGCGGATGCCCTCTCGAGGAGTTTCCTTGCGGACTCTCCTGAGCTATCTGATCCCTCTGTTATTTTGAAGGAGGGTGTAGTTCTTTCCGCCATCTCGCCTAATTTGAGACTGCTCTGGAGGGGTGTCAGGAGGATAGGCCCGAGCGCTGCCCTGTTGGAAAATTGTTTGTCCCGGACCAATGGAAAAAGAGTGTGATGTCTGAGATTCATTGTTCCGCATTGGCTGGGCATCCCGGAATTTTTGGTACCAGAGACTTGGTTAGTCGGTCCTTTTGGTGGCCTACCTTGTCTCGCGATGTCAGGGAATTTGTGCAGTCCTGCGGACTTGCTCTCGCTCCAAGCCTTGCTCTCGCTCTAGTGGTTTGTTGATGCCATTGCCTGTGCCCAAGAGACCATGGACCCATATCTATATGGATTTCATTTCCGATCTTCCTGTTTCTCAGAGAATGACCACCATCTGGGTAATTTGTGATAGGTTTTCCAAAATGATACATCTTGTGCCATTACCTAAGTTGCCTTCCTCCTCTGAATTGGTGCCGTTGTTCCTTCAGCACGTGGTTCGTTTACACGGCATTCCTGAGAACAATTGTGTCTGACAGAGGAGTCCAGTTTGTTTCCAGATTTTGGAGGACTTTTTGTTCTAAACTGGGTGTTCAATTGTCTTTCTCCTCGGCATTTCATCCTCAGACCAATGGTCAAACTGAGAGAACAAACCAAACATTGGAGACTTATCTAAGATGCTTTGTGTCTGCTGATCAGGATGACTGGGTCTCTTTTTTGCCTTTGGCTGAGTTTGCTCTTAATAATAGGGCTAGCTCTGCCACTTTGATGTCTCCGTTTTTCTGTAATTCTGGGTTTCACCCTCGATTTTCTTCAGGACAGACGGAGGCTTCTGTCTGTCCAGGTGTTGACTCTGTTGTTGAGCGTATGCAGCAGATTTGGGACCAGGTAGTGGAGAGGTTGTCCCTCTCTCAGGAGAAGGCCCAGCGGTTTGCTAACCGGCATAGGACTGATGGTCCTCGGTTTAAAGTGGGGGACTTGGTCTGGTTGTCCTCAAAGAATATTCCTATGAGAGTAGCATCTCCTAAATTTAAGCCTAGGTTCATTGGACCTTATAAGATCATGGAGATTATTAATCCTGTTTCTTTTCGTTTGCTTCTTCCAGGGACATTTAAGATCCATAACGTGTTCCACAAGTCCTTGTTGAAGAGGTTTGTTGAGCCAGTGGTTCCTGCTGCTGTGCCTCCTGACCCTGTTTTGGTTGAGGGCAATCTGGAGTATGTGGTTGAGAAAATATTGGATTCTCGTTTTTCTAGACGAAGACTCCAGTATTTGGTTAAATGGAGAGGTTATGGTCAGGAAGATAATTCTTGGGTGTTTGCTTCGGACATCCATGCTAGGAGACTTATCCGTGCGTATCATAGAACTCATCCTGACCGACCTGGTTGCTCAAATGAGGGTTCGGTGACCCCTCCTCAAGGGGGGGGTACTGTTGTGAATGGGTTTGAGATGAGTTCTGAGCAGAGGCTCCCTCTGGTGGTTACAAGCGGTACTAGTGAGGATTGGGAATCAGGTGTTACTGATTGGTCTTATTTAAGGGAATCATTTTCCCATCAGGGTTGCCGGTGATCAATTGTTCTGGTCTGAATCCTTCTTTCCAGTTTCCCTTGTAGCCTGCTGTGTCGTGTCTGCATCTCCTGCTGTCAGATAAGACAATTTCTTATTTTGTGTTTTTGCTATATTTTTGCATTTTGTCCTGCACTTCTGTGGGGGCCTTCTGGGTCCCCTCCGGGGGCTTTTGCCCTCTCAGTTTGGTCCAGCCACTGTGTTTTGTACTTTTGCTTTTTGCAGTTTTTTCAGTGGCTGCTGTTTTTGTTACACCAGAGAACTAATTTAGGTGGTAGAGGTCGTGTGATCTCAGGTGATTTTGAAATTAGTATGTTGGTGTTTTTCAGGGTTTTCTGGGATTGCAGTAAGTACCCTTCCTGTCCTTTTCTATTTAGATAGTTTGGGCCCCAGCGTTTGCTCATACTATTTTCTTTCTGTGTCAGTATTTCCTCTTGTCTAACCGCCATTACATGTTTGGGGGCTTTCTATTATCTTTGGGGTTCTGCTCCGGGGCAGATAGCTTTCCTATTTCTATCTTTAGGTGTAGTTAGTTTCTCAGGCTGTGACGAGGCGTCTAGGACCATCGTAGGAACGCTCCACGGCTGCCTCTAGTTGTGGTGGTTAGTCAGGGTACTGCAATCTCATAGATTCCAACTGCTCTGGTGTATTTCCTTTTTTACCTGCACTCCTCAGCTACCGTAACATAACAGACCCCTCCTATACTAACTATATACACAGCTCATTATACTAAGGTGTGCCCCATCTAGAGTCCAAACTAAGGAACTACACTGTCACTAGACAACTATAGAAATACAATACTATATTATAATACATTCACATATTAGCACACAGTTGGAGAACACTATATACATAGCAGCACTACAAGGCAACATTAAACATAAAGACAAGAATATATACACTACAAGTCACAAGAATATATACACTAATATGAACAGCACCAACACGCAACCGAGACGTGCTTAGGGAACACCACAGTCCCTGTAACCCCTTACACTTGCACACATTATAATAACCATATCAGTAGGAGTACAATACACGTAAGCATTATTTACATAACTACACATTAACTTTAAATATATAAACATTAGAGGGAGATGTGTATGACATCTCCTGTCACACCCTTACATAGGCATTTGTCTGACTTTTTAGAAGAGATCTAATGTAGCAATCATGAGAAATCAGCCTGGAAGTGTATTGGGGGCTTGTCAGTATAATAGGAAAAGCAGTCCAAGGGCTTTGACACTATCAGAGTGCGGTTCCACTCTGATTTGTATATGGCTTCTACACTAGATTTCTCATAATTGGCACATCAAACCTCTATAAAAAGAAAAACATGGAAAAGGTTTGATCCAGCGAAGAGACTATGAATTTTCTATAGCTAAAATGTAGATTTTATTGCGCGATTTAAACAAACTATTCCAATCTGTGTTCAGGCACATATACAGATAAGGCACTTAGAAGAAAGATCAGCATGTTTTGACTTTGCGTCTTTGTCAGATCATGTTTGTCTTTGATGCAGCTACTCTGTTCTTATCCGTGTGTGACTCTGGACTATACTGGAGAGAACACACCCGGTAAGCTGACATTCCCTTTTTTTCTTTACTGCACTTTTGAAGTTCTAGAAAAAGAAAGATATCTTTTAGAGATAAGAGAATCAACTCAAAGTAATTTGAATTTGTATAGAATTTTAGGATATTTTGTACATTCCTTATAATTAGAAAAATTTGTGATATAATTTGACAAAAATAAGAAAAATAATGCCTGCCGCCATATTACACATTACAGAAGATTACTTCATCCAGAGAAGGCTCACATGTAGGGTTGAGCATTCCGATACTGCAAATATCAGGTATGCCGATATTTGCTGTATCGGAATTCCGATTACGAGTTCCGATATTTTTGTCATATCGGATACCGGAATCGGAATGTTCCTGTCACTGTCAGTGTCCGTCGGTCGGGTCTGTCAGGAGTCAGCGGCACTTACCTGGCAGAAGATCCCCGGTGGTCACGTCCTGGACTGCTTGATGGCCACCATCATCTTCTCCCTGGCGGTCACGTGCAGTTTCTCGCGATAACTGCATGTGCTGCTGGGTAATCCCGGCCGTAAAGCAGTCAGTCCGATGACGTCACCGCCGGGGAAGCAGGTAAGCAGCTGTGCTGCGTCGGGATGTCAGGCTCTGCCTGGCATTCCGATGTAGCAGGGCTGGATCGTCGTGGGACACTCGTTACTATGGACTGCGTCGGACGGGTGGTATACTGTTGGTTGTTTTTTTTTTCTTTTTTCCAGGAGATCGATGGCGTCGCAGGAATGAGAGTGTAATAAAAGAAATGAAAACTGTGTTGTCTCTTTTATTTCATTAAAATACTTTTTTCTTGCTGTGTCTTTTTTTTAAACCTTTAAAAACTTTGGGATTAATAATGGATCGGTGTCTTAT
The DNA here is from genome assembly GCA_033576555.1 of Oophaga sylvatica. NCBI lineage: Eukaryota > Metazoa > Chordata > Amphibia > Anura > Dendrobatidae > Oophaga > Oophaga sylvatica. The sequence continues at coordinate 363,733,656 of JARQOD010000001.1, read as the reverse complement.
TGACGCCTCTCCATTATTAACCGGGCTTATTGTCACCGTGCAATCAATGGTGACATTAACCCCTTATTACCCCGATTGCCACCGCTACAGGGCAAATGGGAAGAGCCGGGTAAAGTGCCACAATTGGCACATCTTTGGATGCGCTAAATGTGGGGCTGCTGTAGCCTGGTATTATCAGGCTGTTGAGGGCCAAAATCCATGGGCCTTGACAGTCTTTTAATACCAGGCCGCAGCAGTCTGCATTTTACTTGGCTGGTTAACAAAAATAGGGGGATCCCCAAGTCATTTTTTTTCGAGGGATCCCCTATTTTTGTTAACCAGCCAAGCTAAGCAGACTGCTGTGGCCTGGTATTATCAGGCTTGCAAGGTCCATGGATATTGGATCCTTACCAGCCTGAAAAACCATGCCTCAGCAGTCTGCTTCATCTGGCTGGTTAACAAAAATAGGGGGACCCCACGCCATTTTTTTTCGAGGGGATCCCCTATTTTTGTTAACCAGCCAAGATAAGCAGACTGCTGTGGCCTGGTATTATCAGGCTGGCAAGGTCCATGGATCTTGGCTCCTTAACAGCCTGAAAATCCAGGCCTCAGCAGTCTGCTTCATTAGGCTGGTTAACAAAAATAGGGGGGACCCCACGCCATTTTTTTTCGAGGGGATCCCCTATTTTTGTTAACCAGCCAAGATAAGCAGACTGCTGTGGCCTGGTATTATCAGGCTGGCAAGGTCCATGGATCTTGGCTCCTTAACAGCCTGAAAATCCAGGCCTCAGCAGTCTGCTTCATTAGGCTGGTTAACAAAAATAGGGGGGACCCCACGCCATTTTTTTTTTAGAGGGGATCCCCTATTTTTGTTAATCAGTTCCCTCTGACGTCACTGATGGTGTCCCTGACTGACCTGAAGTGAAAGTGGGGAGCAATCAATTAAGCTTTCCATTTCCTCTCCTGTCAGCCAAGAGAGGAGAAGATTCATTCGGGGGTTTACTGTGAGGCTGCAGCATTAGCTGCGGTCTCTGCAGTAAACATTAACCCTTTTTGATGGATTACACCGTGGGACCTGACTGTGCATCAGATAGGTAAGAATATTTTTGCTTTTTTATTTTATTTTTATTACAGGAAATGGTTTTTGCAGTAAAATAAAAGATGGTCAAAAACATGTGTCTTTATTTCATTAAAATGATTTTTTATTAAAGTGTGTGTGCTTTATTTTTATTTCATGCAATAGGATTAATAATTGATAGTTTTCTAATTGACAGCTCTCAATTATTAACCTGGCTTAAGGTCACCTTTCAATAGCAAGGTGGCTTTAACCCCTTATTAACCCATTCGCCACCGCTACAGGGCAATGGGAATAGACGGGCAAAGTGCCAGAAAGGGCGAATCTAATTATAGATTTGCCTTTTCTGGGGTGTCTGGGGGCAGATGTTAGTAGCCAGGGGGGGCCAAAAATAATGGTCCCTCTCTGGGCTATTATTATCTGCCCCCACTCGCTGGCTTTGTCTGTCTGGTTGAGAAAATAGGGCGGGAGCCCACGCATTTTTTTTCAACAATTTTACACCTCATATATATATATATACATGTCATTGAATTTGTGATACATATATATATATTTTTGTTAATCAGTTCCCTCTGACGTCACTGATGGTGTCCCTGACTGACCTGAAGTGAAAGTGGGGAGCAATCAATTAAGCTTTCCATTTCCTCTCCTGTCAGCCAAGAGAGGAGAAGATTCATTCGGGGGTTTACTGTGAGGCTGCAGCATTAGCTGCGGTCTCTGCAGTAAACATTAACCCTTTTTGATGGATTACACCGTGGGACCTGACTGTGCATCAGATAGGTAAGAATATTTTTGCTTTTTTATTTTATTTTTATTACAGGAAATGGTTTTTGCAGTAAAATAAAAGATGGTCAAAAACATGTGTCTTTATTTCATTAAAATGATTTTTTATTAAAGTGTGTGTGCTTTATTTTTATTTCATGCAATAGGATTAATAATTGATAGTTTTCTAATTGACAGCTCTCAATTATTAACCTGGCTTAAGGTCACCTTTCAATAGCAAGGTGGCTTTAACCCCTTATTAACCCATTCGCCACCGCTACAGGGCAATGGGAATAGACGGGCAAAGTGCCAGAAAGGGCGAATCTAATTATAGATTTGCCTTTTCTGGGGTGTCTGGGGGCAGATGTTAGTAGCCAGGGGGGGCCAAAAATAATGGTCCCTCTCTGGGCTATTATTATCTGCCCCCACTCGCTGGCTTTGTCTGTCTGGTTGAGAAAATAGGGCGGGAGCCCACGCATTTTTTTTCAACAATTTTACACCTCATATATATATATATACATGTCATTGAATTTGTGATACATATATATATATATATATATATATATTAATTTATAGTTCATACACTTCTACATAGTATAATAGCAGCTAATTCAATTGCCGGCTTTTGTGAAAATACAGAAGCCGACATGAAATGACACATGGTTTACATAGAGTTAACCATGTCATTTCAAGTTGTTTGATATATTGTTTTCACTAACAATTACATGAGTGTATGTGTGCAAAATTTCACACCTGTAGGGGTTAATTAAAGGTGTAAATTCGTACTCATGTAATTGTTTGTGAAAATCAGATATCAAACTACATGAAAATACATGGTTAACTCTATGTAAACCATGTGTCATTTCATGTCGGGTGCTTCTGTATTTTCACAAAAGCCGGCATTACCCGGCAATTGAATCAGAGGCTATTTTACTATGTAGAAGTGTATAAACTATAAATATATGTATATATATATGTCACAATGACATGTATATATATATATATATATATATATGTATTCTATGTGTGTATATTTAGTGTTTACAAGGAAAGAAAGGGGTTTTTTTAGTTCCGATATTTCTGTCCCATAGACTTGCATTGGATTTCCGGTATCGGAATCGGGTATCGCCGATACTTTTTGGGTATCAGCGATACCCATTCTGATCCAATACTTCTTGATATCGGAAAGTATCGCTCAACCCTACTCACATGACCTCACGCGCAACTGCAAGGATTCCCCATAATGCTTTGCAGCTACCCCATGACAGCCACCAATCGGGAAGGACTATCAGAGATTGTATAACAGCTCAGACAGAGAATGCAGCAGCCAGTATTGACCGATTCAGGATAGTGAGATCTTACAGCTCAGCAATAGCGATAAAAGATAGCCCACACATTGAAGAAATACCGAAGACACTAATGTGTTGTACAATATCAGTACTGAAGAAGATGATTGTAGTAATCTGTTAATAACACAGAGATTCATTTGAGACAGGTAGATAGCAGAGATGCCAGCAGTTGTAACAGACTTAGTGTGATTGATCAGTGATGTAATGTAGTTTGCATTTATCCTGCTGTATTTGAATTATGCATCTTTTTCTTCATTCTAAATGCACTAGAAAACAGCAGCCAGCCACACAATATTTTTAACAGAAAAAATAATTTGAAATTAATGTTAGTGAGTAAAGTTGTATTTGCTTCTCACTACTGAATGTTTTGCATTTCTTGTGCAGTTCTTTTTGTGAAAAGAGCATAGATTTTTTTTAAGTGCAAAAGAAAATGTCCCAAAATACACATATCTAACTGTGACAATCTACCTCACAAAGTGCGTGTATCATAATCAATCTTTTTTGCATATCTATTTTACTAGTCAAATTTTACAGTTGTAAACACTACACCAATACAGCATCCTGTTGCCGGACTTTTTATGCATGTACCTACCTAGCAATTGTTGGTCACCTTTTTTGGAAAGTGAGGTTAAATTTTGTTACAAAACAGAAAATATTTTAAAAATATCTAGCTATTTACCATGCTTGTCTGTATCTGCACACTTGTTTTACTATCTCTTAATGACAACTGTTCACGCCACACCTATACTGCTGCCTAGTGCCACATTTTTTTTCTGTACGTGTACCAGGCCCGGATTGATAATCTGCCCCACCGGGCATTTTCCCGCTGGGCCGCGATGTGTCCATTCATAGTGTTCCGCAGGCCGGCAGCGCCTGCTCATCCGGCCTCCTGCCCGCTGATCGGGGAACCGGAACATTTTTACGGCCGCTGGCCCTTTAAATCTGCGGGCACGGTGGTTCTAGAAACGCACGCAGGCATCAGTCAATACTTCACTGATGCAACACACATAGGGGACAGAACGCGCTGACATTGGCACGTCAGGACGTTCTTTGTGGGAGCAGTTAGAGCACTCTGCTCTCCTGCCCTTGTAACGAGGCTGCAGCAGTTTGTCGAGCTATGCAGCACGAGAACATATCAGGGACAGGGGGCGCCTACCCGCACGCCTGTTCTCGGCTGCTTCCTGCTTGCATTTCGGTCTGGGTGAGTGTTTCCAGCCCAGAAACAAGTTTAAATTAAAATATGTTGTGGTTCCCTGGCCTTTTCCCTTCCCTAGTCCAGAACTGGCTGCAGACTGCCTACTGGGGCTGGGGTTTATGAGTTATCATAATTATATTATCCCCTTCTTAAAGTGGCCAGTCCTCCAGCCAATTCTGTGTAAGGGGATGAAGAGAAAGAAGAGTCCAAAAGGGGTTACCTCTGCTGCTCCGTGTCCGGAACCATCTAGCCAGACAGCAGGGTTGCTGGGGTAAGACTTTCTGGCCTGGATCAACAGAGCTATGTGACCATGGGGGGCAGTGACCGGAAAGAAGGGGCGGTGAACAGGAAACGGTGTGGGGTGAGGGCGCGAAAAGAGAGCGCGTGGGACAGAGAGCAGGCTGCAGCAACGAGCTCCCAGAGAGAGAGAACTCCCCGTCTAAGGACTGAGACTTTAGAGACTGCAAGCGCTGCTGTTGTCTCTTCAGTTTCATTGTGCTGTTTTATTGTTTTACACTGTCACATTTAACCCCCTACTGCTCCTCCCTGCATGGAGAAGAAATCCCTGTAAATAAACCTTTAACTCTTGAACTCTTGGTCTGTCTCGGATTCATGGCAACATTCTTAGCACCTGCTGTTTATTACAAGTGGCATAGTCGGCAGGATGCCGCACAAAGGCGCGGAGGCCATAGACCAAGCTGTTGGGGGAGGCCCCAGGTCTAGCATCTCCCTGGGAGCCATGTTAAATAGTTTGCCAAAATTCTCCGGGAATAATGTTATGTTGTGTTGTTGGACGGAGCGCATCCGAGGGATGATGCGGATGTACCCCATGATGCCGGCCCTAGAGGCAGAGATAGCAGTGATGGCCCTAGAGGGGGAGGCACGGGACTCTGTTATGCTTAGACCCCCCCAGACGAGAGATACCCTGGATAAAGTTCTACTTATACTCGAGGAGACGCATGGGGACCCCACTGACGTAGGGGAGCTGTGCATGCGACTGTTCCACCGGGTTCAAAGAGAGGGGGAGACCGTAATGCAGTTTATGAATGCCTTGTAGAAACTTTATACTGCCATTGTCCGGAAGGATGACATAGGCGTAGGGCCAATTGACATTGTGCTCAGAGACCAGCTGGTGACAGGCTTGAGTGACATGATGATGAAGCAGGCCCTGCAAGAGCGCATGCGGGTAAAGCCAGGCATGACTTTCTCTGAGGTCAGGAGTGAGGCGTGCACGCATGAGCAGGAGTAGGGAGTGATAGTGCCGGTGGGGAAGGTACGGAGCAGGGATGTAGCCACCACCAGGCTGCTGACCCCAAATGGGTGAAAGACTTGAAGAAGGAGATTAACCAGATCCGTGAAGAATTGGCTGAATCCAAGAGAACCCCTGCTGTAAAGTCCAGTCCACCGGTGTGAGACAGAGAGACCATCCCCCAACGTGAGACTAGTGTCACCCTGCGAAGAGGACCACCCACATGTTACAACTGAGGGGAACCCAGTCATATTACCCGGTGGTGCACCCAGTGGAGCTGACCTACCCAGCATCATCCATTAAACTAGACGGCTCCGAGCTCGGGGGGCGCCGCCCGCAGCCTAAAAATTTGAGAGGGGATACCAAATATCCCACCAGCCTCGTTTCCACGTATCCCTTGGTCTGGGCCGAAATGAATGGATGACCAGTAGTTGTCTGGAAGACACTGGCTCTCAGGTTACCACCATGCCTGAAGGATATTTCCACCCACACTTCACGGGGGCGATGCGGCCAGAATGGGGGCCGGGATTAAGCTCACGGTGGCTAACCACTTACCCATTCCAGTCTAGGGGTGGTGTGGATGAACATAGTGGTCTGCGGTAAGGATGTAGGGCGGAGAGGAGTAGTGCTGGTCAAAGGAGAAGCAACCAAAGACCATACCGTAACCTTGGGCATGAATGTACTTAAAGACTTCGGAGCCTTCTCATGAACAAGACCCCAGACCAGTTCCTACGACAGTAGAGCACCCACACCCCTCAAAGGAGGGTCTACCAGCAACTGATACGGACAGTTCAGGCCCAGGAAACGTATAGTGATGGGAAGTCGCTTGACAAAATAATCGTGCCCACCTCTGTCAACCAAGTGTTGCCCCTGGACAGACTGTGCTTCCTTTGCCCATCCGGGCTGGTATCCTCTGGAGGGTGTCGAAGTGCAAGTTGAACCTAGCAAGGCCGATCAACTACCGACAGGAGTATTAGTTGCACGGACGGAATGGAACTGTCCTCATGCGATGTGTAAATTTGGGAGAGAATGATGTGACCTTGCCCCCCAGGAGTGAAGTGGCCCACATCCTAGGCATGCCCGATGAATTAGTTCCATCTGAAGCAGTACAGCTGATGGTGAAACCGGAAGATCCATGGATGGTGACAGTAGGTGCTGAAGTAGCCCCAGACCCCCGATTGCTGAAGGAGGGACGACGGATACTGGATACACATGCAGGAGGAACTCTCGGAACTGACCCCCCAACAGGTTACCTAGGTGGAGTCCCTGCTAGGAAAATAACAGGAAGTGTTTGCAAAATATGAGGACGATTTTGGGCGCACCACCGCAATAACACATGAGATACCCACCGGGGATGCGGCGCCTATCAGAGAACAATACCATCAGATAAGCCCACAAATGTACCAGGAAGTGAAGAGGATGGTGTCACAAATGTTGAAGAAGAAGGTTAATAAGAGAGAGCCAGAGTCCGTGGGCTGCCCCCATTAGCCTTGTGTGGAAGAAGGACGGGACTTTACGCTTCTGTGTGGACTACTGTCGGCGCAAAGCCTGTACAGTACAGGATTCATATCCGTTGCCGATAATAGAGGAATCCCTGTCTGCATTAGGAAAAGCCAAATACTTTTCCATCCTAGACCTGGCCAGCGGTTATTGACAGGTGCCAATGTCTGAACAAGACCGAGCCAAGACAGCTTTCATTCTTCCGATGGGATTATATGAGTTCGACTGCATGCCATTCGGTCTGGCCAATGCCCCAGGAACGTTCCAGCGTCTCATGCAAAGATGTTTAAGGGGACTTGAACTTTGAAGCTACCCTGATCCATCTGGACGACATCATTGTCTTTGCCCCCACATTCAAAGAATAACTTCGGAGGCTGGAGCAGGTTCTGAGTCGGCTGCAAAAGCATGGGCTGAAAGTAAAGCCTTAAAAGTGTCATCTCTTCCATACTCAGATCGAGTATTTGGGGCACACTGTCTCAGCCGAAGGAGTGAACCCTCTCAAGAGAAGATTGCCGCAGTACAGGAGTTGCGCTACCCCAAAAATCGTGAAGGATATACGCTGTTATGTTTTGGTAGCTGAGGAGGCAGGAGCAAAAAAACGCATAGGCAGCCTAACACCAGAGAAGTTGGAAACTAATAGGTTGCAGACCCCTAAACTAACCGCACAACTAGAAGCAGCCGTGGAGCATAGCTACGGTGGTCCTAGACGCCTCGTCACAGCTGGAGAGATAGCTATCCCTGAAGATGGAAAGAGGAAAGCTAACTGCCCCGGAGTAGACTCCAAAAGAGTAGGAAGCCCCCAAACATATAATGGCGGTTAGACAAGATGAAAATACAAACACAGACAGAAAATAGATTGAGCAAACGCTGGGGCCCAAAACTGTCTAGATAGGACAGCACAGGAGAGAATACTTTCTGCAACCCAGAAAAACCCTAGGAAAAACTCCAACACTTCTGAATCCAAAAACACCGAGACCACACGGTCTCGACCACCTATATCAGATCTCTGGTGTGGACATGTAGCTATCCAGCAGTAAAATATCACAAGAACTGAGCAAATGAACAGATACAAAAAACGAACGGAGACCAGCCAAAGCCCCCCAAAGGGGACCCGGCTGAAGACAAAGCAATGCAGCAAAAAGCAAGGAATTCAAACCACAGTAAAAAAAAACTGAAAGACACTTATCTGAAAGCAAGCAGGAGACAGCAGGAAAGCAAGCTGAATTCCAAACTAGACCAGAAAGAACAATTAATCACCGGCGAGAATCATGGGAGGTCAGCTCACTTATATCAGGCCAGTCAGTACCACCTGACAACCACTCGTTATCTGCAGGTGTAGGACTCTTGGTATTCAACATAGGTTCAATACCCTCAGCAACCACCAGAGAGAGCTTCAGCTCCGAAGTCGTCTCCAAAACGTTCACAACAGTATGCGTCTTCCTGGGACTCACAGGATACTTCCGACGTTTCGTAAAAGACTTTACAAGCATCGCGAATCCCCTTCTCGATCTACTGAAAGGGGTGCCCTGCTGTGCTAAAAACAGGAATGTGCAGTGGGGAGAGCGCCAGGAGGAAACATTCCTAGCTTTGAAAAAAGCTTTTACGGAGGCCCCCGTACTAGCCTACGGTGACTTCACTCATCCGTTCATCTTACATACCAATGGTAGCCTGCATGGGCTTGGAGTAGTACTGTCACAGATGCAGGATGGGAGAGAACGAGTCACAGCATATGCGAGTCGGTCCTTGCAAGATTCCGAGAAGAACCCAGTTAACTACAGCTCCTTCAAGCTGGAATTGTTGTCGTTAGTGTGGGCAATGACAGAGAAATTTGCAGAGTACCTGGCTGGCTCTGAAGTTCACGTACACAAGGATAACAATCCGTTAGCCCATCTGGAGAAAGCAAAGCTCGGGGAGCTAGAACAACGCTGGGTGGCTTGGATGGCAAAATTTCAGTACAGGATCACCTATAAAAGTGGAGCAGAGAATACCCATGCTGATTCCCTTTCCCGAGTAGACTATCGTAGGCCAGCGCCTAATCGGGATAAAGAGCTGGAGACTGTGGAAGTCCCTGAATTTGGAGGAACTGCCAGGACGGTGGCAGCTATGCGGGAGACAGAACAGGAGGAGACTCATGGAAGTGTAAAGGAACAACCCCGCGACGTGTGGGTCCAAATGCAGCAGGAGGATCAGGGAATAGCCCGGTCGAGTGGGTCTCGTCCAAATAGGGAGGCAGGGAGAGTGACATGTATTGAAGCACTGACAAAGTCATTTTCCCCTATTGAACCCCCTTAGTGTTCTCGCCCACTACGATAACCCATTAATGGCTACTATAAAGTATGATACCAACACATTTTTCCCACAAACACATGATACCCTCACAGTGAATTCCTTCACAATACCCTCCACATACACAGCATGATTCCCATTCAGTGCCCACACACAGTGATGACCTTACATTCCCCAGTCATACACACATTAACATCTCCAGTGACCCCAACACTGTATGATGGCCCTTACTGTTCCCCAGCACAGTATAATGGCACCCAAAGTAATCCCCTCCACATACAGTCTGGTGGTCCCTACAGCCAAAAAAAGATTTGCATGTAGGCTGCTTTGGTTTGTGTGCCAGGGCTGATTTTCAGTCCCAGGCCAGCCCTGACGTGTACCTACCTACCAAGCATTTCTTGTGCAGTGCTTTTTCCCCAGGTTGGTTGAATTTTGTAAAAAATAGAAATGTATACCAAAAAATCTAAACATTCATGTCTGTTTTTACACACCTGTTTTATTGTAATTTAACACCCATTCATGCCAAATCAAAATAGTGGCCTGTTGTTGAATTCTGCTTTTTGGACCAGCCTAGAATTTATTGTTACATTCCCTTGGCAAAAGTTTAAAAAGGCGATGAGGTTAAAAAGATTGTGAAATGTTAATTATAGTGTTTGTACAAAATGTATGGTAAATGAAAAAGTGGCAAAGGCAATTAACAGGATAGCGCCAGTGACAAAAAAAATACCACAGCTAAGAAAGTGGGAGCTGCTAGCAGCAGCAGCACTCTCACCAACACAGACACCAGCTATCTGGATCATTGTGCTACCAAACAAAGGTGACAATTGGCCTCCTTTGCCTCCTAAAATAATATTAGTGAGGAGGAAGTGGAAGGCATTATGGAAAATATAGCATGTCACTTATCTCAGTCACAAAGGATGTTACTTCTGATAGTGACACTGTCAGTTTGAGTCAGTGTTCTGTGCATTCAGCCTCCTCCACCACAGCAACAGTTAATCCTTTACAATCAGTTTAGTCAATGACACTTCTGTCTGTTCTGCCTCTTAATCCCTTTTGTCACAACACTCCAGGAAGGAAGATATTTCACAATAGCTTCTTCCTGTTAATTTACTGGATAAAACAAACAGTTAGCCTTTGTATTTAGATACATGGGGTTGCAGATGGTGATCATACCCGGAAATGAACCCTGTATCTATGTTTCCAATGGTATGGATACCATGATAGGCACAGAAATTAGTATTTATTAAAGTTGATAGATACGGTGGTTCAATTACAACAAGATTGGAACTAGTCTTAAAATTAAGTTTGGCATAAAATTCAAAGCAGGCCATTAGGCAGGTAGATTCCTATTAATCCCCTAGCCACAGGGAAATTTTCTGTCGTTCTCTTAGACCAGTGCTACATGTTAGTATTTGGTGACAATTTGTATACCTCAGTATTTGTAAGCTACAACCAGGATTGGGTGAAAAATACAGAAGTGGTGATGTTTTTCTATTATACTGTTCCTTTGATTGTTCCATTCCTGGCTTTGGCTAGCGAATGCTGAGGTGAAAAACTCACCAAATACTTAATGTGTGCATGTGACCTTAGTCTTACAGATAGAAAAAGAATGGTCTGCCTGTCCTTACCAAAAAATAAGAGGAATTATTTTGGGGACCATTCTTTATTTTAAAAATGATGGAAACTATGTCAGTGAAGTGTTATTAAAGTGGGTTATGGTTACTTCTTGGTTACGGTCTATTTCTATCATGTGGTCACTTAAACAATACCAAGAGTGTGTTTGTGTTAACCCCTTAGTGACAGCCAATTTGGTACCGACCAAGCCAATTTTTACAATTCTGACCACTGTCACTTTATGAGGTTAAAGCTCTAGAACGCTTCAACAGATCCCACTGATTCTGAGACTGTTATTTCGTGACATATTGTACTTCACGTTAGTGGAAAACTTCAATATAACTTGTGTTTATTTATGAAAAAACGGAAATGTGGCAAAAGTTTGAAAATGTTGTGCAATTTTCAAACTTTTAATTTTTGTACTCTTAAATCAGCGAGTGGAGTCACACAAAATAGTTAATAAATAACATTTCCCACATGTCAACTTTACATCAGCACAATTTTAGAAACATAATTTTTTTTTTGTTAGGATGTTAAAAGGGTTAAAAGTTAACCAACGATTTCTTATTTTTCCAACAAAATGTACAAAACCATTTTTTTTAGGAGCACCTCACATTTGAAGTGAGTTTGTGGGTTAATATAACAGAAAATACATAATGAATGTCCTATCAACATCGGGACGATGTAAAATGGGAGCGCTAGCGAAGTGAGACTTTATGGAGGTAAAAGCCTTGGAGACCTCCTCCAACCACAGCTTGGGATTAGCTCCTTTCTTAATGAGGGCTACTAGAGGAGCTACTAAAGTAGAGAAGTGGGGAATGAATTGGCGATAGTAATTGATGAACCTCATGAAGCACTGCACCGCTTTTAAGGGAATGGGGTTCTTGCCAATTCATCAGGACTCCAGTTTGGCAGGATCCATGGCCAAGCCTTTGGCCGAGATGATATAGCTCAGGAAAGGCAAGGACTCCTGCTCAAACACACACTTCTCAAGCTTAGCATACAGAGAATTAGCCTGTAGGAGTTCGAAGACCTTGCAGACATCTCTTCAGTGGGAATCTATATCTGGAGAGTATATGAGAATATCATCCAGATAGACTACGACTGATGTGGATAACAGTTCCCAGAAGAGGTCATTCACAAAGTCTTGGAAGACGGCCGGGACGTTGCAAAGCCTGAACGGCATCACCAGATATTCATAGTGACCGTCCCTAGTGTTAAATGCCATCTTCCATTCGTCCCCCTCACGGATACGTATCAGGTTATATGTGCCCCACAGATCTAATTTGGTAAATACCCTCGCTCCACGCAGCCTATCAAAAAGCTCCGAAATAAGGGGTAGAGGATATTTGTTCTTAACGGTTACTGCATTAAGACCCCTGTAGTCAATGCATGGACGTAGTTCCCCATTCTTCTGTACAAAGAAGAACCCTGCCCCTGCAGGAGACACTGACTTCCTAATGAACCCTCTCGCCAAATTCTCTTTGATGTATTGGGACATAATAGCCTCCGTCTCCGGAAGAGATATCGGATAGACTCGACCACGGGGAGGCTCTGTACCTAGCAAGAGATCAATAGGACAGTCATAGGGGTAGTGAGACCGAAGAGTCTCTGCAGCTTTCTTGGAGAACACGTCCGCGCAAGACCAGTAGTGTTTGGGGAGAGAGGTTAGATCTGCGGGCATCCCAGTAGTAGCAACTTGAACATGCATCCTCAGACATCTACCCTCACATGAATCGCTCCATCCCAATATACTCCCAGAGGACCAATCTATATGGTACCCCTAGCAAGACCCTGTCAATACCCTCGGGTATGACAAGCAAGGAAATTGTCTCCAGATGTGCTGGAGATATGGTGAGTGTGAGGGGATGGTCTGATGAGTGATCTGTAAGGGCAAAGTTGACCCACTTACCACCCGGACGGTAACTGGCTTGGTGAGCATCACCAGGGTTAGTGTGTGCCGTTGGGCAAAGGCAGAAAACATGAAATTGCCCTACGCAACGGAATCCACACAAACCTCAACCGCATGGGTGGACGGGCCAATGGAGAGTGTTCCCTTAAAAGACAATTTGGAGGAGAACGCCGCTGTGTCTAGTGAGCCTCCTCCTATAGCCATTAGACGCGGTCGTTGTCCTGACCGCTGAGGACATATGTTGGCATAATGTCCCGGCTGCCGACAGACAAGACAAACCAGGGTGCACGAGCGGACCAAGACTTAGTTCCTCTCGAGAAACCTCCATGGCCTCTTGAGACTCTGACGCCGGGATCGGAGATTCCAGGGGCTTTGCAAAGTTAGGAGCCAGCAGAAACCTCTGCCGACACTGGGCTCGCTCCAACCTTTGCTCGGAGTATCGGAGGTCGATTCGAGTGGAGACTGAAATTAGCTCCTCCAGTGTGGCCAGAATCTCCCTTGTGGTCAGAGCGTCCTTCACATGATCAGCCAGTCCCCTCCAAAAGACAGGGATGAGGGCTTTATCCGGCCAGCTCGGATGCAAGGGTCGGGAAGTGGACGTCAAAGTGGCTGCCCATAGAACAGCCCTGAGTCAATGCCAGCAGCTGGAGCACAGTATCGTGGGTGACCCGAGGTCCTACAAAGACCTGCTTCAAAGCACTCAGGAACTGCGAGACACTCTGCACCACCGGATCATTGTGCTCCCACAGTGGCGTAGACCACTCCAACACCCTGTCTGACAAGAGTGAGATCATGAACCCCACTCTAGCCTGTTCTGAGGGGAAACGTGCAGCAAGCAGCTCTAAATGTATCGCACACTGGTTCACGAATCCCCTACAGGTCTTACTGTCAGCTATGAACTTATCGGGCAGAGGGAGGGGGACAGAGACAGAGACAGAACAGAGGTGGCAGCGGACATATGAGTCGCAGCTTCAGAGGCTGCCTGAGCTGCTACCGCGGTGACATCTACAGCTGGAGTCACACGCTCAAGAGCGGACAACCTGCCCTCCAGCTGCTGAATGTACCACTGTAACCGCTGCTCATTTGCCATTGCTAGCCAGACCCTGGTGCTAAGATACTGTTAGGGTTGCGGAGCGCACTGAACAGAATATTTAATAAGAGCGTTCGCAACCCGGGGTCCACCGTGTAAAGATGGGAAACTGCAGCTAATCTGCACAATGGCAAACCAAGGTAGCAATCCCCAGTACACATGGGGTTAAACGTTAAGCACGGGTCACCCTGTTATGATTACTTCTCAGATAGGGGAGCACCGGCCAGGGGACCCAAGTCGGCACACTGCTGAGTGGTAGCAAAAACAAACACTAACTGAAGAGCACCACAGGGTGGTGCAAAACAAGAGCACAAGCTCAACTGACCGCAGAGCGGTACCAAAAGGTGTGTGCCAGAGCATGAGGGTTGACTGTGCCCTGTAAACAGCACGTTCTAAGCAGCACACGTGGCTGAGACAGGTGCTAGGTCAAGCCGAGTGAAAAGCTGCCTCTCTAGGTAACACTAGATGATCATACACGTCGACAGTGCGGCAGGTTCTCAGCCCAAACACACGTGCATCCACAGAGTGGTAGCGTATCCACTCGCTCATACATAACACAAATGATCTTAGCGCACCAACGGGAGCCAGGAGAAGACAAGGCTTGGGGTCCCTCCTGTGCAGATGGAGAATCCCAATGCCCAGCCCTAACTTTAGCCAAACTCTAACCCTAATGGAAAAATGGAAATAAATACATTTTTATATTTTATTATTTCTACCTAACTAAGGGGGTGATAAAAGGGGGTTTGATTTACTATTTGTTTTTATTTTGATCACTGTGATAGGGTCTATCACAGTGATCAAAATTTCCTATTGTTGCCAGGTTCAGGCTGTCAGATCTCGGCAAGTGCACTGCACATGCGCCTGACATTTTCTTCCCAGAAGAAGATGCCAGTGGCAGGAGAACTTCATGGGGAATGCAGGGACACTGGAGGTACAGGGGGAGTCGGGGATCCCATTTCTCTCTCCTCTGATGTGCAATCACATCAGAGGAGAGAGAAATTAAATGAGAAATCAGACTTTTTTTTTTTTGCAGTCGCCATTATTCTGGTAATAACGGCGGCCGCAACACTAGAGTGAGTAAAAACCAACCCAAATCATGTTCTCTGGGGTCTCAGCTACCCCCGGCAGCCGAGACCACAGAGAAATTCTGACTCTGGGGGGGCGCTATACACTTATTTCTCAGTGCCATTAAAAAGCGGCGCTGAGGCATAAGTTCCCTTAACTGCCACCATTAAAAGGCCTATCAGCGGTAGTTAAGGGGTTAAAGAGCTTGGGAGACCTCAGACTGTTACATTTTTTTCTGGGCAATTGGAGGCTTTTCAGTATTGCAATTTGAGGTAAATTGAGTTGCTGCAACTTGAATTTTGGGGTAACATTTTCTGAAGTTGGCTAATTAAAATTTCAAAAGCTTTGCTAATCTCGAGTATCATTATTTTTGGGGAGACAAACACCTATACAGCCCTACTACTACTACTACTTATATAAAACTTGCTTTGACATCTGACCAAATAAATCGCATTATAGCAACAAACACAAACCAGAAGCCATCTGTCCTACTTTGACAGAAAATTATTAATTACCATACTATTAGTATTATTGACTTCAGAAATGACTGTGGCTGAATAATGCTATTATTTTTATCCATTATTCTGTAATTCTCACTTTGAAGATTTTTTGCAGATTTTCACAAAACTACTTAATGCTAGATTTGCAAACAGTATTTTTAGCACCTTAGGGAAAGAGTCACCTTGACTGTGGATTATCAAATGTAACTACAAGAGAGAAGACACTACAAAAGCTGATCTTAAACTAAATAGATGCAGCTACCAAAATGTTAGATACTAATGGGCATAAATTTTCCCAAGGCAATGGGTCCTCATATTGGCTCACCCACTCACCTTGCACAATAGCGGTATGTGTGGACCCCGTTTAATATTAATGGATTTCAACCACATTTCTTAACACAATCTACTTACAAAGCAATGTATAATACGCATTTTCATTCAGAAAGATGAAGTCATTTAAACAATTATTGTTATTTAGTACGCTACCTTGCAAATTAAAAAATCTGCAGATAACGGACTATATCCTAAATAACTGAATAACCAAATGGAGTTTTACAAATGCGTAATTGACTGTGGATTTGCTCCCACCCCAATTGTGATGTCAAAAAAGCACACTGTATGAAAGAGACTCTAAATGAAAGTGCTTGTATTAGTGAAGGAATCTGTACTCATTATCAGCATTCACAACATGCTAACTACACTTTTGTGCTCATTATGCAAATGGAGAAAGCTTAATCAATTTCCCTCTGGGTGTTTAAAATTTGTCTATTGCAATGAATTACATTTACATAGCAGACCTGGGTGATGAAAACGGACCCTCTCAGACAATACCTTCGTTTAATCATCTCATCTGCTAAAGTATTTGTTATTATTTTTTGAAGAACCCAAGTACAGTAAGCGCTTCCATTTGGTCATACTCAAAAGGTACAAGTGACAAATGGCCTCCAGAGATCCACGCCTTTATTAGGAAATTCAGAAAGCGTTAAATTGTTGTTTATCAGCGATTTAAGTTTTCCCCTTCATTACTGTAAATACAGCATGTAATGAGTCCTTGTTTTTCATATATTCCAATAGCACGCAGTTACAACCAACAGAAAGCGCTAATTTAGCAGACCCACAGAAAGACCACTTCCTCATGGATCTCTCCAACCGCTCAATGCCAAAGCAGATGGTATTTAATATGTGGTATTTAGTGAGAGTAATTGTACGATATGCCAGCCTAGAAACACACTGTACCCGCTTCAGTCCAGATGGCTGCAGGTTGTCATATATGAGAAGTTGTCATCTGTCCGGGTGCAGAGATGCCAACATCGGTGCCCCTGGTGAGGACGGCTGTCGTGCTTGGGAACAATGCATGCAATTATTAATTTCTCGCCTGCCAACGTGCTTTGCTAATCAGATCTACTTCTCTGGGTATGACACAGAATATGCAGAGTGACAGTTCCTGGAAGAAGGATATTAGCCTAAATATAGTAGTTTCTATTGAAAATCAAGGTCAGCATCCACATTGTGCAGAAATGATCACAGGATTGCAATCCAATACCTCAATACAGTATGCCCAAGCTGCTTCACATTTGATTCATTTTTATTTCACTTTGCAAGTCAGACCTCTGCACTGCTTCTTGACAGAAGGCAATGAACTGCATACAGCCCTGCTGGCTCTGCAAGAGACTCAGTACCCACTGCACAGACAAGATTTTAAAGGTTGCGCCCAGTTGGGGTTACACTTGGCACACTTTCAGAATAAAGGTCTGCTGGAGCTTGTATGTTTTCTGCCTTGAAATAAATAGCCCATGAGTCAATTTTGTGACACAGTAAACAATCTGCAGAATTTTTATTGGACACCAAATATTAATCTAAAATAGGCAATACACTTTCTGCTGCAACATATGCAATATGTAGGGGGCACTGTATATAAGCGGTTAAATCTAAAACTGCAGTCTCTCTTATTGTAAGCTCTCACGAGCAGGGTCGTCTTATTTTGCTTTAATTATTGTATTTTCTTTAACGTTGTTACTTATGACTTGTGTATGAACTGTTAAACTGTAAAGCGCTGCGGAATATGTTGGCGCTATATAAATAAAGATTATTATTATTATTACATGAACTGTTCTCCAAAAAATCCCACCCTTCTTATTAGATCTTGCAGCGGCTATGCTAGAAAAACCATACAGGTGAATGTAAAACTTTGAACAATTAAGCAAGTTGAAGATGAAATGATCTCTATAAGGCCTAAAGTTAAAGATGATACATTTCCTTTGTATTTTAGGCAAAAAATATATATATTTTCATCTTTTAGATTTTAAAAATTACAGAAAAGAAAATGGGTGGATGCAAAAGTTTGGGCACCCTGCATAGTTAGTACCTGGTACCCCTATTACAGCTTTCTATTAATTTATGCTTTTGTCACGATTCATTTTTGGATCTGTGTCAGATTTTGCTTTTCATATTAAAACTTTTTTTTCCTTTCAGGCCAACAGGTGTTAATGTCAGTCTTTTCCCCGGGTGGCCGCTGGTGTAATTACATTGCTGCTGAGTTGGCTGGTGCAGGTGGTGACCACTCCCACTATCCTTTAAAAGGTCACCTGTTGCGTCAGCTGACTGTTGGTGATACACTTCCTCTTTGGAGACCAACCAAGCTGGAGTCAGGAGCTTTTCTGGTGCCGCAGCTGTATACTGTGATCTGGTGCCTTACTCTGCTGTGCGGTGCTTTGCAGCAGAGAAAGCCAAGTTTTGTTTTTTAGTTGATTTAACCCCTAGGTGTCTCACCTCCTGGGGAGGGGGTTGTGGGTTTAGCTCAGGGCTATACAGGAGATAGGGACAGGCACCCCCTTAGCCTGAGGGGCAGTTCAGGGGTCGAGGTTCCTCGTCCCCTGTTTTCCCACTACTGCCCCGTGACAGCTTTACTTTGAAATGCTGCATCATTTCACAAAAAATATAGCTTAAAAAAATATTGAAAAGTTTCATAATTTCATAATACTAGACAGGACTACTGATGCAGGGAAATATACTGTCTTGAGGCAGCTCAAATGTGAAATAGCTCCCAAAATAGAGCTCATTTTTGGAAAGGCTTGGTGACAACAAGCCATTACTTCTCCACTTTGAAAACAGTACCCCTGTTTTGTCTCCCTAAAAGAGGGGATACTTTTTGGATAGCTTGATAAAAAGACTCTGTAATTGCCTAATCATTAGCCAACCAATTGCTTCTTCATTTACCAAAGTGTTCTCAATACTTCCCAAACAAAACTAATTTTTGCACCCAACTGTGTGAAAATGCCCCCTTTGTACAGTCAGTTACCATAGTAGTTTTTGCAGAAAAAAATCTGAAATCCATGTCAGATAGTGTGCTTGCCTGTCACTACTGACTTTACTCAGTTTTTGCATTTCTTGTGCATAGATTTTTTTGTGAAAGGTGAAATAATTGTTGTTAAAAGACACGAAAGAAAATTCCCTCAAAATCAGATATTCAACCTTGACCGTCTGCATTACAAAATGTGAGATGTTTAAAACTATTTTTAATTTTTGCACATTGGATTTACAAGTCAAATTTTACATCCATAGCAGGCACACCAATACAATGCCTTGTTGTAGGTGCTGGCTTTGGGTCATGTACTGAAATATCATTCCTTATTTTGTCATTTTTGGAAAGGGAGTGAAATTTTGTTGAAAAAATATAAAATTATATTTTACAAAAATGTGGCATGTATGACTGTTTTTACACACCTGTTTAACTAGTCCAATTTAAAAATGGTACTTGTCACACCTGTAATGGACCTGTTGCCACTTATTGTTTTCTATATATGTGTAACACAGGTAACTGGATGCAGTGATACAGATGCACAGAGCAAGGGTTAACAGGGGTAACAGTGGTTTTATTTAATGATTATAGGGAGGAATCTGCTCGCAGGGAGTAACAGGGAGGTAAATCAGATTTAAGCTAAGAATCACTAAAGAACTGAGTAACTTAAGGCGACAGTTTATGAGTATGTCTACTTCACTTATTGTGAGTCTAATGCTTGTCACGTGCTCTGGGGTCGAAGCTGGATGCCGGCTGAGGCCAGTGCTGAAATCTTCAGGCTTCCCCGCCTAACAGCTCAGTCTTCCCTCTTGTAGTGGCAACGGGCGGTCACCGGTCTGACCCATTGAGCCCCTAGTCCATCATGCTGCTCCGCAGCAAAGAGCCTTCCATCACAATCTCCTGCTTGGCATGCTTTGCAATCGCGAGTCCCACACAATAATCTCCCGCGTGGTTCTTTCAGCCCTAGTCCCCTCTCTGATTTCTGGACTTAGACCCAGGAACCTTTGTTCGCTGCCGCCTATTGCTAGTTACCATAGCTGTAACTGGAGAGCCAGCAGTAACCAGATGAACAGCATGAGTCAGAGCAGAGACTGATGTCTCTGCTGAGCAGGCTCCACTGCGGTCGAAGAAGGATGGGAGACCACAGAGGGAGACAAGACCCGGGATCCACCCTGTGCAGTAGGAGAATCCCAGCTCCTAATATTACCCCCCTCTCTAGCGCCCCCTCCCCGGCGAGCCTCGTTAAGCTCAAAGGCCGCAATAAGCTGAGGAGCATGGATATGCTCAACCAGCTCCCATGTCCTATCCTCCGGTCCATGACCCTTTCAGTCAACCAAAAAAAAAACTTTTTACCACGCACCACCTTGGAACCGACAATCGCATTCACCTCAAAATCATCCGAGGACGTGCCAGAAGTCTCAGCAGATGACTCAGAAAACCGAGACACATGAACGGGTTTCAAGAGGAAGACGTGAAAGGTGTCAATGATATTCAGGCGCGGCAGAAGGGACAGGCGATACACTACAGGATTTACCTGCTCAAGGACTTTAAAAGGACCTAGTGTCACAGTTGTAGAAATGCAGGGGACAAGGAACTCGGGCCCCTGAACTGCCCCTAAAGCTAAGGGAGGACCTGTCTTTCCTTAACTTGGAGGTACGCTTAATGGTAGCAAGGTCCAAGTCCCCGACCTCTCCCTGTCTCCTGTTTAGCCTTAAGCTAAACCCACCAACCCCCTCCCGCGGAGGTGAGACAGGGAATAATGTGAATTACACCAAACACAACCAAAAGGAAAGACAGACACTTAAGGGTTAATCAACCAAACAATAAACACTTAGCTTTCTCTGCTGTTTGCTCCGCACAACAGAGTAAGGCCCCAGATGAGGAAAGCAACTGAAGTACCACTGCTCTCAGCAGCTCCTGGCTCCAGCTAGGTTGGTCTCCAGAGGAAGCAATATTAACCAACACCAGTTGACAACTCAGGTGACCTTAGTGGGAGTGGTCGCACCCAACTCCTGACAAGTAATCAGGCATGCAATTCCTCCAGTGGCCACTGGGGGCAAAGACTGAGATTAACCCCTGCTGGCCAGACAGGAAAGAGGTTTCAACATGGAGAGAGAGATCTGCCACAGATCCAAATGTGGATCATGACATTATCCCCCCCTTTAATGAGGGGCCTCTGGACCCTCAACACCGCACCTCATATACCACCTACGGTGAGGATGCCTCGATCAACCAGGGTTCATGCCAGCTGTTACCTGACTCTCAGGTTTATGGCAAACGTGGACAGATGGAAGTTGCCATAACGTATGCTCCGAAGGTACCACAAATCTCCAGAGCGCCGACCTGGGGAATGTGTTATGTACGGTCATAACTGGGGGTAAGTCCAGCTGATAAGTCCCCGGACCAAGAATGGCCGACACCCGATACGGCCCGATCACCCGAGAACTCTAGACTCCAGCAGCACACTTCCACCGGATGTTTTTGGTGGACACCCATACATACTCGTTCACACACAGGTCCGGACCTGAACGTTCATTGCAACACATGCGTTTGCCACAAGATGGTGAACTCTTTGAGGAACTGACAACAGGCGTCCCCCTGTGTCACCCCATGCACACATTTCCCAGAGGAAACCACCACCCTCCCCTGACCCCTCCTCCCAAGAGGGCTCTGACTCACAGGGTTGGCTAGTGGCGAGGGTTGGGACTTACCCCTACTCCTTGGCAGCACCTCTGCTGCCCCCACTGGAGAAGAAGGGGAAGGTTGCAGAAAGATGGTAGAGACAGTAGCCCCAGGCAGCAGCCCTCACACGACTGACCCCAGCTGACTACCTCCCTGGAATGCCAATCAATGACCGGGTTGTGTTTTGTCAGCCAAGTGAGGCCTAAAACGATGGGTATTGGCATACCCTCCAAGACGTAGCATGACAGGGACTCCTCATGACGAGTCCCTATATGCAGGCGTATATCATGCACGACTTGGGTCACACTCCCCTGGCTGAGTGGGACAGAGTCAATAGTCTGGATGCCTAATGGTTTAGCTAGCGTCTTTCACATCAGGCCATTGGTCTGGACAAAGTGAGCATCCACCAAATTGACTCCAGCTCCACTGTCCACAAGCACCGGTATACCCTTAGATACCCCGCCAATCACCACTCTCGCAGTCAGGTTACACTGAGGGGAAGAAGTGGAGGAAATATACACTCCCTGGTCGCCTCCCTCCACACGACCAGGGGGATGCGGCTTCTTAGATGGCACAGGCATTTTGGCGCAAGCTGGGCAGACCCCAATGAAATGACCAGTCTGCCCACAAAAAAAAACATGCCCCCATACCACGTCAAACCGCAGGCAACCCCATTTGGGAACCAACTGCTCCCACCTGCATAGGTTTGTCCGGCTGCTCAACTGTGACCTCCTCCCTAGTAAGGAGAACAGGGGGCAGTTTTGGTGTATGCCTCTCGCTGAGGCGTCTATCCACCCGGATGGCAAGGGACATGGCGGCCTCCAATGACCTTGGGGCGGCGTACTGCACCATAGTATCCTGCAACCTTGGGGACAGACCCTGCACAAAATGACTCCTAAGGGCAGGATCATTCCACTGTGTGTCAGTGGCCCATCTCCTGAACTCCGAGCAGTACTCCTCAACCGGCCGATCCCCCTGCTTGATTTTACGGAGTCGGGATTCCGCCAGGGAGATGCCATCAGGATCTCCATACACCAGCGCCAGAGCCACAAAAACCTGTCCACCGACCGTAAAGATGGTGAATCGGTCGGCAGGGAGAAGGTCCAGGATTTGGGATCACCCCTAAGAAGGGAGACAATAATCCTCACACGCTGTTCCTCACTCCCTGATGAATGGGGCGGAGCCTGAAATACAATTTACAGGCCTCCTGAAAGACCAGAAATTTATCTCTCCCTCCAGAAAACCTGTCAGGGAAAGCTATCTTAGGTTCTGGTTGAACCTGTATCTGAGCCGAGGCCCAGAACCCCACCAAATGCTGTAGCTGCTGCACCACCTCACCACGCAGCAACTTAAGCTCATTTGTGAGGGTCTGAAGCAGCTGGGCAAAGGCCTGCATTTGGGCCATGACTCACAGGAAAGGGAAAAGAGAAAAAAATGGTATTCGGTTGGTAATAATGTCACAGGGCAGTTGTAGAAATGCAGGGGACAAGGAAACCAGGCCCCTGAACTGCCCCTAAAGCTAATGGAGGACCTGTCTTTCCTTAACTTGGAGGTACGCCTAATGGTAGTGAGGTCCAAGTCCCCGACCTCTCCCTGTCTCCTGTTTAGCCCTGAGCTAAACCCACCAACCCACTCCCCCGGAGGTGAGACATGGAATAATGTGAATTACACCAAACACAACCAAAAGGAAAGACAGACACTTAAGGGTTAATCAACTAAACAATAAACACTTAGCTTTCTCTGCTGTTAGCTCTGCACAGCAGAGTAGGGCCCCAGATGAGGAAAGCAACTGAAGTACCACTGCTCTCAGCAGCTCCTGGCTCCAGTGAGGTTGGTCTCCAGAGGAAGCAATATTACCAACACCAGATGACAACTCAGGTGACCTTATAAAGGAAGTGGGAGTGGTCGCACCCTACTCCTGACAAGTAATCAGGCATGCAATTCCACCAGCGGCCACCGGGGGCAAAGACAGAGATTAACCCCTGCTGGCCAGACAGGAAAGAGGTTTAAACATGCAGAGAGAGATCTGCCACAGATCCAAATGTGGATCGTGACACCTAGAAAGTGAGGAGTGAACTTAGTGGACTCTATGTGCAGCTTGATATTACGAGTAGAGAGCCACACTAAATCGGCGGGGGCGAAGACGGGAGCGCGGCAATGATGAACGTCAGCGGAGACCTTCATTCTCTCCTTAGAGGCCTTGATGGCATCCTGTGTGTGGTCCCAGATGTCACGAGCCTCCACAGCCCAGTCCACCACCCTAGAGTCGGTAGATGAAACGGGAATGGCACAGGAACATGCGGATGCTGACCATAATTGAGGAATGGAGTCTGCCTGTAGAGTCGGCGACGGCGTTATTAAGAGCAAACTCTGCCCATGGCAGCAGGGATGCCCAGTCATCATGCCTGGCTGAGACAAAGTGCCGTAGGTATGTGACCAGAGTCTGATTGGCCCTCTCTACCAATCCGTTCGTCTCGGGATGGTATGCAGAAGAGATTTAGATCAATACTGAGCAGCCGACAGAGCTCTCTCTAGAACCGAGAAGCAAACTGGGGACCCCGGTCACTGACTTTCTTGTCAGGCATCCAGTGAAGACGGAAGACGTGCTTCACAAAAAGCACAGCCAGAACCCGTACCGACGGTACACGCACAAGAGGAACTAGATGTACCTTTGTATCTTTGTGAAATGGTCGGAGACTACCCAAACAACAGTATTATTACAGGACTTGGCCAAGCCCACAATGAAGTCCATCCCGACCATCTCCCAGGGCCTATCTGCCACTGGCAGGGGGTGTATCAAGCCCATGGGCCTCTGCTGGGAAGGCCAATTCTTGGCACAGGAGACACACGCCTGAACGTAACGTCATGCGCCATTCACGGCCACCAATATGACCTTGCCAGAAGCTCAGACGTCCTTTTCGTCCCGAAATGTCCACCAAACTTAGACATGTGAGCCCAAGAGAGGACCTCTGGCCCCAGATTTGGTGGTACCAGAATCTTGCCAGGCGACACCGACTCAAGTGAAACTGGAGCTATCGTTCGCAGACTCTCCGACGGAACAATAAGCCGAGGCTCGTCACCCTCCTCAGATGAAACAATGGAACGGGATAGCGCATTGGCACGTAGATTCTTCTCCCCGGAGAGAAAATGAAGGGTGAAATTAAACAGAAAGAAGAATAAGGACCATCTGGCCTGGAGAGAGTTCAACCGCTGAGCCATCTGCAAATACAGCAGATTTTTGTGGTCGATGAACACTTGGAAGGGGTATCGGGCCCCTTCTAGGAGATGTCTCCACTCAGAAAAGGCTAACTTCATGGCCAGTAACTCCCTGTCTCCGATGGAATAGTTTCTCTCCTCAGGCTCGCTCAAGCCTTCGTTCTGAATATCGAAGGTCGATGCGAGTGGAGACTGATATCAAGTCCACCAGCATGGCAGGAATCTCCCTAGTGGCCAGGGCATTCTTTACATGATCAGCAAGCCCTCTCCAAAAAACTGGAATAAGGACTTTATCTGACCATTCAAACTCGGATGCTAGAGACCGAAATTGGATGGTGACCATGGCTGACATGGCTGACCAAGGAAGAGCCCTGGGTTAACGCCAAGAGTTGGAGCGTGGTGTCGTGGGTGACCTGAGGTCCTAAGAAGAGCACTCAAGAAGCGAGAGATGCTCTGCACCACCTGGTCATTGCGCTCCCTCAGCGGCGCAGCCCACTCCACTGTCCGTTAATAAGGAGATCACAAATCCCGCCTTTCTGAGTTAAAGCCGAGATGGGTGCCACTCGGGTAGAAAAGTGTGGACTATATTGGCGGTAATAGTAGGCGAATCCCAGGAACCGTTGTTTCGCTTTAAACCCGGATGGACGAGGCCACTTGAGGATAGCGGATAACTTCTCCGGATCCGTCTTTAGACCTGTGGACAAGACTATGTAACCAAGAAAAGGCAGGGAGGATTGCTCGAAGACGCATTTTTCAAACTTAGCATACAGCCTGTTCTTCCTGAGCCTTTGTAAGACCTGGCAGACATGCTTCCAATGAGTAGCTAAGTTTGCGGAGTAAATTAAGATGTCATCCAAGTAGACAACAACATATGAATAGAGATCTCTAAAAATGTTGTTTACAAACTCCTTGAATACCGTGGGTGCATTACTGAGGCCAAATGGCATTACCAGGTATTCATAGTTTCCATCTAGAGCAGACCCGGGCAAGGGGCGGCCCGCGGGCCGCATCCGGCCCGCCGGCTGTCAGTGACCGGCCCGCGGAGGCGCTCCGGCAGTCTCAGGGCCCCGGCATCAGCTGGCACAATACTTACCTCTCCCGTGCCTCCGCTGCTGCAGCTCCGGGCTCCACCGGCGCTTCCTCTCACAGCCGGCCGCTGAATGACGTCATCATTCAGCGGCCGGCTGTGTCAGAGAGCGGGGACGCTGGACAGGTAAGACGTGTCTCTGTGTGTTTCTGTGTCTATGTAGTGCAGTGCTTTGTGTGTGTGTGTGTGTGTGTGTGTATGTATGTGAGAGAGTGCTTATGTGCTGTCTGTGTGTGATGATGGGCAGGCATTGCTGATAATGGGGAGGCATTGATGATGATGGGGAGAAAATGATGATAATGGGCAGGTATTGATGATAATGGGCAGGCATTGATGATGGGGAGAAGATGATGATGATGATGGGCAGGCATTGATGATGATGGGGAGAAGATGATGATAATGGGCAGGTATTGATGATAATGGGCAAGCACTGATGATGGGGAGAAGATGATGATGATGATGGGCAGGCATTGATGATGATGGGGAGAAGATGATGATAATAGGCAGGTATTGATGATAATGGTCAGGGATTGATGATGGGGAGAAGATGATGATGGGCAGGCATTGCTGATAATGGGGAGGTATTGATGATGATGGGGAGAAGATGATGATAATGGGCAGGCTGTTATGTTTCGGTAGCTGAGGAGTGCAGGTAAAAAAGGCAATACACCAGAGCAGTTGGAATCTATGAGATTGCAGTACCCTGACTAACCACCACAACTAGAGGCAGCCGTGGAGCATTCCTACGTTGGTCCTAGACGCCTCGTCACAGCCTGAGAAACTAACTACACCTAAAGATAGAAATAGGAAAGCTATCTGCCCGGAGCAGAACCCAAAGATAATAGAAAGCCCCCAAACAAATAATGGCGGTTAGACAAGAAGAAATACTGACACAGAAAGAAAATAGTATGAGCAAACGCTGGGGCCCAAACTAACTAAATAGAAAAGGATAGGAAGGGTACTTACTGCAATCCCAAAAACCCCGAAAAGCACCAACTCTACTAATTTCAAAATCACCTGAGATCACACGACCTCTAACACCTAAATTAGTTCTTGGTGTAACAAAATCAAAACAGCAGCCACTGAAAAAAACTGGAAAAAGCAAAAGTACAACATCAGTGGCTGAACTAAACTGAGAGGGCAAAAGCCCCCGAAGGGGACCCAGAAGGCCCCAAAAAAAGTGCAGGACAAAATGCAAAAATATAGGAAAACAAAAACAAAAAAAAAAATGTCTTATCGTTTGAGGGGGCAAAACGACCAGCGGCTACAAGGGAACAGGAAAGAAGGATTAGCCAGAAAAATTGATCACCGGAACCCCGATGGGAAGGGACTCCCTTTTATAAGACCCAAATCAGTGGGAGGAAAAATTTTTTTGGGGGAAAAAAAATTAAGGGGGAAAAAAAAAAAAAACCCCCAAAGTTCCCCGGGGGGGTTTTGGGGCCGGGCCAAAAGGATGAGGGGGAAAAAAAAAGGGGGAAAAAGGGGGAAAAGGGGGGGAAAAAAAATTTAAAAGGGCCCCCCTTTTAAAAAAAAGGGGAAATTTGGGGGTTTCCCCAAAAAGGGGGGGGGGGGAAAAAACCCAATCCCCAAAAAATTTTAAGGCAAACCCCCCCCAAAAAAAGGGGGGGGCCCCCTTTTGGGGGGCCCCCCCCCCAAAGAAAAAACCCCAAAAAAAAAAAAAAAAAAAAATTTTTTTTTTTTCCCCCCAAAAAAAAGGGGGAAAAAAAAATTTTTTTTTTAAAAAAATTTAAAAGGGAAAGGGGCCCAAAAAAAAAATTTTTTTTGGGGGTTTACCCCCCCCAAACCCCCTTTTTTCCCAAAAATGGGGGAAAAAAATTTTTTTTTTAAAAAAAAAAGGGGCCCCCCCCTTTTTTTGGGGGCCCACAAAAAAAGGGGGAAAAAAAAAAAAAAGGGGGGGGGGCCCCCCTTTAAAAGGAAAAAAGGGCCCCAAACAAAAAAAAAAAAACCCAAAAAAAAAAAAAGGGTTTTCCCCCCCCGGCAAAAAAAAACCCCCCAAAAAGGGGGGGGGGGAAAAAAATTTTTTAAAAAAAAACCCCCCCGGGGGGGGGGTTTTTTTTTAAAAAAAAAACCCCTTTTGGGGTTAAAATTTTCCCCCTTTTCCCTTTTTTAAAAAGGGGGGGTTTTTTTTCCCAAAAAAAAATTTCCCCCCTTAAAGGGGGGCCCCCCTTTTTGGGGGCCCAATTTTAAAAGGTTTTTTTAAAAAGGGGGGGGGGGAAAAACCCAAAAAACCCCCCCCCTTTTTTTTAAAAAAAAGTTTTCCCCCCCAAAAAAAGGGGTTTTAGAAAAAAAAAAAAAAACCACTTTTTTTTTTAAAAAAAACCCAAAAACCCCAAAAAAACCCGGGGAAAAAAATTTTTTAAAAATTTTTTTTTAAAAAAAATTTTTTGGAAAAAAAAAAAAAGGGGGGAAAAAAATTTTTTAAATTAAAAAACCCTTTTTTTGGGAAAAAAAAAAAAAAAACCCAAAACCCCCCCAAAAAAAGGCCCCCCCCGGGGTTAAAAATTTTTCCCCCCCGGGGGGGGGAACCCCCCCCCTTTTCCCCCCCCCCCCAAAATTAAAAAAAAACCCCAAAAAAAAAAACCCCAAAAAAAAAAAAACCCCAAAAAAGGGGGAAAATTCCCCTTTTTTAAAAAAACCCCCCCGGAAAAAAAACCCCCCGGGGAAAAAAAAAAAAAAGGGTTTTTTTTTTTTTTTCCCCCAAAAAAAAAAAACCCCCCCAAAAAAAAAAAAAATTTAAAAAAAAAAATTTTAAAAAAAAACCCCTTAAAAAAATTTTAAAAAATTTGGGAAAACCCGGGGGAAAAAGGAAAATTCCCTTTTAAAAAAAACCCGGGAAAAAAATTTTAAAGGGGAAAAAAAAACCCCCCCCCCCTTTTTTTTTTAAAAAATTTCGGAAAGTTTTTTAAATTTTTTAAAAAAAATTTTTAAAAAAAAAGGCGGGGGGGGCCCCCTAGCAACAAACACAAACCAGAAGCCATCTGCCTACTTGACAGAAAATTATTAATTACCATACAATAGTATTATTAAACTTCAGAAATGACTGTGGCTGAATTAATGCTTTTATTTTTATCCATTATTCTGTAATTTCACTTGAAAAATTTTTGCAGATTTTCACAAAACTACTTAAGCTAGATTTGCAAACAGATTTTTAGCACCTTAGGGAAAGAGTCACCTTGACTGTGGATTATCAAATGTAACTACAAGAGAAAAGGGAACACAACAAAAGCTGATCTTAAACTAAATAGATGCAGCTACCAAAATGTTAGATACAATGGGCATAAATTTCCCAAAGGCAATGGGTCCTCAATTGGCTCACCCACTCACCTTGCCAATAGCGAGTTGTGGTACCCCTTTAATAATAATGGATTTCAACCACATTTCTTAAACACAATCTACTTACAAAGCAATGTATAATACGCATTTTCATTCAGAAAGATGAAGTCATTTAAAACAATTATTGTTATTTAGTACGCTACCTTGCAAATTAAAAAATCTGCAGATAACGGACTATATCCTAAATAACTGAATAACCAAATGGAGTTTTACAAATGCGTAATTGACTGTGGATTTGCTCCCACCCCAATTGTGATGTCAAAAAAGCACACTGTATGAAAGAGACTCTAAATGAAAGTGCTTGTATTAGTGAAGGAATCTGTACTCATTATCAGCATTCACAACATGCTAACTACACTTTTGTGCTCATTATGCAAATGGAGAAAGCTTAATCAATTTCCCTCTGGGTGTTTAAAATTTGTCTATTGCAATGAATTACATTTACATAGCAGACCTGGGTGATGAAAACGGACCCTCTCAGACAATACCTTCGTTTAATCATCTCATCTGCTAAAGTATTTGTTTTTTATTTTTTGAAGAACCCAAGTACAGTAAGCGCTTCCATTTGGTCATACTCAAAAGGTACAAGTGACAAATGGCCTCCAGAGATCCACGCCTTTATTAGGAAATTCAGAAAGCGTTAAATTGTTGTTTATCAGCGATTTAAGTTTTCCCCTTCATTACTGTAAATACAGCATGTAATGAGTCCTTGTTTTTCATATATTCCAATAGCACGCAGTTACAACCAACAGAAAGCGCTAATTTAGCAGACCCACGAAAGACCACTTCCTCATGGATCTCTCCAACCGCTCAATGCCAAAGCAGATGGATTTAATATGTGGTATTTAGTGAGAGTAATTGTACGATATGCCAGCCTAGAAACACACTGTACCCGCTTCAGTCCAGATGGCTGCAGGTTGTCATATATGAGAAGTTGTCATCTGCCCGGGTGCAGAGATGCCAACATCGGTGCCCCTGGTGAGGACGGCTGTCGTGCTTGGGAACAATGCATGCAATTATTAATTTCTCGCCTGCCAACGTGCTTTGCTAATCAGATCTACTTCTCTGGGTATGACACAGATATGCAGAGTGACAGTTCCTGGAAGAAGGATATTAGCCTAAATATAGTAGTTTCTATTGAAAATCAAGGTCAGCATCCACATTGTGCAAAAAATGATCACAGGATTGCAATCCAATACCTCAATACAGTATGCCCAAGCTGCTTCACATTTGATTCATTTTTATTTCACTTTGCAAGTCAGACCTCTGCACTGTTTCTTGACAGAAGGCAATGAACTGCATACAGCCCTGCTGGCTCTGCAAGAGACTCAGTACCCACTGCACAGACAAGATTTTAAAGGTTGCGCCCAGTTGGGGTTACACTTGGCACACTTTCAGAATAAAGGTCTGCTGGAGCTTGTATGTTTTCTGCCTTGAAATAAATAGCCCATGAGTCAATTTTGTGACACAGTAAACAATCTGCAGAATTTTTATTGGACACCAAATTTAATCTAAAATAGGCAATACACTTTCTGCTGCAACATATGCAATATGTAGGGGGCACTGTATATAAGCGGTTAAATCTAAAACTGCAGTCTCTCTTATTGTAAGCTCTCACGAGCAGGGTCGTCTTATTTTGCTTTAATTATTGTATTTTCTTTAACGTTGTTACTTATGACTTGTGTATGAACTGTTAAACTGTAAAGCGCTGCGGAATATGTTGGCGCTATATAAATAAAGATTATTATTATTATTACATGAACTGTTCTCCAAAAAATCCCACCCTTCTTATTAGATCTTGCAGCGGCTATGCTAGAAAAACCATACAGGTGAATGTAAAACTTTGAACAATTAAGCAAGTTGAAGATGAAATGATCTCTATAAGGCCTAAAGTTAAAGATGATACATTTCCTTTGTATTTTAGGCAAAAAATATTATATTTTCATCTTTTAGATTTTAAAAATTACAGAAAAGAAAATGGGTGGATGCAAAAGTTTGGGCACCCTGCATAGTTAGTACCTGGTACCCCTATTACAGCTTTCTATTAATTTATGCTTTTGTCACGATTCATTTTTGGATCTGTGTCAGATTTTGCTTTTCATATTAAAACTTTTTTTTCCTTTCAGGCCAACAGGTGTTAATGTCAGTCTTTTCCCCGGGTGGCCGCTGGTGTAATTACATTGCTGCTGAGTTGGCTGGTGCAGGTGGTGACCACTCCCACTATCCTTTAAAAGGTCACCTGTTGCGTCAGCTGACTGTTGGTGATACACTCCTCTTTGGAGACCAACCAAGCTGGAGTCAGGAGCTTTTCTGGTGCCGCAGCTGTATACTGTGATCTGGTGCCTTACTCTGCTGTGCGGTGCTTTGCAGCAGAGAAAGCCAAGTTTTGTTTTTTAGTTGATTTAACCCCTAGGTGTCTCACCTCCTGGGGAGGGGGTTGTGGGTTTAGCTCAGGGCTATACAGGAGATAGGGACAGGCACCCCCTTAGCCTGAGGGGCAGTTCAGGGGTCGAGGTTCCTCGTCCCCTGTTTTCCCACTACTGCCCCGTGACAGCTTTACTTTGAAATGCTGCATCATTTCACAAAAAATATAGCTTAAAAAAATATTGAAAAGTTTCATAATTTCATAATACTAGACAGGACTACTGATGCAGGGAAATATACTGTCTTGAGGCAGCTCAAATGTGAAATAGCTCCCAAAATAGAGCTCATTTTTGGAAAGGCTTGGTGACAACAAGCCATTACTTCTCCACTTTGAAAACAGTACCCCTGTTTTGTCTCCCTAAAAGAGGGATACTTTTTGGATAGCTTGATAAAAAGACTCTGTAATTGCCTAATCATTAGCCAACCAATTGCTTCTTCATTTACCAAAGTGTTCTCAATACTTCCCAAACAAAACTAATTTTTGCACCCAACTGTGTGAAAATGCCCCCTTTGTACAGTCAGTTACCATAGTAGTTTTTGCAGAAAAAAATCTGAAATCCATGTCAGATAGTGTGCTTGCCTGTCACTACTGACTTTACTCAGTTTTTGCATTTCTTGTGCATAGATTTTTTTGTGAAAGGTGAAATAATTGTTGTTAAAAGACACGAAAGAAAATTCCCTCAAAATCAGATATTCAACCTTGACCGTCTGCATTACAAAATGTGAGATGTTTAAAACTATTTTTAATTTTTGCACATTGGATTTACAAGTCAAATTTTACATCCATAGCAGGCACACCAATACAATGCCTTGTTGTAGGTGCTGGCTTTGGGTCATGTACTGAAATATCATTCCTTATTTTGTCATTTTTGGAAAGGGAGTGAAATTTTGTTGAAAAAATATAAAATTATATTTTACAAAAATGTGGCATGTATGACTGTTTTTACACACCTGTTTAACTAGTCCAATTTAAAAATGGTACTTGTCACACCTGTAATGGACCTGTTGCCACTTATTGTTTTCTATATATGTGTAACACAGGTAACTGGATGCAGTGATACAGATGCACAGAGCAAGGGTTAACAGGGGTAACAGTGGTTTATTTAATGATTATAGGGAGGAATCTGCTCGCAGGGAGTAACAGGGAGGTAAATCAGATTTAAGCTAAGAATCACTAAAGAACTGAGTAACTTAAGGCGACAGTTTATGAGTATGTCTACTTCACTTATTGTGAGTCTAATGCTTGTCACGTGCTCTGGGGTCGAAGCTGGATGCCGGCTGAGGCCAGTGCTGAAATCTTCAGGCTTCCCCGCCTAACAGCTCAGTCTTCCCTCTTGTAGTGGCAACGGGCGGTCACCGGTCTGACCCATTGAGCCCCTAGTCCATCATGCTGCTCCGCAGCAAAGAGCCTTCCATCACAATCTCCTGCTTGGCATGCTTTGCAATCGCGAGTCCCACACAATAATCTCCCGCGTGGTTCTTTCAGCCCTAGTCCCCTCTCTGATTTCTGGACTTAGACCCAGGAACCTTTGTTCGCTGCCGCCCTATTGCTAGTTACCATAGCTGTAACTGGAGAGCCAGCAGTAACCAGATGAACAGCATGAGTCAGAGCAGAGACTGATGTCTCTGCTGAGCAGGCTCCACTGCGGTCGAAGAAGGATGGGAGACCACAGAGGGAGACAAGACCCGGGATCCACCCTGTGCAGTAGGAGAATCCCAGCTCCTAATATTACCCCCCTCTCTAGCGCCCCCTCCCCGGCGAGCCTCGTTAAGCTCAAAGGCCGCAATAAGCTGAGGAGCATGGATATGCTCAACCAGCTCCCATGTCCTATCCTCCGGTCCATGACCCTTTCAGTCAACCAAAAAAAAAAACTTTTTACCACGCACCACCTTGGAACCGACAATCGCATTCACCTCAAAATCATCCGAGGACGTGCCAGAAGTCTCAGCAGATGACTCAGAAAACCGAGACACATGAACGGGTTTCAAGAGGAAGACGTGAAAGGTGTCAATGATATTCAGGCGCGGCAGAAGGGACAGGCGATACACTACAGGATTTACCTGCTCAAGGACTTTAAAAGGACCTAGTGTCACAGTTGTAGAAATGCAGGGGACAAGGAACTCGGGCCCCTGAACTGCCCCTAAAGCTAAGGGAGGACCTGTCTTTCCTTAACTTGGAGGTACGCTTAATGGTAGCAAGGTCCAAGTCCCCGACCTCTCCCTGTCTCCTGTTTAGCCTTAAGCTAAACCCACCAACCCCTCCCGCGGAGGTGAGACAGGGAATAATGTGAATTACACCAAACACAACCAAAAGGAAAGACAGACACTTAAGGGTTAATCAACCAAACAATAAACACTTAGCTTTCTCTGCTGTTTGCTCCGCACAACAGAGTAAGGCCCCAGATGAGGAAAGCAACTGAAGTACCACTGCTCTCAGCAGCTCCTGGCTCCAGCTAGGTTGGTCTCCAGAGGAAGCAATATTAACCAACACCAGTTGACAACTCAGGTGACCTTAGTGGGAGTGGTCGCACCCAACTCCTGACAAGTAATCAGGCATGCAATTCCTCCAGTGGCCACTGGGGGCAAAGACTGAGATTAACCCCTGCTGGCCAGACAGGAAAGAGGTTTCAACATGGAGAGAGAGATCTGCCACAGATCCAAATGTGGATCATGACATTATCCCCCCCCTTTAATGAGGGGCCTCTGGACCCTCAACACCGCACCTCATATACCACCTACGGTGAGGATGCCTCGATCAACCAGGGTTCATGCCAGCTGTTACCTGACTCTCAGGTTTATGGCAAACGTGGACAGATGGAAGTTGCCATAACGTATGCTCCGAAGGTACCACAAATCTCCAGAGCGCCGACCTGGGGAATGTGTTATGTACGGTCATAACTGGGGGTAAGTCCAGCTGATAAGTCCCCGGACCAAGAATGGCCGACACCCGATACGGCCCGATCACCCGAGAACTCTAGACTCCAGCAGCACACTTCCACCGGATGTTTTTGGTGGACACCCATACATACTCGTTCACACACAGGTCCGGACCTGAACGTTCATTGCAACACATGCGTTTGCCACAAGATGGTGAACTCTTTGAGGAACTGACAACAGGCGTCCCCCTGTGTCACCCCATGCACACATTTCCCAGAGGAAACCACCACCCTCCCCTGACCCCTCCTCCCAAGAGGGCTCTGACTCACAGGGTTGGCTAGTGGCGAGGGTTGGGACTTACCCCTACTCCTTGGCAGCACCTCTGCTGCCCCCACTGGAGAAGAAGGGGAAGGTTGCAGAAAGATGGTAGAGACAGTAGCCCCCAGGCAGCAGCCCTCACACGACTGACCCCAGCTGACTACCTCCCTGGAATGCCAATCAATGACCGGGTTGTGTTTTGTCAGCCAAGTGAGGCCTAAAACGATGGGTATTGGCATACCCTCCAAGACGTAGCATGACAGGGACTCCTCATGACGAGTCCCTATATGCAGGCGTATATCATGCACGACTTGGGTCACACTCCCCTGGCTGAGTGGGACAGAGTCAATAGTCTGGATGCCTAATGGTTTAGCTAGCGTCTTTCACATCAGGCCATTGGTCTGGACAAAGTGAGCATCCACCAAATTGACTCCAGCTCCACTGTCCACAAGCACCGGTATACCCTTAGATACCCCGCCAATCACCACTCTCGCAGTCAGGTTACACTGAGGGGAAGAAGTGGAGGAAATATACACTCCCTGGTCGCCTCCCTCCACACGACCAGGGGATGCGGCTTCTTAGATGGCACAGGCATTTTGGCGCAAGCTGGGCAGACCCCAATGAAATGACCAGTCTGCCCACAAAAAAAAACATGCCCCCATACCACGTCAAACCGCAGGCAACCCCATTTGGGAACCAACTGCTCCCACCTGCATAGGTTTGTCCGGCTGCTCAACTGTGACCTCCTCCCTAGTAAGGAGAACAGGGGCAGTTTTGGTGTATGCCTCTCGCTGAGGCGTCTATCCACCCGGATGGCAAGGGACATGGCGGCCTCCAATGACCTTGGGGCGGCGTACTGCACCATAGTATCCTGCAACCTTGGGGACAGACCCTGCACAAAATGACTCCTAAGGGCAGGATCATTCCACTGTGTGTCAGTGGCCCATCTCCTGAACTCCGAGCAGTACTCCTCAACCGGCCGATCCCCCTGCTTGATTTTACGGAGTCGGGATTCCGCCAGGGAGATGCCATCAGGATCTCCATACACCAGCGCCAGAGCCACAAAAACCTGTCCACCGACCGTAAAGATGGTGAATCGGTCGGCAGGGAGAAGGTCCAGGATTTGGGATCACCCCTAAGAAGGGAGACAATAATCCTCACACGCTGTTCCTCACTCCCTGATGAATGGGGCGGAGCCTGAAATACAATTTACAGGCCTCCTGAAAGACCAGAAATTTATCTCTCCCTCCAGAAAACCTGTCAGGGAAAGCTATCTTAGGTTCTGGTTGAACCTGTATCTGAGCCGAGGCCCAGAACCCCACCAAATGCTGTAGCTGCTGCACCACCTCACCACGCAGCAACTTAAGCTCATTTGTGAGGGTCTGAAGCAGCTGGGCAAAGGCCTGCATTTGGGCCATGACTCACAGGAAAGGGAAAAGAGAAAAAAATGGTATTCGGTTGGTAATAATGTCACAGGGCAGTTGTAGAAATGCAGGGGACAAGGAAACCAGGCCCCTGAACTGCCCCTAAAGCTAATGGAGGACCTGTCTTTCCTTAACTTGGAGGTACGCCTAATGGTAGTGAGGTCCAAGTCCCCGACCTCTCCCTGTCTCCTGTTTAGCCCTGAGCTAAACCCACCAACCCACTCCCCCGGAGGTGAGACATGGAATAATGTGAATTACACCAAACACAACCAAAAGGAAAGACAGACACTTAAGGGTTAATCAACTAAACAATAAACACTTAGCTTTCTCTGCTGTTAGCTCTGCACAGCAGAGTAGGGCCCCAGATGAGGAAAGCAACTGAAGTACCACTGCTCTCAGCAGCTCCTGGCTCCAGTGAGGTTGGTCTCCAGAGGAAGCAATATTACCAACACCAGATGACAACTCAGGTGACCTTATAAAGGAAGTGGGAGTGGTCGCACCCTACTCCTGACAAGTAATCAGGCATGCAATTCCACCAGCGGCCACCGGGGCAAAGACAGAGATTAACCCCTGCTGGCCAGACAGGAAAGAGGTTTAAACATGCAGAGAGAGATCTGCCACAGATCCAAATGTGGATCGTGACACCTAGAAAGTGAGGAGTGAACTTAGTGGACTCTATGTGCAGCTTGATATTACGAGTAGAGAGCCACACTAAATCGGCGGGGGCGAAGACGGGAGCGCGGCAATGATGAACGTCAGCGGAGACCTTCATTCTCTCCTTAGAGGCCTTGATGGCATCCTGTGTGTGGTCCCAGATGTCACGAGCCTCCACAGCCCAGTCCACCACCCTAGAGTCGGTAGATGAAACGGGAATGGCACAGGAACATGCGGATGCTGACCATAATTGAGGAATGGAGTCTGCCTGTAGAGTCGGCGACGGCGTTATTAAGAGCAAACTCTGCCCATGGCAGCAGGGATGCCCAGTCATCATGCCTGGCTGAGACAAAGTGCCGTAGGTATGTGACCAGAGTCTGATTGGCCCTCTCTACCAATCCGTTCGTCTCGGGATGGTATGCAGAAGAGATTTAGATCAATACTGAGCAGCCGACAGAGCTCTCTCTAGAACCGAGAAGCAAACTGGGGACCCCGGTCACTGACTTTCTTGTCAGGCATCCAGTGAAGACGGAAGACGTGCTTCACAAAAAGCACAGCCAGAACCCGTACCGACGGTACACGCACAAGAGGAACTAGATGTACCTTTGTATCTTTGTGAAATGGTCGGAGACTACCCAAACAACAGTATTATTACAGGACTTGGCCAAGCCCACAATGAAGTCCATCCCGACCATCTCCCAGGGCCTATCTGCCACTGGCAGGGGGTGTATCAAGCCCATGGGCCTCTGCTGGGAAGGCCAATTCTTGGCACAGGAGACACACGCCTGAACGTAACGTCATGCGCCATTCACGGCCACCAATATGACCTTGCCAGAAGCTCAGACGTCCTTTTCGTCCCGAAATGTCCACCAAACTTAGACATGTGAGCCCAAGAGAGGACCTCTGGCCCCAGATTTGGTGGTACCAGAATCTTGCCAGGCGACACCGACTCAAGTGAAACTGGAGCTATCGTTCGCAGACTCTCCGACGGAACAATAAGCCGAGGCTCGTCACCCTCCTCAGATGAAACAATGGAACGGGATAGCGCATTGGCACGTAGATTCTTCTCCCCGGAGAGAAAATGAAGGGTGAAATTAAACAGAAAGAAGAATAAGGACCATCTGGCCTGGAGAGAGTTCAACCGCTGAGCCATCTGCAAATACAGCAGATTTTTGTGGTCGATGAACACTTGGAAGGGGTATCGGGCCCCTTCTAGGAGATGTCTCCACTCAGAAAAGGCTAACTTCATGGCCAGTAACTCCCTGTCTCCGATGGAATAGTTTCTCTCCTCAGGCTCGCTCAAGCCTTCGTTCTGAATATCGAAGGTCGATGCGAGTGGAGACTGATATCAAGTCCACCAGCATGGCAGGAATCTCCCTAGTGGCCAGGGCATTCTTTACATGATCAGCAAGCCCTCTCCAAAAAACTGGAATAAGGACTTTATCTGACCATTCAAACTCGGATGCTAGAGACCGAAATTGGATGGTGACCATGGCTGACATGGCTGACCAAGGAAGAGCCCTGGGTTAACGCCAAGAGTTGGAGCGTGGTGTCGTGGGTGACCTGAGGTCCTAAGAAGAGCACTCAAGAAGCGAGAGATGCTCTGCACCACCTGGTCATTGCGCTCCCTCAGCGGCGCAGCCCACTCCACTGTCCGTTAATAAGGAGATCACAAATCCCGCCTTTCTGAGTTAAAGCCGAGATGGGTGCCACTCGGGTAGAAAAGTGTGGACTATATTGGCGGTAATAGTAGGCGAATCCCAGGAACCGTTGTTTCGCTTTAAACCCGGATGGACGAGGCCACTTGAGGATAGCGGATAACTTCTCCGGATCCGTCTTTAGACCTGTGGACAAGACTATGTAACCAAGAAAAGGCAGGGAGGATTGCTCGAAGACGCATTTTTCAAACTTAGCATACAGCCTGTTCTTCCTGAGCCTTTGTAAGACCTGGCAGACATGCTTCCAATGAGTAGCTAAGTTTGCGGAGTAAATTAAGATGTCATCCAAGTAGACAACAACATATGAATAGAGATCTCTAAAAATGTTGTTTACAAACTCCTTGAATACCGTGGGTGCATTACTGAGGCCAAATGGCATTACCAGGTATTCATAGTTTCCATCTAGAGCAGACCCGGGCAAGGGGCGGCCCGCGGGCCGCATCCGGCCCGCCGGCTGTCAGTGACCGGCCCGCGGAGGCGCTCCGGCAGTCTCAGGCCCCGGCATCAGCTGGCACAATACTTACCTCTCCCGTGCCTCCGCTGCTGCAGCTCCGGGCTCCACCGGCGCTTCCTCTCACAGCCGGCCGCTGAATGACGTCATCATTCAGCGGCCGGCTGTGTCAGAGAGCGGGGACGCTGGACAGGTAAGACGTGTCTCTGTGTGTTTCTGTGTCTATGTAGTGCAGTGCTTTGTGTGTTGTGTGTGTGTGTGTGTATGTATGTGAGAGAGTGCTTATGTGCTGTCTGTGTGTGATGATGGGCAGGCATTGCTGATAATGGGGAGGCATTGATGATGATGGGGAGAAAATGATGATAATGGGCAGGTATTGATGATAATGGGCAGGCATTGATGATGGGGAGAAGATGATGATGATGATGGGCAGGCATTGATGATGATGGGGAGAAGATGATGATAATGGGCAGGTATTGATGATAATGGGCAAGCACTGATGATGGGGAGAAGATGATGATGATGATGGGCAGGCATTGATGATGATGGGGAGAAGATGATGATAATAGGCAGGTATTGATGATAATGGTCAGGATTGATGATGGGGAGAAGATGATGATGGGCAGGCATTGCTGATAATGGGGAGGTATTGATGATGATGGGGAGAAGATGATGATAATGGGCAGGCTGTTATGTTTCGGTAGCTGAGGAGTGCAGGTAAAAAAGGCAATACACCAGAGCAGTTGGAATCTATGAGATTGCAGTACCCTGACTAACCACCACAACTAGAGGCAGCCGTGGAGCATTCCTACGTTGGTCCTAGACGCCTCGTCACAGCCTGAGAAACTAACTACACCTAAAGATAGAAATAGGAAAGCTATCTGCCCCGGAGCAGAACCCCAAAGATAATAGAAAGCCCCCAAACAAGTAATGGCGGTTAGACAAGAAGAAATACTGACACAGAAAGAAAATAGTATGAGCAAACGCTGGGCCCAAACTAACTAAATAGAAAAGGATAGGAAGGGTACTTACTGCAATCCCAGAAAACCCTGAAAAGCACCAACTCTACTAATTTCAAAATCACCTGAGATCACACGACCTCTACCACCTAAATTAGTTCTCTGGTGTAACAAAATCAAAACAGCAGCCACTGAAAAAACTGGAAAAAGCAAAAGTACAAACATCAGTGGCTGAACTAAACTGAGAGGGCAAAAGCCCCCGAAGGGGACCCAGAAGGCCCCCAAACAAGTGCAGGACAAAATGCAAAAATATAGTACAAAAACAAAAAAAAGAAAATGTCTTATCTGTTAGCAGGAGATGCAGACACGACACAGCAGGCTACAAGGGAAACAGGAATGAAGGATTCAGACCAGAACAATTGATCACCGGCAACCCTGATGGGAAGGTGACTCCCTTATATAAGACCAGTCAGTAACACCTGATTCCCAGTCCTCACAATCTTCACTGAACAGACCAGTACCGCTTGTAACCACCAGAGGGAGTCTCTGCTCAGAACTCATCTCAAACCCATTCACAACAGTACCCCCCCCTTGAGGAGGGGTCACCGAACCCTCATTTGAGCAACCAGGTCGGTCAGGATGAGTTCTATGATACGCACGGATGAGTCTCCTAGCATGGATGTCCGAAGCAAACACCCAAGAATTGTCTTCCTGACCATAACCTCTCCACTTAACCAAATACTGGAGTTTCCGTCTAGAAAAACGAGAATCTAATATTTTCTCAACCACATACTCCAGATTGCCCTCAACCAAAACAGGGTCAGGAGGCACAGCAGCAGTAACCACTGGCTCAACAAACCTCTTCAACAAGGACTTGTGGAACACGTTGTGGATCTTAAATGTCCCTGGAAGAAGCAAACGAAAAGAAACAGGATTAAGAATCTCAATGATCTTATAAGGTCCAATGAACCTAGGCTTAAATTTAGGAGATGCTACTCTCATAGGAATATTCTTTGAGGACAACCAGACCAAGTCCCCCACTTTAAACCGAGGACCATCAGTCCTATGCCGGTTAGCAAACCGCTGGGCCTTCTCCTGAGAGAGGGACAACCTCTCCACTACCTGGTCCCAAATCTGTTGCATACGCTCCAC
The DNA here is from genome assembly GCA_033576555.1 of Oophaga sylvatica. NCBI lineage: Eukaryota > Metazoa > Chordata > Amphibia > Anura > Dendrobatidae > Oophaga > Oophaga sylvatica. The sequence goes on along the minus strand of JARQOD010000001.1, from coordinate 363,692,466 downwards.
AACAGAGTCAACACCTGGACAGACAGAAGCCTCCGTCTGTCCTGAAGAAAATCGAGGGTGAAACCCAGAATTACAGAAAAACGGAGACATCAAAGTGGCAGAGCTAGCCCTATTATTAAGAGCAAACTCAGCCAAAGGTAAAAAAGAGACCCAGTCATCCTGATCAGCAGACACAAAGCATCTAAGATAAGTCTCCAATGTCTGGTTTGTTCTCTCAGTTTGACCATTGGTCTGAGGATGAAATGCCGAGGAGAAAGACAATTGAACACCCAGTTTAGAACAAAAAGTCCTCCAAAATCTGGAAACAAACTGGACTCCTCTGTCAGACACAATGTTCTCAGGAATGCCGTGTAAACGAACCACGTGCTGAAGGAACAACGGCACCAATTCAGAGGAGGAAGGCAACTTAGGTAATGGCACAAGATGTATCATTTTGGAAAACCTATCACAAATTACCCAGATGGTGGTCATTCTCTGAGAAACAGGAAGGTCGGAAATGAAATCCATAGAGATATGGGTCCATGGTCTCTTGGGCACAGGCAATGGCATCAACAAACCACTAGAGCGAGAGCAAGGCTTGGAGCGAGAGCAAGTCCCGCAGGACTGCACAAATTCCCTGACATCACGAGACAAGGTAGGCCACCAAAAGGACCGACTAACCAAGTCTCTGGTACCAAAAATTCCGGGATGCCCAGCCAATGCGGAACAATGAATCTCAGACATCACACTCTTTTTCCACTGGTCCGGGACAACTAATTTTCCAACAGGGCAGCACTCGGGCCTATCCTCCTGACACCCCTCCAGAGCAAGTCTCAAATTGGGCGAGATGGCGGAAAGAACTACACCCTCTTTCAAAATAACAGAAGGATCAGATAACTCAGGAGAGTCCGCAAGGAAACTCCTCGAGAGGGCATCCGCCTTAACATTCTTAGTGCCAGGAAGAAAGGAAACCACAAAATTAAAACGTGTGAAAAACAAGGCCCACCTGGCCTGTCTAGGATTGAGTCGCTTGGCAGATTCCAGATAGACCAGATTCTTATGGTCCGTAAGGACCACCACCTGATGTTTGGCTCCCTCCAGCCAATGTCTCCACTCTTCAAAAGCCCACTTCATGGCCAATAACTCCCGATTACCCACGTCATAATTACGTTCAGTAGGAGAAAATTTTCGAGAGAAAAAGGCACAAGGGTTACTTTTAGAGGTCTCTGGATCTTTTTGGGACAAAACGGCACCTGCCCCAATTTCAGAGGCATCAACCTCCACCTAAAATGGCAGAGAAACATCAGGCTGCCGTAGAACAGGAGCAGAAGTGAATCTCTGCTTAAGTTCCTGAAACGCAGAGACTGCCTCAGGAGGCCAATTCACCACATCAGAACCCTTTCTGGTCAAATCAGTTAATGGTTTAACAATAACCGAGAAATTACCAATAAATTTACGATAAAAATTGGCAAATCCCAAAAATCTCTGAAGAGCCTTTAATGAAGTAGGTTGGACCCAATCACAGATGGCCTGAACCTTGACCGGGTCCATTTCAATAACAGATGGGGACAAAATGAATCCCAGAAATGAGATCCTCTGTACGCCAAAAAGACACTTTGATTCCTTCACATACAGAGCATTCTCTCTCAAAATCTGGAACACAGTTCGAACATGTTTCACATGAGAGTCCCAGTCATTAGAAAAAATCAAGATATCATCCAAATAAACAATCAGAAATTTGTCCACAAAATCCCTGAAAATGTCATTCGTGAAGGACTGGAAGACGGAAGGAGCATTAGTGAGCCCAAAGGGCATCACTAGGTACTCAAAATGCCCTTCAGGGGTATTGAATGACGTCTTCCATTCATCCCCGTGCTTAATGCGAATAAGGTTATACGCCCCCCTGAGGTCAAGCTTGGTAAACCAAGTAGCGTTTTTCACCCTGGAAAACAGGTCAGAAATCAAGGGTAACGGGTATTGATATTTCACAGTAATATTGTTCAAGAGACGATAATCAATACACGGCCTTAATGAACCATCATTTTTGGCCACAAAGAAAAAACCAGCACCTAAGGGTGAAGAGGATGGTCTGATATGACCCTTCTCCAATGATTCCTTCATATAAGACCGCATAGCGTCATGTTCAGGTACAGACAAGTTAAAAAGGCGACCTTTAGGGAATTTACTACCCGGCACTAATTCAATAGCGCAGTCATAGCTCCTATGGGGAGGCAAGGATGCAGATTTACTTTCGCTAAACACATCAGAAAAATCAATCAAAAAGTCAGGAACATCCTGAGCCTGGGGGGAGGCAGAAAAAACAGGAGTGTTGGTATTAACACATTGGCAGCCCCAACTGGTTACAGACACAGATTTCCAATCCAAAACAGGATTATGAGACTGTAACCAAGGGAAACCCAGCACGATAATGTCATGCAGATTATACAGAACCAAAAATTTGCAGCACTCCTGGTGATCAGGTTCAACCCTCATTATCACCTGAGTAGAAAACTGGGGTTTATTCTCAGCCAAAGGGGTAGAATCGATCCCCAGTAGGGGAATAGACTTCTGTAGGGGTATCAAGGGAAACCCACAACGTTTAGCAAAATCATAATCCATCAGGTTAATAGCTGCTCCAGAATCAACGAAAGCCTGAGCAGAAAATGAGGACAGAGAGCATATCAGAGTGACAGTTAATAAAAACTTAGTCTGAACACTACCCAAGACAACTGAGCGTGCAAAACGTCTTCCCCGCTTAGGGCAGACTGAAATAGCATGAGAGGCATCACCACAGTAGAAACATAACCCATTGCGCTTTCGAAACTCATGACGCTGTGCCCCAGACACCACTCTATCACACTGCATGGGCTCAGAAGCTGGTTCACAAGGCAACACCATTCCACGCATACTTCTCCGCTCACGCAAACGTCTGTCAATTTGAATCGCTAATGACATAGAATCATTGAGACCAGAGGGGACAGAGAATCCCACCATAACATCCTTTACATTATCTGACAGACCCTTCCGGAAAAGGGCTGCCAAAGCGTCGTCATTCCATTTGGTCAGGACTGCCCACCTACGGAATCTCTGACAGTATAACTCAGCGTCATAAGGCCCCTGATTTAATGCCAACAAGGCTTTTTCAGCTTGATCAGTGACATTAGGCTCATCGTACAATAACCCCAAAGCCTGAAAAAATGCATCAACATCACTCAAAACAGGATCCCCAGGTGTCAGGGAAAAAGCCCAATCCTGAGGATCGCCGCGCAGGAGAGAGATGATAATTTGAACCTGCTGCGCTGCGTTCCCTGAGGACTTAGATTTTAAGGCAAAAAACAGTTTACAATTATTTTTGAAATTCTGAAACTTAGCTCGATCCCCCAAAAACAAATCTGGCATGGGGATCCTAGGTTTCACAACAGGCAACCTAGCAAGATATGCAGCAATACTCTGAACCTCAGTGGCAAGCTGATCCACATGGCCAGACAACCGTGCAAACTCCATTGAGAGAAAAGATCCTCCCCAGCACCCAGAGATACAGAGGGAAAAAAAAAATGCAACAAATAGAAAAATATCTCTGACAACTCTGACAACCTTTTTTCTTTCACAATATTTTTTCCCTTCTGTGAGTACCATACAATTTTCAATTTTTAGGCCGGTGATACTGTTATGTTTCGGTAGCTGAGGAGTGCAGGTAAAAAAGGCAATACACCAGAGCAGTTGGAATCTATGAGATTGCAGTACCCTGACTAACCACCACAACTAGAGGCAGCCGTGGAGCGTTCCTACGTTGGTCCTAGACGCCTCGTCACAGCCTGAGAAACTAACTACACCTAAAGATAGAAATAGGAAAGCTATCTGCCCCGGAGCAGAACCCCAAAGATAATAGAAAGCCCCCAAACAAGTAATGGCGGTTAGACAAGAAGAAATACTGACACAGAAAGAAAATAGTATGAGCAAACGCTGGGGCCCAAACTAACTAAATAGAAAAGGATAGGAAGGGTACTTACTGCAATCCCAGAAAACCCTGAAAAGCACCAACTCTACTAATTTCAAAAACACCTGAGATTACACGACCTCTACCACCTAAATTAGTTCTCTGGTGTAACTAAATCAAAACAGCAGCCACTGAAAAAACTGGAAAAAGCAAAAGTACAAACATCAGTGGCTGAACTAAACTGAGAGGGCAAAAGCCCCCGGAGGGGACCCTGAAGGCCCCCACAGAAGTGCAGGACAAAATGCAAAAAATCAAGTACAAAAACAAAAAGAAGAAAATGTCTTATCTGTTAGCAGGAGATGCAGACACGACACAGCAGGCTACAAGGGAAACAGGAATGAAGGATTCAGACCAGAACAATTGATCACCGGCAACCCTGATGGGAAGGTGACTCCCTTATATAAGACCAGTCAGTAACACCTGATTCCCAGTCCTCACAATCTTCACTGAACAGACCAGTACCGCTTGTAACCACCAGAGGGAGTCTCTGCTCAGAACTCATCTCAAACCCATTCACAACAGCAGGCATTGATGATAATGGGCAGGCATTGATGATGGGGAGAAGATGATGATGGGCAGGCATTGCTGATAATGGGGAGGCATTGATGATGATGGGAGAAGATGATGATAATGGGCAGGTATGTATATATACAGTATACAGTATATATATATATATATATATGTATATGTATATATACAGTATTGGGTAGAACGGAGTTAATTATATTAGTCCGGCCCTCTAAAACCATCCCAATTTCTCATGCGGCCCCCTGGCAAAATTAATTGCCCACCCCTGATCTAGAGTGTTAAAGGCTGTTTTCCATTCGTCTCGTTGACGTATACGAATCAGGTTGTAGGCCCCTCTGAGATCAAGTTTGGTGAAGATCTTGGCCCCTCGGAGATGATCAAACAGCTCTGAAATAAGCAGTATCTACCGTGATCTGGTTTAACCCCCTGTAATTGATACAGGGCCGTAAAGAGCCGTCCTTTTTCTTAACGTAGAAGAATCCAGCCCCCACCGGAGAAGATGATTTCCGGATAAATCCTCTAATCAGGTTCTCCTGGATGTAATCCGACATGGCCTGGGTCTCTGCATGAGAAAGAGTATAGATTCGCCCTCGAGGAGGAGATGTTCCGGGAAGCAGATCAATGGAACAGTCATACGACCTGTGTGGAGGTAGTCTCTCAGCTTCTTTTTTCTCGAAGACATCAGAGAAGGCCCAGTAAGAGGATGGTAAACCTGGTAGGGCAGCTGGCTGAACTGGAGGAGGAACTGGATGGATGGGAGAGACGCATCGATCGGAGCAGGAATCTCCCCAGCGCAGGATTTCTCCAGTCCTCCAATTTAGGACAGGCTCATGTGTTCATAGCTAGGGTAAACCTAGAAGCAAGGGGTGAGACAAACCTGGCAAAACATAAAAACAGATTCTTTCAGAATGCGTTAGACCTACCCAAAGTTTCACTTGGCACAGTCTTGAACCCCGAACTGGCACGGTCAAGGGTTTTCCATCCACGGAAGTCACTCGCAGCGGATTTGGAAGGAGCTGAACTGGAATCTGGTAACGGTCCACAACCGCTTGCTGGATGAGATCCCCGGTGGCTCCGGAATCCAAGTGACAAAGCTCCGAAAAGCTCCCTGGTCGATCAATCCAGCTGATACTAGGTGCTCCCCATCCACTTTCCCCATCTTGGACGAAAATTCAGGTTGCACTCCAAATCATCGTCGGATTGTAAGTCACGGAAATTAACCCACAGCATAGCCACCGATCCTTTCAGGCTGCCTAGATCCTAGAACTCTCCTTTCCAGTTCTTCTTGTCTCTCTCTCCTAACAACTGCCACTACCTTATTCAAAACTTCCCCTATCCTCTAGCTAACTCCTCCCACCAGTTAGCTTCCTATTGGGTTAAACATTTAAATATTACTACTCTGGCTTCTTATCTTATCTTAATCTAATATCTAACTCTATAGTGCCCCCTTT
>JARQOD010000001.1:363619325-363686411 GCA_033576555.1 Oophaga sylvatica | reverse complement strand
ATTTGGAGACCATCAGTAGGGGCTGCCTGTCCAAGCCATGTTTGAAGGGTGTGTGGCAAATTTATCAAGAATTTATCAGTCACTATACGATCCAGCATAGCGCGGGGTGACAACACCTCCGGCTGCAACCACTTTTCTATCAGGTGTATCAAGTCATAATACTGTGACCGAGCTGGCTCGGAAGGGGAAAAGTTCCACTGGTGTACCCGCTGTGCCCGGACCAAAACATTTACCCCAAGACGTGCAAGTATCTCACCCTTGACGCTCTCATAGTCCTCCTGTTGCTCGGGGGTAGGTCCCTAGAGGCTTTTGCGGGTCCTGAATTAAAAAAACGGAGCCACGATCTCGGCCCACTGGTACCGGGGCAGTCTCTCCCTTTTAGCCACGCCTTCCAACATCTCCAGGTACACCTCGACGTCATCTGATTGCTCCATCTTTCGGATCGTTGTACGCACCGCTTTCCGGACATCCTGCCATCCCCGGGCAGCTCCTGCTGTCTGCGGCGCTGTGATGTGCTGAATCACTAGACTATTGGTTTCCTGTTGCTGTTGATTAAATATCTGCTGCTGCTCCATAGCCTGCTGCTGTATAGCCTGCTGCTGCTCCATAGCCTGCTGCTGTATAGCCTGCTGCTGCTCCATAGCCTGCTGCTGTATAGCCTGCTGCTGCTGCATAGCCTGCTGTTGCTGCCGCATGGCCTCCTCCAGCATTTTTACTGTGTTCTCCATCTTGGGACAGTTATCCACCGGGTTTTGCGTCACTTTCTTTACCTAGGACATTTACTGTCATGCAGGAAAAAACAGCCTGACCTCACTGCGTTGCCCGCATTGAAGCCACCAATTGTAGGGATCCGCTCTGGTAGGCAGGGCTGGGCCGCAGTAATGAGGCAAACACACCGCCTTTTACTTCAAATTTCAGTGGTTTTAATCATGAGTTCAACAAAAAGTCCAGATAACAAAATAAAAACAGAACATAAATCACCACAGTTTGGAGAACCACTGGTGCCAGACTCACCCTTGCTTGGGACGGGCTTAACTAAGCGGCTGCAGGTCAGCAGAGACCTCCAGGTCCCATTCCGGGTGGTCTGGTACTCGCTTCCTGGTGCACACTGGCACACAGTAACAAAACAATCTTCCAGGCTGACTACAGCCAAAATCCTTCCTTCCACACACCAACTACAACAGCTCCTTGTTTTATAGGCCTACTCCACACCCTCAGGTGAGGTACACATCAGATGACCAGATCACGTGACTATGACCTTATCACAGGTCCTTGTGATCATGGAAAATCCAGAGCAAACTTCAGTCTGCTAGAAGAAATATATCTCACATCCAGCAAGATCCCCTTTAGTGTACCACAGCGGCAAGAAGTCTCCTGTTCCCTACACATGCACAAAAAACCCATGTCGAACATGCTCCAAATAGGGAAGAGCCGTCACCCTGATTGTTATGCTTAAAACAGGAAAGATTTAAGTTTTCAAGGGCTAAAATGAAAATTTTTTATAAGAAATATGGACAAATATTAATTTGTCATCACAGCGCATATCTGCACATGGCTAGTAGAAATGGTAACAAAAAATAAAACATAGTGTTTACTTTTTTAAATTAATGCATAAAAATACATTTCATAATTATCAATGAATGCTTCTTAAGGAACGTTATCTGTACCTGTAAGATAATGCAGTCAATGGATGTACGAATCATAAACATCATCATCATCATTATCATCCTCACGAGTTTTATTAATGACAGACATAATAAAATACACAGAGTGAGGACAACTGTAACTTCACACACCATATATGAAATGGCCATCATGTAAACCTGGTAATAATGCGCAATAATAAATAATTACATCTAGAAAGTGCATCATGCATACTGACAATAGGTAGTTAGACCTGCAAGTGCTGTTGAAACAACCACAACAGATTTAAATTAATAATGCTATATAGCTATCACAGTAAAACAGGCACAAAAAAAACAAATATCCAAAAATGAAATAAAAAATCTTTTTGCAAAAATGCATGAAGGTAGTAATAATAATAAGGGTATTTAGTAAACATAATTTTGATCAAAATAATGTACAAGCCATCCCGCCACGTCAAGGCAACCCTCTGTGGGACAGTCCTACTCTAATATTGAAAACCTTTCCACTTGTCAAGTGACTTAAATGTGAACAAGGCAGAGGGACTGAACCCACCAGTTGAAGCTCCGGCCAGACAGGATGGATTTTCTCAACTCAGAAAACAGGGCGGTCACACCCTTATATGCACGGAATGCACTATGAACTACATAGAAAACTAGATCTGAACAAACATGGATATTTGTTTTTTTTTGTGCCTGTTTTTCTGTGTAATGGTCATGTGTTAATATGCATTTACATTTTGCATACACATTAACTTACTTTTTCAGTTCAGATCTAGTTTTCTATATAGCTATCACAGTGCATAGTTACTCATGGACAATGTCGATCTAATACTGTAACTCAATAAAGGCAGCGTCACCCATCGTGCTTGTTTGTCTTGTAGATTGTTGAAGAGGTTTTTTTTTTTTTTTTAAAGTTCCTTTTTATTTAGATTTTCAAAAAAAAAAAGGTGCTATGTACGGCTTCCACCGGCGGAGGTACCTGAGAATCTTTGTGCGCTTCTCCGGCGCACGCAAGCCTTTGACATTCCAGGAGATGATCTTCATGTTGAATGGGCGGCAGAAAAATTAAGAGTGTGCTGGAGGAGACGGTGTACCCTCTTATGGCCGTCGTTGGCACCAACCTGCGAGGAAAGGAGGAAGCAGCACCACAATATCAAATACCTAATCAAGATATATTGACAATTCCAGGATTAATTATTGGAGAGAGGTCCCTTGCTACCCTTTTCTAGTAACTCTTGTTTACCAATAAACCGCTGTAAGCGGTCGTAGTCTCTCCACCACTACCTGTGTTTATGTGACTTCCTTTTTTCTAACCTGTGAGGAGATTACCCCCATCCTCCCAGGCTATTCAGTGTATCCCCCCATGTGTCCAAAGCATGAAACCCCAATAGCCTGCTTCACTTATTGTCCCTCCATATGTAATGTTTAACTCATTTGTCCCACGTTTATCAAGACCCCCACTCTCATGAGAGATCTTCAACATCTAATATCAATTAACTAATTTAACCATCTAAAATTGCAGCAAAACTATCATGCTTTAGCATAGGTATGAAGGAACTCCAATAGAAACGGCTCAAACAGCAAATATATCTCATATGTCATTTAACGTGGAGAGAATCTCTTTCATCTTTCCTGATCTCCTTCATGAACTGCCATCTTGTCGTCGTCTGTGTGGGGAGAACCTGGAACTGCGTCGCTGTACTTCCCTATCACTTTGTTGATTTCGTTCCAAGGCTGCTTCGGCTTGTTCTGCTGTGTCATTAATTACATATGTCCCGTCAGATCTTTGGAACCGCTAACGCGCTGGGAACAGTAGTTGAAAGCGAACATCTCGCTCAAACAACGTTGTGCAAATTAAAGTGAACGCCCTCCTCTTCTTGGACACCGATACTGAGAAGTCATCAAAGAGCAGAATCTCATAGCCATGGAGTAGCACTGGGCGCCTCGCTTCTCTGAATGGCCGTAACAATGAAACTTTGTCATTATAATGTAACAGCTTAATTATTACTTGCCGTGGTCTGTACATCGTTGGTTTCGATGCCTCCCCTCGCCTGTTGTTGTTTTGCGGCGGTCCCACACGATGTGCACGTTACACACGACAGTAGTAGTTAAGTCACAATATTTTCGTTAGATCATTCTCACAGATGGATTGTAAGTCTGCTGATTTAAATGATTCAGGCAGTCCGACGAGACGTAAATTGCTTTGTCTCGAGCGATTTTCCAAGTCCTCTGTTTTGTCTATCAAATTTTGTAACTTCTGCTGAAGGTTCTGTTCTCTGTCTTGACCAAGTTGCTTCTCCTGTTGTAGCAGCGCCACATCCTGTTGCAGCTTGGTAATTGCAATGGTATTCAGGTGTACAGACTTTTGTATGGAAGACAATGACGATTGCAATGCCGACTCCAGCAGCTTCTGAATGTCTGGTAAGAGAAGGGCTTTGACCTCTCTTCAGCCATTTTCTGCGAATCAAATTCCTGAGGAACTCTCAGGTCACATGGTGCTTCTGATAATAGCTCTTGCTGCATGTCTATGGCAGCGCTCAGTATCGCGCCTCTTTCCTCTTTGTCTCCTCCATGCGCCATCTTGTCCTTCTGCTTCAGTTGGATAGGTAAACCGTTCGGGGTCTGTTGTGAACTCCGTAGCAAGTAGCGCTCCATAAATTATGTCCCCACAAATGTAAAAGGTGTCAGTGTTCCCGGGGGTGGTTTTACTGCTCTCCTATGGGCCCGATATGCTTGGATACCTGGGAGGAATTCAGGAGCATCTCCAAACTCCCTCCTCACATGTCAGCGCAGGAAACAGAAGAGGGAACGTGCTTGTTTTGTTGCTCATAGGTGGAGTTTTATACAGTAAATGATTACTGCTGTCGTATTTTTGGCGTCCCTAGGGTAGAATAAGGCTGCGTAACGTCACATTTTAGAGAGAGTCATATAATAGACACACGCTACCCTACCCGTGACACAAGGAAGGTAGTGTTGCCGGATAAAGCCTTGCGCAACCAGACATGCCCCTGGAAAATGACTGCTGCTGCAGGCTAAACTCAACACGGACAAATACTGTTGTAATTTAAAACTTTTGTGACAGCAAGAACGCAAGGATGAAAAATTCATACTTTTACAGATTACAAGTACAGGAATCTCTGTCCAAAATAAGAATATGATGAAGAAGATGAAGATGAAGTAGAATATGAAGAAGAATAATAGTTTAATAAGAACAATATGAGTAATGTTAACAAAAAGATGAATAGCAAGAAGTTTAAGAAGAAGATAAAGAAGGTGAAGATGAAGAATAATTTGATGAAAAAGATGATGCTGCTGAAGATTATGAAGGAGAAAGTGTGTCAAAAGTTAAAAAGGTGAAGAGCATGGAAGTTGTGAAATATACATAATTGCCAAAATAGAAAAAACGTTAACAACATTGTCAATTTCTTCGTCAATCCGAACATCTTTAAAAAAAAAATATTAATGCTATTCCATTTGATTGGGTTAAACATCTATGCCTTTAATGTCTCCTCAACCTCCCCCAATACATTCTACATTACTCTTTGTTGTTTTCCTTCATGTACAATTAACCAACAAGGCAAGAATGGGCTTTTTTTAATTCCGATATTTTGTTCCCATAGACTTACATTGGATTTCCGGTATCGGTATCGGGTATCGCCGATATTTTTGGGGTATCGGCGATACCATTCCGATTCCGATACTTTTGGATATCGGAAAGTATCGCTCAACTCTAGTCATTATCACATGATCCCTAGGATATGGTGGTGCCCTCTTTTATATCTTCTCACACAATATCATTAGACGTGATTGAATCTGCCCGCTTTTAAGGGAGGGAGACAATTCAAGGACACCAGCATCCTTTGTACTGAAGTGTCTTATTTTGCGTCTTTTCAGCCATTTTCTTTGCGTCGTCTTTAGCTGTTGGCTTTTTTACTTGTACTGTATAACGTAGTAAACGACTTTCAAGCAGAAGCCGCCTGAAGAACAGCCAGGTCATTTCTTTTAATTGCCTTGTGTCTTTGGAAAACTGAGGAGGCTAAAAGAAGCTCAAATGACTGAATGTATTCACATCAAGTTGTTTTTTTTTTAAATAGAAATGAATATGATCATTCTTCGCAGAGTTTATTTAGTGCTTTTTCAGGAGGGTTATGGTCTGTACCAACCTATAAAAGATGTTGTGTGCTTTCAGGGCCATTCGTCTGCACAGACGTAGTCTGCACAGGCTTATTTCAAATCCCATATTTCAAATTACAGATTTCTAATTACAACACTCTGAATTAGGCCTGCGTCACACTTGGGAGTGTGATGCAAGTAAGTCGCACGACTTTCTCGCATCAACACCCGGCACGGCCGCCCGTTCTCGGACCGAGTGTGCGGCTGCATGTATTTCTATGCAGCCGCACACTCGGGTCCGAGAGCGGGCGGCCGTGCCGGGTGTTGATGCGAGAAAGCCGTGCGACTTACTCGCATCACACTCGCAAGTGTGACACCGGCCTTAGACTAGAATTCTGAATGCATTTGGCCACTCATTGCTCCTGCAATATCATCTGTACCAATCTAATTAAGCTGTTTCTCCTATTCCCACAGGTATGCACCGAATCTCCCCAGCTTTCCCCAATTCCTGACTATGTTTTGTGAACTGTTTCTGCTCTGCCTGGTATGCACCGAATCTCCCCAGCTTTCCCCAATTCCTGACTGTGTTTTGTGAACTGTTTCTGCTCTGCCTGGTATGCACCGAATCTCCCCAGCTTTTCCCAATTCCTGATTGTGTTTTGTGAATTGTTTCTGCTCTCCTTGGTGTGCATTGCTTACCCTGCCTCTTGTCTCCATGATGTACTCCATTCCTCCTGTGTCTTCCATGCCTATCTCTGAGTGTGCAGTCCATTCCCCCCTTTTTGTCACCTTTGGCTAACTCTGACCATGTGGTGCGGCTAATCACGCCCACATCCCCTCTCACAGCTGATCCACCTCAGTCCCAGATATATTCAGGGCCATGCGTCTGCACAGACATAGTCTGCACAGGCTTATTTCAAATCCCATATTTCAAATTGCAGATTTCTAATTACAACACTCTGAATTAGACTAGAATTGGACTGGAATTTGACTGTAACGTAACGGACTATAACCCCACAACAATGTTTTGACTTATTCTCACTTTCACCCCCATACTTCTCTATTTTGCCTGATCTCCATTAATCCCCCCCACCTAGTAAGGAACTATTCATTTCTCCCTCCATCCTCCCCAGCCACCTAACCTTCTCCTCAGAACTGTTCCTCCACATACAAGCCTATTTGTCCAGACACACACGGCCACACCATGGCTTATCCTGCTCCCACCTTCTAACACTCTGTCTGTTACTCCTCATTGCTGGCGACGTATCCCCAAATCCTGGCCCTCTTCAACACATCCCCACACTCATTTCTAACACCCTGCCACGATCCTCTACACCAGTGGTTCTCAACCTTTCTAATGCCGTGACCCCGCAATACAGTTCCTCATGTTGCGGTGACCCCCAAACCAAAAAATAATTATAGTCCTCCATACAATATTATGGGCACCACATACTCCACTGTTATGATTTGGTAGCTGAGGAGAGCAGGAAAAAATGGCAATACACCAGAGAGGTTGGAATCTACTGGATTGCAGTACCCTGACTAACCACCACAACTAAAGGCAGCCGTGGAGCGTACCTACGTTGGTCCTAGACGCCTCGTCACAGCCTGAGAAGCTAACTACACCTAAAGATAGAAAGAGGAAAACTATCTGCCCCGGAGCAGATCCCCAAAGAACATAGGAAGCCCCCAAACATGTAATGGCGGTTAGACAAGAGGAAATACAGACACAGACAGAAAATAGTATGAGCAAACGTTGGGGCCCAAACTACCTAGAAAGAAAAGGATAGGAAAGACACTTACTGCAATCCAAAAAACCCTAAAAAAATACCAACTCACTAATTGCAAAAACACCTGAGATCACACGACCTCTACCACCTAAATTAGTTCTCTGGTGTAACAAAACTAAGCAGCAGCCACTGAAAAAACTGGAAAAGGCAAATGAACAAATAACAGTGGCTCAGATAAACCGAGAGGAGCACAAGCCCCCCGGAGGGGACCTGGCTGACCTCCACAGAAGTGCAGGACAAAATGCAAAAAGCAAGCACAAAAATAAAAGCAGAAAATATCTTATCTGTTAGCAGAAGATGCAGTCAAGACACAGCAGGCTTCCAAGTGAACCAGGAACCAAAGTTGAGACAAGAACAATTGATCACCGGCAACCCTGATGGGAGGGAACCTCCCTTATATAAGACCAGTCTGTAACACCTGATTGCCAATATTCACAATCTTCATTGAATAATTCAGTACTGTTTGTAACCACCAGATGGAGCTTCTGCTCAGAATTCATTTCTAACACATTCACAACAGTACCCCCCCTTGAGGAGGGGTCACCGAACCCTCATTTGGGCAACCAGGTCGGTCAGGATGAGCTCTGTGATACGCACGGATCAGTCTCCTAGCATGGATGTCCGAAGCAAACACCCAAGAATTGTCCTCCTGACCATAACCTCTCCACTTAACCAAATACTGGAGTTTCCGTCTAGAAAAACGAGAATCCAACACTTTCTCAACCACATACTCCAGACCGCTCTCAACCAAAACAGGGCCAGGAGGCGCAGCCATAGGAACCACTGGCTCGACAAACCTCTTCAATAAGGACTTGTGGAACACGTTATGGATCTTAAATGTCCCTGGAAGAAGTAAACGAAAGGAAACAGGATTAAGAATCTCCATGATCTTATAAGGTCCAATGAACCTAGGCTTAAACTTAGGAGATGCAACTCTCATAGGAATATTTCTTGAGGACAACCAGACCAAGTCCCCCACTTCAAACCGAGGACCATCAGTCCTATGCCGCTGGGCCCTCTCCTGAGAGAGGGACAACCTCTCCACTACCTGGTCCCAAATCTGCTGCATACGCTCCACAACAGAGTCAACACCTGGACAGACAGAAGCCTCTGTCTGTCCCGAAGAAAATCGAGGGTGAAACCCAAAATTGCAGAAAAATGGCGACATCAAAGTGGCAGAGCTAGCCCTATTATTAAGAGCAAACTCAGCCAAAGGCAAAAAAGAGACCCAGTCATCCTGATCAGCAGACACAAAGCATCTCAGATAAGTCTCCAATGTCTGGTTTGTTCTCTCAGTTTGTCCATTGGTCTGAGGATGAAAAGCCGAGGAGAAAGACAATTGAACACCAAGTTTAGAACAAAAAGTCCTCCAAAAACTGGAAACAAACTGGACTCCTCTGTCAGACACAATGTTCTCAGGAATGCCGTGTAACCGAACCACGTGCTGAAGGAACAAAGGCACCAATTTGGAAGAGGAAGGCAACTTAGGTAATGGCACAAGATGTATCATTTTGGAAAACCTATCACAAATCACCCAGATAACGGTCATTCTCTGAGAAACAGAGAGGTCGGAAATGAAATCCATAGAGGTATGGGTCCATGGTCTCTTGGGCACAGGCAATGGCATCAACAAACCACTAGAGCGAGAGCAAGGCTTGGAGCGAGAGCAAGTCCCGCAGGACTGCACAAATTCCCTGACGTCACGAGACAAAGTAGGCCACTAAAAGGACCGACTAACCAAGTCTCTGGTACCAAAAATTTGCAACTCTCCTGATGATCAGGTTCAACCCTCATTATCACCTGAGTAGAGAACTGGGGTTTATTCTCAGCCAAAGGGGTAGAATCAATCCCCAGTAGGGGAATAGACTTCCGTAGGGGTATCAAGGGAAACCCACAACGTTTAGCAAAATCAAAATCCATCAGGTTAATAGCTGCTCCCGAATCAACAAAAGCCTGAGCAGAAAATGTGGACAGGGAGCAAATCAGGGTAACAGTCAACAGAAATTTAGTCTGAACACTACCCAAGACAACTGAGCGTGCAAAACGTCTTCCCCGCTTAGGGCAGACTGAAATAGCATGAGAGGCGTCACCACAGTAGAAACATAACCCATTGCGTTTTCGAAACTCATGACGGTGTGCCCTAGAAGCCACTCTATCACACTGCATGGGTTCAGAAGCTGGTTCACAAGGCAACACTATTCCACGCATACCTCTACGCTCACGCAAACGTCTGTCAATTTGAATCGCTAATGACATAGAATCATTGAGACCAGAGGGAGCAGGGAAACCCACCATAACATCTTTTACATTCTCTGACAGACCCTTCCGAAAAAGGGCTGCCAAAGCATCATCATTCCATTTGATCAGGACTGCCCACCTCCGGAATCTCTGACAGTATAACTCAGCGTCTTCAAACCCCTGATTTAATGCCAACAAGGCTTTTTCAGCTTGATCAGTGACATTAGGTTCATCGTACAATAACCCAGAGCCAGAAAAAATGCATCAACATTACTCAAAACAGGATCCCCAGGTGTCAGGGAAAAAGCCCAATCCTGAGGATCGCCGTGCAGGAGAGAGATGACAATTTGAACCTGCTGTGCTGCGTTCCCTGAGGACTTAGGTTTTAAGGCAAAAAATAACTTACAGTTATTTTTGAAATTCAGAAATTTAGCTCGATCCCCTAAAAACAAATCTGGCATGGGGATCCTAGGTTCCACAACCAGCAACCCTGCAAGATAGGTAGGAATACTCCGAACTTCAGTGGCAAGCTGATCCACACGGCCAGACAACTGTGCAAACTCCATTGAGAGACAAAAAAAAATCCTCAGCACCCAGAGAAAAAGAGGGAAAGAAAAAAAAAATATCTCTGACAACTCTGACAACTTTTTTTTTTTTTTTTTTACACTATCTTTCCCTTCTGTGAGTACCATATAATTTTCAGTTTGGCCGGTGATACTGTTATGATTTGGTAGCTGAGGAGAGCAGGAAAAAAAGGCAATACACCAGAGAGGTTGGAATCTACTGGATTGCAGTACCCTGACTAACCACCACAACTAAAGGCAGCCGTGGAACGTACCTACGTTGGTCCTAGATGCCTCGTCACAGCCTGAGAAGCTAACTACACCTAAAGATAGAAAGAGGAAAACTATCTGCCCCGGAGCAGATCCCCAAAGAACATAGGAAGCCCCCAAACATGTAATGGCGGTTAGACAAGAGTAAATACAGACACAGACAGAAAATAGTATGAGCAAACGTTGGGGCCCAATCTTCCTAGAAAGAAAAGGATAGGAAAGACACTTACTGCAATCCAAAAAACCCTAAAAAAATACCAACTCACTAATTGCAAAAATACCTGAGATCACACGACCTCTACCACCTAAATTAGTTCTCTGGTGTAACAAAACTAAGAAGCAGCCACTGAAAAAACTGGAAAAGGCAAATGAACAAATAACAGTGGCTCAGATAAACTGAGAGGAGCACAAGCCTCCCGGAGGGGACCTGGCTGACCTCCACAGAAGTGCAGGACAAAATGCAAAAAGCAAGCACAAAAATAAAAGCAGAAAATATCTTATCTGTTAGCAGAAGATGCAGGCAAGACACAGCAGGCTTCCAAGTGAACCAGGAACCAAAGTTGAGACAAGAATAATTGATCACCGGCAACCCTGATGGGAGGGAACCTCCCTTACATAAGACCAGTCTGTAACACCTGATTGCCAATCTTCACAATCTTCATTGAATAGTTCAGTACTGTTTGTAACCACCAGAGGGAGCTTATACTCAGAATTCATTTCTAACACATTCACAACAGTCCTCCATACAGTATTATGGGCCAAATATAATGCTCCATAAAGAATACTGGTCCCCATATAATGCTCCATACAAAATATGGAGCTCTCCTCTGCACTGTGCTGCGTTCTGCACTGTTACGGCTCAGGAAAGGGCACTGTGGAAAGACTCCCCATTATCATCATCATTGCCTCCCCATCATCATCATCTCCTCCCCATCATCATTATCATTGCCTCCCCATCATCATCATCATTGTCTGCCCATCATCATTGGCTCC
Source organism: Oophaga sylvatica (assembly GCA_033576555.1). NCBI lineage: Eukaryota > Metazoa > Chordata > Amphibia > Anura > Dendrobatidae > Oophaga > Oophaga sylvatica. Next base: position 363,674,798 of record JARQOD010000001.1, on the reverse strand, counting down.
CCATCATCATCATTGCCTGCCCATCATCATTGGCTCCCCATCATCATCGCCTCCCCATCAACATCATTGCCTCCCATCATCATTGGCTCCCCATCATCATCATTGCCTTCCCATCATCATTGGCTCCCCATCATCATCATCATTGCCTTCCCATCATCATTGGCTCCCCATCATCATCGCCTCCCCATCATCATCATCATCATTGCCTGCCCATCATCATTGCCTCCCCATCATCATCATCTCCTCCCCATCATCATTATCATTGCCTCCCCATCATCATCATCATTGTCTGCCCATCATCATTGGCTCCCCATCATCATCGCCTCCCCATCAACATCATTGCCTTCCCATCATCATTGGCTCCCCATCATCATCATTGCCTTCCCATCATCATTGCCTTCCCATCATCATTGGCTCCCCATCATCATCATCATTGCCTTCCCATCATCATTGGCTCCCCATCATCATCGCCTCCCCATCATCATCATCATCATTGCCTGCCCATCATCATTGCCTCCCCATCATCATCATCTCCTCCCCATCATCATTATCATTGCCTCCCCATCATCATCATCATTGTCTGCCCATCATCATTGGCTCCCCATCATCATCATTGCCTGCCCATCATCATTGGCTCCCCATCATCATCGCCTCCCCATCAACATCATTGCCTTCCCATCATCATTGGCTCCCCATCATCATCATTGCCTTCCCATCATCATTGGCTCCCCATCATCATCATCATTGCCTTCCCATCATCATTGGCTCCCCATCATCATCGCCTCCCCATCATCATCATCATCATTGCCTGCCCATCATCATTGGCTCCCCATCATCATGATCATTGCCTGCTCATCATCATTGGCTCCCCATCATCATCGCCTCCCCATCATCATCATCATCATTGCCTGCCCATCATCATCGTCTCCCCATCATCATCATATTTGCCTGCCCATCATCATTGGCTCCCATCATCATCGTTTCCTCCTCATCACCATCACTGCCTCCCCCCATCACCATCACACATACAACACACACACACACAGCACCGCAGCACTCTCTCACATACACACATGCAGGCAGACACACACACACACACTGATACACACAGACACATACACCTCACATCTCACCTGTCCGGCGCCCGCGCTCTCTGCCACAGCCGGCCGCTGAATGATGACGTCATCCAGCGGCGCTGCTGTGACAGGAAGCGCGGGCGCCCTGCAGGCACCCCCTGGAGCCCGGAGCTACGAAGGCACGGGGAGAGGTAAGTATTGCGCCGCCTGCTCAGGCCGGGTCCCCCCTCTCCCCGCACAGTGGACTCACCGACCCGCCGCTTAGCTCCGGAGGGTCCCGGGCCGCTTAACTGTGACTCCGTGGGAGGAGGAATTGCTGCTGCTGCCACGCCGCCCCACACACGTGCTGCCTGGGGCGAACCGCCCCACACACGTGCTGCCTGGGGCGGACCGCCCACCCACGCTACGCCCGCGCCCTACGCCCGCCCACGCTACGCCACTGGGCTATAGCCATCGGAAATATGCTGTATATATGGCTCCGCTCCCATCCTCCCATCCTGTATATATGGCTCCGCTCCCCCTCCCATCCTGTATACATGGCTCCGCTCCCATCCTCCCATCCTGTATATATGGCTCCGCTCCCATCCTCCCATCCTGTATATATGGCTCTGCTCCCCCTCCCATCCTGTATACATGGCTCCGCTCCCATCCTCCCATCCTGTATACACGGCTCCGCTCCCATCCTCCCATCCTGTATATATGGCTCCGCTCCCCCTCCCATCCTGTATACATGGCTCCGCTCCCCCCTCCCATCCTGTATACATGGCTCCGCTCCCCCCTCCCATCCTATCTCGTATATATATGGCTCCGCTCCCACCCTCCCATCCTGTATACATGGCTCCGCTCCCACCGTCCCATCCTGTATACATGGCTCCGCTCCCCCTTCCATCCTGTATATATGGCTCCGCTCCCCCTCCCATCCTGTATACATGGCTCCGCTCACACCCTCCCATCCTATATATATAGCTCCGCTCCCATCCTGTATATATGGCTCTGCTCCCCCTCCCATCCTGTATACATGGCTCTGCTCCCCCGTCCTCCTCCCATCATACTTACCCTCCTTGCTCCGTCGCTGCAGGTCCCTGCATCCCTGTCGGCCGCGTCAGCTTCCTCCTGTGCGCAGCGGTGACGTAATACCGCTCATTAAGGACATGAATATGGACGCCATGCCTATGGGAGTGGCGTCACGTCCATATTCATTACCTTAATGAGCGGTACTACATCACCGCACTGCCAGGAGGAAGCTGCCGTGGCCGACAGGGAGGCAGCGACGGAAGGTAAGTATGGATGTCTTCTTGAAGCCGGTGGCTGCAGCTGTCACTACAGTGCTGCAGCCGCCGGCTCCTTTAAGCGACCCCTGTGTTTTGGTCGTTCGACCCCCGCGGGGGTCGCGACCCACAGGTTGAGAACCGCTGCTCTACACGTTTCTGCAACCATGATAACCTCAAACCCATTCATCCAGCCCCCACTCCTCCTGTCCCCCTACCTGGAGCACTATGGAACGCACGCTCAGTTTGCAATAAACTGTCATTTATTCACGACCTCTTCATCACCAACAAACTCTCCTTTCTTGCTGTCACTGAAACCTGGCTCACCCCCTCTGACTCAGCCTCTCCAGCTGCACTCTCTTATGGCGGATTCCATCTTTCTCACACCCCCAGCCCCAGCAAGAAACGTGGTGGAGGAGTTGGCTTGCTCCTCTCCAATTCCTGCTCCTTTACCCCACTTCCTCTCCCATCCTCCGCTACCCTTCCCTCGTTTGAGGTGCACTCCGTCCGCATCTACCCCCTTCCAATCTCCAGCTAGCTGTCTTCTACCGCCCCCCAGAACTAGCAATCTCCATCTTTCTCGATCACTTCACCACCTGGCTGCTTCATTTCCTCTCTGCTGACATCCCCACTATCATCATGGGTGACTTTATCATCCCCATTGACACTTCCACCTCCGCTGCCTCCAAACTTTTATCGCTCACTGCCTCCTTTGGCCTCACTTAATGGTCCTCTGCGGCCACTCACAAAGATGGTCACACACTTATCTTCACCCGCCTCTGCTCCCTTACTAATCTCACTAACTCACCCCTGCCCCTGTCTGACCACAACCTACTGACATTTTCTTCCCTCTCCTCTCCTAGTACGCAACCCCCGCTCCACTAACTCGCTCATCCTCGCAGAAATCTCAAACACCTCAATTTACAATCGCTCTCTGAGTCCCTCCTCCCTCTTACAGACTTAGCCTCACTTCATGACACAGATGCTGCTGCCACCTTTTATAACACCACAATAACAACAGCACTTGATTCGGCCACCCCCCTCACACATAGCAATACTCGCACAATCAACAGGCAGCCCTGGCTGACCAGCCTCACCAAAGAACTGAGACGGGCTTCCAGGATTGCTGAGTGGAGATGGAAGAAATCCTGCTCTGCCGAGCACCTAACCGCATACAAGCAGTCCCTCACCAGCTTCAAGTACACACTCACTTCCGCAAAGCAAACTCTTCTCATCTCTCTTATCCTCCCTGTCTCACAACCCTAAACAGCTCTTCAACACTTTCAATTCTCTACTCCGTCCCCCAGCACCTCCCCCCTCTGATCTCATTAATGCTGAAGATTTTTCCTCCTTTTTCAAGCAGAAGATTGATACGATCAGGGAAAGCTTTGGCCCACAGCCCCCAATGCCCCTCTTAGCTGCTCAGCCATGTTCCTCCAAAACCAACTTCTCCACCATGACAGAAGATCAGCTCTCCACCCTCCTTTCAAGATCACACCTCACCACTTGCATGCTTGACCCGCTGCCATCCCACCTCATCCCTAGCCTCGCCACCGTCTTCACCCCTACTCTAACACACCTCTTCAACCTCTCACTTACAAATGGTGTGTTCCCCTCATCCTTCAAACATGCCTCGATCGCACCCATCCTCAAAAAGACCTCCCTTGACCCATCCTCTGCGCCTAGCTACCGCCCAATATCTCTTCTACCTTATGCCTCAAAACTACTGGAACAGCATGTCCACCTTGAACTGTCCTCCCACCTCTCCTCTTGCTCCCTCTTTGACCGCTTACAATCAGGCTTCCGACTGCATCACTCAACTGAAACTGCACTAACTTAAAGTCACCAACGACCTACTAACCGCCAAGAGCAAGCGACACTACTCTGTCCTCCTTCTCCTGACCTGTCTTCTGCCTTCGACACTGTGGACCACTCCCTCCTGCTCCAGATTCTCTCATCTCTGGGCATCACAGAATTGGCCCTATCCTGGATCTCATGATATCTAACAGATCGAACATTCAGTGTCTCCCTCTCGCACACCACCTCCTCACCTTGCCCCCTATCTGTCGGTGTTCCTCAAGGCTCAGTTCTAGGACCCCTACTCTTCTCCATCTAAACCTTTGGCCTGGGACAGCTCATAGAATCCCACAGTTTGCAGTACCATCTCTATGCCAATGACACGCAGATCTACCTATCTGGACCTGACCTCACCTCCTTACTGACAAAAATCCCATACTGTCTGTCCGCTATTTCAGCTTTCTTTTCTGCTCGCTTTCTAAAACTCAACATGGACAAAACAGAATTCATCATCTTCCCCCATCTCACTCTACCCCTCCACCAGACCTATCCCTCAATGTCAATGGCTGCTCACTTTCCCCGGTCCCGCATGCTCGGTGCCTCAGGGTGATCCTCGACTCTGCCCTTTCTTTCAAGCCACATATCCAAACCCTTGCCTCCTCCTGCCGTCTCAAGCTCAAAAATATTTCCCGGATCCGTATGTAGAGCCTGTAAAGCAGCTGAAATGCAGGCCAGTGTGCTCAGGACAAGCCTGCACTGCAGCAGCCAAAACCACCACCAGGTGGCAGCAAAAACATCCAAAGCTGTGTTAGGAATAATCAGTCATACAAGAACCAGAGGTCTCAGCAAGCCCGTGGTCAGAAACAAGCAAATAGGTCAAAACCAGATGGGAGCTGTCAGACTACTGCTGTGTAGCGCAACATTCCCCAGAGGGAGCTAGGGAGGGACGTGAGACTGAGTACACAGAGAAGCTATACACATCAGAAGCACAGGCACCACCAAGTGGTGGGAGCGTGGTCAGGCAAGCCGAGTCAAAACCGTACAGAGGCAGAAGTACCAGAAGGAGCAGCAATACACGTAGTCAGTATACCAAGCCGAGGGTCAAATAGCCAGACAGAGAACGTAGTAGCAGAGATGGATACCAAGAGACGGGGTCAGAGTCAGTCCGGATCATACACAAGTAAACAAGTCAAAGGCAGGAGGATCACCAGGTAACAGGGGTCAGAGGCTCTAAACTGGAAGCTTGAGCTATCACTAAAACTGGTAAGCCGGCTGTGACGGACTGAAATAGCCCAGCCCGCTCCAGAACGAGGCCGAGGAAATTAACCCCCGCATGACCAGTCCTGAGAGAGGACAGCAGTGCACAAACTCCGGACTGGACCATGACAGTACCCCCCTCTCAATGGGGGGCCACCGGACCCCCAGGCTTCCCTGGTGTCATGTATAGTGTACAGTTCCTATAGCGTCTTGTGCTTGGGTGCGAGGAAAACACAGGAGACATAGGTTGAAATGAAATGACTTGTATTACTTCATACAAGCATGCTGAAAAGTTCACACAGTTTGCAGGAACAGAGTCAGGAGACACAGCAGGCCAGAGTAATTTCAAGCACTACAATAAATCTCCAAAGCAGGTTCAGGATCTCTTCTCTGTACCGTAATTCCTCTGCAAACATGGATTCACCAAACAGCAGGTTTCCAGAGTCCAAAAGTGTTCAAAGGTTCCTCAGTAGGGAATAACTGGAGTACAAGTTCAAGGTTTCCAGGAGTCAGGTCACAGACTGACTGAGGCTTGATTCAGGAGCACTGATTGTTCAGCTGAGGCTGCTTAAGAAGCAAGAGGGAAGAATCAGAGCGGGAACATGAAAACTGGAACTCCATATTAACTGAGGGCAAGAGCTGCAGAAAAACAGAAAGCAAAATGGCCGACGGAAAACTGAGTTTCAAGGAACATGTCAACAGAGACAAAGAACCTTACATTACTCCCCCCTTAGGGACAACCTCCGGATGACCTCAGACCAGGCTTGTCAGGGTACCTCTGATGAAACTGGCGGAGCAGGCGAGGAGCATTTACATTGTTGACTGGTTCCCATGAGTTGTCCTCCACTGGGTAGCCCTGTCATTTAATCAAATATTGCAACTGATTTCTGTACAACCTGGAATCTAGAATCCTTTCCACCATAAATTCTTCCTGACCATCGACCAGCACTGGGTCAGGGCAAGGAGAAGAACGTCCAGGAAACGTATTGGGTGTTGCAGCCTTTAGTAGGGATACATGAAAGACAGGGTGGATTCTCATAGTTCTGTGCAGTTGAAGACGACAAGCAACAGCACTTATAATCTTACTGATCTTATAAGGTCCAATGTACTTATGTCCCAATTTAGACAATGGAATCTTTAATTTAAGATTTCTGGTTGACAGCCAGACCAAATCTCCTACCTTGAAAGCTGGTGCAGGTTTACGAAATTTATCTGCTGCTTTCTTGTACCTTTCCTGAGCCAATTGTAGATTTTCCTTTAGAAGATCCATATTCTTTTGTAAAGAAGTGATTCTTTCAGCCACTGCCGGCAAGGGCCTATCTATGGGAAATCGAGGAAGAATGTTAGGATGATAACCTAGATTGGAGTAAAAAGGAGACTGCTTAGTGGAGGCGCTCTGAGAGTTGTTATAAGAGAACTCAGCCAGTGGAAGTAGATCCACCCAATCATCTTGTAGGTGGCAGATAAAGCAGCGGAGATACTGCTCCAGGGTCTGATTGGTTCGTTCTGTCTGTCCATTAGTCTGAGGATGAAAAGCAGAAGAAAGGTTTACTTTAATGTCCAATGCTGCACAGAAATTTTGCCAAAACCTTGAAGTGAATTGCACCCCTCGATCCGAAATGACCTCATCCGGTACTCCATGTAAGCGAAACACATTCTTAATCATCAAGTCTGATGTCTGTTTTGCAGTGGGTAAGCCGACACAAGGGATAAAATGAGCTGCCTTTGTTAGACGGTCAACCACCACTAGAATGGTGTTCTTCCCTTGAGAGGTTGGTAACTCCACAATGAAGTCCATAGAAATGGATCCCCACGGGCGGGACGGGGTGGGAAGAGGTTGCAACAGACCAGTTGGTGAGGAGCGAGGTGTTTTGCATCTTGCACAGACTTCACATGAAGTAACATAGTTTAAAACATCTTTCCTGTAAGTGGGCCACCAAAAGAAACGAGAAAGAAATTCTTGTGTCTTTAGAATTCCCCTATGCCCGGCTATCTTGGAATCGTGGATGAGTTGCAATACTCTCAATCTGACTGTTTTAGGTATATACAGACGTTGTCCCTGAATCCACACACCATTCTTAAAGACAAGACTTACGTCCCTTGGGGGTTGAGCCAACAAAGAATCCGCATGGTATGCTTCCTTGATGTCCTTAAGTAGGTCTTGATTATGAATCACTCCCAGGAATCTAGAGTCAGGAAGAATAGTCTTAGGAGGAGTAAGTGGACGTGTCTCTGCTGAATGAATCCTAGAGAGTGCATCAGCCTTTCCATTGCGCGATCCTGGTCTATAAGAAATGACAAAATTAAATTGGTTTAGGAAAAGATTCCAGCGAGACTGGCGAGGAGTCAGGCACTTAGCCGACCTGATAAATTCAAGGTTACGATGGTCTGTCAGGACGACTATTTGCTGTGCAGCTCTCTGAAGAAGGTGTCTCCATTCCTTGAAGGCGGCAATAATGGCCAACAATTCTCTATTGCCCACATCGTAGTTCCTCTCAGCCGAAGACAACTGCTGGGAAAAGAAGGCACAGGGATGCAAGACATTCTTCTCACCTGTTCTCTGAGAGAGTATAGCTCCAACGGCACAGTCTGAAGCATCCACCTCTATTATGAAGGCAAGCTCGGGGTTGGGATGTACTAAGATAGGTGCGGTGGTAAATTTATCCTTTAAACAGGAAAATGCTTCCTGAGCTTGCGGGGTCCAGGAGAACCTAGACTGTTTCCGGGTAAGTTGGGTGATAGGTGACACTACCTCAGAAAAATTTTTAATGAAACGTCTATAGAAGTTGGCAAACCCGATGAAGCGCTGCACCTCCTTCACATTTCTAGGAATTGGCCAATCCTTGATGGCTTGGGTCTTGCTTCCATCCATACTAATCCCTTGCGTAGATAGTACATACCCCAGAAATTGAATTTCGGTCCTATGGAATTCACACTTTTCAAGTTTGATGTAGAGATGGTTTTGTCTTAGGCGTTCTAAGACCATTCTCACATGTCCATGATGTTCCTCTGTGGAGTTAGAAAAAATTAGAATATTATCCAGATAAATCACCACAAATGTATCTAGGAGATCCCTGAAGATATCATTCACGAAGTGTTGGAAAGTGGCTGGGGCGGTACTCAGACCAAAAGGCATAACTAGATATTCAAAGTGTCCATAGCGTGACCTGAAAGCAGTCTTCCATTCATCCCCAGGTCTAATACGGACCAAATTATAGGCCCCACGGAGATCCAGTTTAGAGAAAATTTTGGCATGCCGCACTCTCTCCAACAACTCAGGGATTAAAGGCAATGGATAACGGTTTCTAATAGTAACCTTATTGAGTTCCCTATAGTCTATGCAGGGTCTCAGAGATCCATCTTTCTTCTTCACAAAGAAGATGGGTGCACCTGCGGGAGATGAAGAGGGGCGTATGAAGCCCTTGGCTAAATTTTCGTCTATATAATCCTTCAAAGCTTTTAGCTCGGGCCCCGCTAGGGGGTAGATCTTACCAAAAGGTATCTCGCCTCCAGGCAATAATTCAATTGGACAATCATATGGACGGTGAGGAGGAAGCTGATCAGCGTTCTTCTTGTCACATAAATCCACATAGTCCTGGTATACAGCTGGTAGTTCAGGGACTGACATGGTTCCTTTAGGAACAGAGCAAGCTGAAACTCCTTGACTCATCTGTTTCTCCGGAAAGTGTAATTCCTTGGTCTCCCAGTTAATCGTAGGATTCTGCGCCTGCAGCCATGGTAGTCCTAGAATAATGGGAAAGTGGGGAGAAGAGATAAGCATAAAAGACATTTTCTCCTGATGATCTTTACCCATAAGGACCCTCAAAGGCTCTGTTTCTTGATCCACTGGTCCAGAAGTCAGTAGAGAGCCATCCACAGTCTCCATCTGTACTGGAGTAGCCTTCTTCACTGAACGTATCCCCTGTTTCAGAGCAAAGGAGATATCCATAAAATTTCCACTTGCTCCTGAGTCGATCATAGCAGAGCTAGACACCCAGACTGAGTCAACCCAGAGTTTGATGGAAAGGAAGCAATGAGAATTGTTTCTTTTACAACTCAGCTGGGACATCGCTGAGGAAACTTGAAAAATTGCAGCGTTTATACCGTCATCGTCCCCAGAACTAACAGAGTTTAAGTCCGAGAAATCAAGATCTCTTGCAGCAGATCTCTCTGGAGCCTGAGGCTCGGACATGACAGAGCTCCTCTCGCAACATTCACAGTGAATGACTGCTGCAGTAGTCTTACGAGAACGGCTGGGGCAGTTTATAATGAAGTGCCCTGACTTACCACAGTAGAAACATAGATTTTCCTTTATACGATGTTCCTTGCGTGCATCACTAACCCGTCTTTGTAAAGAGTCCACCTGCATGGGTTCAGGTTCTGGTTCCCTTGTGATCCTACTCAAAGGTTCCTTAGCTGAGGAGGGAGGTAGGAAAAGGTTAGTGCGATTATTTTCGAACCATCTCTCTTGTCTGCGATCAGTCAGACGAGCATCAATACGAATACAATAGTTAATAAAGTCACCTAACGCAGTGGGAGGGTCGGCACGAGCAAGTTCATCCTTAATCAGTGGAGACAACCCTTTCCGAAAAATAGATTTCTTAGCGGAAGTGTCCCAAGTGGTATCAAGAGCCCATCTCCTGAAATCCAGGGCATATTCGGCTACTGAACGCTTACCTTGGCGCAAAGTTAACATGGCTGCTTCAGCTGTTGCACCTCGATTGGGGTCATCAAACACCTGCCCCATGGCTGAAATAAAAGCATCAAGGTGATTCAAACAATCATCCTCAGTCTCAATCAGAGGGTTTGCCCACATCAAAGCCTTATTGGTAAGCAACATGATTATAGTAAGCACTTTGGATCGTTCAGTGGGAAATTGTGAAGCATGTGCAGAGAAAAATAAATTACATTGATTAATAAATCCCCTGAATTTCTCACGTTCACCGCCAAAACGAAAAGGAGGTAATTTGGGGATCCCAGAACTCGGGGTTATGGCAGGAGCCTGGGCTCGTTCCTCTAGAGCCTCAATCCTGGCTAGCAATTCCTGGGTAGTCTGTCCAAACACTTGCAAATTATGATTAGTGAGGTCCTGTAGGCTTGCAAAACGGGTTTTTAAAGTCTGTACATCTGAAAGGATTGTATCAGTCACTCCGTAAAGTTCCTTTATGCGGGCCTCCATCTTCCAGATCTTTTAAGGCAGAAGTGCTGGAAGGAGAAGAGGAAAGGAAAAAAAAAAAAAACAATAGTGTTTACCTGTGGTAACACTGCAGAGTAAAATTTTAAGCGAATGCGCTCACCTGGAATGGTTGTGAGAAGTCACAACCACTGTCATCACATAAGGTATTTAAACGGACATCTGATATCCACAGTCACAGCAGACACGGCTTTCCCAGACCCAGCAGACACTAAACATTGGCTCCTGAATCTTGTCATGTATAGTGTACAGTTCCTATAGCGTCTTGTGCTTGGGTGCGAGGAAAACACAGGAGACATAGGTTGAAATGAAATGACTTGTATTACTTCATACAAGCATGCTGAAAAGTTCACACAGTTTGCAGGAACAGAGTCAGGAGACACAGCAGGCCAGAGTAATTTCAAGCACTACAATAAATCTCCAAAGCAGGTTCAGGATCTCTTCTCTGTACCGTAATTCCTCTGCAAACATGGATTCACCAAACAGCAGGTTTCCAGAGTCCAAAAGTGTTCAAAGGTTCCTCAGTAGGGAATAGCTGGAGTACAAGTTCAAGGTTTCCAGGAGTCAGGTCACAGACTGACTGAGGCTTGATTCAGGAGCACTGATTGTTCAGCTGAGGCTGCTTAAGAAGCAAGAGGGAAGAATCAGGGCGGGAACATGAAAACTGGAACTCCATATTAACTGAGGGCAAGAGCTGCAGAAAAACAGAAAGCAAAATGGCCGACGGAAAACTGAGTTTCAAGGAACATGTCAACAGAGACAAAGAACCTTACACCTGGATGACGAGCGTGAAAGGCCCGGACCAACCGATCAGCATGGACCAAACGCGCCGGCACCCATGACCGGTCCTCAGGACCGTACCCTTTCCAATGGACCAAGTACTGAAGTGAACGGCAGAGGATACGAGAATCCACCACCTGTTCCACCTCGTACTCGGTCTGTCCATCTACCACAACAGGCGGTGGGTGTGAGGGAGACTCACCAGAGGAAGGCACCAACAGCTTCAGAAGCGCCTTATGGAACACATTGGGGATCCGCAACGACGGAGGCAAGCGCAGGCGAAAGACCACAGGATTAATTACCTCTAAAATTTCATACGGACCAATATACTTGGGACCCAACTTAGCCGAGGGAATTCTCAGCCTTATATTTTTGGTAGATAACCATACCTTATCCCCCACCTGATAAGCTGGCCCCACAGAACGTCGTTTATCTGCAAAAAATTTATATTTGCCCTGAGCCTCCCTCCAGACCTCCCCCAACAACAGAAAGGCCGAATCAGCCCCTGGACATCCCGAATCCAGCCGGGAAAACTCACCAAAATGAGGGTGAAACCCATAGTTGCAGAAAAATGGAGAAGTACCAGTGGACTGATTGACACGATTATTGAAAGCGAATTCTGCTATAGGTATCGCAGAGCACCAATCATCCTGTCTAGATGTGACAAGACACCGTAAAATCTGCTCCAAAGACTGATTGGTCCTTTCAGTCTGACCATTGGTCTCGGGATGGTAGGCCGATGAAAAGGTCAGACTGATGCCCAGCCTTTTACAAAAAGCCCTCCAGAATTTTGCCACGAATTGTACCCCTCTATCAGACACCACACTGACAGGCACACCATGCAACCGGATCACATGCTCAATGAATAGTTTAGATAGAGTCTCAGCATTCGGAAGGCCCTTTAAAGGTACAAAATGTGCTTGTTTACTGAACCTATCAACAACTACCCAGATCACGGTTTTGCCATTAGAGGGAGGAAGATCGATGACAAAATCCATGGACAGATGAGTCCATGGTCTATCTGGAATTGGCAGTGGCACCAATTCCCCGGCCGGCCGGTTGCGGGAGGCTTTTGCGCGGGCACAAGTTTCATAGGTGGACACAAACCCAGTGATACATCAAAAAACTGACCGGCACATCCAAAAATAGACCCAATGTGAACAGGTGCTAAACCTAGAGTCACCAACTCATGCACATACAAGAAAAAAAGGTAGCACACTGTAGCGCTATAGCTTGCAAACACGAAATATGAAAAAAGTATTGCATCACTGCCTTAGGAATATGAAAAAATTGAGAAGTCTTAGCGCATAAGATGGCCAAATTATGTGTACCTGATAGCCACGTTAAGGCTCTTCTCGTATATCAGGTCCTAACTAATGCCAATCCTCGCTTAGAAAAGTCTGTCTGCATGGGAACATATGAATCCTCTCTCTAGACTAAAATCTACATCTCTGTGGAGGGGTAATGGCCCTGGTATAATTAAAACGCCTGTGACCAGCAGGTGGAGTGCCTGATATACGAGAAGAGCCTTAACGTGGCTATCAGGTACACATAATTTGGCCATCTTATGCGCTAAGACTTCTAAATTTTTTCATATTTCTAAGGCAGTGATGCAATTCATTTTTCATATTTCGTGTTTGCAAGCTATAGCGCTACAGTGTGCTACCTTTTTTTCTTGTATGTGCATGAGTTGGTGACTCTAGGTTTAGCACCTGTTCACATTGGGTCTATTTTTGGATGTGCCGGTCAATTTTTTTTGATGTGTGTTCATTTACCTTCTGTCTGAGCACTCCACCTGCTGGTCACAGGCGTTTTAATTATACCAGGGCCATTACCCTCCACAGAGATGTAGATTTTAGTCTAGAGAGAGGATTCATATGTTCCCATGCAGACAGACTTTTCTAAGCGAGGATTGGCATTAGTTAGGACCTGATATACGAGAAGAGCCTTAACGTGGCTATCAGGTACACATAATTTGGCCATCTTATGCGCTAAGACTTCTCAATTTTTTCATATTTCTAAGGCAGTCATGCAATTCATTTTTCATATTTCGTGTTTGAAAGCTATAGCGCTACAGTGTGCTACCTTTTTTTCTTGCTTGTACAAACCCAGTGATGTCTGACGTCAATGAGGGACACCAGAACAGCCTAGTGATGGCTTTACGAGTGGCCGAGATTCCCGGATGCCCACTCAGAGCAGAGTCGTGGAACTCTCGAAGCAACCTTAACCGATATTGGACAGGCACAAAGAGCTTATTTTCAGGTATGGACGATGGAGCAAGAGATTGGGACTCAGGAATCTCTTGTTCCAATCTCGAGGACACCACAGCCACCACCACCCCCCGCTGAAGAATGGAGGAAGGAGTGTTGTGAATGGACTTGAGATGAGTTCTGAGCAGACGCTCCCTCTGGTGGTTACAAGCGGTACTGGACTGTCCAGTGAAGATTGTGAGGAGTGGGAATCAGGTGTTACTGACTGGTCTTATATAAGGGAGTCGCCTTCCCATCAGGGTTGCCGGTGATCAATTGTTCTGGTCTCAATCCTTGAGTCCTGTTTCCTTTGTAGCCTGCTGTGTCGTGTCTGCATCTCCTGCTAACAGATAAGACATTTTCTTCTTTTTGTTTTTGTGCTTGATTTTTGCATTTTGTCCTGCACTTCTGTGGGGGCCTTCAGGGTCCCCTCCGGGGGCTTTTGCCCTCTCAGTTTAGTTCAGCCACTGATGTTTGTACTTTTGCTTTATCCAGTTTTTTCAGTGGCTGCTGTTTTGATTTTGTTACACCAGAGAACTAATTTAGGTGGTAGAGGTCGTGTGATCTCAGGTGATTTTGAAATTAGTAGAGTTGGTGCTTTTCAGGGTTTTTTGGGATTGCAGTAAGTGCCCTTCCTATCCTTTTCTATTTAGGTAGTTTGGGCCCCAACGTTTGCTCATACTATTTTCTGTCTGTGTCAGTATTTCATCTTGTCTAACCGCCATTACATGTTTGGGGGCTTTTTATGTTCTTTGGGGATCTGCTCCGGGGCAGATAGTGTCAAGATCCCGTCTGGGTTGGAGCCGATGTTACTGCAAACACTAGGGGAAGCAGAGGCAGGTAGCGTAGTCAGATGGCAGCCGGAGGTCGGTACACAGGAAAGCAGTGTTGGTAGCAATGGATCAGGCGGATAACGTAGTCAGGTGGCAGCCGGAGGTCGGTACACAGGAAAGGCAGTTCGGTAACAGAGGAGCAGGCAGATAACGTAGTCAGGTGGCAGCCGGAGGTCGGTACACAGGAGAGCAGTGTTTGTAGCAATGGATCAGGCGGAGAGCGTAGTCAGAAGGCAGGCCGAGGTCGGTTCACAGGAGAGCAGTGTTTGTAGCAATGGATCAGGCGGAGAGCGTAGTCAGAAGGCAGGCCGAGGTCGGTTCACAGGAGAGCAGTGTTTGTAGCAATGGATCAGCAGGAAACGCTTGACTAAAGGCTTGGAGCTCAATAATCTCGCAATGATACACCCACAGGGCCAGGTTTATATAGGGTGTGTAATTGGCAATCAGAGGCCCAATCAAAAGAGCACTAGGTGTAGCCAATCAGGAAGAACAGTCAATGGTATCTGGGTTCAGCAAGGAACTTTGCAGCCAGCAGAATAGCTCAGATGGTAGAGCTGCTGGCCAGTAGACAAGAGGTACTGGGTTCGACTCCTGACAGTACTCCCCTCCTTCCAGGATGGCCTCTGGACATCTCAGGAGCTGGCTTATCCGGGTACCTCTGATGAAAGGCTCTTGTTAGTCTAGGAGCATGGACGTTGTCCCTTGGTTCCCATGAATTTTCCTCTGGTCCGTAACCCTTCCACTGCACCAGATACTGCAGTTTACCTCTGAATTTTCGGGAGTCCAGAATCTTATCCACAATGTATTCTTCTTCACCACGGATCCTTTCTGGTGGAGGAGGTGGCTGAATTCTTCCTGGAAACGGGTTTTCACAGAAGGGTTTGAGCAAGGATATGTGAAACACTGGATGAATCTTTAGATTGTTGGGAAGTTTTAAACGAAAAGCAACCTGGTTAATTTTTGCAGAAATTTGAAAAGGTCCAATGAATTTCTGACCCAATTTGGAGGATGGCACATGTGTCTTAAGGTTTTTAGTGGACAGCCAAACTTTGTCTCCAACCTGAAGAGCAGGGGGCACTCTCCGATGTTTATCTGCTGCTTCCTTATATACTTCCTGGGTCTTGAGTAATATCTCTGATAATTCCTTCTGGGATTCCTGTAATTTTGCAAGCCTGTCATTTACAGCAGGAATGGGAGTGTTCACTGGCAGATTAGGGATAAATACTGGATGTACTCCATAATTAGCAAAAAATGGGGTTTGAGATGTAGCGCTATGTATGGAGTTGTTGTAGGCAAACTCTGCTGTTGGTAAATAGTCCACCCAGTCATCCTGAAGATAGGAAATGAAGCAACGGAGGTATTGCTCCAAAGTCTGGTTCGTTCTCTCCGTCTGGCCATTGGACTGAGGATGGAAAGCGGTAGAAAGATTCACCGTGACTCCCAAGGCTGTACAGAAACTCTTCCAAAATTTTGACGTAAACTGAACGCCTCTGTCAGACACCACGCTGTCAGGAATTCCATGTAACCTGAATACCTCTTTGATTATCAGTTCTGCAGTTTTTTCAGCAGTAGGAATTCCTTCAGTTGGAATAAAGTGGGCCATTTTTGTGAGTCGGTCCACTATGACAAGGATGACGGTCATCTGTTTGGAAGGGGGTAGTTCCACAATAAAATCCATGGAAATAGATCCCCAAGGCCTGGATGGAACTGGAAGTGGTTGCAAGAGTCCTAGAGGAGACGATCGTGGGGTCTTGTTTCGTGCGCATGTTAAAACAGGTTGAAACATATTTCCTCACGTCCTTCCTACAATTAGGCCACCAAAAGAAACGAAGTAGTAAGTCTTGTGTTTTTGCAACTCCAGGATGTCCTGCCAGTTTAGAATCATGGACACTTTTGAGGACTTCAAGGCGAGAAGATTCAGGTACATATATTTTGTGTTTCTGCATCCAAAACCCCTCTTTGAATGAAAGATCGACGTCTTCCGAAGGATGGTTAAGGAAAGAGTCCTCTTGATATCCATCTTTAATTCTATTACATAGTCCTCTAGAGTGCAATATTCCCAAAAAATTTTTAGGGCCTAGAATTGTATCGTCATTACTAGACCTCTCCTGAGGTTCCGAACACATCCTGGACAGGGCGTCAGCCTTGCCATTTCTTAAACCAGGCCGGTAAGAAATTATAAAATTGAATCTTGAGAAAAATAAGGCCCATCGTGCTTGTCTTGCAGACAATCTTTTTGCTGTACGGAGGAATTCAAGATTCTTGTGGTCCGTGAGGACAGTCACAGGGTGATTGGCACCTTCCAAAAGATGTCTCCATTCGGAGAAGGCAACTTTAATGGCTAACAGTTCTTTATTACCGATGTCGTAGTTCTTTTCTGCAGATGACATGGTGTGGGAAAGAAACGCACATGGGTGAAGTTGCATTTTGTCCCCAACTCGCTGAGACAGAATGGCTCCTACTGCAGAGTCCGAGGCGTCCACTTCGACAGTAAATGGCAATTCAGGATTTGGGTGTACTAACAATGGAGCAGACGTAAAAAGAGTTTTCAATTTGTCAAAAGCCTCCTGTGCCTCCGGAGACCAGAAAAATGCTTTGGTCTTTTTTGTTAGTGTAGTAATTGGTAGTATGATCCGTGAAAAGTTCTTTATAAATTTTCGGTAAAAATTTGCAAATCCTATGAAACGCTGGACGTCTTTTAAATTTCTTGGAACAGGTCAGTCCACTACAGCATTGATTTTGCCGGGATCCATGCTCAGACCTTCTGGGGAGATGATATATCCCAGAAATTGGATACTGGTTTGTTCAAACTCACATTTTTCAAGTTTAATGTAAAGATGGTTCTCCTGTAGTCGTTCCAAGACTAACTGGACGTGCCTGCGATGCTCTTCCAAGGTGTCTGAAAATATAAGAATGTCATCGAGATAAGCCACAACGAATTGGTCCAAGAAATCTCGAAATACATCATTAATAAAATGTTGAAAGGTGGCTGGGGCATTGCTAAGGCCAAAGGTCATAACCAGAGATTCAAAATGTCCATATCTCGTTCTGAAGGCGGTCTTCCACTCATCTCCTGGGAGAATCCGTATGAGGTTGTAAGCCCCTCTAAGATCCAGCTTCGTAAAGATTTTCGCAGAACGGAGTCTCTCAAATAGTTCAGGAATCAAGGGTAGCGGGTAGCGATTCTTGACAGTGATATTATTCATCTCTCTGTAGTCAATACATGGCCGCAGAGTGGAGTCTTTCTTTTCAACAAAGAACAGGGGTGCCCCAGCTGGAGATGTGGAAGGTCGAATAAAGCCTTTCTCTAAATTTTCATCCAGGAACTTTCTTAATACCTTCAATTCAGGTTCGGAAAGATTGTAAATCCGTCCAAATGGAATGGTTGCTCCTGGCAGCAATTCAATGGGACAGTCGTAAGGACGGTGAGGAGGTAATTGATCTGCTTTCTTCTTACTGCAGACATCAGAGAACTGCTGATATTGAGGTGGTAGTTTCTCTTCCTTCTCATGCGAAATCTCAGAGATTTGGACTTGTTGGAGAACAGGGGGTTCCTTATGACAATTATTCTTACAGTAGTCAGATGGAAAGGTGATGGTCCTTGATGCCAGTTGATAGAAGGGTTATGGACTGAAAACCAGGGGATCCCTAGAATAACCGGAAATTTCGGAGATGAGATAAGGTGGAAACTGACAGCTTCATGATGATCCGGTTCGATACAAATCTCCAGTTCGATTGTCTCATGCGTGACAGGTCCAGAAGACAAGGGTGATCCATCCACCGTTTCCATTTCAATTGGTGTGGATTTGGTCCTACTGGAAATATTATTATCACGTGTAAATTTTAAGTCCATAAAATTCCCTCCTGCTCCCGAATCCAACAGGGCAGAGCATTGTATTTTTTGGGTGCCCATTACAACCTGAATGGGGATTACAAAATGAGATGATGTAGTATGTATTTTGTCTATTTCTGGCGTTACTGATGAGATAGTCTGCAAGATGGAATCCGACTGCTGAGAAAGGTCCATATTGCTGGCAGACCTGTTGTTGGTAAAGGCTATAGTCCTTTTGTTAGGACAGTTGATGGCATAGTGTCCAGGGTCCCCACAATAGAGGCAGAGATGTTCTGCACGTCGCCTCTCCTTCTCCTGTGCAGAGAGTGGTCTTCGGATGACGTCGATCTGCATCGGTTCAGACACGTCTTGCGTCTTTTCTTGGTGGTCCGATGCTGAAAATGAGAAGCCAGGGCTATTCCCAAGTGCTCGCAGTCTCTCCTTTCTCCTTTCAGTAAGTCTCTGGTCAATCCGGATACATAGTTGAATAAAGTCCTCCAACTGGTCAGGGGTCTCAACCCTGGCAAGCTCGTCTTTCACTGGTTCTGATAACCCTCGTCGAAATTGACTTCTCTGGGCCGCTGGATTCCAGGTGGTGTCGGCCACCCAGCGACGGAACTCCGATGTGTATTCCGCAACAGAGCGACGTCCTTGGCGCAAATTATGTAATTTGGTTTCTGCTGTGGCACAGCGGTTTGGGTCATCAAAAACTTGATTCATAGCTGCGGTGAAGGCTTCCAGGTCATTAAGGAGGTCATAGTCCTTTTCTACATAAGGTGAAGCCCAAGCAAGAGCTTCATCCGTCAGGAGATTTATCATGAAAAAAACTTTCTTCCTCTCACTGGTAAAGGGAGCAGGTTGCATCTGGAAGTATATGCGGCATTGATTGAGGAATCCTCGGTACTGCTTGCGATCCCCACTGAACTTTGCAGGCAGCGGCAGCCGTGCGTTTGATTCGGACCTGAATTGCGCACGTCCAGAAGTTGTTTTTGTAGCTCAATTACTTCCTGTTGTATCGCCGTGAAATCAGTTTGTAACTTGGCATATTTTCCTTGAGAGTCAGTACAAAAACTTTGAAGCTCCGTAACTTGCCGTCTCAGGGTGTTCACAGAGGACTCCATTTTGGCGCGAGATTATTCTGTCAAGATCCCGTCTGGGTTGGAGCCGATGTTACTGCAAACACTAGGGGAAGCAGAGGCAGGTAGCGTAGTCAGATGGCAGCCGGAGGTCGGTACACAGGAAAGCAGTGTTGGTAGCAATGGATCAGGCGGATAACGTAGTCAGGTGGCAGCCGGAGGTCGGTACACAGGAAAGGCAGTTCGGTAACAGAGGAGCAGGCAGATAACGTAGTCAGGTGGCAGCCGGAGGTCGGTACACAGGAGAGCAGTGTTTGTAGCAATGGATCAGGCGGAGAGCGTAGTCAGAAGGCAGGCCGAGGTCGGTTCACAGGAGAGCAGTGTTTGTAGCAATGGATCAGGCGGAGAGCGTAGTCAGAAGGCAGGCCGAGGTCGGTTCACAGGAGAGCAGTGTTTGTAGCAATGGATCAGCAGGAAACGCTTGACTAAAGGCTTGGAGCTCAATAATCTCGCAATGACACACCCACAGGGCCAGGTTTATATAGGGTGTGTAATTGGCAATCAGAGGCCCAATCAAAAGAGCACTAGGTGTAGCCAATCAGGAAGAACAGTCAATGGTATCTGGGTTCAGCAAGGAACTTTGCAGCCAGCAGAATAGCTCAGATGGTAGAGCTGCTGGCCAGTAGACAAGAGGTACTGGGTTCGACTCCTGACAGATAGCTTTCCTCTTTCTATCTCTAGGTGTAGTTAGTTTCTCAGGCTGTGACGAGGCGTCTAGGACCAACGTAGGAACGCTCCACGGCTGCCTCTAGTTGTGGTGGTTAGTCAGGGTACTGCAATCTCATAGATTCCAACTTCTCTGGTGTATTGCCTTTTTTACCTGCACTCCTCAGCTACCGAAACATAACAGTATCACCGGCCTAAAAATTGAAAATTGTATGGTACTCACAGAAGGGAAAAAATATTGTGAAAGAAAAAAGGTTGTCAGAGTTGTCAGAGATATTTTTCTGTTTGTTGCATTTTTTTCCCTATGTATCTCTGGGTGCTGGGGAGGATTTATTTTTCTCTCAATGGAGTTTGCACAGTTGTCTGGCCTTGTGGATCAGCTTGCCACTGAGGTTCGGAGTATTGCTGCCTATCTTGCTAGGTTGCCTGTTGTGGAACCTAGGATTCCCATGCCAGATTTGTTTTTAGGGGATCGAGCTAAGTTTCAGAATTTTAAAAATAATTGTAAATTGTTTTTTGCCTTAAAATCTAAGTCCTCAGGGAACGCAGCGCAGCAGGTTCAAATTGTCATCTCTCTCCTGCGCGGCGATCCTCAGGATTGGGCTTTTTCCCTGACACCTGGGGATCCTGTTTTGAGTGATGTTGATGCATTTTTTCAGGCTTTGGGGTTATTGTACGATGAGCCTAATGTCACTGATCAAGCTGAAAAAGCCTTGTTGGCATTAAATCAGGGTCTTGATGACGCTGAGTTATACTGTCACAGATTCCGTAGGTGGGCAGTCCTGACCAAGTGGAATGACAACGCTTTGGCGGCCCTTTTTCGGAAGGGTCTGTCAGATAATGTAAAGGATGTTATGGTGGGATTCTCTGTCCCCTCTGGTCTCAATGATTCTATGTCATTAGCGATTCAAATTGACAGACGTTTGCGTGAGCGGAGAAGTATGTGAGGAATGGTGTTGCCTTGTGAACCTGCTTCTGAACCCATGCAGTGTGATAGAGTGGTGTCTGGGGCACAGCGTCATGAGTTTCGAAAGCGCAATGGGTTATGTTTCTACTGTGGTGATGCCTCTCATGCTATTTCAGTCTGCCCTAAGCGGGGAAGACGTTTTGCACGCTCAGTTGTCTTGGGTAGTGTTCAGACTAAGTTTTTATTAACTGTCACTCTGATATGCTCTCTGTCCTCATTTTCTGCTCAGGCTTTCGTTGATTCTGGAGCAGCTATTAACCTGATGGATTATGATTTTGCTAAACATTGTGGGTTTCCCTTGATACCCCTACAGAAGTCTATTCCCCTACTGGGGATCGATTCTACCCCTTTGGCTGAGAATAAACCTCAGTTCTCTACTCAGGTGATAATGAGGGTTGAACCTGATCATCAGGAGTGCTGTAAATTTTTGGTTCTGTATAATCTGCATGATATTATCGTACTGGGCTTCCCTTGGTTGCAGTCTCATAATCCTGTTTTGGATTGGAAATCTGTGTCTGTAACCAGTTGGGGCTGCCAATGTGTTAATACCAACACTCCTGTTTTTTCTGCCTCCCCCCAGGCTCAGGATGTTCCTGACTTTTTGATTGATTTTTCTGATGTGTTTAGCGAAAGTAAATCTGCATCCTTGCCTCCCGATAGGAGTATGACTGCGCTATTGAATTAGTGCCTGGTAGTAAATTCCCTAAAGGTCGCCTTTTTAACTTGTCTGTACCTGAACATGACGCTATGCGGTCTTATATCAAGGAATCATTGGAGAAGGGTCATATCAGACCATCCTCTTCACCCTTAGGTGCCGGTTTTTTCTTTGTGGCCAAAAAGGATGGTTCATTAAGGCCGTGTATTGATTATCGTCTTTTGAACAATATTACTGTAAAATATCAATACCGTTACCTTTGATTTCTGACCTGTTTTCCAGGGTGAAAAACGCTACTTGGTTTACCAAGCTTGACCTCAGGGGGGCATATAACCTTATTCGCATTAAGCACGGGGATGAATGGAAGACGGCATTCAATACCCCTGAGGGGCATTTTGAGTACCTTGTGATGCCCTTTGGGCTCACTAATGCTCCTTCTTTCTTCCAGTCCTTCATGAATGACATTTTCAGAGATTTTGTGGATAAATTTCTGATTGTTTATTTGGATGATATCTTGATTTTTTCTAATGACTGGGACTCTCATGTGAAACATGTTCGAACTGTATTCCAGATTTTGAGAGAGAATGCTCTGTATGTGAAGGGATCAAAGTGTCTTTTTGGCGTACAGAGGATCTCATTTCTGGGATTCATTTTGTCCCCATCTGTTATTGAAATGGACCCGGTCAAGGTTCAGGCCATCTGTGATTGGGTCCAACCTACTTCATTAAAGGCTCTTCAAAGATTTTTGGGCTTTGCCAATTTTTATCGTAAATTTATTGGTAATTTCTCGGTTATTGTTAAACCATTGACTGATTTGACCAGAAAGGGTTCTGATGTGGTGAATTGGCCTCCTGAGGCAGTCTCTGCATTTCAGGAACTTAAGCAGAGATTCACTTCTGCTCCTGTTCTACGGCAGCCTGATGTTTCTCTGCCATTTTAGGTGGAGGTTGATGCCTCTGAAATTGGGGCAGGTGCCGTTTTGTCCCAAAAAGATCCAGAGACCTCTAAAAGTAACCCTTGTGCCTTTTTCTCTCGAAAATTTTCTCCTACTGAACGTAATTATGACGTGGGTAATCGGGAGTTACTGGCCATGAAGTGGGCTTTTGAAGAGTGGAGACATTGGCTGGAGGGAGCCAAACATCAGGTGTGGTCCTTACGGACCATAAGAATCTGGTTTATCTGGTATCTGCCAAGCGACTCAATCCTAGACAGGCCAGGTGGGCCTTGTTTTCCACACGTTTTAATTTTGTGGTTTCCTTTCTTCCTGGCACTAAGAATGTTAAGGCGGATGCCCTCTCGAGGAGTTTCCTTGCGGACTCTCCTGAGTTATCTGATCCTTCTGTTATTTTGAAAGAGGGTGTAGTTCTTTCCGCCATCTCACCCAATTTGAGACTTGCTCTGGAGGGGTGTCAGGAGGATAGGCCCGAGCGCTGCCCTGTTGGAAAATTGTTTGTCCCGGACCAGTGGAAAAAGAGTGTGATGTCTGAGATTCATTGTTCCGCGTTGGCTGGGCATCCCGGAATTTTTGGTACCAGAGACTTGGTTAGTCGGTCCTTTTGGTGGCCTACCTTGTCTCGTGATGTCAGGGAATTTGTGCAGTCCTGCGGGACTTGCTCTCGCTCCAAGCCTTGCTCTCGCTCTAGTGGTTTGTTGATGCCATTGCCTGTGCCCAAGAGACCATGGACCCATATCTCTATGGATTTCATTTCCGACCTCCCTGTTTCTCAGAGAATGACCGTCATCTGGGTGATTTGTGATAGGTTTTCCAAGATGATACATCTTGTGCCATTACCTAAGTTGCCTTCCTCCTCTGAATTGGTGCCTTTGTTCCTTCAGCACGTGGTTCGTTTACACGGCATTCCTGAGAACATTGTGTCTGACAGAGGAGTCCAGTTTGTTTCCAGATTTTGGAGGACCTTTTGTTCTAAACTTGGTGTTCAATTGTCTTTCTCCTCGGCGTTTCATCCTCAGACCAATGGTCAAACTGAGAGAACAAACCAGACATTGGAGACTTATCTAAGATGCTTTGTGTCTGCTGATCAGGATGACTGGGTCTCTTTTTTGCCTTTGGCTGAGTTTGCTCTTCATAATAGGGCTAGCTCTGCCACTTTGATGTCTCCATTTTTCTGCAATTTTGGGTTCCACCCTCGATTTTCTTCGGGACAGACGGAGGCTTCTGTCTGTCCAGGTGTTGACTCTGTTGTGGAGCGTATGCAACAGATTTGGGACCAGGTAGTGGAGAGGTTGTCCCTCTCTCAGGAGAGGGCCCAGCGGTTTGCTAACCGGCATAGGACTGATGGTCCTCGGTTTAAAGTGGGGGACTTGGTCTGGTTGTCCTCAAGAAATATTCCTATGAGAGTGGCATCTCCTAAATTTAAGCCTAGGTTCATTGGACCTTATAAGATCATGGAGATTCTTAATCCTGTTTCTTTTCGTTTGCTTCTTCCAGGGACATTTAAGATCCATAACGTGTTCCACAAGTCCTTGTTGAAGAGGTTTGTTGAGCCAGTGGTTCCTACTGCTTTGCCTCCTGACCCTGTTCTGGTTGAGGGCAATATGGAGTTTGTGGTTGAGAAAATATTGAATTCTCGTTTTTCTAGACGGAAACTCCAGTATTTGGTTAAGTGGAGAGGTTATGGTCAGGAAGACAATTCTTGGGTGTTTGCTTCGGACATCCATGCTAGGAGACTCATCCGTGCGTATCATAGAACTCATCCTGACCGACCTGGTTGCTCAAGTGAGGGTTCGGTGACCCCTCCTCAAGGGGGGGTACTGTTGTGAATGGACTTGAGATGAGTTCTGAGCAGAGGCTCCCTCTGGTGGTTACAAGCGGTACTGGACTGTCCAGTGAAGATTGTGAGGAGTGGGAATCAGGTGTTACTGACTGGTCTTATATAAGGGAGTCGCCTTCCCATCAGGGTTGCCGGTGATCAATTGTTCTGGTCTCAATCCTTGAGTCCTGTTTCCTTTGTAGCCTGCTGTGTCGTGTCTGCATCTCCTGCTAACAGATAAGACATTTTCTTCTTTTTGTTTTTGTGCTTGATTTTTGCATTTTGTCCTGCACTTCTGTGGGGGCCTTCAGGGTCCCCTCCGGGGGCTTTTGCCCTCTCAGTTTAGTTCAGCCACTGATGTTTGTACTTTTGCTTTTTCCAGTTTTTTCAGTGGCTGCTGTTTTGATTTTGTTACACCAGAGAACTAATTTAGGTGGTAGAGGTCATGTGATCTCAGGTGATTTTGAAATTAGTAGAGTTGGTGCTTTTCAGGGTTTTTTGGGGTTGCAGTAAGTGCCCTTCCTATCCTTTTCTATTTAGGTAGTTTGGGCCCAACGTTTGCTCATACTATTTTCTGTCTGTGTCAGTATTTCATCTTGTCTAACGCCATTACATGTTTGGGGGCTTTTTATGTTCTTTGGGGATCTGCTCCGGGGCAGATAGCTTTCCTCTTTCTATCTTTAGGTGTAGTTAGTTTCTCAGGCTGTGACGAGGCGTCTAGGACCAACGTAGGAACGCTCCACGGCTGCCTCTAGTTGTGGTGGTTAGTCAGGGTACTGCAATCTCATAGATTCCAACTTCTCTGGTGTATTGCCTTTTTTACCTGCACTCCTCAGCTACCGAAACATAACAAAGGAGGTTCAGGAGGAGATACTGGATCTAAGCTACGAGACAAGGCATCTTCCCTCACATTCTTGGACCCTGGTCTGAAAGTGATGGAAAACTGAAATCGAGAAAAAAAAAGTGACCACCTTGTCTGTCTCGGAGTTAAACGTTTGGCGGACTCGATGTAAGACAGGTTCTTGTGATCTGTAATGACAGTGATCCGATGAGCTGCCCCCTCCAAAAAATGCCTCCATTCTTCAAATGCCAATTTAATGGCCAACAACTCCGGTTACCCACATCATAATTC
Source organism: Oophaga sylvatica (assembly GCA_033576555.1). Taxonomy (NCBI): domain Eukaryota; kingdom Metazoa; phylum Chordata; class Amphibia; order Anura; family Dendrobatidae; genus Oophaga; species Oophaga sylvatica. The sequence goes on along the minus strand of JARQOD010000001.1, from coordinate 363,649,185 downwards.
CTCTCAGCAGAGGAAAATTTTTTTGAAAAGAAGGCACAGGGTCTTAAGTTAGTTAATGTGGTGGGCCCCTGGGACAACACAGCCCCCACTCCCACCTCAGAGGCGTCCACTTCTATGATAAATGGTTTAGACAAATCAGATTGAACCAGTACAGGGGCAGTCATGAAACTGTTTTTTTAATGAAGAAAATGCCGCCACAGCTGGAGCTGACCAGTTTTTTAGATCAGCCCACTTTCGAGTGAGATCAGTGAGGGGTTTGACCACTTGAGAAAACCCCTTGATAAATTTTCTATAGTAATTGGCGAAACCCAGAAATCGCTGAAGACCCTTGAGATCTCTGGGTTGCACCCAATCCACAATGGCCTGTACCTTCCTAGGGTCCATACGAAACCCCTCAGAGGACAAAATGACCCCTAGAAAGGACAATTCTTGAGTAAAAAATGAACACTTCTCCAGTTTGGCAAAGAGAGAGTTCTCCCTGAGCTTCTGGAGAACCGCACGAAGATGACCCATGTGACTTTGTCTATCAGAAGAATATATGAGTATATCATCAAGATAAACTACCACAAAGCGTCCAATAAAGTCTGAAAAAACATGGTTAATGAAATTCTGGAATACCGCTGGTGCGTTAGTCAAGCCGAACGGCATGACCAAATTTTCAAATAGACCTTCAGAGGTGAGAAACGCAGTTTTCCACTCATCCCCCTCCCGCATACGGATGAGATTGTATGCTCCCCTGAGATCCAACTTAGAAAACCATCTGGCCCCGGACAATTGGTTGCATAAATCAGGTATCAGTGGGAGAGGATAAGTGTTTCTTATGGTGATCTTATTCAGTTCTTGAAAATCGAGGCACGGGCGTAAGCCACCATCTTTTTTTTTTACAAAAAAGAACCCCGCCGCCACGGGAGAGACAGATGGCCGAATATGTCCTTTACGGAGGCTTTCAGAGATATACTCCTTCATAGCAGCTCGCTCAGGGATGGAGAGATTGTACAGACGTGCTTTGGGCAATTTGGCACCGGGAACAAGATCAATGGCACAATCGAATGGGCGGTGTGGTGGCAGAACCGCAGCCTCCTTTTCGGAGAACACATCCTCAAAGTCCTTCAGGTACTCCGGAATACCCTCCAGACTGACGGATGACATAGACACAGTAGCAAGACAATTTTTAGAACAATTAGGTCCCCATTTGACAATATCCCGGGACCCCCAGTCAATAACCGGGTTATGCTGTTGCAACCAAGGAAACCCTAACACCAAGCCAGCAGGGAGGTTATCCAAAACAAAGCATGACATGTGCTCCTGGTGCAGGGCCCCCACCCTGAGGGTGAATTCTTGAGAAATGAAATGGAGACCATCCTTTGTGAGAGGTGTAGAGTCAATAGTCACAAGTTTTAAGGGAGTCTCCAACCTAACTGTCCCTAATCTACAGCGGGCCACCAGTTTAGAGTCAATCAGGTTCAGGATGACCCACAGTCTACAAAAGCCGAAGTATGGACAAAGCAGTTCTCAACACCAAGTTCCACCTTTAACAGTATCTTTGTAAATGAAGAAAAAGGTACCCGAGAGTCCGAGTGACCTCCACGATGATCACCCAGACTCAGCTGCTTGTTAGTGGATGGACAAGAGGGGCAGTCCCTTTTCCAATGTCCGGGATCTCCGCAGTAAAAACACAGCTTTTCATCACGCCGCCGTTTCCTCTCTTTTTCCTGGAAGTCGGTGGCTCCCACCTCCATAGATTCAGACGGAAGAAAAACATCCGGGTTAGCAGGGAACAACGGAATCCCCCGTTGTGTAAGACCTCTCTCCCGTAGCCTCCGATCCATACGGATAGCCTGAGTCATAGCCTCCTCCAAAGAGCTGGGAGGTGGATGGATAGCCAGAGCGTCCTTCAAGCAATCCGACAGTCCCTTCCCGAATAGACATCTCAGTGCGGAGTCATTCCAAGATACCTCAGTGGACCATCGACGGAACTCGGAGCTGTACCATTCAGCTGAGTGCTTCCCCTGAACCAGACCCATAATGGTGTCCTCTGCCACCCTAACACGGTCCGGTTCATCATAGATAAGTCCTAGGGCCTCAAAGAACCTATCTACCAGCTCCGTTCAGGAGCGGTAGGGGGCAGCGAGAAAGCCCAGGATTGGGGACCTTCCCTAAGTAAGGAGATAATAATCCCTACCCGCTGATTCTCATCCCCAGACGATCGGGGTCTAAGAGAAAACCATAATTTACAACTCTCCCTGAATATGCGATACTGATCTTTCTTGCCAGAAAACGTGTCAGGAAGTTTAACTGTAGGTTTGGGGGAGTGCAAAACAACATCTACAGAGTCATCAGGTAGACTAACAATATGAGAAGTGTTTCCCTGCACAGTCTTAATATTCTCAGTAAGTTTTTTCTGTAAGTGGGTATGAGACGTAACAAGGGACTGATGTCTCCCAGAAAAATCCTGCACCATCTGCATCAAACTGGACACTTGATCCGCCAAGTTATGCAGCGGATCCATGACCAGGGAAAAAAAATTGCAAACTCCCGTTTAAATGTCAGGTTAGTGATAATGTAAAGCAGCTGAAATGCAGGCCAGTGTGCTCAGGACAAGCCTGTACTGCAGCAGCCAAAACCACCACCAGGTGGCAGCAAAAACATCCAAAGCTGTGTTAGGAATAATCAGTCATACAAGAACCAGAGGTCTCAGCAAGCCCGTGGTCAGAAACAAGCCAATAGGTCAAAACCAGATGGGAGCTGTCAGACTACTGCTGTGTAGCGCAACCTTCCCCAGAGGGAGCTAGGGAGGGACGTGAGACTGAGTACACAGAGAAGCTATACACATCAGAAGCACAGGCACCACCAAGTGGTGGGAGCGTGGTCAGGCAAGCCGAGTCAAAACCGTACAGAGGCAGAAGTACCAGAAGGAGCAGCAATACACGTAGTCAGTATACCAAGCTGAGGGTCAAATAGCCAGACAGAGAACGTAGTAGCAGAGATGGATACCAAGATACAGGGTCAGAGTCAGTCCGGATCATACACGAGTAAACAAGTCAAAGGCAGGAGGATCACCAGGTAACAGGGGTTAGAGGCTCTAAACTGGAAGCTTGAGCTATCACTAACACTGGTAAGCCGGCTGTGATGGACTGAAATAGCCCAGCCCGCTCCAGAACGAGGCCGAGGAAATTAACCCCCGCATGACCAGTCCTGAGAGAGGACAGCAGCGCACAAACTCCGGACTGGACCATGACAGAGCCCAGCTGCGCTTGGAATCTCATTTCCCAGAGGGTTGCACTGAAGGTAATGACCACTAGAGGACCCAATATGCATACACACATCTTCACCAATCCCTAGAGCCACCAGAGGGAGCCTTTTCAGAGTATATAAGGATGGTGAAGACACTGAGAGTAGTTTAGTTTGCTTAGTCACCTTAGAAAGTCCAGAAGGTGAGAGTTGTTAGTTCTCTTGGAGAGAAGCAAGTAGAGAGTTCGCTCTAGGAGCGAGCACAGATCAGTTAGTCTGCAAAGCCAGGTGCAGGACAGACGGAGAAAACTGATAGCCATTCCAGACAGAGCTTGGAAGTAAGAGAGAGAGAGAGAGCAGCAGTTGTTGAAAGAACCTGAAATCTGCAGCTCTAAGCTTAGTTCAACGTGTGGAGGCTAGTACAAGTGGAAAGATAGCCACTCAAGCCTAGTTAGAACTGAGTCAACCGAGTACAGTTCAGTGAGCAAGCGTGCAGACGCTTTGAGAGTGGTGAAGAAAGAGAAGAAGCAGCAAACTACAGCCAGAGTGTGCTTATGTGAGGGTCGAGTAGGACGAAAGGCGAGTGGAAGAGAAGAAGAGAGTAACAGAGGTGGAAATAGCATTGATAGCTTACCTCTACTCTGATTAACCGGACACCGGGTCCGAGCTTGCTAGAATCTACACGACTAGTAGGAGATACCGGAGACCCTGCGGGACTTCAAGTCGCAGGGGCCCACAAGTGTTGATACATAACCGGGGTCAGGAAGACAGGAGTCTGGTCAGCGCAACCATTAGAGACTGTGTTCTTTCCAATAGAAGGCCCTACCACAAGGTCAGCCGGGTGTGTAAAGTTGAAGACAGAGTTAGGCCTCGTTTCATACAGGTCAGAGACTCACATTATAGAAGTAAGGAGGCCCTACACCTACTCAGTGGGAAGAACTGGACGTGCATCCTTCACTCTGCCAGCACCCCGGGATGTGCCTGCAAATCCATCAGTAAAGGTACAGAAAGAGACTTTTGTGTGTGTCTACCTTATTACCCCTGCTGCTGAACTCCTCTCCTCCATCCTGCACCCCTACACCCCGTTTACCCTGAAGGACCCCAGCCTTGCCTGTGGAAGGCTTAACACCTTGCTGCCCAACACCAACCCTTCAGCGGATCTGTATAGCAGCGCTGGTCACCCTGACCAGGTACCACAGGTGGCGTCACGAACATCCTATAACCACTTTAATCCCCTGTAAATATCCCCCTTTTCAGTGAGCGCCCAGGGCCACGGACCGAGTTGTGTCGCCGTGACATCCCCCATAGAAGTGAACGGGCTCGGTGCCGAGTACCCCACGGCTCTGGCGGGCGACTCATCTTTTGGCGTCACAAACAGGATCCGAAGCTCGCTATAAGCGAGTCCTGTGTACCTGAATTGGACTGTTTTGTGCAAAAAGACTATTGCTATTTTTGTGATTTTGCCGCCATTTTACCGCCATGTTCGCGCCCTGAGGCGCTGGTGAAGAAGAGGGGCATGCATTCGTGGGCGTACCCCCCCTGTGGCGTGAAAATTATGGCCGCCCTGTCTAAGTGCTTTTACAACATCAGATCATGCCCCACTGGAGATCCGCCTCTTCATCCTCCTCAGTGCAAGGAAGAGAAAGCGAAAGTCCCGCCTCCACGGAAAAGACCAGAGCGTTCCGGATGGAAAGCACAGTCTGGCCTGGAGAGAGATGGCTGAAGGACAGGAGTCGCTGTGTGAGGAATGGAGGTGCGCAGACCCTGTTCCCCTGAAGAGGCGCAGCCTGTACCCGAACCGTCCCCAGGTCGGGAAGGAGATGGCGAGCCCTATTGTGTGGAGGAGGTGGATGCTGCGCTGCGGGATCTGGCCCGACACCGCGCTGAGATGGAGGCGATGGAGCGGAGCTGGCGGGCCCTGAAGCTGCGGCTCCAGCGGGACCGACTGCTCTCCTCCCTGGATGCGCGACTGCCACCCGCGCCACCACTGGAGCCAGCGGCTGAGAGGGAACCGGAGGCCGAACCCGGAAGAGCTGTACCTGACCCCGCCGAGGACGCGGCGAGAGGAGAGGAGGCTGCGGAGGCCTTGCCCGGACCGGGATGCCAGCCAGGCCTGGAACCAGATGCTGTACCGGAAACGAAGGAATGCAGTCCCCCAGTAGGGACGATGGAAGAGATCCTGCCCGGAGCTGTTGAAGTGGACTGGGAGGAAATGGAGCTTCTAGACGACGAGGAGTACGCCGCCCAGAGAGAAAACGAGTGAAGACGCCGTGAACAGGAGGCACAGCGGCTTCGCCAGAGTACCGGGAGAGAGATCTCGCCGATAAGGAGAATGTACGGCGAGACAGAGGTACGCTCCGGGAACCGCGGCGCCAGGGGGCAATACGGGAGTTCAAGCTCCAGGGAGGCTGGGGTTCATACATGAGCCCGGGCTTTACCAGGAAGTTTTTGTAAACCGCAGGAATGTGGAGTCTCACCTGCCTGAGGGACACCCGGACCGGGACCTGCTAATAGGGGATGTTGTCACCTACACGCGGCATTGGGGGCTTAAGGGGTGGTATGCCCTAAACGTCTCCAGGGTCAGCGCCCCAGTCCCGGAAGCAGGGAATGCGCCACGTGTCTTGGCGTCCCAGGCCTCAATTACTCCAGCGCCCGTCTGCGCACCAGTGGCACGCTCTGATATGCTGCAGAGCGCAGCGGCTGCTAGCGCGCACCCTGCTGAGTCATGCCTGCGCACGTTGCAAAGTTTAATTTTAAGTGAGGCACCTGTCAGGCCTCCAGCAAATCATATGGAGAAAGTTGTAATGAGGACTGTGGCTACCCAGACCAAGGTAGCAGGACACGATATAATGGTGTTGCGGTTTAAGACCCATAGTGTGCTTCCAGCCCCAGGTATGGAAGATGCTGCCATGTTCAAAGATTCATCTGATGAAGACCAGTAGGACCCAGACAGGGTTTACTGTACTGTAGAAAGTTACTAGAGATGTCTTGTTGAAATGTTGCACTTTAAGGTTTTACAGAGTATACCCCAGTTGGGTACTGAGTGTGATTTAATGTGATTAATGATAATGTTCTTGCTGAGGACTGGTACTGAGGACACTTACAGCACAAAGACACTTTTTGTATATAGTTAGCACCTTTTTGCTCCATCTTGGTTTTACGTAAACCATTACTACCTCAAGAAGACAAAACCCGTTTGGTGTGGCCGAAAGTGAGGTCTGCTAAAAGTAAAGTCTTGCAGCCCACCCAGGACCACCGTGGGAGGTTTAAAGCGGGTCCTCCACAAGTATAATGTGTACTTGAACTGTAAAGTATTTTGCACTGCATTTTCTACCAATATTAAAAGTGTTATTTATTGTTTGTAATGTTAAAGAGTCCTCACCTCCCGTAAGGGAAGAGTTAATGTTTTATAACTTAAAAATATTTTCTTTCAGCCCGGGAGTGCTGATCTTAATCAGGGGGGATGTAGAGCCCAGCTGCACTTGGAATCTCATTTCCCAGAGGGATGCACTGAAGGTAATGACCACTAGAGGACCCAATATGCATACACACATCTTCACCAATCCCTAGAGCCACCAGAGGGAGCCTTTTCAGAGTATATAAGGATGGTGAAGACACTGAGAGTAGTTTAGTTTGCTTAGTCACCTCAGAAAGTCCAGAAGGTGAGAGTTGTTAGTTCTCTTGGAGAGAAGCAAGTAGAGAGTTCGCTCTAGGAGCGAGCACAGATCAGTTAGTCTGCAAAGCCAGGTGCAGGACAGATGGAGAAAACTGATAGCCATTCCAGACAGAGCTTGGAAGTAAGAGAGAGAGAGCAGCAGTTGTTGAAAGAACCTGAAATCTGCAGCTCTAAGCTTAGTTCAACGTGTGGAGGCTAGTACAAGTGGAAAGATAGCCACTCCAGCCTACTCAGAACTGAGTCAACCGAGTGCAGTTCAGTGAGCAAGCGTGCGACGCTTTGAGAGTGGTGAAGAAAGAGAAGAAGCAGCAACCTACAGCCAGAGTGTGCTTATGTGAGGGTCGAGTAGGACGAAAGGTGAGTGGAAGAGAAGAAGAGAGTAACAGAGGTGGAAATAGCATTGATAGCTTACCTCTACTCTGATTAACCGGACACCGGGTCCGAGCTTGCTAGAATCTACACGACTAGTAGGAGATACCGGAGACCCTGCGGGACTTCAAGTCGCAGGGGCCCACAAGTGTTGATACATAACCGGGGTCAGGAAGACAGGAGTCTGGTCAGCGCAACCATTAGAGACTGTGTTCTTTCCAATAGAAGGCCCTACCACAAGGTCAGCCGGGCGTGTAAAGTTGAAGACAGAGTTAGGCCTCATTTCATACAGGTCAGAGACTCACATTATAGAAGTAAGGAGGCCCTACACCTACTCAGTTGGAAGAACTGGACGTGCATCCTTCACCCTGCCAGCACCCCGGGATGTGCCTGCAAATCCATCAGTAAAGGTACAGAAAGAGACTTTTGTGTGTGTCTACCTTATTACCCCTGCTGCTGAACTCCTCACCTCCATCCTGCACCCCTACACCCCGTTTACCCTGAAGGACCACAGCCTTGCCTGTGGAAGGCTTAACACCTTGCTACCCAACACCAACCCTTCAGCGGATCTGCATAGCAGCGCTGGTCACCCTGACCAGGTACCACAGGTGGCGTCACGAACATCCTACAACCACTTTAATCCCTGTAAATATCCCCCTTTTCAGTGAGCACCCAGGGCCACGGACCGAGCTGTGTCGCCGTGACATCCCCCATAGAAGTGAACGGGCTCGGTGCCGAGTACCCCACGGCCCTGGCGGGCGAATCACGTACATTCCTTGACCACGACACCACAAAAACACTAGTGCATGCCCTTATCTCCCGCCTTGACTACTGCAACCTCCTACTCTCTGGCCTCCCCTTTAGCACTCTGGCACCACTTCAATCCATCCTACATTCTGCTGCCCGACTAATCCACCTGTCTCCCCGTTATTCCCCAGCCTCCCCTATGCCAAGCCCTACATTGGCTTCCTATCGTGCAGAGGCACCAGTTCAAAACCCTAACTATGACATACAAAGCCATCCACAACCTGTATCCTACATACATCTGTGACATGGTCTCCCGTTACTTACCCACACGCAACCTTCGATCCTCTCAAGATCTCCTTTTCTACTCTCCTCACAACCGCATACAAGACTTCTCCCGTGCCTCCCCTATACTCTGGAATTCTCTACCCCAACACATCAGACTCTCGCCTACCATGGAAATCTTCAAAAAGAACCTGAAGACCCACTTCTTCCGACAAGCCTTCAACCAGCAGTGATCCTCAGTCTACTGAACCGCCGCACGACCAGCTCTACCCTCTCCTAGTGTATCCTCACCCATCCCCTGTAGACTGTGAGCCCTTGCGGGCAGGGTTCTCTCTCCTTTTGTACTTGTCTGTGCCTTGTTCTGCTCATGTTTATTGTACTTGTCTTTGTATGCCCCTTTTTCACATGTAAAGCGCCATGGAATAAATGGCGCTATAAAAATTAATAATAATAATAATAATAATATAAAAAGCAGAAATTTTGCTTTTCTGGCTCCATTTTATCACTGACACAGTGCAGAACGCTGTCTGGGTGTTATGTTTGACACCAATCTCTCCTTCACCTCCCATATACAATCTCTTGCCCGCTCTTGCGGCCTACACCTAAAGAACATCTCTAGAATCGGCCCTTTTCTCACCATGGAAACAACAAAAGCCCTCACTGTAGCATTGATCCACTCGCGCCTGGACTACTGCAACGCTCTATTACTTGGCCTCCCCATTACTCGACTATCCCCTTTCCAGTCCATCCTTAATGCAGCAGCCAGGGTCATCCATCTGGCTAATCGGTACTCGGACGCGTCCGCTCTTCGCCAGTCCTTACACTGGCTGCCCATTCATTATAGGATCCAATTCAAAGTACTGGTTCTCACCCACAAAGCTCTCCACAGTGCAGCACCCCCCTACATCTCCTCCCTCATTTCTATCTATCGGCCTAACCGACTGCTGCACTCTGCAAACGACTTTCGACTAACCTCTGCACTAATCTGTACCTCCCACTCCTGACTCCAAGACTTCTCCCGCGCTGCGCCAATCCTCTGGAATGCTCTACCCCAGGAAATTAGGACTATCCACAATTTGCATGGTTTCAGGCGCTCCCTCAAAACACATCTGTTCAGAGCGGCCTATCACATTCACTAATCAAAGTCATTCTATGTGTAAAAAAGTGTGTGTGTGTGTGTGTAGCCCATTCACTATCCATCCCTCACTCCCCCAAGATGGCTGGACCATCATTGTAAATGCACCATTGTATATACACACCTGTATTTTGTATCTCCCCCACCTCATTGTAGATTGTAAGCTCTCACGAGCAGGGTCGTCTTATTTTGCTTTAATTATTGTATTGTTAACGTTGTTACTTATGACTTGTGTTTTGAAACTGTTAAACTGTAAAGCGCTGCGGAATATGATGGCGCTATATAAATAAAGATTATTATTATTATTATTATTAGAGAAGCCACTCCTGCTAGTGCTGCAAGTGAACTTGTCAGTTAGCTAACTAGGATCCTGTCCTGTGTGAAATCGATCTCCCAGCACCTAACTAGATTGTGCAGGAGATCCCATTTGCTAATCCAAAATGATTGTGATAAAACTGTGACAAATCAGAAGGCCAGATTTCTGCCTAAAAATCGTTAGGCCTAATAATCAATCAAAATCGTTTGTGATAACACTGTGCTTCAATGAGAAATCAGAAAGCCTGTATTGTAGGCTCTCAAGATTTTGAATGCCCTTTGTTTTTGTCTTATTAGACTTTGTACTGTCTTATTTATCCATAATGGTTTCTTTTTATTTGTGGACATTCGTGGACTCTAGTAGTATATCTTTACACATGCCCCATTTATGTTCAGTATCCCCAATTACCATGACATGGTCACAGTCTGCGTGATTAAGCTCTTTCCTTGATTTGTTGAAATCAGCTTTCCTAAAGTTTCTAGTTTTTGCATTTCACCTTTTGAATGTTTGCATTCAAAATTGCATTAAAACTTACCATATTATGGTTGCTGCATTCCAAATGCTCCCTGACCTGTAAATCTGAAATTGTATCTGGTCTATTTGAGAGAACCAGATCCAGCAGATTATTTCCTCTGGTTAGTTTACGGATAATAACTTGCAGCTTTTAGCACAACCAGAAGATTCTATGTCCCATTGAATGTCTGGATACTTAAAATCCCACATAATAAGGACCCTTACAAGCAACTGGCATTTAATAAGATGAGATAACCCTTTTGACTAAGTAAGTGCAGCCATATAGATCAATGGAATTGCTAGACGCAGACATTGAGGGGATATGCAGGGCCGGCGTCAGCACCCGGCCTACCCGGGCAAGTGCCGGGGCCCTGAGCAGGCGGGGGGCCCACTCGCCGTCGGGCACCCCGGCGCCAGTTAGCAGATGAGAGCGGTACCAGAGCCGCCACTGGGCCCCCCCGCTTGCTCAGTGCCCCGGCACTTGCCCGGGTAGGCCGGCATGATGATGATGATAGGGAGGCAATGATGATGATGGGGAGGCAATGATGATGATAATGGGGAGTCTTTCCACAGCGCCCTATCCTGAGCCGAAACAGTGCAGAATGCAGCACAGTGCAGAGGAGAGCTCCATATTTTGTATGGAGCATTATATGGGGACCAGTACCCTGTATGGAGCATTATTTTGGGTCCAATATTCTTTATGGAGCATTATATTTGGCCCATAATACTGTATGGACTATGTGGTGCCCATAATATTGTATGGAGAATTGTACTGTCCAGTCTGTACTGTGCGCTGTGAGGATTTGGCGGTTTTTGAGCTATTGTACAGTTTGCAATAGATATCACTCATGTAATGGAAGAAGAGAAGTGTTTGGCATATTTCCCTGCTGTATCTGTGCATCATGAATCGTTGTCTGTGTTAAAGGGGCCCACTGAGACTCTTTCGCCAGGGGCCCATAAAAACCTGGAGCCGGCACTGGGGATATGCCCTGGATTTTTATCCTTTATCTCAGAAAAGCATCACTTTAGGCAGTACCCATGCCCTCTCTTTTGACAGTACTTGCTCATCCTTTGAACGAGTTTAGAAGAGTATAAATTTTTTAACTTGGGCACTCTTTTCAAAAGGGGCATTATTAAGCTGACAGAGCCTAGTTGGATGAAATTGGACTTAAAGTGAACTTGTTATGTTGGATACAGCTACTAACTTGCAGATAATGGTTATTCTGCAGGTTAATAGCATTAGAAAGGTGCCCAGCAGTCATACTGATAGTGCCGTTCCTTGGAGAAAATGAGCTTTATTCCTCCCAGGAGCTACCAGCTTTCAGTCATGCCGGTGACCCAGGTACAGCTATAGTCACCGTTCACCGCATACCTTGGTATTTTGATCGACAGCCAGCTCCATAATGCATCAGCATAGAGCAGGCTATCAATCAATATGCTGTGGCGTACTTACAGCCAACGCACTCAGTGCTGTGAGTGGTGACTGTAGTTGTGCCAGCACACTTGTATAGCTGAAAAACAGCAGCTCACTGGAAGAATAAAGTTGATTTTTTCCTGATAGCCGCACTTTCAGTACAGTGGCCCAGTACCTTTCTAATGCTATTAACCTGCAGATTAGCCCTGTATTAACAAGTTAATAGTTTTTATCCATTTTGACAGGATTCCTTTAAAGGTGGGCAAAAACACTGTGGGGTCACAAGGGAGCATGAGTGTGAGGAGACATAAGAATTTGAGGACAGAAAGAAAGTAATAAACACTGCAAAGCCACAAAGTGGGGCATCAGCACTATGTAGAGGTACTATTGGGGACATCAGCATTTGGAGGGGGCACAAAATGGGACATAAGCACTATGAGGGGGCCACTATTACTTTGTTGGGGAAGTTAAATTGACACTATTATGATATGTACTAAAGGTGGCTCTATTACTGTTTAGGTTACAGCAATACTGTGTTCACCACAAAAGGTTATGCTTTCTTCAACAATTGCAAAAAAAGGGAAATAGATATTGTATTCTTGTCCAACACAATACTGCAATTTAATCGAATACAAGATTATTGGTCATTTTAAAAGGGCATAATACAGAAGTTAAATTCCACAAATGGCTCTGACACTGGGCAATAATAATGTGCTTGATTTATGCTCACCAATGTATTATGCACCCTCAAAGAACTCCTCATACCACTTGTTGCTCTTTAAATATTAACCCCTTTACTCCCGAGGGTGGTTTGCACGTTAATGACCAGACCAATTTTTACAATTCTGACCACTGTCCCTTTATGAGATTATAACTCTGGAATGCTTCAACGAATCTTGGCGATTCTGACAATGTTTTCTCGTGAAATATTGTAATTCATGATAGTGGTAAAATTTCTTTGATATATCTTTATTTATGAAAAAAACGGTAATATGGAGAAAATTTTGAAAATTTTTCAATTTTCAAACTTTGAATTTTTACGCCCTTAAATCAGAGAGTCATATCGCAGAAAATAGTTAATAAATAACATTTCCCACATGTCTAATTTACAGCAGCACAAATTTGGAGCCAAATTTTTTTTTTTTTGGGAAGTTATAAGGGTTAAAAGTTGACCAGCGATTTCTCATTTTTACAACACCATTTTTTTTAGGGACCACATCACATTTGAAGTCACTTTGAGGGGTCTATATGATAGAAAATACCCAAAAGTTACATCATTCTAAAAACTTCTCCCCTCAATATGCTCAAAACCACATTCAAGAAGTTTATTAACCTTCAGGTGCTTCACAGGAATTTTTGGAATGTTTTAAAAAAAAATGAACATTTACCGTAACTTTTTTCACAAAATATTTACTTCAGATCCAATTTTTTTAATTTTACCAAGGGTAACAGGAGGAATTGGACCCTAAAAGTTGTTGTTCAATTTGTCCTGAGTACGCTGATACCCCATATGTTGGGGGGGAACCACTGTTTGGGCGCACGGCAGAGCTTGGAAGGGAAGGAGCGCCGTTTGACTTTTTCAACGCAGAATTGGCTGGAATTGAGATCGGACGCCATGTCGCGTTTGGAGAGCCCCTAATGTGCCTAAACAGTGGAAACCCCCCCACATGTGACACCATTTTTGAAAGTAGACCCCCTAAGGAACTTATCTAGATGTGTGGTGAGCACTTTGAACCCCCAAGTGCTTCACAGAAGTTTATAACGTAGAGCAGTAAAAATAAAAAATCATAATTTTTCCACAATACTTTTCGCCTTCAATTTTTTATTTTCCCAAGAGTATCAGGAGAAATGTGACCCCAAAAGTTGTTGTGCAATTTGTCCTGAGTACACTGATACCCCATATGTGGAGGGGGAACCACTGAGTGCATGGCAGAAGCTTTTTATTGCAAAAACGTTTTTACATCACCATATTATGAGAGCTATAATTTTTCTATATGTTGGCCCACAGAGTCATGTGAGGTCTTGTTTTTTGCGGGACGAGTTGATATTTTTATTGGTATCATTTTCGGGCACATAACCTTTTTTGATCGCTTTTTATTCCGGTTTTTGGGAGGCAGAATGAACAAAAACCAGCAATTCATGAATTTCGTTTGGGTGGGGGCGTTTATACCATTCTGCGTGTGGTAAAGTTAATAAGGCAGTTTTATTCATCGGGTGAGTACGATTACGGCAATACCTCATTTATATAGTTTTTTTATGTTTTGGTGCTTTTATACAATAAAAACTATTTTATATAAAAAATGATTATTTTTGCATCGCTTTATTCTGAGAGCTATAACTTTTAAATTTTTCATTGATGACGCTGTACAGGGGCTTGTTTTTTGCGGGACAAGATGACGTTTTCAGCGGTACCATGATTATTTATACCCGTCTTTTTGATCGCGTTTTATTCCACTTTTTCCTTGGCGGTATTATGAGAAAGCATTATTTTTTGCCTTGCTTTTTTTTTTTCATGATGTTCACGAAAGGGGTTAACTAGTGGGACAGTTTTATAGGGCGGGTCGTTATGGACGCGGGGATAATAAATGTGTACTTTTATTTTTTAGAATTTTTTTCACTAAAATATTCATTTATTGATATAATAAATATTGATTTTTTAATTATTTTTTATTTTTTGTTTTAAATATTTTTACAATTATTTAAAAAATTTTTTTTACTTAATTCTTACTTTTACACCTTGTCCCACTATGGGACACTGATTTTCTGCAGGCTGATCACTTCTATAGCATGCAGATGAAGCAGCATCTGCATGCTATAGAAGCTTGCAGCGCTGCAGCTTCTCTGTGCACTAACCTTAGACTTCCTGACATGCACTGCGCATGTCAGGAAGTCTCTTTGACCTGGAGACCAGGATGTTGTAGTGACAACATCCGGGTCTCCATGGGAATGATCGAGACCCCACGTCATGCTGCGGGGTCTCCGATCCAAAAGCAGAGGGGCTATCAGCCCCTCTGCAGCCGCCGGAACGCTGCGATCATCTTTGAGCGCTCCTGGCACTTAGAGAATCAGCTGACACCTGGGCCGCGATCAGCCGGGCTCACCCCGTGAGCGCGTCTGATCGCGTCTGATACTATATGACGTACTATCCCGTCTCTGGGACTTAAAGCTCAGGTCACATGGACGGGATAGTACGTGGTATGAAAGAAAAAATATGGACCAATATGTTATATATTTGGGTTTGCCTCATTGCACTGCGCACTTTATTCTTAAGCAGCCCTTTACTAATCTACTGCATTTTGCATCACACATATATTGTTTATGGCCATACTCTGCATAACTGAGACTTAGCTATTTCACCTATTGTGTTGATATATTTATATATCCCTCATCAGTATATGCGTTTTACTCATTGTGTTGCAAATTTAAATATCCCTCATTGATATATGCATTTCATCCACTGCGTGGTTACTTATATATCCCTCATGAATATATGTATTTAGTATTAAGGAATATCATTTCCGTGAAAGGATATGTGGTGGATTTGTTGCACTATGCACTTTACTTTCCATAGATAACGATTTTTTTGGTATATATTTCAATGGTATGCATTTATTGTATTGATTTAGTCTGCTACTTCTTACTGTGTGTGGTTCCTAGGTATCGCCTTTTTCCCTTGTCACATTTCGTATCATATTGTTTGTATGTCTCTTGATTTTTGCAATAATAAAAAATATATACTATTTTTTCAATTGCTTTTGGTCCATATTTTTTCTTGGGTATTTGTTCAATCAGTATATGGATGAGCATTATTTATTTAGCCGTATTTGGGTTAATAGTACGTGATATGGTAGAAAGGGGTTAAGGAGGCTTTCTCATAATCAGAAATAGGTAAAACTGGAAACTGCAAGTAAAAACAAGCAGCTTTGAAACTTACATGTTATTAAATATCCTCTCCATTCTTGAGAACTGAGGGATTTTTAATTCAATAGTTTACTGCTTTTTTCCAAGGTTACTAGTCACTTATGCAGTGCATCAGAGAAAGCCAGTTTCCTAAGCAGTGCTTACATTCTGGTTGCTACACAGCCAACCCAAACTGCCAATCTTCAGGAGCTGAACTGCAATAATGCGACAAACGCTTTAACGCTAAGGGCTCATACCCCTTTGGGAGAAAAAAAAACGGTCCGATTTCCGGACCGTAAAAACGGCCGAGTGCTATGCGAGTGTCATGCGCGTTTAATGCGATTTCCGTGCAATTTTGCAGCGGAACATCCATATGACATGCATATGCAATCCGTGTGCAATGCAATTTT
Organism: Oophaga sylvatica; assembly: GCA_033576555.1. Lineage (NCBI taxonomy): Eukaryota > Metazoa > Chordata > Amphibia > Anura > Dendrobatidae > Oophaga > Oophaga sylvatica. The sequence goes on along the minus strand of JARQOD010000001.1, from coordinate 363,633,192 downwards.
AACATGAGCTTTTACATACAGCAGTTCTCTCTATTGTTAAAGCTCATAAGAAATGAGGTTGGCCAGTACTTTAAATTTTGTAAATACCTCATGTTGCCTATACTGTCTGTGAGCGGTGCTATCGCTGGCCGCTCACAGGCAGCACGTGACCCAGTGCTGATGTCACGACAAGTGACTCAGCGCTGGGTCCCCGCGGTGGCTGCTGGGTTGTGGGCGGGGTTACCCCCGCGTCACACCAAGCATCCACCTCGCACTTTCTTAATGAATGGCCGCGCGGTGGATGCCGGGTGTGACACAGGGGGATAACCCCGCCCACACCCTGGCAGCCAGCGCAGAAGAAGGAAGAGGGACCCCCGGCTGCCAGCACTTGTCGGGACGTCAGCGGAAGCAAGAGTCGGGGGTCTTGTGCTGCCTGTGAGTGGCCAGCAATAGCGCCGCGAACAGGCAGTATAGGCAATCGCTGGCCGCTCACAGGCAGTATAGGCAACATAAGGTATTTACAAAATTCATTAGTGGCCCCGGGAGGGATACATTGGGGGGGTAAATTTAAAGTACTGGACAACCCCTTTAAAATCACATTTTAAAACAAAACTGTACACATCATTTTAGAACCAAATAATCTTCAAAACAGACATACATTTATATATATATGTTTAAGGTTTCAACTCACTCGGCTGCTTCAGAGGTAATCAGGAGACACTTTTCTTATCCAAAAATCATCAGGTTTATTACATCATAAACCTCACAGTCACAGGCAATGCAAATCTTCAGTACTTCAGCTCCTGCCTGGAGCCTCACTCCTCATAGACACAGAGACCTCTCTGTAATGTCCCGCCAGGACACATGGAAGTCTGTCCACACTGGCAGACTCCCACACTCTCTTCAGACACAGAGACCTCTCTGTAATGTCCCGCCTGGACACATGGTAGTCTGTTCACACTCACAAACTCCCACAACACTCTTCAGACACAGAGACCTCTCTGTAATGTCCCGCCTGGACGCATGGAAGTCCGTCCACACTGGCAGACTCCCACAACACTCTTCAGACACAGAGACCTCTCTGTAATGTCCCGCTGGACACATGGTAGTCTGTTCACACTCACAGACTCCCACAACACTCTTCAGACACAGAGACCTCTCTGTAATGTCCCGCCTGGACGCATGGAAGTCTGTCCACCCTGGCAGACTCCCACAACACTCTCCAGACACAGAGACCTCTCTGTGATGTCCCGCCTGGACACATGGTAGTCTGTCCACCCTGGCAGACTCCCACAACACTCTCTTCAGGTGCCAAGCACACTTCGTTACATAGCTGTAACCCCACCCACAGATGAGGTCAGGATCACATGGTTAGGTCACCTGGTCATGACCTCATCACAGGTCCTTTACCACAACACAAACCATGCTTCCATGCATATCTCGAGGAGCATACACAGTGCCCCCTAGCTGCATCAGGGGTCACTACACCACATACCTCCCCCCTCTGTTCAAACTTGTGGGGTTGAACATTTGTTACCCGACCAGAGATCCTTCTCGGTCGTCTCTGCCAGTCAAACCGTCTGGCTAAGTCGGGCCCTCTGTCAGACCACCCGCCTCCCCAGCGGTCAGTACAGTTTTCCAAGACATCGCTCTCCCTTGTGTGCCCATCTGCATGGCACTTCCCTTGCTGGATTTCTTCTCCCATAGATTTCTGGAGCTGGGCACCAGTCTCCTCCTCCATTTTGAGCTCTGGGAGAACTCCATCTCGCTCTTCTGCCAAACAGCGACACTCCTGCTGATGTTTCTTTTGGGCCTCTCTGAGCACCTCCGTCTCTCTCCATAGAGCCTTGTTCATACTCTTACATGCTGACAGATGATCTCTGAGCCTAGAGACTTCCCTCTCCAGCTCCTCCACTTTGTGCTCAATCATTTGTCTCAGGACCCTTTCTCGCTCGACTGTCTCTTTCACTGTTTCTTTAAACAGCTCTATCTCATGGTCCTGCTCTCTTTTAGCCAGCACATGTCGCACCATCACCTCTTTAATTACATTTTCGGTTGGGCACTCTTGCCTAGACACACTCTGCCTCTCCAGAGTTCCGCCCGTTCCTGCATCCGCAGTTTCCACTGTCTCACGACTCTCGGTAACTTCAGAGAGCTCCAGCTTACTGCACTCACTTTCCCTTGCGGTCGAGTCACAGTCTGCATAGGAGTCACTCCCACTCCCCCTGTCATCCTGGAACAACACGTTCCCCCTTAGACAGGTCTCTGCCCCCTTTCCTGGAGCTATACCGTTTCTCACGGTCACACGTCTTGTCACGTCCAAGTCCCCGAGTTGGCCTGACCCACACTTTCTCCCGGTCACCTGGAACTCTGGACTATCGCTATTAGGTGTTACCTTCTTTTCACACATCACACGACAAGGAACCACTACAGCCACCTGCTGTGATGGGGCTCCCTCCTCTGAACAACAACACACTTTATCAACTTCCCATGCCTTTTCAAATAACGTGAAGTCCCGCTTCCTCTCATAGGGGTACACTAAGTTCGGTGGTATACCAGCATAACCCCCTTTTGGAATCTCCACTCACTTTTGGGCCACCATCCCCTTTTGGGTTGCCACCCCTTTTGGGACTCCGCCCTCTTTCGGGCCACCATCCCAATTTGGGTTACCGCCCCCTTTTGGGACTCCGCCCCCTTTTGGGCCACCATCCCAATTTGGGTTACCGCCCCCTTTTGGGCCACCATCCTAATTTGTGTTACCGCCCCCTTTTGGGACTCCGCCCCCTTTTGGGCAACTTTACTGATTTGGGCTACCACCCCCTTTTGAGACTCCAACCCCTTTCGGGCCACAATCCCAATTTGGGTTACCGCCCCCTTTTGGGACTCCGCCCCCTTTTGGGTAACCATCCCTGTTTTGGGTTGCCGCACCCCTTTTGGGACTCCTCCCCTTTTAGGGACACCACCCAACACTGGGGTACACATCACGGCTCTTACAGGCCCCAGTCCACACAGTACCCTTAGACAGTGACTTTCACTTAGGGTGTGTACTGGCCCTTTAAGAGTTTGTGCACCTCGGTTCACACTGTCCTTTTTTTTCCACACCAGCTCCTGCTGGTACTGCCACCGCTTCCGTTGCAGCCACCAACAACCAGCACCTCCAGATGCTACTCCTAAGCTGCTGTGGCTGTTCCTGCAGCTCTGGCTGCTGCAGAACTTCTTGCTGCAACAGTCACTGTAGCTCCTGCTACCACAAGTCTCTGCACGCTGCGCTGTCTTGCCGCTTGTCACCTTCGTGACCCCACGAGTCACAGCCAGCCGCTTGTCACCTTCATGACTCCTCCGAGCCACAGCAAACACCTCACACGTGTTCCAGAAAAAGAACAGTTTCTCACTGACCCGTCAGCACAACACAGACTCCTGTCTGTCACACTCTCGGCCACAGAGATTTCAGGACACCTCCTCTCTCATAGAGGCATCCCACAAAGGAAAAAACAGTTTCTCACTGACCCGTCAGTACAACACAGACTCCTGTCTGTTACCTGTTGATCACTCAGGTTTCCGGATACCTCCTTTTCATAGAGGCATCCCACAAGGACAAAACAATCTCTCACTGACCCGTCAGTACACCACAGACTCCTGTCTGTTACCTGTTGATCACGCAGGTTTCCGGATACCTCCTTTTCATAGAGGCATCCCACAAAGACAAAACAATCTCTCACTGACCCGTCAGTACACCACAGACTCCTGTCTGTTACCTGTTGGCCACGCAGGTTTCCGGACACCTCCTCTTAGAGGCATCCAACAAAGGAAAAAAAAAACAGTCTTTCACTAATTCTTCTACTGATCCCGACCAGCATAACACGGTTGTCAAGACCGTCACCTGCTGGCGTCAGCCACACAGGTTCCTGGAGACCTCCTCCTCAGAGGTATCCTATCAGCATGCTGTTTCTCCATTTTCAATGACCCCGGTCAACATAACACAGACTCCTGTCTGTCACCACTGCTTAACAGTTTCTTCAGATACCTCATATCAGAGGCACCCCATAAACATAAATGCACAGTTTATTCGTGACCACTGGTCACACTCACGGTTTTCACAGACCGTCCGTTCCTCCTCTGATTCCTCATTCCCAGTCCTGGAACATGTGCTCCTTGGGCCGCTGCCAGCATTCCATCCACCAATTGTAAGGTTTCAACTCACTCGGCTGCTTCAGAGGTAATCAGGAGACACTTTTCTTATCCAAAAATCATCAGGTTTATTACATCATAAACCTCACAGTCACAGGCAATGCAAATCTTCAGTACTTCAGCTCCTGCCTGGAGCCTCACTCCTCATAGACACAGAGACCTCTCTGTAATGTCCCGCCGGGACACATGGAAGTCTGTCCACACTGGCAGACTCCCATACTCTCTTCAGACACAGAGACCTCTCTGTAATGTCCCGCCTGGACACATGGTAGTCTGTTCACACTCACTGACTCCCACAACACTCTTCAGACACAGAGACCTCTCTGTAATGTCCCGCCTGGACGCATGGAAGTCCATCCACACTGGCAGACTCCCACAACACTCTTCAGACACAGAGACCTCTCTGTAATGTCCCGCCTGGACGCATGGAAGTCTGTCCACCCTGGCAGACTCCCACAACACTCTCCAGACACAGAGACCTCTCTGTGATGTCCTGCCTGGACACATGGTAGTCTGTTCATCCTGGCAGATCTCCACAACACTCTCTTCAGGTGCCAAGCACACTTCGTTACATAGCTGTAACCCCACCCACAGATGAGGTCAGGATCACATGGTTAGGTCACCTGGTCATGACCTCATCACAGGTCCTTTACCACAACACAAACCATGCTTCCATGCATATCTCGAGGAGCATACACAGTGCCCCCTAGCTGCATCAGGGGTCACTACACCACAATGTATATAGATAGATTGAGTCTGCGCAGCCTCAGTGACTACCGCTGACGTCACTTAGGCTGCTGTTGTGAATGTGTTAGAAATGAATTCTGAGTAGAAGCTCCCTCTGGTGGTTACAAACAGTACTGAACTATTCAATGAAGATTGTGAAGATTGGCAATCAGGTGTTACAGACTGGTCTTATATAAGGGAGGTTCCCTCCCATCAGGGTTGCCGGTGATCAATTGTTCTTGTCTCAAATTTGGTTCCTGGTTCACTTGGAAGCTTGCTGTGTCTTGCCTGCATCTTCTGCTAACAGATAAGATATTTTCTGCTTTTATTTTTGTGCTTGCTTTTTGCATTTTGTCCTGCACTTCTGTGGAGGTCAGCCAGGTCCCCTCCGGGGGGTTGTGCTCCTCTCAGTTTATCTGAGCCACTGTTATTTGTTCATTTGCCTTTTCCAGTTTTTTCAGTGGCTGCTGCTTAGTTTTGTTACACCAGAGAACTAATTTAGGTGGTAGAGGTCGTGTGATCTCAGGTGTTTTTGCAATTAGTGAGTTGGTATTTTTTTAGGGTTTTTTGGATTGCAGTAAGTGTCCTTCCTATCCTTTTCTTTCTAGGAAGATTGGGCCCCAACGTTTGCTCATACTATTTTCTGTCTGTGTCTGTATTTACTCTTGTCTAACTGCCATTACATGTTTGGGGGCTTCCTATGTTCTTTGGGGAACTGTTCCAGGGCAGATAATTTTCCTCTTTCTATCTTTAGGTGTAGTTAGCTTCTCAGGCTGTGACGAGGCGTCTAGGACCAACGTAGGTACGCTCCATGGCTGCCTTTAGTTGTGGTGGTTAGTCAGGGTACTGCAATCCAGTAGATTCCAACCTCTCTGGTGTATTGCCTTTTTTGCCTGCTCTCCTCAGCTACCAAATCATAACAGTATCACCGGCCTAACTGAAAATTATATGGTACTCACAGAAGGGAAAGATAGTGTAAAAAAAAAAAAAAAAGTTGTCAGAGTTGTCAGAGATATATATATTTTTTTTCTTTCCCTCTTTTTCTCTGGGTGCTGAGGATTTTTTTTTTCTCTCAATGGAGTTTGCACAGTTGTCTGGCCGTGTGGATCAGCTTGCCACTGAAGTTCGGAGTATTGCTATCTATCTTGCAAGGTTGCCGGTTGTGGAACCTAGGATCCCCATGCCAGATTTATTTTTGGGGGATCGAGCTAAATTTCTGAATTTCAAAAATAACTGTAAGTTGTTTTTTGCCTTAAAACCTAAGTCCTCAGGGAACGCAGCACAGCAGGTTCAAATTGTCATCTCTCTCCTGCACGGCGATCCTCAGGATTGGGCTTTTTCCTTGACACCTGGGGATCCTGTTTTGAATGATGTTGATGTATTTTTTCAGACTCTGGGGTTATTGTACGATGAGCCTAATGTCACTGATCAAGCTGAAAAAGCCTTGTTGGCATTAAATCAGGGGCTTGAGGACGCTGAGTTATACTGTCAGAAATTTTGAAAGTGGGCAGTCCTGACCAAATGGAATGATGATGCTTTGGCAGACCTTTTTCGGAAGGGTCTGTCAGAGAATGTAAAGGATGTTATGGTGGGATTCCCTGTCCCCTCTGGTCTCAATGATTCTATGTCATTAGCGATTCAAATTGACAGACGTTTGCGTGAGCGTAGAGGTATGCATGGAATAGTGTTGCCTTGTGAACCAGCTTCTGAGCCCATGCAGTGTGATAGAGTGGCTTCTGGGGCACAGCGTCATGAGTTTCGAAAACGCAATGGGTTATGTTTCTACTGTGGTGACGCCTCTCATGCTATTTCAGTCTGCCCTAAGCGGGGAAGACGTTTTGCACGCTCAGTTGTCTTGGGTAGTGTTCAGACTAAATTTCTGTTGACTGTTACCCTGATTTGCTCCCTGTCCACATTTTCTGCTCAGGCTTTTGTTGATTCGGTAGCAGCTATTAACCTGATGGATTTTGATTTTGCTAAACGTTGTGGGTTTCCCTTAATACCCCTACGGAAGTCTATTCCCCTACTGGGGATTGATTCTACCCCTTTGGCTGAGAATAAACCCCAGTTCTCTACTCAGGTGATAATGAGGGTTGAACCTGATCATCAGGAGAGTTGCAAATTTTTGGTGCTGTATAATCTGCATGACATTGTTGTATTGGGTTTCCCTTGGTTACAGTCTCATAATCCTGTTTTGGATTGGAAATCTGTGTCTGTAACCGGTTGGGGCTGTCAATGTGTTAATGCCAACACTCCTGTTTTTTCTGCCTCTCCCCAGGCTCAGGATGTTCCTGACTTTTTGACTGATTTTTCTGATGTGTTTAGCGAAAGTAAATCTGCATCCTTGCCCCCCCATAGGAGCTATGACTGCGCTATTGAATTAGTGCCTGGTAGTAAATTCCCTAAAGGTCACCTTTTTAACTTGTCTGTACCTGAACATGACGCTATGCGGTCTTATATCAAGGAGTCATTGGAGAAGGGTCATATCAGACCATCCTCTTCACCCTTGGGTGCCGGTTTTTTCTTTGTGGCCAAAAAGGATGGTTCATTAAGGCCGTGTATTGATTATCGTCTCTTGAACAATATCACTGTGAAATATCAATATCCGTTACCCTTGATTTCTGACCTGTTTTCCAGGGTGAAAAGTGCTACTTGGTTTACCAAGCTTGACCTCAGGGGGCCGTATAACCTTATTCGCATTAAGCACGGGGATTAATGGAAGACAGCATTTAATACCCCAGAGGGGCATTTTGAGTACCTAGTGATGCCCTTTGGGCTCACTAATGCTCCTTCTGTCTTCCAGTCCTTCATGAATGACATTTTCAGGGATTTTGTGGATACATTTCTGATTGTTTATTTGGATGATATCTTGATTTTTTCCAATGACTGGGACTCTCATGTGAAACATGTTCGGACTGTGTTCCAGATTTTGAGAGTTATGCAAATTGTCTCTTCAGAGAGGAAGAGAGCTAGAACTCTTGTGCCACCTTTTGGAAGGTAGCAATCCTACAAGTCAATGTCGACCTTTTAACGAGCCTTATCACATGACCTAGGATAATAGCCAAACCAGAATCTCAATTTGCAGACACTGTGTTTCGGGATTCAGCCCCTCATCAGTGCAAAGCGGAGATCTGGTTTGGCTGTGTGAGAGGCGTCAGACCATTGTCCAAGAAATATCGTCACTCCTTGCGGAGATCAACATGCTAAGCATGCACATGAGGAGACTTAAAGCCGCAATGCTCCTCTGGGAAATATGCTAATTATGCAAATTGTCTCTTCAGAGAGGAAGAGAGCTAGAACTCTAGTGCCACCTTTTGGAAGGTAGCAATCCTACAAGTCAATGTCTAGAGTTCTAGCTCTCTTCCTCTCTGAAGAGACAATTTGCATAATTAGCATATTTCCCAGAGGAGCATTGCGGCTTTAAGTCTCCTCATCTGCATGCTTAGCATGTTGATCTCCGCAAGGAGTGACGATATTTCTTGGACAATGGTCTGACGCCTCTCACACAGCCAAACCAGATCTCCGCTTTGCACTGACGAGGGGCTGAACCCGAAACACAGTGTCTGGCAAATTGAGATTCTGTTTGGCTATTATCCTAGGTCATGTGATAAGGCTCGTTAAAAGGTCGACATTGACTTGTAGGATTGCTACCTTCCAAAAGGTGGCACTAGAGTTCTAGCTCTCTTCCTCTCTGAAGAGACAATTTGCATAATTAGCATATTTCCCAGAGGAGCATTGCGGCTTTAAGTCTTCTCATCTGCATGCTTAGCATGTTGATCTCCGCAAGGAGTGACGATATTTCTTGGACAAAGATTTTGAGAGAGAATGCTCTGTATGTGAAGGGATCAAAGTGTCTTTTTGGTGTACAGAGGATCTCATTTCTGGGATTCATTTTGTCCCCATCTGTTATTGAAATGGACCCGGTCAAGGTTCAGGCCATCTGTGATTGGGTCCAACCTACTTCATTAAAGGCTCTTCAGAGATTCTTGGGTTTTGCCAATTTTTATCGTAAATTTATTGGTAATTTCTCTGTTATTGTTAAACCATTGACTGATTTGACCAAGAAGGGTTCTGATGTGGTGAATTGGCCTCCTGAGGCAGTCTCTGCGTTTCAGGAACTTAAGCAGAGATTCACTTCTGCTCCTGTTCTACGGCAGCCTGATGTTTCTCTGCCATTTCAGGTGGAGGTTGATGCCTCTGAAATTGGGGCAGGTGCCGTTTTGTCCCAAAGAGATCCAGAGACCTCTAAAAGTAACCCTTGTGCCTTTTTCTCTCGAAAATTTTCTCCAACTGAACGTAATTATGACATGGGTAATCGGGAGTTATTGGCCATGAAGTGGGCTTTTGAAGAGTGGAGACATTGGCTGGAGGGAGCCAAACATCAGGTGGTGGTCCTCACGGACCATAAGAATCTGGTTTATCTGGAATCAGCCAAGCGACTTAATCCTAGACAGGCCAGGTGGGCCTTGTTTTTCACACGTTTTAATTTTGTGGTTTCCTTTCTTCCTGGCACTAAGAATGTTAAAGCGGATGCCCTCTCGAGGAGTTTCCTTGCGGACTCTCCTGAGTTATCTGATCCTGCTGTTATTTTGAAAGAGGGTGTAGTTCTTTCCGCCATCTCGCCCAATTTGAGACTGGCTCTGGAAGGGTGTCAGGAGGATAAACCCAAGCGCTGCCCTATTGGGAAATTGTTTGTCCCAGATCGGTGGAAAATGAGTGTGATGTCTGAGATTCATTGTTCCACGTTGGCCGGTCATCCCGGAATTTTTGGTACCAGAGACTTGGTTAGTCGGTCCTTTTGGTGGCCTACTTTGTCTCGTGACGTCAGGGAATTTGTGCAGTCCTGCGGGACTTGCTCTCGCTCCAAGCCTTGCTCTCGCTCTAGTGGTTTGTTGATGCCATTGCCTGTGCCCAAGAGACCATGGACCCATATCTCTATGGATTTCATTTCCGACCTCCCTGTTTCTCAGAGAATGACCGTTATCTGGGTGATTTGTGATAGGTTTTCCAAAATGATACATCTTGTGCCATTACCTAAGTTGCCTTCCTCCTCCGAATTGGTGCCTTTGTTCCTTCAGCACGAGGTTCGGTTACACGGCATTCCTGAGAACATTGTGTCTGACAGAGGAGTCCAGTTTGTTTCCAGATTTTGGAGGACTTTTTGTTCTAAACTTGGTGTTCAATTGTCTTTCTCCTCGGCTTTTCATCCTCAGACCAATGGACAAACTGAGAGAACAAACCAGACATTGGAGACTTATCTGAGATGCTTTGTGTCTGCTGATCAGGATGACTGGGTCTCTTTTTTGCCTTTGGCTGAGTTTGCTCTTAATAATAGGGCTAGCTCTGCCACTTTGATGTCTCCATTTTTCTGCAATTTTGGGTTTCACCCTCGATTTTCTTCGGGACAGACGGAGGCTTCTGTCTGTCCAGGTGTTGACTCTGTTGTGGAGCGTATGCAGCAGGCCAGGTAGTGGAGAGGTTGTCCCTCTCTCAGGAGAGGGCCCAGCGGTTTGCCAACCGGCATAGGACTGATGGTCCTCGGTTTGAAGTGGGGGACTTGGTCTGGTTGTCCTCAAGAAATATCCTATGAGAGTTGCATCTCCTAAGTTTAAGCCTAGGTTCATTGGACCTTATAAGATCATGGAGATTCTTAATCCTGTTTCCTTTCGTTTACTTCTTCCAGGGACATTTAAGATCCATAACGTGTTCCACAAGTCCTTATTGAAGAGGTTTGTCGAGCCAGTGGTTCCTATGGCTGCGCCTCCTGACCCTGTTTTGGTTGAGGGCAATCTGGAGTATGTGGTTGAGAAAATATTGGATTCTCGTTTTTCTAGACGGAAACTCCAGTATTTGGTTAAGTGGAGAGGTTATGGTCAGGAGGACAATTCTTGGGTGTTTGCTTCGGACATCCATGCTAGGAGACTGATCCGTGCGTATCACAGAGCTCATCCTGACCGACCTGGTTGCCCAAATGAGGGTTCGGTGACCCCTCCTCAAGGGGGGGTACTGTTGTGAATGTGTTAGAAATGAATTCTGAGCAGAATCTCCCTCTGGTGGTTACAAACAGTACTGAACTATTCAATGAAGATTGTGAAGATTGGCAATCAGGTGTTACAGACTGGTCTTATATAAGGGAGGTTCCCTCCCATCAGGGTTGCCAGTGATCAATTGTTCTTGTCTCAACTTTGGTTCCTGGTTCACTTGGAAGCTTGCTGTGTCTTGCCTGCATCTTCTGCTAACAGATAAGATATTTTCTGCTTTTATTTTTGTGCTTGCTTTTTGCATTTTGTCCTGCACTTCTGTGGAGGTCAGCCAGGTCCCCTCCGGGGGCTTGTGCTCCTCTCAGTTTATCTGAGCCACTGTTATTTGTTCATTTGCCTTTTCTAGTTTTTTCGGTGACTGCTGCTTAGTTTTGTTACACCAGAGAACTAATTTAGGTGGTAGAGGTCGTGTGATCTCAGGTGTTTTTGCAATTAGTGAGTTGGTATTTTTTTAGGGTTTTTTGGATTGCAGTAAGTGTCCTTCCTATCCTTTTCTTTCTAGGAAGATTGGGCCCCAACGTTTGCTCATACTATTTTCTGTCTGTGTCTGTATTAACTCTTGTCTAACTGCCATTACATGTTTGGGGGCTTCCTATGTTCTTTGGGGATCTGCTCCGGGGCAGATAGTTTTCCTCTTTCTATCTTTAGGTGTAGTTAGCTTCTCAGGCTGTGACGAGGCGTCTAGGACCAACGTAGGTACGCTCCATGGCTGCCTTTAGTTGTGGTGGTTAGTCAGGGTACTGCAATCCAGTAGATTCCAACCTCTCTGGTGTATTGCCTTTTTTGCCTGCTCTCCTCAGCTACCAAATCATAACAGGCTGCGCTTACTCCACACCTGACCCGTGGAGAACTGAGAGCGTGGGAAAATGTTCAGAAACTTTCCCACGCTAATCAGTTCATCTCTGCTCAGGCGGGGAGGCTGTGCAGGCAGCTTTTCCTTCATTCCTCCGTGGTTTACAGCCGGGCCGGTCGCATTAGCAGAGGTCCCAGTTGTAAACTAACCCCTTCAGATGGATTGCAGCGTGGGATTTGACTGTACAGCGGACAGTTATGGGTATAATGTTGCTTTTTTATTTTGGATTTTTCCTAGGAGATCGATGGCTTCGAATGGAATGGGAGTGTAATAAAGATGGAAAAAATGTGTTATTTATTTAATTAAAAGTCTTTATTCTAATGTGTGTGTGTGTTTTTTAACCCTTTTAGACTAGTGGATTAATAATGGATAGTTGTCTTATTGACAGCTCTCCATTATTAACCAGGCTTAATGTCACCTTGCAATAGCAAGGTGTCATTATCCCCTTATTACCCCATATGCCACCGCTACAGGGCAATGGGAAGAGAGAGGGTAAGTGCCGGAATAGGCGTATCTTACAGATGCGCCTTTTCTGGAGTGGCTGGGGGCAAATTTTTTTAGCCAGGGGGGCCCAAAAACAATGGTCCCTTTCTAGGCTATTAATTTCAGCCCTCAGTCACAGGCTTGCCCTCTCTGGTGGAGAAATTGCACGGGAGCCCACGCCATTTTTTCCGTGAATTAATCCTTTAATTTAACACCTACAGCTCCAAAATTTTACACACACACACACACACACACACTACTAACATTATTAGTAAGGGACATATAAAAAAATTACGGATATGCAATGGTTTACTGTATGTAAACCATGTCTCATATCCTGTTGGGTTCTGTAATGATAATACAGATGCCGACAATTGTAATTATCGGCTGTTCTGCTATATATATCTCTATGAAATAGGTCGGCACTCATAGCAAGTAAGCATTTCTGCTACATACAGGCGATCTGATCATCGCCTGTATGCAGCAGAGGCGATCAAAGTACTGCAGATTCTAGTCTCCCATGGAGACTATTGAAGTATGCAAAAAGTAAAAATAAAGTTTTTAAAAAAATTTTAAAAATACATATAAAAGTTCAAATATCCCCCCTTTCGCCCCATTCAATATAAACATAGAGATGAGCGACTTTGCCTCCGGGAGGGTTGAGTCGGGTTTCGGAACACCCGACTTTTCCAAAAGTCGAGTCAAACTAAATAGGCCGATATCGGCAAAAGTCAGAGTTCCGACCGAAACCCGACCTGACCCCAATGCAAGTCAATGGGGAAGAAAAGTCGGCAGTGAGTGGAGGACAGTAAACACACCTACAGTGCCCATTTCAATGCCAACTACATCAATTCTTATTACTTAAGCTTGTCAACCTTAATTTACTTTATAATAATAGTAACGCATTGAAAACTGGGGGTTATTTGGCTAAAGTTGTGGGGGGGGTACAGCCCAGTTAGGGAGGTGGAAAAACTGGCATATGTTGAAGTGTAGGCTGGACGTTCAGCAGCTGCAAATGGAAGAATTGGAGAAGTCGGAGGAAGAGTAGAACAAAGCGAGCCATTTTGCTGGCAACCTATGTGTCATCAAGGGAAGGTGGTACAAAATCCTTTGAAACCCAGGCATGGTTCATTTTAATGAAGGTGAGATCACCTACATTTTGGGTCGACAGCCGGGTCCTTCTTTCTGTCAGGATTGATCCAGCAGCACTGAAGACTGATAGCACACTACCAGCAGGGCAAGCGAGCTCCTGTAAGGCATATTGTGCCAATTCAGGCCAGGTGTCCAGTTTACAGGCCCAGTAGTCAAAGGGGAATGAACTGTGAGGGAGAACATCGATAGGGGAGGAGAGGTAATTTTGAACAATAGTTGACAACTGCTGTCTCCTGTCTGTTGCAATCGATTCAGTATTACCAGTCATGTGAGCGGTACTCGAGAAATCAGTCCACAACATGGTCATGAAACCACTGTCTCCAACGCCACTTCAGCTGTGTGCACCATGAACACCTCTTCCATGTTGCCCAGTACGGCTCGTGGTAGAACCTGCACCGCTGCTGTGTGCTGGGAATGCCTCTAACAAACGGTTTACCAGAGTTGC
>JARQOD010000001.1:363499851-363619225 GCA_033576555.1 Oophaga sylvatica | reverse complement strand
CCCATACTGTATCCTTATATTTTTAACCTCTCGCTGTCTATACTCCTGCAAATACCCCCAACTCCACATACTGTGTCTGCCACATCCATCACCCTCACTCCCTGTACTCTGTAAACATACTTTTTTCCATCGCTATCTACTTGTCCGCAAAAAATTTCCCCCATTTCTCCCCTTACGTTGCACCTTTCCCACTCACCAAAATGTGTCGCAAAAACCCCCCCCATCCACAGTACTTTTCCTCATTATCCCCCCCTTTCCCCAGTCCCTTTTCCCCCGTATATACCCCCCCTTTTCCCCCATACTATTTCCTCATACTTTCCCCCCCTTTCCCCCCGTACTTTTTCCCTCATTTATCCCCCTTTTTCCCCTTTTTATTTTTTTCCTCATACATTCCCCATTCCCCCTATTTTTCCTATTATCCCCCCATTCCCCTGTAATTTCCTCATATAGCCCCCATTCCTCCATACTTTTTCCCTCATATAGCCCCCCCTTTCCCCCTGTACGTTTCCCCTACACGCCCCCCATTCCCTGTACGTTTCCTCATATTGCCCCCCCTTTTTCCCCATACGTTTCCTCATACATCCCCCCCTTTTCCCCAACTGTTTCCTCTAATCCCCCCCAAATCCCTGTACTTTTTCCTCTATATGCCCTCCTTTCCCCCTGTACTGTTTCCTATAATCCCCTCACATCCCCCCTTACTTTTTCCCTCATACTGCCTGTTATGATTGGTAGTAGACGGGGCAAAAACGGCAAAACACCAGAGAGGTTGGAATTCGGGGATTGCAGTACCCTCTAACCACCACAACAAAAGGCAGCCGTGGGCTTTCCTACGTTGGCCCTAGACGCTTCGTCACAGCCGAGGGGGTTAATCCCCCCCTAAAGATAAAAAGAGGAAAGCTTCTGCCCCCCAGCAATCCCAAAAACATAGGAAGCCCCCAAACATGTAATGGCGGTTAGACAAAAGGAAAAACAGACACAGACAGAAAAAAGTTGAGCAAACGTTTGGGGCCCCCAAACGCGTAGACGAAAGGATAGAAAGGGTACTTTTGCAATCAAAAAAAAACTAAAAAAAAGCCAACGCTACAATTGCAAAAACACCGAGATCACACGACCTTTACCACCTAAATTAGTTCTCGGGTTTTAAAAAAACAAGCCGCAGCCACTGAAAAAACGGGAAAAAGGGCAATGAACAAATAACAGGGGGCTCCAGGGGAAATGAGAGGAAGGGGAACCTGGTAACCTCACAGAAATGCGAGAAAAATGCAAATGGAAGCAAAAAAAGCAAAAACAGAAAATTCTTATTAGAGCGGGGAGAAGAGGAAAAAAGGACTCGAAAGTTTCCCAAGTGAACCGGGGAAACAACGTTGAGCAAAAAAATTTGGTCCCCCGGAACCATGAGGGAGGGAACCTCCCTTATTCCACCCAGTCTGTGTTTCCTGATTGCCAATCCTCTTTGAATGGTTCAGTACTGTTTGTAACCACAGAGGGAGTTCTGCTCGAATTCATTTAAAAAAAATTACAACAGTACCCCCCCTTGGGAGGGGTCCCCGACCCCTCTTTTGGCAACCGGGTGGGTCAGGAGAGCTCTGTGATACGCCAAAAGTCTCCTAGCATGGATGTCCGAACCCAAACCCCCAAAAAAATTGTCCCGCCCAAAACCCTCCCCCACTTAACCAAATACTGGATTTTCCGTCTAGAAAAACGGAACCCAATATTTTCTAAACCCGCATCCCCAGTTGCCCTAAACCAAACGGGTAGGAGGCGCAGCCAAGAACCACTGGCTCAAAACCTCTTTTTCAATAAGGACTTGTGGAACACTTTATCGATTTTAAATGTCCCGGGAAGAAGTAAACGAAAGGAAACGGGATTAAGAATCTCCATGCTTATTTAAGGGCCAAGAACCTTGGCTTAAACTTTGGAATGCAACTCTTAGGGATATTTTTTTGAGGACAAACCCGACCAAGTCCCCCCCTTCAAACCGAGGACCATCAGTCCTTTTCCGGTTGGCAAACCGCTGGGCCCTCTCCGGGGGAGGGCAACCTCTCCATACCCGGTCCCAAAAACTGCGCATACGCTCCACAACAGAGTCAAACCCGGGGCAGACGAAGCCTCGTCTTCCGAAGAAAACGAGGTGAAACCCCAAAAATTTCAGAAAAATGGAGAATCAAAGTGCAAAGCGCCTATTATTTAAAAAAAATCGCCAAAGGCAAAAAAAACCCGTCATCTTGATCACAGACAAAAGATTCAGTAAATTCCAAAGTTGGTTTGTTTCGTTTGTCCCTTGGGTTTGGGGTGAAAAACCCCAGGGGAAAGACATTTAAACCAAGTTTGAACAAAAAGTCCTCCAAAATTGGAAACAACTGGCTCCCGTTGTGAATGGGTTTTGAGATGAGTTCTGAGCGGACCCCCCTGGTGGGTTTCAAACGGTATGGCTTTCGTGAAAATTGTGAGGACTGGAAAAAAGGTTTTATGACCCGGTCTTATAAAGGGGGGGTCCCTTCCCCTCGGGTTTGGGTGATCAATTGTTGGTTAACCTTTTTCCCGTTTCCTGTACCTGCTGTGTGGTCGCATCTCCTGCTAAAGTAAGAATTTTTTCTTTTTGTTTTTGCTATATTTTTGCTTTTGTCCTGCACTTCTGTGAGGGCCCCCCTGGGTCCCCCGGGGGTTTTGCCCTCTCGTTTATTCAGCACTGATGTTTGTACTTTTGCTTTTTCCAGTTTTTTCAGGGCTGCTTTTTTTTGTTTTTGTTAAACCAGAAAAAATAATTTAGGTGGTAGGGGGTCGGTGATCTAGGTGATTTTAAAATTTAGTAGAGTTGGTGCTTTTCAGGGTTTTCTGGGATTGCAGTAAGTACCCTCCTACCCTTTTCTTTTTAGTTTTTTTGGGCCCCCCAGGTTTGCTCTATATTTCTTTCTGTGTCATTTGTTGTAAAAGGGTTTTGAGATGAGTTCTAAAAGGGGGGCTCCCTTGGGGGTTAAAGCGGTATATGAGGATTGGGAATCAGGTTTTATGATGGTCTTTTTTAAAGGGGAATCATTTTCCCTTCGGGGTTGCGGTGATCAATTGTTTGGTCTGAACCTTCTTCCTTTCCCTTGTAGCCTGCTGTGTCGTTTCTGCTCTCCTGCTATCAGATAAGACAATTTTTTTATTTTGGTTTTTGAAATTTTTTTGCATTTTGTCCTGCACTTCTGTGGGGGCCTTCTGGGTCCCCCCCGGGGCTTTTGCCCCTCAGTTTTGTAAACCATTTGTTTTGTACTTTTTTTTTTTTGCATTTTTTTCGTTGTGTTTTTGTTACACAAGAACTAATTAGGTGGAGAGGGTGGATCCAAAGGGTGATTTTAAATTTTTGTAGAGTTGGTGCTTTTCAGGGTTTTCTGGGATTGCATAATACCCTTCCTGCCTTTCTTTTTAGATAGTTTGGGCCCCAGGTTTGCTATCTATTTTTTTCTGTGTCATATTTCCTCTTGTCAAACCCGCCTTTACTTTTTTGGGGGCTTTCTATTATTTTTGGGGTTCGCCCCGGGGGGAAATTTAGCTTTCCTTTTTATCTTTAGGTGTAGTTGTTTTCAGGCTTGAAAAGGTTTAGGCCCAACTAGGAACGCCCCACGGTCCCTCTAGTTGTGGTGTTTGTCAGGTACTGCAATCTCATAGATTCCAATGCCTGGTGTTTTTCCCTTTTTTTTCCCTGACCCCCGCTCCCGTAAAAACAGAACCGGACAAAAAATTGTATGGTCTCAAAAGGGAAAAAAATATTTAAAGGGAAGAAAAGTTGTCAGAGATATTTTTCTGTTTGTTTCATTTTTTTTTTTTTTTTTTCCCCCCCGTTCTTGGGTGCTGGGGAGATCTTTTCTCCCCAAAGGAGTTTTCACAGTTGTTTGGCCGTGTGGATCAGCTTGCCCCTGAGGTTCAGGTATTGTGCATATTTTGCAGGTTCCCGTTGTGGAAAAATGGGTCCCCCTGCCAGATTTTTTTTCAGGGGTGGTAAGTTTCAGAATTTCAAAAATAATTTTAAAAAGTTTCTTGCTTAAAAAATTTAAATCCTCAGGAAAAACAGGAGCAGGTTCAAATTATCAACTCTTCCTGCGCGGCGATCCCCAGGATTGGGCTTTTTCCCTGTACCCGGGGACCTGTTTTGGTGATGTTGATGTATTTTTCAGGGTTTTTGGGGGTTTTTGTACGATGAGCCTAATGTCACTGATCAAGCTGAAAAAAACCTTTTTGCATTAAATCAGGGTGATGACGCTGGTTATATGTCAGAGATTCCCTAGGGGGGCGTTGACCAAAAGGGAAAGCGACCTTTGGCGGCCCCTTTTCCGGGAAAAGGGGCGTCGGAAAATAAAAGGGTGTTTTAAAGGTGGGATTCCCTGTCCCCCCTGGGCTCAAAAATTCTAGCATTAGCGAATTTCAAATTGACAGACTTTGCGTGAGCGGAGAAGTAGCGTGGAGTGGTGTTGTTGGAGCCAGCTGCTGACCCCTGCGTGTGATGGATGGGTTCGGGGCACAGGTCTGAGTTTCAAAAGGCCAATGGGTTATTTTTCTATGTGGTGATGCCTCTCATGCTATTTCGTCCCCCTAAGGGCGGGGAAGAGTTTTGCACGCTCGTTGTTTGGGGTAGTGTTCAGACTAAGTTTTTATTAACTGTACTTGATATGCTCCTGTCCTCATTTTTTTTGCCAGGGTTTTGTTGATTCTGGAGAGCTTTTAACCCATGGATTTTGTTTTTCTAAACGTTGTGGATTTCCCTTTTAACCCCACAGAAGTCTATTCCCCTACTGGGGATGTTCTCCCCCTTTTGGGTGGAAAAAAACCCCAGTTTTTACTGGTGATAATGAGGGTTGAACTGTCACAGGAGTGCTGCAAATTTTTTTGGGTTCTATATAATCTGCATGACTTTCGTGCTTGGTTTCCCTTGGTTTCAGTCCAAATCCTGTTTTGGATTGGAAAACGTTCTGTAACCCAGTTGGGGTGCCAATGTGTTAATACCAACACTCCTTTTTTTCTGCCTCCCCCAGGCGGGGGATTTTCCTGACTTTTTGTTTGTTTTTTTCTGATGTGTTTAGCGAAAGTAAATCTGCATCTTACCTCCCCATAGGAGCTATGACTGCGCTATTGTTTAGTCCCAGGTAGAAAATTCCCTAAAGGTCGCCTTTTTAATTTTGTCTGCCCTGAACATGAGGGGTTGCGGTCTTATATCAAGGAATCTTTGGGAGAAGGGTCATACAGCCCATCCTCTTCCCCCTTAGGTCCGGTTTTTTCTTTTTTGGCCAAAAAAGATGGTTAAATTAGGCCGTGTATTGATTATGTCTTTGAAAAATTTTACTGTGAAATATCAATCCCGTTACCCTTGATTTCTGAAATTTTCCAGGGTAAAAACGCTTTTGGGTTTCCCAAGCTTACCTCGGGGGGGCGTATAACCCTTAAACGCATTAACCCGGGGGATGAATGGAAGAGGGTTTTTTTTAACACCCCGAAGGGCATTTTGAGTACCTTGTGATCCCCCTTTGGGGGTAAAAAGCTCCTTTCCGTCTCCAGCCCTTCATGAAGACTTTTTCAGGGATTTTGTGGACAAGTTTCTGATTGTTTATTTGGATGATATCTTGATTTTTTCTAAACGGGACTCTCATTGAAACATTTCGAACTGATTCCAGTTTTTGAAGGGAAATGCTCTTTTTGTGGGGGGATAAAAGTGTCTTTTTGGCGACGAAGATCTCATTTCGGGGATTCATTTTGCCCCCATTGTTATTGAAATGGCCCCGGTCAAGGTTAGGCCATCTGTGTTTGGGTCCAAACCTATTTATTAAAGGCTTTTTCAATTTTTTTTTGGGTTTTTTCCCAATTTTTTTATCGTAAATTTATGGTAATTTCTTGTTTTTTGTTAAACCTTTAACTGATTTGACCAAAAAAGGGTTCTGATAGGGTGTTTTGGCCCCCTGAGGCGTCCTGGTTTCGGAACTTAAGCAGAGATTCCTTCTGCTCCTTTTCTAGGGAGCCGATGTTTCTCTCCTTTTCGGGTGGGGGTTTGATGCCTCAAAAATTGGGGGGTCCCTTTTTTGCCCAAAAAAAGATCGAGCCCCTTAAAAGAAAAACCTTGTGCCTTTTCTCCCCGAAAATTTTCTTATAACAAATTATGACGTGGGAATGGGAGTTTTTGGGCCCTGAGTGGGCTTTTGAAGGTGGAGGACAGGGGCTGGGGGAAAAAACATCGGGTGGGGGCCTTACGGACCATAAAAATCTGGTTATCGGGAATCTGCCAAGCGACTAAATCCTGACGGGCCCCGGGGGGCCCCCTTTTTTTTTTTTCACACTTTTTTTTTTTGGGGTTTCCTTTTTTCCCGGGCACAAGAATGTTAAAGGGGTGCCCTCTCGGGGAGTTTCCTTTTGCGGAATCCTGAGTATCTGACCCCTCTGTTATTTTGAGGAGGGTGTAGTTCTTTCCCCCCTCTGCTAATTTGAGACTTGCTCTGGAACAAATAGGCCCGAGCGCTGCCCCGTTGGAAAAATTTTTTGTCCCGGACCCAAAGGAAAAAAAAGGGGTGATGTCTGAGTTCTTGTTCCCGCATTGGCTGGGCATCCCGGAATTTTTGGTACCCGAGACTTGGTTAGTCGTCCTTTTGGTGGCCTACCTTGTCTCGCATTTTCGGGAATTTTTTGCAGTCCCGCAGGATTGCTCTCGCTCCCAAACCTTTCTCCGCTCTATGGTTTGTTATGCCATTGCCTGTGCCCCAAGAGACCATGGGGCCCATATCTCTATGGTTTTTATTTTTGTCTTCCTGTTTTCAGAGAATGACCACCATCTGGGGAATTTTTGATAGGGTTTTCCAAAATGAACATCTTGTGCCCTTTCTAAGTTGCCCCTTCCTCCTCTGAATTTGGTGCCCTTGTTCCCTTTAGCACGTGGTTGTTTACACGGCATTCCCCGAGAAATTTTTGTCTGAAAGGGGTCCCCGTTTGTTTCCCAAATTTTTGGGGGCTTTTTGTTCTAAACTGGGTTTCAAATTTTCTTTTTCCCCGGCATTTTTATCCTCAGACCATGGTCAAACTGAGAGAACAAACCAGACATTGGGATTATCTAAGATGCTTTTTGTCTGCTGTCGGATGATGGGTCTCTTTTTTGCCTTTTGGGCGGGTTTTGCTCTAAAAATAGGGCTGCTCTGCCACTTTGTGCTTTTTTCTGAAATTTCTGGGTTTCACCCTCGATTTTCTTCGGGACAGCGGGGGCTTCTGTCGTCCCGGTGTTGACTCTTTGTTGAGCGATGCAGCAGATTTGGGACCAGGTGTGGAGAGGTTTCCCCTCTTCAGGAGAAGGCCCAGCGGTTTGCTAACCGAAGGACTGATGGTCCCCGGTTTTTAAAAAAGGGGGGGCTTGGTTGGTTGTCCTCAAAAAATTTCCTATGAGAGTAGCATTCCTAAATTTAAGCCTAGGTTTATTGGACCTTATAAGTCATGGGGATTTTCCCGTTTCTTTTGTTTGCTTTTCCGGGCATTTAAAATCCATAAAGTTTTTCCACAAGTCCTTGTTTTTAAAAGGTTTTTTGAGCCAGTGGGGCCTGGCTGTGCCTCCTGACCCTTTTTTGGTTGAGGGGGAATCGGAGTATGTGGTTGAAAAATATTGGATTCTCGTTTTTTAGGAAGACTCCCTATTTGGTTAAATGGGGAGGTTAGGCGGAAGTAATTCTTGGGTGTTTTTCTTCGGACCCTCCATGCTAGGGACTTACCGTCGTTCATAGAAACCATCCTGACCGCCTGGGTTTTCAAATGAGGGTTCGGTGACCCTCCTCAAGGGGGTACTGTTGTGAAGGGGTTTTAGATGAGTTCTGAGCAAGGCTCCTTGGTGGTTTTTAAAACGGAAAAGGAGGGGTTGGGAAACAGGTGTTTTCTGATTGTCTTATTTTAAAGGGAACATTTTCCCATCGGGTTGCCGGTGATCAATTGTTCTGGCGAATCTTTCTTTCCCGTTTCCCTGTAGCCTGCTGTGTCGTTTCGATCTCCTCTATCGATAAACAATTTCTTATTTGTGTTTTGCTAATTTTTATTTTGTCCTGCACTTCGGGGGGGCCTTCTGGGTCCCTCCGGGGGCTTTTGCCCTCTCATTTAGTCAGCCCTTTGTTTGTTTTTTTGCTTTTTGCATTTTTTCAGTGGTGCGTTTTTGTTAACAGAGAATAATTTAGGGTAGAGGTCGTGTGATCTCAGGTGATTTTAAAATTAGTAAGTTGGGTTTTCAGGGTTTCGGGGATTGCATAGTACCCTTCCGTCCTTTTCTTTTTAGATTTTGGGGCCCCAGCGTTTGCTCATACTATTTTCTTTCTGTGTCAGTATTTCCTCTTGTCAAACCGCCATTAATGTTTGGGGTTTCTTTTATCTTTGGGGTTCGCTCCGGGGAGAAGTTTCCTATTTCATCTTTAGGTGTAGTTATTTTCTCAGGCTGTGACGAGGCGTCTGGGACCAACGTGGAACGCTCCAGGCGCCCTGTTGTGGTGGTTAGTCAGGGACGCATTAAAATTTCCAACTGCTTGGTTTTTTCCTTTTTTACCGCACTCCTCAGCTACCGTAAATAACAGTCGTATTTCTTCTTGTCTAACCCCCCATTACTTGTTTGGGGGGTTTCTTTTTTCTTTGGGTTTGTCCGGGGGGATAGCTTTCCTATTTTTATCTTTAGGGGTAGTTAGTTTCTAGGCTTTCGGGGGTCTGGACCCAAAAGAAAGCTCCACGGGGGCCCCTAGTTTTGGTGGTTAGTCAGGGGGACGCAATTCATAGATTCCAACTTCTTGGGTATTTCCTTTTTTTCCCCACTCCTCACTACCGAAAATAACGTATCACCGGCCCAAAAATTTAAAAATTTTATGGTACTCACAGAAGGGAAAAAAAAAAAATTTTGAAAAAAAAAAGGTTGTCAAGTTGTCGAGATATTTTTCTGTTTTTTCATTTTTTTTTCCCCCTGATCTCTGGGGGCTGGGGAGGATCTTTTCTTCAATGGAGTTTCAGGGGTTGGCCCTGTGGATCACTTGCCATAGGGTTTAGGTATTGCCCGCAATTTGCTAGGTTGCCTGTTGTGGAACCTGGATCCCCCCTGCCCAAATTTGTTTTTTGGGGGATCGAGCTAATTTTGAATTTCAAAAAAAATTTAAATTTTTTTTTGCCTTAAACTAACCTCAGGGGAAACCCGCGCAGCAGGGTTAAATTATATCTCTCTCCTGCGCGGCGATCCTCAGGGTTGGGCTTTTTCCCTGATCCCCGGGGATCCTGTTTTGAGTCTCCCCTAAGCGGGAAACGTTTTGCACGCTCAGTTGTTTTGGGTATGTTCAGTAAGTTTTTATTAATGTCACTTTATACTTCTGCCCTCTTTCGTCAGGTTTTCGTTGATTCTGGAGCGCTTTTAAACCCTGTGGATTATGATTTTGAAAACGTTGGGGGTTTCCCTTGATCCCCTACAGAAGTTTTTCCCCTAGGGGGATCTTTTCTCCCCCCTTTGGCGAGAAAAACCCATTTTTCTACTCAGGTGAAAATTGGGGTTAAACCGACACAGGAGTCCCAAAATTTTTGGGTTCGAAATCTGCAGACATTTCGTGCTGGGTTTCCCTTTTACAGTTCATAATCCTGTTTTGGGTTTGGGGAAAAATTGTGTCTGTAACCGTTGGGGCTGCCAATGTGTTAATCCCAACACTCCTGTTTTTTTCCCTCCCCCGGCTCAGGATGTTCCTGATTTTTGATTATTTTTTATGTGTTTAGCGAAAGTAATCTGCATCCTTGCCTCCCCATAGGGGCTTACTGGCATTTAATTTGTCCGGGTGTAAATTCCCCAAAGGTCGCCTTTTTAACTTGTCTGTCCCCCAAATGACGCTATGCGGGCTTATACAAGGAATCATTGGAGAAGGGCATATCAGACCTCCTCTTCACCCCTTTGGGGCCGTTTTTTTCTTTGGGGCCAAAAAAAGATGGCATTAAAAGGCCGTGTAAAGTTATGCTCTTAACAATATTACTTGAAAAAAATCAAAACCCGTTACCCTTGTTTTGCCCTTTTTTCCCCGGGGGAAAAAAGCTACTTGGTTTACCAAGCTTGACCCCGGGGGGGGGAAACCCTTTTCGCATTAACAGGGGATGAATGGAAGAAAGGCATTCAATACCCCTGAAGGGCATTTTTTTAGTACCTGGGGTTTTCCCCCTTTGGGCTCACTAATGCTCCTTCCGTCTTCCGCCTTTTGAAGACATTTTCAGGGATTTTTTGGGGCAAATTTTGATTGTTTATTTGGGTATATCTTGAAATTTTTTTTAAAGAAGGGACTTATGTGAAACAGTTCGAATGGTTTCCAATTTTGAGGAAATTTCCGATGGGAAGGGTCAAAGTGTCTTTTTGGCGTCAAGGATTCCCTTTCTGGGATTCATTTTTTTCCCCACGTTATTGAAATGGACCCGGGGCAAGGTTCAGGCCATCTGTGATTGGGTCCAACCTACTTTATTAAAGGCTCTTTAGGATTTTTGGGTTTTGCCAAATTTTTTTCGTAAAATTTATTGGGAAAATTTTCGGTTTTTGTTAAACCATTTAATGATTTGACCGAAAGGGTTTGATTTTTGGGGGGAAATTTGGGCCCCCTGAGGCAGTCTCTGGTTTCGGAACTTAAGCAGAGATTCACTTCTGCTCCTGTTCTACGGGAGCCTGAGTTTCTCTGCCATTTCGGGGAGGTTGACCCGAAATTGGGGGCAGGTCCCTTTTTGCCCCAAAAGACCAGAGCCTCTAAAAATAACCCTTGTCCCTTTTTTCTCAAAAATTTTTTTCCCCTACTGAAAATTATGAGGGGGTAATCGGGAGAAAATTGCCATGAAGGGGGCTTTTAAGAGTGGAGACATGGCTGGGGGGAGCCAAACACAGGTGGTGGCCCCTTACGGCCCAAAGAATTGGTCTAGGGATCTCCAAGGACTCAATCCTAGACGGGCCAGGTGGGCCTTTTTTTTAAACATTTTTAATTTTTGTGGTTTCCTTTTTCCCGGGGCACTAAGAATTTTAAGGCGGTGCCCTCTCGGGGAGTTTCCTTCGGATCTCCTGAGTTATTGATCCTTCTGTTATTTTGAAAGAGGGTGTAGTTCTTTCCGCCATCTCGCCAATTGAGACTTGCTCTGGAGGGGTGTCAGGATGGCCCCGAGTGCGCCCGTTGGAAAATTGTTTGTCCCGGACCAGTGGAAAAAGAGTGTGATGTCTGAGATTCTTTTTCCCGCTTGGGGGGGCATCCCCGAAATTTTTGGGGACAGGATTTGGGTAGTCGGTCCTTTTGGGGCCTACCTTGTCCGTATGTCAGGGAATTTGTGCAGTCCTGCGGGACTTTGCTCTCGTCCAACCCTTGCTCTCGCTCTATGGTTTTTGATCCCATTCCCTGTGCCCAAGAGACCATGGACCCTTTCCCTTTTTGGATTTCATTGACCTTCCTTTTCTCAGAAAAATACCCCATCTGGGTAATTTGTGATAGGTTTTTTTCCAAAATGATACATCTTGTGCCATTCCTGTTGCCTTCCTCCTTGAAGGGTGCCGTTGTTCCCTTCAGCACGGTTTCGTTTACACGGCATCCTGAGAAATTGTGTCTACAGAGGGTCCAAATTTTTTTCCCAAATTTTTGGGGGACTTTTTTTTTCAAAAACGGGGTGTTCAATTGTCTTTCTCCTCGGCATTTCTCCTCAACCAAGGTAAAACTAGAGAACAAACCAGACTTTGGAGACTTATTTTTGATGCTTTTTCGCTGATCAGGATGACTGGGTCTCTTTTTTCCTTTGGCGAGTTTGCTTTAATAATGGGCTGCCTGCCATTTATGTCTCCGTTTTTCTGAAATTCGGGTTCACCCCATTTTCTTCAGGACAGAGGGGGCTTCTGTTGCCCAGGTGTTGACTTGTTTTTTGGGCGTTTCAACGATTTGGGACCAGGAGGGGAAAGGGGTTGTCCTCTCCGGGGAAGGGCCCGCTTTGTAAGGGGTAGGACTGTGGTCCCGGTTAAAGGGGGGGTTTTTGGTCTGGGTTTGCCCTCAAAAATATTCTATGGAGTACATCTCCTAATTTAAGCCTGGGTTTCATTGGCCTTATAAGATCATTGAGATTCTTAATCCTTTTTCTTTTCGTTTGCTTCTTCCAGGACATTTAAGATCCATAACGTTTTTCCACAATCCTTGTTGAAGAGGTTGTTGAGCCATGGTTCCTGCTGCTGTGCCTCCTGACCCTGTTTTGGTTGAGGGCAATCTGGAGTATGGGGTTGAGAAATATTAGATTCTCGTTTTTCTAGACGGAAACTCCAGTATTTGGTTAATGGAGAGGTTATGGTCAGGAAGACAATTCTTGGGTGTTTGCTTCGGGCATCCATGCTAGGAGACTCATCCCTGCGTATCATAGAACTCATCCTGACCGACCTGGTTGCTCAAATGAAGGGGTTTGGTGACCCCTCCTCAAGGGGGGGGTATGTTGTGAATGGGTTTTGAGATGAGTTCTGAGCAAGCTCCCTCTGGTGGTTACAAGCGGTACTGGCTGTCAGTGAAAATTGTGAGGACTGGGAATCAGTGTTACTGACTGGCTTAAAATAAGGGAGTCACCTTCCCATCAGGGTTCGGTGATCAAATTGTTCTGGTCTGAATCCTTCATTCCTGTTTCCCTTGTAGCCTGCGTTCGTGTCTGCATCTCTGCTAACAGATAAGACATTTTCTTCTTTTTGTTTTTTTGTACTATATTTTTGCATTTTGTCCTGCACTTCTGTGGGCCCTTTTGGGTTTCCCCCCGGGGCTTTTTGCCTCTCAGTTTAGTTCAGCCACTGATGTTTGTACTTTGCTTTTTCCGTTTTTTTCAGTGGCTGCTGTTTGATTTTGTTACACCAGAAACTAATTTAGGTGGAGAGGGTGTGATCTCAGGTGTTTTGAAATTAGTAGAGTTGGTGCTTTTCGGTTTTTTTGGGTTGCAGTAAGTACCCTTCCCATCCTTTTTTATTTTTTTAGTTTTTGGGGCCCCGCGTTTGCTTACTTTTTCTTTCTGGTCGTATTTTTTTTTTCCCAACCCCTTTTTGTTTGGGGGGGTTTTTTTTCTTTGGGGGTTCTGCTCCCGGGGCAAACTTTCCTTTTTCTTTTTTTTGGGTGTATTTTTTTTCAGGCTGTGACAGGCGCGGCCAACGTGGGAACGCCCCCGGGGCCTCAGTTTTTGGGGGTTTGTGGACGAAATTTATAGATTCCAATTCTCGGTTTATTTCCTTTTTTTCCCCGCACCCCCTCAGCTACCGAAACAAAACAACTCCCGTCAGACACAATGTTCTCAGGAATGCCGTGTAACCGAACCACGTGCTGAGGAACAAAGGCACCAATTCGGAGGAGGAAGGCAACTTAGGAATGGCACAAGATGTATCATTTTGGAAAACCTATCACAAATCCCCAGATAACGGTCATTCTCTGAAAAAACAGGGAGGTCGTAAATAAAATCCATAGAGATATGGGTCCATAGTCTTTTTGGGCACAGGCAAGGGCCCACAACAAACCACTAGAGCGAGGCAAGGCTTTGAGCGAGAGCAAGTCCCGCAGGATGCACAAATCCCTGACGTCACGAGACAAAGTAGGCCACCAAAAGGCCCGACTCACCAAGTCTCTGGTACCCAAAAATCCGGGATGGCCGGCAACGCGGAACAATAAATCTCAAACATCACACTCTTTTTCCCCCCGGGTCGGGGAAACAAACAATTTCCCAATAGGGCAGCGCTCGGGTTTATCCTCCTGACACCCTTCCAGAGCCAGCTCAAATTGGGGAGATGGCGGAAAAACTACACCTCTTTCAAAATAACAGCAGGATCAGATAACTCAGGAGAGTCCGCAAGGAAACTCCTCGAGAGGGCATCCCCTTGACATTCTTAGTGCCAGGAAAAAAGGGAAACCACAAAATTAAAACGTGTGAAAAACAAGGCCCACCGGCCTTCTAGGATTAAGTCTTGGCTGATTCCAGATAAACCAGTTTCCCTTAAGGCCGTGAGGACCACCACCTGGATGTTTGGCCCCCTCCAGCCATTTCTCCCTCTCCAAAGCCCACTTCAGGCCAAAACCCCCTATTCCCCGCAAATTACTTCAGTTAGAAAATTTTCGAGAGAAAAAGGCACAAGGGTTACTTTTAGAGGTCTCGGATCTCTTGGGACAAAACGGCACCTGCCCCAATTTCAGAGGCATCAACCTCCACCTGAAATGGCAGAGAAACTCAGGCTGCCGTAGAACAGGAGCAGAAGTGAACTCTTGCTTAAGTTCCTGAAACGCAGAGACTGCCTCAGGAGGCCAATTCACCACATCAGAACCCTTTTTGGTCAAATCATTCAATGGTTTTAACAATAACAGAAATTACCAATAAATTTACGATAAAAATTGGAAAACCCAAGAATCTCTGAAGACCTTTAATGAAGTAGGTTGGACCCAATCACAGATGGCCTGAACCTTGACCGGGTCCATTTCAATAACAGATGGAGACAAAATGAATCCCAGAAATGAGATCCTCTGTACGCCAAAAGACACTTTGACCCCCTTCACATACAGAGCATTCTCTCTCAAAATCTGGAAGACAGTCCGAACATGTTTTCACATGAGAGTCCCAGTCATTGGAAAAAATCAAGATATCGTCCAAATAAACAATCAGAAATTTATCCACAAAATCCCTGAAAATGTCATTCATGAAGGACTGGAAGATGGAAGGAGCTTAGTGAGCCCAAAGGGCATCACTAGGTACTCAAAATGCCCCTCTGGGGTATTAAACGCCGTCTTCCATTCATCCCCATGCTTAATGCGAATAAGGTTATACGCCCCCCTGAGGTCAAGCTTGGTAAACCAAGTAGCACTTTTCACCCTGGAAAACAGGTCAAAATCAAGGGTAACGGATATTGATATTTCACAGTGATATTGTTCAAGAGACGATAATCAATAACACGGCCTTAATGAACCATCCTTTTTGGCCACAAAAAAAACCGGCACCCAAGGTGAAGAGGATGGTCTGATATGACCCTTCTCCAATGACTCCTTGATATAAGACCGCATAGCGTCATGTTCAGGTACAGACAAGTTAAAAAGGCGACCTTTAGGGAATTTACTACCAGGCACTAATTCAATAGTGCAGTCATAGCTCCTATGGGGGGGGCAAGGATGCAGATTTACTTTCGCTAAACACATCAGAAAAATCAGTCAAAAAGTCAGGAACATCCTGAGCCTGGGGAGAGGCAGAAAAAACAGGAGTGTTGGCATTAACACATTGGCAGCCCCAACTGGTTACAGACACAGATTTCCAATCCAAAACAGGATTATGAGACTGTAACCAAGGGAAACCTAGTACAATAATGTCATGCAGATTATACAGCACCAAAAATTTGCAACTCTCCGATGATCAGTTCAACCCTCATTATCACCTGAGTAGAGAACTGGGGTTTTTCTCAGCCAAAGTGGTAGAATCAATCCCCAGTAGGGGAATAGACTTCCGTAGGGTATCAAGGGAAACCCACAACGTTTAGCAAAATCAAAATCCATCAGGTTAATAGCTGCTCCCGAATCAACAAAAGCCTGAGCAGAAAATGTGGACAGGGAGCAAATCAGGATAAACAGTCAACAGAAATTTAGTCTGAACACTACCCAAGACAACTGAGCGTGCAAAAACGTCTTCCCTGCTTAGGGCAGACAGAAATAGCATGAGAGGCATCACCACAGTAGAAACATAACCCATTGCGTTTTCGAAACTCATGACGCTGTGCCCCAGAAGCCACTCTATCACACTGCATGGGTTCAGAAGCTGGTTCACAAGGCAACACTATTCCACACATACCTCTACGCTCACGCAAACATCTGTCAATTTGAATCGCTAATGACATAGATTCATTGAGACCAGAGGGAGCAGGGAAACCCACCATAACATCTTTTACAATCTCTGACAGACCCTTCCGAAAAAGGGCTGCCAAAGCATCATCATTCCATTTGGTCAGGACTGCTCACTTTCGAATTTCTGACAGTACAACTCAGCGTCCTCAAGCCCCTGATTTAATGCCAACAAGGTTTTTCAGCTTGATCAGTGACATTAGGTTTATCATACAATAACCCCAGAGCCAGAAAAATGCATCAACATTACTCAAAACAGGTCCCCAGTGTCAGGGAAAAAGCCCAATCCTGAGGATCGCCGCGCAGGAGAGAGATGACAATTGAACCTGCTGTGCTGCGTTCCCTGAGGACTTAGGTTTTAAGGCAAAAAACAACTTACAGTTATTTTTGAAATTCAGAAATTTAGCTCGATCCCCCAAAAAAAAAAATCTGGCAATGGGGATTCTAGGTTCCCACAACCGCAACCCTGCAAGATAGGTAGCAATACTCCGAACCTCAGTGGCAAGCTGATCCACACGGCCAACAACTGTGCAAACTCCATTGAGAGAAAAAAAAAAAATTCCTCCTCAGCACCCAGAGAAAAAGAGGGAAAAAATGCAACAAACAGAGAAAAAAAAATTCTGACAACTCCCCTTTTTTTTTTTTCCTTTTTACTATTTTTCCCTTCTGTGAGTACCATATAATTTTCAGTTAGGCCGGTGATACTGTTATGATTTGGTACTGAGGAGAGCGGGCAAAAACGGCAATACACCAGAGAGGTTGGAATCTACTGGAATGCAGTACCCTGACTAACCACCACAACTAAAGGCACCGTGGAGCGTTCCTACGTTGGTCCTAGACGCCTCGTCACAGCCTGAGAGGTTAACTACACCTAAAGATAGAAAGAGGAAAGCTATCTACCCCGGAGCAGATCCCCAAAGAACATAGGAAGCCCCCAAACATGTAATGGCAGTTAGACAAGAGGAAATACAGACACAGACAGAAAATATTTATGAGCAAACGTTGGGGCCCAATCTGCCTAGACAGAAAAGGATAGGATGGATACTTACTGCAATCCAAAAAAAACCCTAAAAAAAGCCAACGCTACTAATTGCAAAAACACCTGAGATCACACGACCTCTACCACCTAAATTAGTTCTCTGGTGTAACAAAACTAAGCCGCAGCCACTGAAAAAACTGAAAAGGCAAATGAACAAATAACAGTGGCTCCAGAGGAACTGAGAGGTCCCAAGCCCCCCGGGAAGGAGGACCTAGCTAACTTCACAGAAATGCAGAGAAATATGCAAATGGTAAGCACAAAAACAAAAAACAGAAAATATCTTATCTGAGAGCAGGAGAAGAGGCAAGACTCAGCAAGCTTCCAAGTGAACCAGGAAACAACGTTGAGACAAGAAAAAATTGATCACCGGCAACCATGATGGGAGGGAACCTCCCTTATATCCAGCCAGTCTGTAATTCCTGATTGCCAATCCTCATTGAATGGTTCAGTACTGTTTGTAACCACCAGAGGGAGCTTCTGCTCAGAATTCATTTCTAAAACATTCACAACATTTAGTGCTCTGGGTGAATGTACCAGCAGAATCATATAGCAGTGGCTGTGCATCAGTGCTTTTCCATGTCATATTAATCTTGGACTGGGAAATTCAGGATTTGACTTGATAACCCAGGCATGGTATGTGAAAAGAGCTCCATGGAGTAATCTGATGTGTGGCCTGCCGCATCCTCACTTTTGGTGGGGGTGAAGGACAGAAGGAAAGGTGTTGTTCCTGGCCAGGAGCCTGCACTGACGACTCAGTGCTTGCAGTTTTTGAAACTTCAGAAGAAGAAGCGATAGGGCTGGAGGCTGTTTCGGCAATGCAAGCCAAAACCTGTTCCTGATGCTCCGCTTTAAAAGCGGTTTACCAACTCCAGAAAAGGGAGCCTTCCAGGCCTTCTGGAGCCAGACGATGACGCAGGCTCAACACCTTCTGCCTTAGGTGCTATTGGCTTTTGGCACTACCAGCAGCTGCACCACCACCACCATCAGTACAAGCTGGCCCCCTCCGACCACGTCCGCGGCCCCTTCCACCATACTTCCTCATGTTTGGGAAAATGTACCAAGAATACCTGCAGATATATGGTACTGTATGAGGAGCGTACAGCTGTAAACGGGGTAGGGGAAAATTTAAATCTCCGTATATATTTCCGAAGTCACACATAGACGCTCACTCAGTATGGATTTGACCGTAGTACAAAAGGCAGAAAAACGGTACTGTATCAGAAGCGTACAGCTGTATACGGTGAATGGGAAGATTTATATCTCAATATATATTTTCGGAGTCACACACAGACGCTCACTCAGTATGGATTTGACCATAATATAAAAAGCAGAAAAAACGGGACTGTATCAGAATCGTACAGCTGTATACGGTGAAGGGGAAAATTTAAATCTCCGTATATATTTCCGGAGTCACACACAGACGCTCACTCAGTATGGATTTGACCGTAATACAAAAGGCAGAAAAACTGTACTGTATCAGAAGCAATACAGTCATGGCCAAAAGTTTTGAGAATGACACAAATATTAATTTTTACAAAGTCTACTGCTTCACTTTTTCTAATGGCAATTTGCATATACTCCAGAATGTTATAAAGAGTGATCAGCTTAACAGCAATTACTTGCAAAGTCAATATTTGGCTAGAAATGAACTTTGTCCCCCCAAAACACATTTCAACATCATTGCAGCCCTGCCTTAAAAGGACCAGCTAACCTCTTTTCAGTGATTGCGCCATTAACACAGGTGGGTGTTGATGAGGACATGGCTGGAGATCAATCTGTCATGATTAAGTAAGAATGACACCACTGGGGCACTTTAAAAGGAGGCTGGTGCTTGGCATCATTGTTTCTCCTCTGTTAAACCATGCTTATCTCTAAAGAAACACGTGCAGTCATCATTGCAATGCACAAAAATGGCCTAACAGGAAGAGTATCGCAGCTAGAAAGATTGCACCTCAGTCAACAATCTATCGCATCATCAAGAACTTCAAGGAAAAAGGTTCCATTGTTGCCAAAAGGCTTCAGGGCGCCCAAGAAAGACCAGCAAGCGCCAGGACCGTCTCTTAAAAGTGTTTCAGCTGCGGGGTCGGGCTACCAGCAGTGCAAGCTTGCTCAGGAATGGCAGCAGGCAGGTGTGAGTGCATCTGCACACACTGTGAGGCGGAGACTCTTGGAGCAAGGCCTGGTCTCAGGGAGGGCAGCAAATAAGCCACTTCTCTCCAGAAAAAAACATCATGGACAGACTGATTTTCTGCAAAAGGAAAAAGGGGGGAAAAATTAAGGGGGGTAAATTTTTTTCCATGAATCCCTTTTTTTAAAGTTTGGGGGGAAAACCCCCCCAAAATACCCCTTTAAAATTTTACCCAAAACCCCTTTTTACCAACTGTTAAATTGAAAAATTCATCTGGGGTTTTTTGCCAAAACCCCCAAATTTTAAAAAAAAAAAAATTAAAAAAAAAGGCCAAAACCCCAAAAAGAACTTTCCCCCCCTAAGAGATTTCCGATAACAACCTTTTTGATGTGGGCACCCTTGCCATAAAAAAAAAATTTTTAATAAAGGCCAGGGAAAAAAAAGGGATTTTGGGCCATGGGGAGGAAAACCCCCCAACTTTATTGAAATTGGGTAAATTTAAAAAAATGGAAAAAAAACCTAAAAATTTTTTAAAAAAAATTTTAAAAATGGAAAAAAAGTCGGGTTTTGGTCCCAAAATTTTGGGAAAAATTTCCAAAACAAGGTCTAAAAAAAAGGGAAAACTGAAAATGTTTTTTGGATTCCTTTTGTTTAAACTTTTTATTTAAATTTCAATTTTTATATTTTTTGGGAAAAAATTTAACCCTTAAAAACCCCGCAATTGGAAAAAAAAATTTTGGTATTTAAAAAAAATTTTTAAAAGAAATTTTTAGGACCTTAAAAGGTTTTAAAAGAAATCCCCCCTGCTGACAAAAAGGACCCTTACCAAAAAAAGGAAAACTTTTTTGCCCTAAATTTTCCCCCCGATTTAAAAAGCCAAAAACCCCTTCCCTTCTGAAATCCAAAGGGTAAAAAGGGGGGGTCAGGGCTTTTTTTTTTCCTTGGCCCCCCCCAAAAAAACCCAAGCCCCTTTTAAGTGGGGGGTGGCCTCCCCGGTTTTTCCCCAAATGTCTCCGTAGGCCCGAAAAAAAAAAAAACCCTTTTAAAAAATTCAAGACCTTTGGGTTTTTTCCCCCCCGTTTGGGTTCCGGGGTTTTGGGGGGGGGTTTTTAATTGCCCCCCTGTTTTTTCAAAACTCCCGCTTTCGCATGGACCTTCAAGGTTTTAAAAAAAACCCGGGAAAAAAAACTTGCCAAAAAAAACCAACAGAAATTTAAATTTTTGCTCCTTTGTTGGAAATTTTTTTTTCCCCTTTAAGTTTTCCCCCGGGGTTAAAAGGGAAATGCGCTTGCCCCCCACTTTGAGGTTGGGGAAATTTTCCATTTTAAAAACCCCCCCCAAAAAATTTTTAAAGGGGTAAAAAACCATGGTTTCCCTCACGCCCGGGGTGGGGAAATCCCCCCAGTGGAAGCCGGGTGCCCAAACCCCCCTTTTTACTTGATAGGCATTTTTCTCCCGGGGGGAAAAACCTAAAATTTAAACCCTAGGTGCGGCACATTGGCCGGGGATTTTATCTGGGCCCAAAACTGCCCCGCCCCCATTTGGGGGAAAATTTGGGGTGGGGAATTTGTAAAACAGGGCCCACAAAAAAGTTGAAGAAAGCCATTTAAAACCAAAGGGTTTCCCATAGGCTTTAAATTCCCCTTTGTTTCATTTTTTTTTTTTCCCCCCCAAAACCTTAAAAATTTAAGGGAAAAACCTTTTTTTGGGACCGATTTTTTTTATTATGGGAAAAGAAAAACCCTGAAATTTTTAAAATTACCTCCCCCCGAAGGGTTTCATTTTTGGTTTGTTTAGCCATTTCGGCTCTTTTTTTCTTTTTTTATTAAAACCAAATAATTTTTTTCAGATACTCCATTTCTTTTTGGGGTACTAAATTCCTTCTGCCAAATGAAAATTTTATTAAAACCCACAATTTCGTAAAATTTTTTTTTTTTGTCTAAAAGGCCCTTTGAATTAATTTATAAAATTTATAAAATTTAGTCTTTTTCAAAACTCTTTTCTTATTTTTGTCCTGATTGCAAAAGCTAAAAAAACCTAAAACTGGCCCCCTAAAGTTTTCCCCCGGGAAAATTTCTAAAAGAAAACCAATGAAGGCTTTGGAAACTTAAACCCAGCTTTAAGGGGGACGTCCGGAAAAATTTTCTTACCCTTTACCGTTTAAAAAAAAATCGTGCTTTAAAACCAGTTTTAAAGGTGTCAAACTTTTCAAAGAAATGGGGATTTTCCCTAGATTATATGAAAATTTTTCTGTATGGGGGAATTTTTTTTTTGTTTTATTTTTTAAAAAAATTTTTTTTTTAAAAACATTTTAAAGGGAAATTTTTTATAAAGAATGTTTCAAAAAAATCCTATATTAATTTTAAAAAGTAAATTATTTGGAAGAAAACATTTAAAATTTTGGTTTTAAATTCTAAAAATTTTTTTTGAAAAATCGAAATTAAGTTAGATTTAATTTATTTAATTTTACATTAAAAAGGGAAGGGTTTAGGGGTTTCTTTAATGGAAAAAGTTTTTAAAACCAAAAATTTTGGGAAAAAAAAATTTTAAAAAATTTTTTTACTTTTGAAAACCCTTTTTGGGAAGACTGCCCAATTGAAACCAAAGGATCCCGGCGCTTTTTCCCTTTTTATGCTCTGCCGGTTACTAGGGGTTTTTGTTTTTTTTTGGGGGGTTTTGGAAAAATTTGTTTTTAACAAGGAAAAACTGCCAAGGGTTAAAAGGTTTAGATTTTGGGCCCCAAGAAATTTACTTTTTTGTTTTTAAAAAATTTGGGTTTTTGGGGTTTTGGGTTTTTCCTTAAAAAAAAAGGGGGGCCAACATTTGGGGCCTAAAAAGGGGGGGATTGGCCCTTTTAGGGGGGAATATCAATTCATTCGGTGCTTCCGGGGCCTCCAAAAACACGTACCAAAACCTGGAGCCATGAGCCCCGTAACCTGGTGACGATGATTTTTCTTTGGTCATAAACGCGCCTTCCCCCCTTTTCCCTTTTTGCAATTTTGGGAAAAGGGGAATTTTTTCATTTCCAAAAATGCTTTCCCGAATGGGTTTGGTTTTTTTTTGGTTTTTTTCAAAACCAGCCAGCCCACTTGATGTTTGAGTTTGCAAAGGCAGGAAAATCATTTCTTTTGCAGGGCCCCTTTTTTTTTAGGTAGATTTCCCCCTTCCCGGGGAATGCACTTTTTTGGGGTTTTGGGAAGGGCTTTCTCAAAGGGAAAATTTGGTCTAACCGGGGGGCCCCCCGGTTTTTTGATTGATTTAAGGGTTTTTTTTCCCAGGCTGAAAAACTGGAGCCCCTTTGGGTTTTAAAATTTTATGGGTTTTTTTTTTTTTTTTTAAGGAAGGGGGTTTTTTTCGGGAAAGCCCTTTTAGCGTTTCTTAAAGCAAAACCCTTCCATTTAAAACCCCCCTCAAAACCTCCAGCCCTTTTCCTTTTTGAGGCTAATGAGGGATTCCCCAATTCCATGAAATACCCGGGTCAAGCCCGGCCCAAAAAAGGGTGGGAACTTAAGGGTGCTAAACCCCTCCAATTTTTTTGTGGGAATTGGTGAAATTGAAACCCAAGATTTTTGTTTTGTTTAAAAAATTTTTTCTAAAAAAAATTCAAAATTGCCCCTTTTAAAAATTTTTTTATTTAATTTAAAAAAAATAAATATATAAAAAAAACTCCTTTGGAAATTTAAAGGGCCTTGGGACAGATAAAAAAACCTTTTTCTTTGACCCTTCCCCTTCCCCGTTCAATTAATTAACCAGAAAAAACTTTAAGTGCTTCTATTGGGATAGAACCCAAAAAAATTTTTTAAAAAAGGAAATAAAAAATTTTTTTTTCATTGGGGGAAACCGGGGGAAAAAAAACAAGTTTCTAAAGTTTTTCCCAAAAAAAGGAAGGGGTAATTTTAAAAAACCCAAAGGGTTTTTAAAAAAAATCTTTATGGAAAAAAAATGAATTCGCTTTACTTCGGGGGTACAGGGTTTGTTGCCCCCATTAAAATTTTAAACCGGGGGTTCAGGTCAAACAGCAGAATTGGGGGGGAAAAAAAATACGGGGAAGGGGGAAAACCCCTTTCCCTCGGGGGCGCCTTCCCTTCCTCAAAGAAAAACTCAAAAAACCACCCAAAAAGGGGGCGCTTTGAAGTTTCAAAAACTTGGGAAAATTTGAGTCCCCGCCCCTGTGGGGGCTCGGGCCCCCCTTCCTTAAAAGGGGGGGTTTAGGGAGGGAAAACCGGTGTGGCCCGGACTTAAAAGGGGAAAAAAGGGGATTAAAAAAATTTAAAAGTTTGGGGCCTGGGATTAGGGGAAGGGAGGAAGGGGGGGGGTTTTAGGGCAAAATTTAAGCTTCCCAAACTGGAATCCCCCGGGAAGGGGTTTTCAAGGGGAAAAACAACACTACCGGGGAAATTTTTTTCCTTTTTTAAAAAATTGTTTTCAAATTTTCCCCGGGGGGTGGCGGGGGGGATCAAAAGTTTTCCAAGAGAGGGTTTTTTAGGGCCCTTTTGGGGGTTAGTTTGACCTAGAAAGGGTTCCGGCCTCTTTTAAAACCCCCCGGGGGTAAGGGGGGGGGCCGGATAGAACAGTGTTTGAGCAGCGGTGTGCCCCGTTCCACCCTTATTAAAAATTTTGGGTTGAAGTCCCCGGGTTCCTTTTTTCTCCCAAGGGAGTTTTAAGCTCGGCCCGGGGTTCTTTTAGGGGGAAAAATTAAATTTTTCCCGCACCTTTTTTTTATTTTGACCTTTACCCCAACAAACCCAAAAAAGGGTTTCTTTCCCCTTTTTTCCCTTAAAGGGGGGCCAGGTAGAAATAATTTTTTTTTGATGGCTGAAATGTATTTCCTTTTTAAAGGTCCCAAAATAAACTAATCCTTATCTTCGCTTTAGTCAAAGGTCCTTTTTTTCCCAACCCGGGGGTTTAAAATATACCTTTCCCAAATTATTCCCCCTTTGAGCAATTTTCCCCCCCCAAGGGAAAAAAAATTTGAGGAATCTAGATTGAGGAATTTCCCCCCCTCACTCTAAAAAATTTTTTTCCCCCCGGATAAGAATTTGGCCCCCCCCTTATTTAAATTAAATCCAAAGGGCCCTTGGTTCCCCAAAAAGGGGTTAAGTTCAGGGTTTTGGGGTTTAAAGGGGCAAACCCGGGGAATTTCCCAAGCACTGGGAAACTTCTAAGAGGGTAAGTCAGAAAAAAAAACCCCTTTTAAAAAAAAAGGAAGGGGGGGGTTTTTCCCCAAAGGGGCCCTGGGGGGGCATAGGGGTTGAGTAAAAAACCCCTTTATGGCAAATTTTTAACGCCCCAACCCCTTTTTAATCCAACCGGGGGGACAACCCAAAAAAATGGACCCACGTAAAATTTTTGGGGAAAGGGTTTTTTTTTAAAGGTGGGGAAATTGGGGGGTTTAAACGCAAGGGAAAAATCAAGGATAAATTTTCCTGGAAAAAATTTTTTTTCGTCGGAAAGTTTTCCCCCTGAGGGGTTTTCCGCGACAATCCCTTTCCACACGCTGGGGGGTTTTTTGTGAAAAACCCCCCAAAAAATTTTCAGGCCCCCAAATTCGACCTGAACCCCAGAAAAACCATGGATTAATAAAGGGAAAAATGGAAATCCCAAACCCAAAAAAATTTAAAATTTTTTTTTTGGCGGGGTTTTTTAAAAAACAGGGGGTAAATTTTGGGGGAAAAAAGCAGGAAAGCTGGTTAAAAAAGGTTTTCCCCAAAAAAATTGTTTCTGAAAATCTTTCTGAGAAAAATTTTTTTTGGTTTTTAAACATTTGAATTGTTTTTTCTTATTTTTGGCTGCAGACGCATTTTTTTGAAATTTTTTTTTTTGAAAAAAAAAAAATTTTTTTTTTTTGGGAAAACAAAACTTTGTAGTAGTTTTGTAAAGGGCCATTTTTTTTGGGAAAAAAAATTTCAAAAAAAAAACAGGGAAAATTTGCGTGGCCTTATTTTTTAGGGGTTTTAATTAATAAATTTAATAATAATTAAAAAAAAAACTTAGGGGGGGTGTAATGGTAATTTAAAAAATGGTTTGGGATTAATTCCTTTTGGGAAATTGTTAGGGGGGGGAAAAAATTTTAAAATTGGGGTTAATGATGGCCAAAAATAAAAGGAAATTTTTTTTTTTTAAAAAGGGGGGTTGGACCCAAAAAAAATTTTTAAATTTTCAAGAAAAAATGTTTTTTGGTTTTAAAGTCTTTATTTTTAGGTTTTTACAAGCCGCACTTACTACAAATTCCTAACCAAATGAAAAATTTGGGGGAGCGGGAACCCCAATTGGGGCTTTACAATTTTTGGAAAAGCGCGAAAACTGTCCCTTCCCATTTTATTTTTTTTTTCATTTAATGGCCCCCCAAAAAAAATTTTCCCCCACTAAAAAGTTTTTTGTTAAACTAGGGGTTTGTTATTTTTGTTTTGCTTTGAAATCGGGCTTTATCCCCACCTTTTTTTGCATACAAAAGGGACCCCAAAACCAGCGCGCCATCCAATGGTGACCCCCGGGTTTTTAATTAAAAAAGGGCATTATCCGGGTAGGGGAAAGCTGGATTTAGCTTGGGGTAGGGGGGTTTGATGGGCGGGGGCCCCTTGGGGCCGGGGGCTTTCCCGGGTTGGGGTTTTTTGGGGGATTTCGGGCCCCTTTTTGAACCCCCCAAAATTCTTTTTTTGGGGAAAAAAAATTTTGGGGGCCGGGGGGGAAAAAATGAAATGCCCTCCCCAAATAAATTTGGGAAATTTATAGAAAACCAAATTTTTCATTGTTTAAAGGGGGGGGGGGGAAAAAAAAACGGGGGCCTTAGGGCGCCAAAAATTTAAAAGGGTTTTGGGCCCCAAATGGTTAAGGGGCAAGTAAAGCCAGGGGGGTTCCCGGGGGGAAACAAAAGGGACCGAATAAAATTAAAAAAAAGTTTCCCCTGTCTAACAAAAAATTTTTTTCCCGGGCCTTCCAAGAAAATTGTTTTTTCCCTTTTTTTTTTCCCAAAAGGTACCGCCCCCGGGGGAAAGTTGGACCCCCCTTTTTGGGGGGGCCCCGGGCCGGATTGGGAATTCCCCCCATTATTCCCCCTTCCAAACCCCCCCCGTTTCCATAAAGCTAATTGGGGGGCCCCTTCCTTGTCCTGGGGGGAGTGTTCCCTTTTTCCCCCCCCCCGATGCCCCCTGTTTTTCCTTGGGGGCGCGAAATTTTAAAAATATCCCGATTTTTTTTGAATGCCTTTGGGGAAAGTCTCAAAATTTTTAAAAAAAAAAAAAGGGTTTTCCCAAAAAAAATCTTTTGGGGGGAAACCCTGCCCCAAAATTGGGAAGAAGAAAAAATAAATCCGTTTTTTTGGGGGGTGGGTAGGGAAAAGGCGATCCTTTCCGGTTTTAAACTTTTTGTTCCGTCAGGTTTTAAAAAACCCCCCCAACCCCAGTGTTTTTTCCCCCCCCCCCCCCCCCCCCAAAAAACCCCCCCCTTTTACAATACCAGATAATAAAATCCCCAAAAAGTTTAATTAGCAACCCCCCAAATAAAAGAAAAAATCCCGCCCCCCCCCAACTCCCCCCCCCCGAAATTCCCGTACCCCCCCTTCCCCAACCCTGTGGTGAAACTAGGGTGAAAATTTGAGGAAATCCCCTTTGGTTAAAAAGATAACTTTGAGATTGGGTTTAAAAAAATTTTGACCTATTTGGGGGTTCCCCCCCATCGGGGCGTTTGGGGTAATTTTTGCTATTTTGTTTTTGTTTCCCTTTTTTTTGTTTTGTTATTTTTAACAGAAAAAAATTTTTCCTTTTTTTTTTTGTTGCTTTTTTTTTTCCCCTTCTTTTTGGGGCCCCTGGGGCTTTCTTCCCCCATTTTTGGGTGGTTTTTTTTTTTTTTCTTTTTTTTTAGTCTGCCGATTTTTTTTCACCAAGGCTAAATTTTTAGGGGTTTAAATTTTTTTTTTAAAAGGGTTTTTTTTTTGGGGTTTTTTGCGATTCTAAGGCCTCCCCTTTTTGAATTTTGGGCCCAAGTTTCTCCTTTTTTCGTTGGGTTTTTTTTTTCTGCAACCGAACAGGGGGGTTTCTAGTTTTTTGGGGAGCCCGGGGAAGTTTTTTTTTCGAGGGTAGTTTGTTTTGGGGGGAGGGTTCAGGAAACCCCTGGTAGCCCACGGCCCTTTTTTGGGGGTTTGGGGGAACCCGTGATAACCTTTTTGGTGATTGTTTTTGCTGTTCCCCCCAAATCATAAAAAAGCCCCCAAAAACCCCCCCTTTTTTAAAATTTTCCCCCTTTCCCCCCCCCCCACCCCCCTTTTTCCCCTTTTCCCCCCCCAAAAACCCC
This sequence comes from Oophaga sylvatica, assembly GCA_033576555.1. NCBI lineage: Eukaryota > Metazoa > Chordata > Amphibia > Anura > Dendrobatidae > Oophaga > Oophaga sylvatica. Next base: position 363,591,930 of record JARQOD010000001.1, on the reverse strand, counting down.
GTGAAAAAGTCCCCCAAACCTCCCAGCTTTCCACATAGACCAATGGGCCCCCCGCCCCCCCCCGGCCCCCCCTAAAAATTTTTTAGAGTTTTTTTCCAAAAATTCTTTTTTTGGGCTAAAAAAAAAATTTTTTAAAATTAAAAAAAATGAACTTTTTTCAAAAAATTTTTTTTTTTTTTTTTAAAAAATTAAAAGGTTTTTTTCTGAAATTTTTTTAAGGTTTAATTAAAATGTATCCTAAACGGGGGGGAAAAAAAAAATTAAAATTTAAAAAAAAAAACACCAATTTGGGTTTAAAAAATTTTTTCCTTTTAAATTGTTGGGGTTTAACCAAAGCACTTTTTTTTCAAAATTTTGGGTTTTTTTTCCCCTAAAAGGAAAAATTTTTAAAAAATTTTTTGGGGAAAAAAACCCCGGGCCCAAAATTTTGGCAAAAGGTTAAGGGTAATTTGGGTTTTTACCCTTTTGGGAAAAAAAAATTTTTTAAACCCTTTTTTTAAAATTTTTTTGGGGTTTTTTATAAAGAAATTTTTCAAAATTTTTTTGGGGTTTCCCAAATACAAAAATTTTTTTTGGGGGGTACTTTGGGGAAAAAAAAAAGGGAACAAAATTTCCTTTTTAAATTTTCAGAAAAAACAAGGAAGGGTTTTTTTAAAAAATTTTTTGGGGGGAAAAAACATATTTTTTAAAAAAAAAATAATTTATTTTTGTTCCTTTTTCCCTCAATCCCTATAAGCGAGTCCTGTGTGCCTGAATTGAACTGGTTTTGTGCTTGAGAATTGCTAAAATCATCAGAGAATGTATTTGCCATTTTTCAGCCATATCTGCGTCACGACGAGGCACTGGTGAAGAAGAAGGGCGTGCTCTTCGTGGGTGTACACTCACTCAGTGGCGCGAAAACGATGGCCGACCACTGTAAATGGTACTGCAATGTAAGATCGTGCCCCACAGCTCTTCAGTTCCGCCTCCTCATCCTCCTCAGTGTGTGGAAACTAACACGAAGGTCCGCCTCCCTACAAAAGAGGGGCCCTCTCCAGATGCTAATGACACATGTGACTTGGCAGAGATGGCTAATGGACACGAGCAGAAGTGTGAAGGGATGGAGCAGTCAGAGCTCTCCCCCCACGGAAGCGACCCGATCGCCACGGAATCACCGTTGGGCACCCGGCCTGGAAACCCTCCTACGCAGCAAGAAGCGGCGGATACCCTAAGAGGCCTGGCCCGGCACCGGGAGGAGGTCGCCAGGATGGAAGCCAGCTGGCGTGCCCTAAAACTAAACTTGGAGCGGCGCCAATCCCTCTTACCTGAAGTGTCTGTACCGGAAGGTGAGGCACCCGTTCTAGTAGAGGAGTCCTTGCAATGTGATCCGGTTGACGTTGTCGCAGTGGAGGCACCCGTTCCTGCAAAAACCGCAGCACCGTCAGCACCCCAGATCCCGCTGTCTGCCCCCGTCGCTGAGACAGAAGAAGCGACACCCGTCCTCATGGAGGAGGCCGCGCAGGCACCAGAGCACTACCTGCCTGTACCGGAGCCCCGACTGTCATCTGATTTAGAGCCGTCTGCTTCCTCCGCAGGGGAGCGCCGCCAGGACTGGGGGGCGACAGGAGAGCTGCCGCAAACCGGACACTGTAAGCTGCAGTGGAGTGGTGGAGACATGGAGCAGCTGGTGGAGGAGAATTACAACCGGCGTCAGGAGGAAGAGTGAAGACGTTGGGAGCGGGAAGCAGAGCGACAAAGGGAGCAGCGAGAAACCCTAAAACTTCGCCAACGTCACCTGGAGAAGGACCGGGCAGATAAGGACCGGATGAGAAAGGATAAAGGAACCTGTGTGAGCCGCGGCGTAAGGGTGCAGTACGGAGCTTTAAATTGAAAGGTGGGTGGGGCTTCATCAAGGAGCCTGGACTTATTTAGAAGTCTTTGTGAACCGGCGGGACGTGGAGGCTCACCTCCCAGAAGGACACCCGGGGAGGGACCTGTTGCCAGGAGACTTGGTGACTTACACCCGACACTGGGGTTACAATGGATGGTACGCCCTAAATGTTACCAGGTGCGACCCCTACTCCCCAGTGTGTCAGGAACCTGTGAGACCCTCGGAGCCTTCAGCCTCCCACATCCAGGCCTCTGCAAAAGTGCCCACCCCACGCCGTAAATCTCCCAAGCCTCCCTCAGTGGTCTCCTCAGCAGCCCCAGCTATGGACATGATAAGTATAGCTGGCCCGTACCCGGCGCCTGTTAGGCCCCCTGGGGTTCGTTCAGTCCGGGACATAGGGTTCCAGACCTGGAGGGAGATGAAAGAGGTGGCCACACAGACCCAGATAGCGGGTCACGACTTGATTGTACAGGCCACACGACGTCATCAGGTCCTGGTGGTCCTTGGTGCCTCGGATGTTTGGCAAGCATCAGAAGAGTACCAGGTGGTACCTGGAACACCCCTGCCAAAGAAGTATAAATAACCCGGACAGGGTCCCTGTATGTAAATAGTTAAATTGTTGATAAATAGTTAAATTGTTTATGTACCCGGACGGGTGAATGTTTATAAAAAAGTTTTTTAATTTAATAAAAAAAAACAAAACACAGTTTTCATTACTTTTATTACAGTCTCATCCTGCGACGCCATCGATCTCCTGTAAAAAAAAAGAAAAAAAAAAAAAGTATACCACCTGACCGACGCAGTCCATAGTAACGAGTGTCCACGACGATCCAGCTCTGCTACATCAGAATACCGGCGCAGCACAGCTGATTACCTGCTTCCCCGGCGGTGACGTCATCGGACTGGTTTACGGCCGGGATTACCCTGCAGTCACTGCAGTTATCGCGAAAAACTGCATGTGACCGCCAGGGAGAAGATAATGGCGGCCATCAAGCAGTCCAGGACGTGACCGCCGGAGATCTTCTGCCAGGTAAGTGCCGCTGACTCCTGACAGACCCGACCAACGGACACTCACAGTGACAGTGACAAATCCGATTCCGGTATTCGATAAGACGAAAATATCGAAACGAATTATCGAAAGGCCGATAGAGCTAATATCGGCCGATAGCCGATATTTGCATTATCGTATCGCTCAACACTACTTGTGAGCAGCCGCCCCAGCTATGGACATGATAAGTATAGCTGGCCCGTACCCGGCGCCTGTTAGGCCCCCTGGGGTTCGTTCAGTCCGGGACATAGGGTTCCAGACCCGGAGGGAGATGAAAGAGGTGGCCACACAGACCCAGATAGCGGGTCACGACTTGACTGTACAGGCCACACGACGTCATCAGGTCCTGGTGGTCCTTGGTGCCTCAGATGTTTGGCAAGCATCAGAAGAGTACCAGGTGGTACCTGGAACACCCCTGCCAAAGAAGTATAAATAACCCGGACAGGGTCCCTGTATGTAAATAGTTAAATTGTTGATAAATAGTTAAATTGTTTATGTACCCGGACGGGTGAATGTTTATAAAAAAGTTTTTTAATTTAATAAAAAAAAAAAAAACACAGTTTTCATTACTTTTATTACAGTCTCATTCTGCGACGCCATCGATCTCCTGTAAAAAAATGAAAAAAAAAAAAAAGTATACCACCTGACCGACGCAGTCCATAGTAACGAGTGTCCCACGATGATCCAGCTCTGCTACATCAGAATCCCGGCGCAGCACAGCTGATTACCTGCTTCCCCGGCGGTGACGTCATCGGACTGGTTTACGGCCGGGATTACCCTGCAGTCACTGCAGTTATCGCGAAAAACTGCATGTGACCGCCAGGGAGAAGATAATGGCGGCCATCAAGCAGTCCAGGACGTGACCGCCGGAGATCTTCTGCCAGGTAAGTGCCGCTGACTCCTGACAGACCCGACCGACGGACACTCACAGTGACAGTGACAAATCCGATTCCGGTATTCGATAAGACGAAAATATCGAAACGAATTATCGAAAGGCCGATAGAGCTAATATCGGCCGATAGCCGATATTTGCATTATCGTATCGCTCAACACTACTCACAAGTAGCTCTATCGGCCTTTCGATAATTCGTTTCGATATTTTCGTCTTATCGAATACCGGAATCGGATTTGTCACTGTCACTGTGAGTGTCCGTCGGTCGGGTCTGTCAGGAGTCAGCGGCACTTACCTGGCAGAAGATCTCCGGCGGTCACGTCCTGGACTGCTTGATGGCCGCCATTATCTTCTCCCTGGCGGTCACATGCAGTTTTTCGCGATAACTGCAGTGACTGCAGGGTAATCCCGGCCGTAAACCAGTCCGATGACGTCACCGCCGGGGAAGCAGGTAATCAGCTGTGCTGCGCCGGTATTCTGATGTAGCAGAGCTGGATCGTCGTGGGACACTCGTTACTATGGACTGCGTCGGTCAGGTGGTATACTTTTTTTTTTTTTTCATTTTTTTTACAGGAGATCGATGGCGTCGCAGGATGAGACTGTAATAAAAGTAATGAAAACTGTGTTTTTTTTTTTTTTATTAAATTAAAAAACTTTTTTATAAACATTCACCCGTCCAGGTACATAAACAATTTAACTATTTATCAACAATTTAACTATTTACATACAGGGACCCTGTCCGGGTTATTTATACTTCTTTGGCAGGGGTGTTCCAGGTACCACCTGGTACTCTTCTGATGCTTGCCAAACATCCGAGGCACCAAGGACCACCAGGACCTGATGACGTCGTGTGGCCTGTACAGTCAAGTCGTGACCCGCTATCTGGGTCTGTGTGGCCACCTCTTTCATCTCCCTCCGGGTCTGGAACCCTATGTCCCGGACTGAACGAACCCCAGGGGGCCTAACAGGCGCCGGGTACGGGCCAGCTATACTTATCATGTCCATAGCTGGGGCTGCTGAGGAGACCACTGAGGGAGGCTTGGGAGATTTACGGCGTGGGGTGGGCACTTTTGCAGAGGCCTGGATGTGGGAGGCTGAAGGCTCCGAGGGTCTCACAGGTTCCTGACACACTGGGGAGTAGGGGTCGCACCTGGTAACATTTAGGGCGTACCATCCATTGTAACCCCAGTGTCGGGTGTAAGTCACCAAGTCTCCTGGCAACAGGTCCCTCCCCGGGTGTCCTTCTGGGAGGTGAGCCTCCACGTCCCGCCGGTTCACAAAGACTTCTAAATAAAGTCCAGGCTCCTTGATGAAGCCCCACCCACCTTTCAATTTAAAGCTCCGTACTGCACCCTTACGCCGCGGCTCACACAGGGTTCCTTTATCCTTTCTCATCCGGTCCTTATCTGCCCGGTCCTTCTCCAGGTGACGTTGGCGAAGTTTTAGGGTTTCTCGCTGCTCCCTTTGTCGCTCTGCTTCCCGCTCCCAACGTCTTCACTCTTCCTCCTGACGCCGGTTGTAATTCTCCTCCACCAGCTGCTCCATGTCTCCACCACTCCACTGCAGCTTACAGTGTCCGGTTTGCGGCAGCTCTCCTGTCGCCCCCCAGTCCTGGCGGCGCTCCCCTGCGGAGGAAGCAGACGGCTCTAAATCAGATGACAGTCGGGGCTCCGGTACAGGCAGGTAGTGCTCTGGTGCCTGCGCGGCCTCCTCCATGAGGACGGGTGTCGCTTCTTCTGTCTCAGCGACGGGGGCAGACAGCGGGATCTGGGGTGCTGACGGTGCTGCGGTTTTTGCAGGAACGGGTGCCTCCACTGCGACAACGTCAACCGGATCACATTGCAAGGACTCCTCTACTAGAACGGGTGCCTCACCTTCCGGTACAGACACTTCAGGTAAGAGGGATTGGCGCCGCTCCAAGTTTAGTTTTAGGGCACGCCAGCTGGCTTCCATCCTGGCGACCTCCTCCCGGTGCCGGGCCAGGCCTCTTAGGGTATCCGCCGCTTCTTGCAGCGTAGGAGGGTTTCCAGGCCGGGTGCCCAACGGTGATTCCGTGGCGATCGGGTCGCTTCCGTGGGGGGAGAGCTCTGACTGCTCCATCCCTTCACACTTCTGCTCGTGTCCATTAGCCATCTCTGCCAAGTCACATGTGTCATTAGCATCTGGGAAGGGCCCCTCTTTTGTAGGGAGGCGGGACCTTCGTGTTAGTTTCCACACACTGAGGAGGATGAGGAGGCGGAACTGAAGAGCTGTGGGGCACGATGTTACATTGCAGTACCATTTACAGTGGTCGGCCATCGTTTTCGCGCCACTGAGTGAGTGTACACCCACGAAGAGCACGTCCTTCTTCTTCACCAGTGCCTCGTCGTGACGCAGATATGGCTGAAAAATTGCAAATACATTCTCTGATGATTTTAGCAATTCTCAAGCACAAAACCAGTTCAATTCAGGCACACAGGACTCGCTTATAGCGAGCTACAGAATCCTGTTCGTGACGCCCAAGTTGAGTCGCACAGAGCCAGAGGTTTTGGGGGTACTCGGCACCGAGCCCGTCGACTTCTATGGGGTATGTCACGGCTTTACCCGGCAATTGAATCAGAGTCTATTTTACTATGTAGAAGTGTATAAACTATAAATATATGTATATATATGTCACAATGGCATGTATATATATGTATATATGTATTCTATGTGTGTATATTTTGTGTTTACAACGTAAGAAAGGTTTTTTTTTTGTTGCGATATTTTGTTCCCATAGACTTACATGGGACTTCCGCTATCGAAATCGGATATCGACGATATTTAGTGCTATCGGCGATACAATTTCGATACGATATTTTTAGATATCGAGCACTATCGCTCAACACTACTTGTGAGTCATTGGACCGTCCATAAGCCCCAATGGCCACAGCAATAAATTTGTACTCCACATCAGCAATAGCCATCAGGACGACCGAAAAATATTTCTTGTAGTTGAAGAACTCGGATCGGTTCCTGAAGGCTTTAGAATGCGGATGTGTTTGCCATCAACAGCGCCCAGGCAATTTGGAAACTGGCAGATCCGGTGTCAGGAATCGAACCCAGTCTCTTGTCCACCGGCCAGCAGCTCTACCATCTGAGCTATTCTGCTGGCTACAAAGTTCCTTGCTGAACCCGGATACCATTGACTGTTCTTCCTGATCGGCTTCACCCAGTGCTCTCTCGTTTGGCCTCTGATTGCCAATTACACGCCCTATATAAACCTGGCCCTGTGGGTGTGTCATTGCGAGATTATTGTGCTCTTAGCCTTTAGTCAAGTGTTCCCTGCTGTTCCTGCTGCTACAAACACTGCTCTCCTGTGAACTGACCTCGGCCTGCCCTTCTGACTACGCTCTCCGCCTGATCCATTGCTACAAACACTGCTCTCCTGTGAACTGACCTCGGCCTGCCACCTGACTACGTTATCTGCCTGCTCCTCTGCTACCGAACTGCCTTTCCTGTGTACCGACCTCCGGCTGCCACCTGACTACGTTATCTGCCTGCTTCTCTGCTACCGAACTGCCTTTCCTGTGTACCGACCTCCGGCTGCCACCGGACTACGTTACCTGCCTCTGCTTTCCCTAGTGTTTGCAGTAACATCGGCTCCAACCCAGACGGGATCTTGACAGAATAATCTCGCGCCAAAATGGAGTCCGCTGTGAACACCCTGAGGCGGCAAGTTACGGAGCTTCAAAGTTTTTGTACTGATTCTCAAGGAAAATATTCCAAGTTACAAACTGATTTCACGGTGATACAACAGGAAGTAATTGAGCTACAAAAACAACTTCTGGACGTGCGCAATTCAGGGTCCGAATCAAACGCGAGGCTGCCGCTGCCTGCAAAGTTCAGTGGGGATCGCCAGCAGTACCGAGGATTCCTCAATGCCGCATATACTTCCAGATGCAACCTGCTCCCTTTACCAGTGAGAGGAAGAAAGTTTTTTTCATGATAAATCTCCTGACGGATGAAGCTCTTGCTTGGGCTTCACCTTATGTAGAAAAGGACTATGACCTCCTTAATGACCTGGAAGCCTTCACCGCAGCTATGATTAAAGTTTTTGATGGCCCAAACCGCTGTGCCACAGCAGAAACCAAATTACATAATTTGCGCCAAGGACGTCGCTCTGTTGCGGAATATACATGGGAGTTCCGTCGCTGGGTGGCCGACACCACCTGGAATCCAGCGGCCCAGAGAAGTCAATTTCGACGAGGGTTATCAGAACCAGTGAAAGACGAGCTTGCCAGGGTTGAGACCCCTGATCAGTTGGAGGACTTTATTCAACTATGTATCCGGATTGACCAAAGACTTACTGAAAGGAGAAAGGAGAGACTGCGAGCACTTGGGAATAGCCCTGGCTTCTCATTTTCAGCATCAGACCACCAAGAAAAGACGCAAGGCGTGTCTGAACCAATGCAGATCGACGTCATCCGAAGACCACTCTCTGCACAGGAGAAGGAGAGGCGACGTGCAGAACATCTCTGCCTCTATTGTGGGGACCCTGGACACTATGCCATCAACTGTCCTAACAAAAGGACTATAGCCTTTACCAACAACAGGTCTGCCAGCAATATGGACCTTTCTCAGCTGTCGGATTCCATCTTGCAGACTATCTCATCAGTAACGCCAGAAATAGACAAAATACATACTACATCATCTCATTTTGTAATCCCCATTCAGGTTGTAATGGGCACCCAAAAATACAATGCTCTGCCCTGTTGGATTCGGGAGCAGGAGGAAATTTTATGGACTTAAAATTTACACGTGATAATAATATTTCCAGTAGGACCAAATCCACACCAATTGAAATGGAAACTGTGGATGGATCACCTTTGTCTTCTGGACCTGTCACGCATGAGACAATCGAACTGGAGATTTGTATCGAACCGGATCATCATGAAGCTGTCAGTTTCCACCTTATTTCATCTCCAAAATTTCCGGTTATTCTAGGGATCCCCTGGTTTTCAGTCCATAACCCTTCTATCAACTGGGCATCAAGGACCATCACCTTTCCATCTGACTACTGTAAGAATAATTGTCATAAGGAACCCCCTGTTCTCCAACAAGTCCAAATCTCTGAGATTTCGCATGAGAAGGAAGAGAAACTACCACCTCAATATCAGCAGTTCTCTGATGTCTGCAGTAAGAAGAAAGCAGATCAATTACCTCCTCACCGTCCTTACGACTGTCCCATTGAATTGCTGCCAGGAGCAACCATTCCATTTGGACGGATTTACAATCTTTCCGAACCTGAATTGAAGGTATTAAGAAAGTTCCTGGATGAAAATTTAGAGAAAGGCTTTATTCGACCTTCCACATCTCCAGCTGGGGCACCCCTGTTCTTTGTTGAAAAGAAAGACTCCACTCTGCGGCCATGTATTGACTACAGAGAGATGAATAATATCACTGTCAAGAATCGCTACCCGCTACCCTTGATTCCTGAACTATTTGAGAGACTCCGTTCTGCGAAAATCTTTACGAAGCTGGATCTTAGAGGGGCTTACAACCTCATACGGATTCGCCCAGGAGATGAGTGGAAGACCGCCTTCAGAACGAGGTATGGACATTTTGAATCTCTGGTTATGACCTTTGGCCTTAGCAATGCCCCAGCCACCTTTCAACATTTTATTGATGATGTATTTTGAGATTTCTTGGACCAATTCGTTGTGGCTTATCTCGATGACATTCTTATATTTTCAGACACCTTGGAAGAGCATTGCAGGCACATCCAGTTAGTCTTGGAACGACTACAGGAGAACCATCTTTACATTAAACTTGAAAAATGTGAGTTTGAACAAACCAGTATCCAATTTCTGGGATATATCATCTCCCCAGAAGGTCTGAGCATGGATCCCGGCAAAATCAATGCTGTAGTGGACTGGCCTGTTCCAAGAAATTTAAAAGACGTCCAGCGTTTCATAGGATTTGCAAATTTTTACCGAAAATTTATAAAGAACTTTTCACGGATCATACTACCAATTGCTACACTAACAAAAAAGACCAAAGCATTTTTATGGTCTCCGGAGGCACAGGAGGCTTTTGACAAGTTGAAAACTCTTTTTACGTCTGCTCCATTGTTAGTACACCCAAATCCTGAATTGCCATTTACTGTCGAAGTGGACGCCTCGGACTCTGCAGTGGGAGCCATTCTGTCTCAGCGAGTTGGGGACAAGATGCAACTTCACCCATGTGCGTTTCTTTCCCACACCATGTCATCTGCAGAAAAGAACTACGACATCGGTAATAAAGAACTGTTAGCCATTAAAGTTGCCTTCTCCGAGTGGAGACATCTTCTGGAAGGTGCCAATCACCCTGTGACTGTCCTCATGGACCACAAGAATCTTGAATTCCTCCGTACAGCAAAAAGATTGTCTGCAAGACAAGCACGATGGGCCTTATTTTCTCAAGATTCAATATTATAATTTCTTACCGGCCTGGTTCAAGAAATGGCAAGGCTGACGCCCTGTCCAGGATGTGTTCGGAACCTCAGGAGAGGTCTAGTAATGACGATACAATTCTAGGCCCTAAAAATTTTTTGGGAATATTGCACTCTAGAGGACTATGTAATAGAATTAAAGATGGATATCAAGAGGACTCTTTCCTTAACCATCCTTCGGAAGACGTCGATCTTTCATTCAAAGAGGGGTTTTGGATGCAGAAACACAAAATATATGTACCTGAATCTTCTCGCCTTGAAGTCCTCAAAAGTGTCCATGATTCTAAACTGGCAGGACATCCTGGAGTTGCAAAAACACAAGACTTACTACTTCGTTTCTTTTGGTGGCCTAATTGTAGGAAGGACGTGAGGAAATATGTTTCAACCTGTTTAACATAGCGCTACATCTCAAACCCCATTTTTTGCTAATTATGGAGTACATCCAGTATTTATCCCTAATCTGCCAGTGAACACTCCCATTCCTGCAGTTAATGACAGGCTTGCAAAATTACAGGAATCCCAGAAGGAATTATCAGAGATATTACTCAAGACCCAGGAAGTATATAAGGAAGCAGCAGATAAACATCAGAGAGTGCCCCCTGCACTTCAGGTTGGAGACAAAGTTTGGCTGTCCACTAAAAACCTTAAGACACATGTGCCATCCTCCAAATTGGGTCAGAAATTCATTGGACCTTTTCAAATTTCTGCAAAAATTAACCAGGTTGCTTTTCGTTTAAAACTTCCCAACAATCTAAAGATTCATCCAGTATTTCACATATCCTTGCTCAAACCCTTCTGTGAAAACCCGTTTCCAGGAAGAATTCAGCCACCTCCTCCACCAGAAAGGATCCGTGGTGAAGAAGAATACATTGTGAATAAGATTCTGGACTCCCGAAAATTCAGAGGTAAACTGCAGTATCTGGTGCAGTGGGAAGGTTACGGACCAGAGGAAAATTCATGGGAACCAAAGGACAACGTCCATGCTCCTGGACTTACAAGAGCCTTCCATCAGAGGTACCCAGATAGGCCAGCTCCTGAGATGTCCAGAGGCCATCCTGGAAGGAGGGGAGTACTGTCAGGAATTGAACCCAGTGTCTCTTGTCCACCGGCCAGCAGCTCTACCATCTGAGCTATTCTGCTGGCTACAAAGTTCCTTGCTGAACCCGGATACCATTGACTGTTCTTCCTGATCGGCTTCACCCAGTGCTCTCTCGTTTGGCCTCTGATTGCCAATTACACGCCCTATATAAACCTGGCCCTGTGGGTGTGTCATTGCGAGATTATTGTGCTCTTAGCCTTTAGTCAAGCATTCCCTGCTGTTCCTGCTGCTACAAACACTGCTCTCCTGTGAACCGACCTCGGCCTGCCTTCTGACTACGCTCACTGTCCTCTACCGCCTGGACTCCCCATATGCTACAGCAGCACGAACTGCCTCCTGTGAACCGACCTCCGGCTGCCACCTGACTACGTCATCTGCCTGCTTCTCTGCTACCGAACTGCCTTTCCTGTGTACCGACCTCCGGCTGCCACCTGACTACGTTACCTGCCTCTGCTTTCCCTAGTGTTTGCAGTAACATCGGCTCCAACCCAGACGGGATCTTGACATCCGGAGAAACTGGTCCGCTATTTCAAGCCACCGGTCTGTAGTTGTCTCTGGAAGAAATTCTGCAACCAAAGAGTCCCACAGAGCACGACAAGTGTACTTGATGATGCCTGATAGCGTAGAAATTCCCAGGCGGTATTGGAAATGGAGCGATGACAGTGTTTTTCCTGTTGCCAGAAATCTGTAAACAAAAAAGAAAAAAAAATTAGTTCACAATCACAGCATTACATAGCAGAACTCCGCTATAACAATTGGAGATACAAAAAAAAAAACATTTTAATGAAAGAAACACACAGTTTTTGACCATCTTTTATTGTACTGGTATTCCTTCGATTCCCTTGTTCTCCTGTAATAAAAAAAAATAATAACAACAATACAAGTGTGCTCAAGCGAGCAGATCCAATACATATAGCTTACCTTACAGTGACCATCAGACGCTCCGCCGGAGAAATCGAGAAGCGACAATAGGTGTCGGATCTTCGGATTTGTTCTCCAATACGCTCCAGCAAAAAGTCTAAATTTTCTTTCTTCATCCGAAGATAGGCAAAAAATTTCTCCGGATTTTCACGCAGCTCCATGCACAGTGTAGAATACACGCCACGAGTTTGTCTCTGTGCTGTGATGGGGTGGATCCACATACGCGTCGTCGGTGGAGCTGACGCATAATGCGCTGCTGTATCTTTCTCTCCTTCTCCATAACTATAATCTTCAAGCGATTCGCCTCCGCAGTAAAATCCACCAGATTCTTGAATATATTGCCAATAATAACATCCATCTTCGCCAGTCACTTGCTCTTCTCTCCAACCTGCACTTGCTCCTCTACAACCTGTCAAAGATGGACTGTAGGAACAGTGTATATATAGGATTACAGTAGCCAATCACGTTTTTAGGGGGCGTTTTTAAAAAACCTGATCCGTCGTAATCCGGCAAAAAACGTATAAAAAACCGGATGCAACGGATGGGACGGATCCGGTTTTTGGTCGTATGCCCGAGACAGATCCGGCGAAAAACCGGATCCGTCTCATCCGGTTTTACATACTAGGTGCCAGATCCGGCGCAACGCCGGATAGCGCCGTCAGGCGCAAAACGGATGTGTGAAAGAGGCCTAACAGAATATTTTTTTTTTTAGTGTGGCTGACGCCTGTATAAACTAGAAGAAATGCTCCAAACAATTTCAAATTCGGACTGATAAATAAATAAAGGAAGGTACCGCGCTAAAAGGGAAATAAATCAGATAGTGCTAATTCCTGCTAAGAAAAAAGGAAAAAATAGGGCACAACCTGCAGTGACCTATGAAACCAAGTGCTAATTAGTTAGCAGGAATTAGCTCTAATTAGCACAACATGCTATCTGGCATTGGTCCATGGAATGCACCTTTATAATATGTTTTGCAATTATTGATCAATTCCTAATTCCTGCACCAGATTTAAATATCAAACGTATCACTATCCGATTTATTTCCCTTTTAGCGCGGTACCTTCCTTTATTTATTTATCAGTACTTTTATTTTGACAGGGCAGGCACAACCTCTGTCTTGGTACCAGCAGCTTCCATATTCTGTCTTTTAGTTAGCAGCAGTGTACTTTTAGTTAATTTCAAATTCGGATTTAGCCTGCTGAATCATGTTTGTAAAACCCCCAAATTGTTGTTTTTCACTATGTGCAACAGCTCTTCACACACAACAATTTAACCGCCACATTTTTACAATGTGGAATATGGCGGCCTGTATCACGTTTAGCAACAGAATTTTTTTTTGTTATGTGCGTGAGGTCTGCAGACAGATTAATTTCAACCCCTCAAAATGACAACATGGGATATGGTGGGCTGTATCACATTTTGCAACAGAAAAATTATAATTGTTTTTGTGTGTTAGGTTTGCAGACAGTTTCATATCACCACCACAAAATGACAACGTGGAATACGGTGATTTGTATCACATTTAACAACCGAAAAAATGTATATATATTTTTTTGTATGTGCATGAGCTATGCACACTGTGAAATTTCACTGCCACTAAATAACAAGGTGAGATATGGCATTGTGAATCATGCTAGCAACTGCCCCCCAAAAAATGTTTCTTCATGCACCACAGCTCAAATCACAGAATAATGTCACCACAGCACTAAATGACAAAGTGGGATATGGCATGCTGTTTCACATTTAGCTAGTGAAAAAATAAGATTTAGAACGGTATACTTGTGCATGGAGAACAATAGAAGCGGTGCACAACACACTTGTATGAGGTGTGCCCTGCTGGCTTTGTCTGTGGACCTCAGTAATGGCAAAAAGAAAAAAAAATGCTGGAAAGTCGATTTCACAGCCACACAGGACACTACCTAGCTAAACTATCTAAGTAAGAAACAACCGTCTAGCTAACTACTTAAAATCTAGCTGCTAATAGTGCCAGAATCAGGAGCAGCCTCTCTGCGCTGTTACAGTGTCAAAATGTCACTAAAACAAGATGTCCGCTCTTTACATGGAGAGGGACATGTGATTTCAGCAGCCAATAACACAAGCCATTGTATCAGGACATTGTGGATGTTTCCTGCGCCCTTATTGGCGCAATGTGCACACATAAAGTTAGGGAAAAAAATGTACAGTTTACAAGTTTGCCGCGCCTCTGTGCTCTACAAACCCCCTACCCTCATCAAAGACGTGGCAAACGCTCATGATACACCACCATTATCATTGCAAAAGTGCTGAAAATACTTTTGTGGTAACACATATTTTCCTGCACTTTTTACCAAATGTTACCGATTTTTCCTGATTTTATAAAATTTTGCTCGTGTTTCCGATCACAAATCCGAATGTGCCATATTTGTGCCGAATTTGTTTGGCGATCGTTTTCTGAACAAATTCGCTCATCACTACTAAGAACTCTAAAGTGTCCCCAGCCAATAGCTGGAGGACACTTACTATTTAAAGCACCTCCTCCAACATGGAGGTCCCTGTGCAATGTTGTGAATTTGTTATCTAACACTCTTGTGAGTTCTCAGATCCTAGCGCTTTTATCTCAGCCTGCTGCACGAGTCAGTGCTCACCGCAAAGGCTGCTGGTCCTGTTGCACCTGTAAATACTCACCTCAAAGGCAGATGGTCCTGTTACACCCGCCAGTGCTCATCTCAACAGCAGCTAGTCCAGTTGCATCTGCCAGTGCTCATCTCAACGGCAGCTGGTCCCGCTGCACCCACCAGCACTCGTCTCAACGGCAGTCGGTCCCGCTTCCCCTGCCAGGCTCATCTTAACGTCAGCCGGTCCAATTGCACCCGCCAGTGCTCATCTCAATGGCAGCCGATCTCGCTGCACCCGCCAGAGCTCATCTCAAAGGCAGCCGATCCAGTTGCACCTGCCAAGTTCATCTCAACGTCAGGCGGTCCTGTCTGCATCTGTGGTTCCTGTCATCTTACTCTGCCTGCATCTGTTGGACATTCCCTCGGGCCGTCCCAGCTACATGTTCCTAGGGGTCAGCTGCCATCTACTCAATGTCAGTCCTGGAGTAGCACCTGGACCACCTCCCTTGTCTCTCCTTGGATCTCAGTGTCGTTAGCTGCTGCGTATCCATGGTCAGAGTGGGTGAGGCTCCTAGTCATTCCCCTCCAGGTCTTTCTTGGGCTTCAGCACAGTGGTTCCACCACCCAGCCAGTTACAGTTTGCACAGGTTTTGGATCCGCTGGCTCCCAGGCGTCTTCCATCTTGGACCTATACCAGTACTGTAGGTCTCCCGCCAGAAGGATCAGCAGGATAAGATTCTATCCTATCTACAGAAATGTGAATACCCGTCTAGACACGCTGGCATTACCAGCCGATTCCACATTCTCTCAGTCGTTAGTTACCACGATGGCGACCCACCAGGCTGCTAGTTAAGCACCAAGTTTTGGACCTTGCATGTTGGCTCCTCCAGGCTTTGATGGAGATCCCGCCCTGTGTCAGTTCATTAACCAGTGCATGCTGCACTTCGAACTCCTGGCTTATCAGTTCGCCTCGGACCGAGCCAAAGTGGCCTTCATCCTGTCACTTCTATCTGATGAGGCCCTAGCATGGCTCAATCGTCTGTGGGAGAAAGAGGATCTGTTACTGTCGAACCTACAGCCTGGCCACGTTTCTTCTGCAGCTTTATCTCTGCTCCTTACGCCAAAGTAACATCTCCATGGGTCAGTCTGCGGTCCATTTTCATACATTGTCTTTTGAACTTGCTTGGAACAATGAGGCTCTGGTGGCAACCTTCTGGGGAAGGCCTCTCTGGGTGAATCAAGGACGAACTGTCTGGTCGGGAGATTCCCACCTCTCTGGATAACCTGGTATCCCTGGCAAACTGAATTGACATTAGGTTCCAGGAGCGGACCAAAGAACTGAACCATGAGAGATCTGTACGCTTGGTTTTCACCTTTCAATGACCGATCATTAAGAAGTTCCTGCTGCAAATTCTTTTCTTGAACCCATTTTGATATAGGTAAAGATTTTTGCATCCCCGGTCATAGCATGTTGGACATGAAATTACTTGTACTGAAAGGTGATTACACATCTCAGAGACACAGGAGAGTTTGCGAATACAAATTGATTGTGACCTTTGACACTCTCAATGCTGGAATGAACATATCACATGGATTTATGACGTACATCAATTAAGGAATTTGCTTCAAAAACCATGTGAGAACATAACAAAACATTACCAGACCCCAATCAGAGGGCAATAAAACTTTCACACTCCTTATCTATGAACTAGTCCAATATTTATTGCCCCAACTGTTCATCCCTCTCCCATAATGACAGTTCTGCTTCACGTCACTTGTCTCATCTATTGCATCGTTTCTGTGCTGTGTTGTGAATAAATATGTGATTCTTCAGATGTTGTGTTAGTCTTTGCCTGATGAAGAGACCTGAGTAGTCTCGAAAGCTTGCAATTTGTTAC
This sequence comes from Oophaga sylvatica, assembly GCA_033576555.1. NCBI lineage: Eukaryota > Metazoa > Chordata > Amphibia > Anura > Dendrobatidae > Oophaga > Oophaga sylvatica. The sequence goes on along the minus strand of JARQOD010000001.1, from coordinate 363,575,157 downwards.
CATCTTTTCAGTTAGCCATTAAAAGGTATCAACCACTGAGGACTCTCAATTCTAAATATTTTTCTTGAACCAATGCAAATAGACCAGGTAAAGCTATCCAAGCACCACCAAGAGGTTCATCGTGCTGAACGAACATGCTTCTACTGCGGCAGCTTCTAACACTTTATTCGTTGCTGCTCCAAGAGACCGGGAAACGCCAGTGCCTATGGTCAGTAGGAGAGGCAAGACTTCTTCCTCTCCATTGTTGACCCTGAACAAATCGGTCTCCTGCAGCAAAGGGTCTTTTGTTGAGTTGGCCCACCTGGACTCTGGCTCCGCGGGCAATTTTGTTCAGCAGGCTGTGGTTGAGTGGTATAATATACTGATCTTATGTCTCCCGGATCAGTTGGTGATTTTTTCAGTGGATGGAAAGCCTCTTCCAGAGAAAATCCAGTTCATAACGGAGCCCATTGAGCTTCAGGTGGGTATGCTACACTCTGAGAAGATTTCTCTTCATGTGCTGTCTGGTCTCTCTCTTCCTCTGCTTACAGGTCTCCCATGGCTGCAAAAAACACAAACTTGTTCTGGACTGGAGGTCTGGAGAAGTGCTCTGTTGGGGTTTAGGTTCTCATAAAAAGTTCCTTGCTCCCATCCATCCTGTCTGGTCTCCTACTTCTCTTGCTGATTTGCCTGGCCTGCCTAGGGCATATTGGACGTATGCGGATGACTTTGACAAGAAAGAGGCCGAGACTCGTACAATGTCCAAGTATATAGAAGAGAACCTTTCTAGGGGATTTAGCCGGAAATCCTCCTCTCCAGTCGGAGCTGAGTTTTTCTTTGTGAAGAAGAAGGACAGGTCTCTGCAACCCTGCATTGACTATAGGGGACTTAACCAAATCACAGTAAAAAAATAAGTACCCCCTACCTCTGATCTCTGATCTGTTTGATCGCCTGAAGGGTTCCATAGTCTTCACAAAGCTTGACCTATGATAGGCATACAACCTTGTTAGAATTCGCCAGGGAGAGGAGTGGAAGACTGATGTCTACATGCCTGATGGCCATTACGAGTATTTCATTATGCCACTTGGACTCTGTAATGACCCAGCCGCCTTCCAGGAACTGGTGAACGACATCTTCTGGGACCTGCTATATACATGTGTGGTATACCTAGATGATATCTTGGTATTCTCTCCCAATCTGACAACACACAGGAGGGACGTTCGCCAGGTTCTGCTAAGGTTAAGAACTAACTGTCCCTATGCCAAATATGAGAAGTGCATCTTCAAACAGTCCTCCCTTTCGTTTCTTGGATACATAGTTTCTGAGACTGGTCTGAAGACGGGTCCCGAGAAAGTATCCGTTGTCCTGGAGTGGCCTCGTCCAGACGGTCTTAAGACCATCCAGAGGTTTTTCTGGTTTGTGAATTATTATCGCCATTTATTTAGCATTTTTCATCTCGGACTGCTATTATTTCTGCCCTGACCCGCACAGGGGCCAATCCTAAGGAATGGACTCTAGAAGCAGAAGATGCCTTTGTATCCCTCAAGCAGGCATTCTCCTTGGCTCCTGTGCTGCATCGCCCAAACCATAACAAGCAGTTCTTCCTGGAGGTGGATGCATCTTCCATAGGGGCCAGTGCCTTTCTTACTCTGAAGTCATCTGGTCGCATGGTGTTCTGCGGCTTCTTCTCTAAGCTCTTCTCTGAACCAGAATGTAATTACTCTATTGGGGATAGAGATCTGCTCACGATTAAGCTGGCTCCGGAGGAGTGGCGATACTTGCTGGAAGGAGCATTGCACCCTGTGGTAATATAAAATGACCACAAGAATCTTGCTTATCTGCAGTACGCTCAGCGGTTTAACCCTCGTCAAGCTGGGTGGTCTTTGTTCTTCAGCTTCACTGTCCATTTTCGGCCGGCTGATAAAAATATTAAGGCGGACGTGCTCTCCAGGTCCTTCCAGGCCTCGTCCAGGAGGAGGAGCTTAAACACACCATCGAGCCTTCCAAAATAATCACGGTTGCTCTGCTGGACTTATCTCGTCTTCCGTCCGGTAAGACTTACATTGCTGAACCTGACAGGAAGAGGGTTCTTCTCTGGGTTCATTCCTCTAAGGTGGTGGGCCATGTCGGACAGAAGAAATCAACTCTCCTTATCTCTCGACACTATTGGTGGCCAATCCTGCGCAAAGATATTGTGAATTTCGTCTCTGCTTGTCCCTCGTGTGCCCAAAATAAGACTCCCAAACAGCTTCCGACTGGTCGGTTGCTTCCCTTGCCTGTGCCATCTGCTCCCTGGCATCATATCTCCATGGATTTCATCATGGATCTGCCAGTGTTGGCTGAGAATACTGTCATCTAGTTGGTGGTGGATCCTTTCTCCACGTTGGCTCACTTGATCTCGCTATCCGGTGTTCTATCTGCGCCAGTACTGACAAAAGAATTTATTCATCAGATTTTTCACCTCCATGGTCTACCGCTTCACATAGTCTCCGATAGAGTTGTTTGGTTTACCGCTCGTTTCTGGAGGGCCACCTGTAAGCTACTGGATGTTACTTTGGATTTCTCATCTTCCTACCATCCTCAGTTCAATGGCCAATTGGAACGAGTCAGTCAGATCCTAACTAATTTTCTCCAGCACTTTGTCAATGCTCACCACAGTGACTGGGCTGAGCTCCTGCCTTGGACGAATTCTCTTACAGTAACCACATGAGCGAGCCTTCGGCCAAATCTCCACTTTTTGTGGTCTACGGTCAACACCCTAAAGTCCCGTTTCCTGTGGCTGTCAACTCCGATATTCCTGCTGTTGATTCCTTCGTCAGGTATTCCTGCTTCTGATTCCCTCATCAGGAACTTTTCTGAAATCTGGGAGGACACCAAAGCGTCCTTAGTGAAATCTTCTGAGCATCTGAGCAGATGAAACTACACTCGAAAAAGAGACGTCAGGATTCACCTCTGTTTCATACTGGAGACAAGGTCTGGCTATCATATAAGTACAGTGGTACAGAAAGTATTCAGACCCCTTTAAATTTTTCACTTTTTGTTTCATTGCAGCCATTTGGTTAATTCAAAAACGTTCATTTTTTTTCTCATTAATGTACACTCTGCACCCCTTCTTGAGTGAAAAAAAATGTAGAAATTTTTGAAAATTTATTAAAATAAAAACTGATATATCACATGGTCATAAGTATTCAGACCCTTTGCTCAGACACTCATATTTAAGTCACATGCTGTCCATTTCCTTGTGATCCTCCTTGAGATGTTTCTACTCCTTCATTGGAGTCCAGCTGTGTTTAATTAAACTGATAGGACTTGATTTGTAAAGGCACACACCTGTCTTTATAAGACCTCACAGCTCACAGTGCATGTCAGACCAAATGAGAATCCTGAGGTCAAAGGAACTGGCCAATGAGCTCAGAGACAGAGACACATCTGGCCAAGGTTACAAAAGAATTTCTTCAGTACTCAAGGTTCCTAAGAGCACAGTGGCCTCCATAATCCTTAAATGGAACAAGTTTGAGACCACCAGAAGTCTTCCTAGACCTGGCCGTCCAGCCAAACTGAGCAATCGGGGGAGAAGAGCCTTGGTGAGAGAGGTAAAGAAGATCCCCAAGATCACTGTGGCTGAGCTCCACAGATGCAGTAGGGAGATGGGAGAAAGTTCCACAAAGTCAACTATCACTGCAGTCTTTCACCAGTCGGGCCTTTATGGCAGAGTGGCCCGACGGAAACCAGACATATGAAAGGCCGCACAGAGTTTGATGAACAAGATTTGTTTGCATGCAGTCCAGTGTTGGAAGCAGAGTTTGAAGGGTGGAAGATGAGGTGCTTGGTTTACACGGGATCTGAATGTACTATAATGTATGAGAGCTACTTCAGTCACCGAAGATGGCCGACTTACCGCCACTAACAAAGTCCAACTAATGGTTAAGGGGATTGTGTGGATGCAGCTGAAAATGTTTGGTCAAGAGTTGGGTCAGAAAGTGAAAGTGCTGGTGGACCACCCCCCAGAAGAGGGAGGGATGGAGGTGATGCTCGGAATGAATGTGATGTGCTGCGAGATTTGAATCACCAGATGTATGTCAGTGAGGGACCCCGATACTGGACCCGTGCTACAACCCACCAACCCACACAGAGAATGTTACACTGTCTAGTGCTGAACTGTGACCTGCTGAAGAAAGCGTCCCAGGGGCCGGGTGGGCCTTTTTCGAGTGACATTGCGGACCACGATCTTGCTGTCGTCCAGACAAGAACTCTTAATGCTGCCGGTGGGGCTGCGCAGAGATTGAATGGGCTTGAAGTACTACTCAAGCCAACTCCAGAGAAGTCCTCATTTGCCAAGGCACATGTGGCCCGGTCTCTGGCGATTGTGAAGAATGGACAGGTGCCAGTCCGATGCATCAACGTTTTAGATGAGGCTGTTACAATTCCCACTGGGACCATTCTGGCTGAACTGCTTGTGCCAGCGGGGAAGGTGCCTGACAAGGCAGTATTTGAACTGCGCCCAGATCAACAGTCATCCTGGACATATGCGGTCGAGGTAGGCCAGACCGAACCCCCTACCGAAGAATAGAATGGTCATGTGATCATGGATCAGATGGGAGTGGATCAGGAGAAACTGAACTCCATGCAGTTGGAGCAGTTGGGGAAAGTTTCTTGGGAGCATCAAGAGACCTTTTCGCGACATGGGGAGGACTTCAGATGTGCTCGGACGATTGAGCATGAGATTCCCATGGGGGATACCCCTCCCATTAGGGAATATTATCATCAAATTCCCCCGGCGCTCTATCAAGAGGTGAAGGGCATGGTGGCCAGTATGCTTGACAATCAAGTGAATCGAGAGAGCCAGAGCCCCAGGGCGGCTCCCGTAGTCTTGGTCTGAAAAAAGGATTGGACCCTTCGATTTTGTGTGGACTATCAAAAATTGAATACCCACACGGTGCAGGACGCATATCTTTACCTCGTATTGAAGAATCTCTGTTGGCATTGGATCAGGCCAAGTATTTCTCGATGTTGGATTTGGCAAGTGGCTACTGGCAGGTACCAATGGCCGAAAAAGATCGGGCCAAGATGGCATTTGTCTTACCGATGGGGCTCTATGAATTCAACCGGATGCCCTTCGGGCTCACTAATGCCCCGGGAACCTTCCAACGCCTGATGGAACATTGCTTAGGTGATCTGAATTTTGAATCAGTCCTGATATAGCTAGATGACATTGTGGTGTTCAGGACCTCATTTGAAGACCATCTTGAGAAGTTACGTCAAGTTCTCCAGTGGCTCAGTCGCTACGGCTTAAAAATAAAGTGGTCTTCTATGAGCCCTGACCTAAATCCTATTTGGCAACCTTCAAACACGAGACAACTGGAGCAATTTGCTCTTGAGGAGTGGGCCAAAATACCTGTTGAGAGGTGCAGAAGTCTCATTGACAGTTACAGTAATCTTTTGATTGCAGTGATTGCCTAAAAAGGTTGTGCAACAAAATATTAAGTTAAGGGTACCATCATTTCTGTCCAGGCCTATTTCATGAGTTTCATTTTTTGAAAAAATTCTGTGGAAGCATGGTTGAAAAGCAATGTCTGACTTTCATTTGTTCATTTTCATAGATTTTTTATTTATTATTACTTTTGTCAGATTCAATTTATTTCTGTCACCATTGTCGGTTTTTCTGTCATTAAACGAGGGGTACCAACAATTTTGACCATGTGTGTATATTCATATTTTCAGTTTGAATAGTTTATAGTCAGTTTGCCACCCCAGAGGCTCCCATAAGACCTTTTCATCAGATTTAAATCTGCTTCTCAGATAGTTTACTAAAGACCTTGTTTTGCTTGGTTAGGTAAATTTATTCTGGAACCTTAGTGTAATACACACAAATCGGAGACATTGGGATTGGCACATTGATTTCAGCCCTGGCTGATTAAGTGTAAATAATAAGGGAATCTCAGGCTGCTTTATACAATCTTGAATTTCACTTCAACTGCTATTCCAGTAAAAGAAGTGTTGTTATTTCCGTCTCTGTCTCAGTTTGTGACTCACTGGATCTTCTTTGGACCTCTGGTCATTACACATACAAATTATGATTTATTGCTGGAAGCATACATTGAACACCACATCTAAATGGTGTCTACTCTGTGTTAGTCTTGCTTTCATCCACTAGGTGAAGCTATTACTTTTTAAAATTGTTTATATGATGCTTTCCACACTTGTGAATATCGCATCTCTCAAATATATACTTTTTAACTAAATGTTGTTTAGTCTGTCTTACTTTCATCTACTAGATGGAGTTATTACTCTTTCAAATTATTAATACAGTGTTTTTTACACTTGGTAATATTGTATCTCAAATATTTTTCCTATATAGTTTTGGGTTATATAATATTGACTTTCCTCATGGAAACATGAAGAAAAAAAACTGTCAATGTACAGTGGGTTCGGAAAGTATTCAGACCCCTTTAAATTTTTCACTCTTTGTTTCATTGCAGCCATTTGGTAAATGCAAAAATGTTCATTTTTTCTCATTAATGTACGCTCTGCACCCCATCTTGACTTATAAAAACCAGAAATGTAGAAATGTTTGCAAATTTATTAAAAAAGAAAAACTGAAATATCACATGGTCATAAGTATTCAGACCCTTTGCTCAGACACTCATTTACGTCACATGCTGTCCATTTCCTTGTGATCCTCCTTGCGATTTGTCTACTCCTTCATTGGAGTTCTGTTGTGTTTAATTAAACTGATAGGATTTGATTTGTAATGGCACACACCTGTCTATATAAGACCTCACAGCTCACAGTGCATGTCAGACCAAATGAGAATCCTGAGGTCAAAGGAACTGGCCAAGCAGCTCAGAGACAGAATTGTGGCAAGGCACAGATCTGGCCAAGATTACTAAAGAATTTCTACAGTACTCAAGGCTCCTAAGAGCACAGTGGCCTCCATAATCCTTAAATGGAACAAGTTTGAGACCACCAGAAGACTTCCTAGACCTGGCCGTACAGCCAATCTGAGCAATCGTGGGAGAAGAGCCTTGGTGAGAGAGGTAAAGAAGATCTCCAAGATCACTGTGGCTGTGCTCCACAGATGCAGTAGGGAGATGGGAGAAAGTTCTACAAAGTCAACTATCACTGCAGCCCTCCACCAGTCGGGCCTTTATTACATAGTGGCCAGAAGGAAGCCTTTCCTCAGTGCAAGACATATGAAAGCCCTCATAGAGTTTGCTAAAAAAAATACATGAAGGACTCACAGACTATGAGAAATAAGATTCTCTGGTCTAATGAGATGAAGACAGAACTTTTTGGTGATAATTCTAAGCAGTATGTGTGGAGAAAGCCAGGCACTGCTCATCACCTGCCCAATACAATCCCAACAGTGAAACATGGTAGTGGCAGCATCACGCTATGGGGGTGTTTTTCAACTGCAGGGACAGGACGACTGATTGCAATTGAAGGAAATATGAATACGGCCAAGTACAGAGATATCCTGGATGAAAACCTCTTCCAGAGTGCTCTGGACCTCAGACTTGGCCGAAGGTTCACCTTCCAACAAGACAATGACCCAAAGCACATAACTAAACTAACAAAGGGGTGACTTCAGAACAATCTGTGACCATTCTTAACTGGCCCAGCCAAAGCCCTGGCATAAACCCAATTAAGCTTAAGCATCTCTGGAGAGACCTAAAAATGGCTGTTCACCAATGTTCACCATCCAACCTGATGGAACTGGAGAAGATCTGCAAGGAAGAATTGAAGAGGATCCCCAAATCCCGGTATGAAAAACTTGTTGCATCATTCCCAAGACGACTCATGGCTGTACTAGCTCAAAAGGGTGCTTCTACTCAATACTGAGCAAAGGGTCTGAATACTTATGACCATGTGATATTTCAGTTTTCTTTTTTAATACATTTGTAAAAATATCTACATTTCTTTTTTTTTTTTTTAGTAAAGATGGGGTGCAGAGTGTACATTAATGAGAAAAAAATGAACTTTTTTGAATTTACCAAATGGCTGCAATGAAACAAAGAGTGAAAAATTTAAAGGGGTCTGAATACTTTCCGTACCCACTGTATGACATAACTTTCACATGCGACTAAGATACCAATATATTCCCTGTATAACCTCGCTCCTAATTTTTTAAGTGTTTTTATTTGTATTGTATACTCAATGAAGATTTATATTTTATGCAAGATTTCTGGGTAGTTCAATTTCTGTTGGTTTTCCTGTCATGCACAGTTGTGTGGAAAAAAAGTGTTTGCCCCTTCCTGATTTCCTATTATTTGGAATGTTTGTCACACTTAAATGTCTCAGATCACCAAACAAATGTAATTATTAGACAAAAATAACACTATTAAACACAAAATTTAATTTTTAAAGGTAGGTCTTTATTATTAAGGGAAAAATAAATCCAAACCTTCAGGACCTTGTGTGATAAAGTGGATGCTCCCCCACCCTATTAAAACATAAATTAACTGTGGTTTATCACATCTTTTGGGAATTGGAGTTCAATTTCCCTAGCCACACCCAGGCCAGTGTTATGAATGTGCTAGAGATGGTTTCGGAGCAGAGGCTCCCTCTGGTGGTTACAGACAGTACTGAACCTTTCAGCGAGGAGTGGCAATCTGGGATCACGGGCTTGTCTGATATAAAGGAGGTTCCCTCCCATGATGGTTGCCGGTGATCAATTGTTCTTGTCTCAATTGTGGTTCCTGGTTCATTTGGAAGTTTGCTGGAGTCTTGCCTGCATCTCCTGCTTTCAGATAAGATATTTTTTGCTTTTCTTTTTGTGCTTGCTTTTTGCATTGTTTCTGCACTTTTGTGGAGGTCAGCCAGGTCCCCTCCTGGGGCCTGAGCTCCTCAAAGTTTATCTGCAGCCACTGTCATTTGCTCATTTGCTTTTTCCTGTTTTTTCAGCGGCTGCGGCTTGGTTTTTGTTCACACTGAGATCTGATTTAGTGGGTGGCGAGATCGTGTGATCTCAGTATTTTTGTAATCAGAATTGTTGGATTTTTGTAGGGTTTTCTGGGTTGCAGAAAGTAATCTTTCCTGTCCTATCCTATTTGGTCAGCTTGTGGCCCCAGCATTTGCTCAGTCTATTTTCTGCCTATTTTGTATTTTCATCTTGTCTAATCGCCATTATATGTTTGGGGGCTTCCTATTTTCTTTGGGGATCTGCTCCGGGGCAGATAGCTTTCATCTTTCTGCCTTTAGGTGTAGTTATCTCTCAGGCTGTGACGAGGCGTCTAGGATCAACGTAGGAACGCTCCACGGCTACCTCTAGTTGTGTCGTTAGTTTAGGAATCTGCAACCCATCAGTTACCAACATCTCAGGTGTTCAGCTGCCCTGCTGTTGTTCCTGTCCTCCTCAGCTACCGAAACATAACAGTATCACCAGCCATAAATGAAAATTATATGGTACTCACAGAAGGGAAAAATAGTGTGGAAAGAAAAAAAAGTTGTCAGAGTTGTCAGAGATTTTTTTTTTTTTCTGTCTGTTGCATTTTTTCCCTCTTTTCCTCTGGTGCTGAGGAGGATTTTTTTTTCTCTCTCAATGGAGTTTGCACAGTTGTCTGGCCATGTGGATCAGCTTGCCACTGAGGTTCGGAGTATTGCTACCTATCTTGCTGGGTTGCCGTTTGTGGAACCTAGGATTCCCATGCCAGATTTGTTTTTGGGGGATCGGGCTAAATTTCTGAATTTCAAAAATAACTGTAAGTTGTTTTTTGCCTTAAAGCCTTAGTCCTCAGGTAACGCAGCACAGCAGGTTCAAATTGTCATCTCTCTCCTAAGCGATCCTCAGGATTGGGCTTTTTCCCTGACACCTGGGGATCCTGTTTTGAATGATGTTGATGCATTTTTTCTGGCTCTGGGGTTATTGTACGATGAACCTAATGTCACTGATCAAGCTGAAAAAGCCTTGTTGGCATTAAATCAGGGTCTTGAAGACGCTGAGTTGTACTGTCAGAAATTCCGAAAGTGGGCAGTCCTGACCAAATAGAATGATGATGCTTTGGCAGCCCTTTTTCGGAAGGGGCTGTCAGAGAATGTAAAGGATGTTATGGTGGGATTCCCTGCTCCCTCTGGTCTCAATGATTCTATGTCATTGGCTATTCAAATTACAGACATTTGCGTGAGCGCAGAGGTATGCGTGAGATTGTGTTGCCTTGAGAGCCAGCTTCAGAGCCCATGCAGTGTGATAGAGTGACTTCTGGGGCACAGCGTCATGAGTTTCGAAAGCACAATGGGTTATGTTTCTACTGTGGTGATGCCTCTCATGCTATTTCAGTCTGCCCTAAGGGGGGAAGACGTTTTGCACGCTCAGTTGTCTTGGGTAGTGTTCAGACTAAATTTCTGTTGACTGTTACCCTGATTTGCTCCCTGTCCACATTTTCTGCTCAGGCTTTTGTTGATTCAGAAGCAGCTATTAACCTGATGGATTTTGACTTTGCCAAACGTTGTGGGTTTCCCATGATACCCCTGCGGAAGTCTATTCCCCTACTGGGCATTGATTCCACCCCTTTGGCGGAGAATAAACCCCAGTTTTCTACTCAGGTGATAATGAGGGTTGAACCAGATCATCAGGAGAGTTGCAAATTTCTGGTGCTGTATAATCTGCATGACATTATTGTACTAGGTTTCCCTTGGTTACAGTCTCATAATCCTGTTTTGGATTGGAAATCTGTGTCTGTGACCAGTTGGGGCTGCCAATGTGTTAATGCCGACACTCCTGTTTTTTCTGTCTCTCCCAAGTCTCAGGATGTTCCTGAATTTTTGACTGATTTTTCGGATGTATTTAGTGAAAGTAAATCTGCATCTTTGCCCCCTCACAGGAGCTACGATTGCGCTATTGAATTAGTGCCTGGTGGTAAATTTCCTAAAGGTCGCCTTTTTAACTTGTCTGTACCTGAACACGATGCTATGCAATCTTATATCAAGGAGTCATTGGAAAAGGGTCATATCAGACCATCCTCTTCACCCTTGGGTGCCAGTTTTTTATTTGTGGCCAAAAAAGGATGGTTCATTGAGGCCGTGTATTGATTATCGTCTCTTGAATAAGATCACTGTGAAGTATCAATATCCGCTACCCTTGATTTCTGACCTGTTTTCCAGGTTGAAAAGTGCTAGTTGGTTTACCAAGCTTGACCTCAGGGGGGCGTATAACCTTATTCGCATTAAGCACGGGGATGAATGGAAGATGGCGTTTAATACCCCAGAGGGGCATTTTGAGTACCTAGTGATGCCCTTTGGGCTCACTAATGCTCCTTCCGTCTTCCAATCCTTCATGAATGATATTTTCAGGGATTTTGTGGATAAATTTCTGATTGTTTATTTGGATGATATCTTGATTTTTTCCAATGACTGGGACTCTCATGTGAAACATGTTCGGACTGTGTTCCAGATCCTCTATGTGAAGGGATCAAAGTGTCTTTTTGGCGTACAGAGGATCTCATTTCTGGGATTCATTTTGTCTCCGTCTGTTATTGAAATGGACCCGGTCAAGGTTCAAGCCATCTGTGATTGGGTCCAACCTACTTCATTAAAGGCTCTTCAGAGATTTTTGGATTTTGCCAATTTTTATCGTAAATTTATTGGTAATTTCTCCGGTATTGTTAAACCATTGACTGATTTGACCAAAAAGGGTTCTGATGTGGTGAATTGGCCTCCTGAGGCAGTCTCTGCGTTTCAGGAACTTAAGCAGAAATTCACTTCTGCTCCTGTTCTACGGCAGCCTGATGTTTCTCTACCATTTCAGGTGGAGGTTGATGCCTCTGAAATTGGGGCAGGTGCCGTTTTGTCCCAAAAAGATCCAGAGACCTCAAAGAGTAACCCTTGTGCCTTTTTCTCTCGAAAATTTTCTCCAACTGAACGTAATTATGACGTGGGTAATCGGGAGTTATTGGCCATGAAGTGAGCCTTTGAAGAGTGGAGACATTGGCTGGAAGGAGCCAAACATCAGGTGGTGGTCCTCACGGACCATAAGAATCTGGTTTATCTCGAATCAGCCAAGCGACTTAATCCTAGACAGGCCAGGTGGGCCTTGTTTTTCACACGTTTTAATTTTGTGGTTTATTTTCTTCCTGGCACTAAGAATGTTAAGGCGGATGCCCTCTCGAGGAGTTTCTTTGCGGACTCTCCTGAGTTATCTGATCCTACTGTTATTTTGAAAGACGGTGTAGTTCTTTCCACCATCTCGTCCAATTTGAGACTGGCCTTGGAAGGGTGTCAGGAGGATAAACCTGAGCGCTGTCCTATTGGGAAATTGTTTGTCCCAGACCAGTGGAGGAGGAGTGTGATGTCTGAGATTCATTGTTCCGCGTTGGCTGGTCATCCCGGGATTTTTGGTACCAGAGACTTGGTGAGTCGGTCCTTTTGGTGGCCTACTTTGTCTCGTGACGTCAGGGAATTTGTGCAGTCCTGTGGGACTTGCTCTCGCTCCAAGCCTTGCTCTCGCTCTAGTGGTTTCTTAATGCCATTACCTGTGCCCAAGAGGCCATGGACCCATATCTCTGGATTTTATTTCCGACCTCCCTGTTTCTCAGAGAATGACCGTTATCTGGGTAATCTGTGATAGGTTTTCCAAGATGATACATCTTGTGCCATTTCCTAAGTTACCTTCCTCCTCCGATTTGGTGCTTTTGTTCCTTCAGCACGTGGTTCGGTTACATGACATTCCGGAGAACATTGTGTCTGACAGAGGAGTCCAGTTTGTGTCCAGATTTTGGAGGACATTTTGTTCTAAACTTGGTGTTCAATTATCTTTCTCCTCTGCTTTTCATCCTCAGACCAATGGACAAACCGAGAGAACAAACCAGACCTTGGAGACTTATTTGAGATGTTTTGTGTCTGCTGATCAAGATGACTGGGTCTCTTTTTTGCCTTTGGCTGAGTTTTCTCTTAATAATAGGGCTAACTCTGCCACCTTGATGTCTCCATTTTTCTGCAATTTTGGGTTTCACCCTCGATTTTCTTCGGGACAGGCGGAGGCTTCTGTCTGTCCGGGTGTTGACTCTGTTGTGGAGCGAATGCAGCAGATTTGGGACCAGGTAGTGGAGAGGTTGTCTCTCTCTCAGGAGAGGGCCAAACGGTTTGCCAACCGGCATAGGACTGATGGTCCTCGGTTTAAAGTGGGGGACTTGGTTTGGTTGTCCTCAAGAAATATCCCTATGAGGGTTGCATCTCCAAAGTTTAAGCCCAGGTTCATTGGACCTTATAAGATCATGGAGATTCTTAATCCTGTTTCATTCCGTTTGCTTCTTCCAGGGACATTTAAGATCCATAACGTGTTCCACAAGTCCTTATTGAAGAGGTTTGTCAAGCCAGTGGTTCCTATGGCTGCGCCTCCTGACCCTGTTTTGGTTGAGGGCAATCTGGAGTATGTGGTTGAGAAAATATTGGATTCTCGTTTTTCTAGACAGAAACTCCAGTATTTGGTTAATTGGAGAGGTTATGGTCAGGAGGACAATTCTTGGGTGTTTGCTTCGGACATCCATGCTAGGAGACTGATCCGTGCCTATCACCGAGCTCATCCTGATCGGCCTGGTTGCACAAGTGAGAGTTCGGTGACCCCTCCTCAAGGGGGGGTACTGTTATGAATGTGCTAGAGATGGTTTCTGAGCAGAGGCTCCCTCTGGTGGTTACAGACAGTACTCAACCTTTCAGCGAGGAGTGGCAATCTGGGATCACAGGCTGGTCTGATATAAGGGAGGTTCCCTCCCATGATGGTTGCCGGTTATCAATTGTTCTTGTCTCAATTGTGGTTCCTGGTTCATTTGGAAGTTTGCTGGAGTCTTGCCTGCATCTCCTGCTTTCAGATAAGATATTTTTTGCTTTTCTTTTTGTGCTTGCTTTTTGCATTGTTTCTGCACTTTTGTGGAGGTCAGCCAGGTCTTCTCCTGGGGCCTGAGCTCCTCACAGTTTATCTGTAGCCACTGTTATTTGCTCATTTGCTTTTTCCTGTTTTTTCAGCGGCTGCGGCTTGGTTTTTGTTCACACTGAGATCTGATTTAGTGGGTGGCGAGATCGTGTGATCTCAGTATTTTTGTAATCAGAATTGTTGGATTTTTGTAGGGTGTTCTGGGTTGCAGAAAGTAATCTCTCCTGTCCTATCCTATTTAGTCAGCTTGTGGCCCCAGCGTTTGCTCAGTCTATTTTCTGCCTATGTTTGTATTTTCATCTTGTCTAACCGCCATTATATGTTTGGGGGCTTCCTATTTTCTTTGGGGATCTGCTCCGGGGCAGATAGCTTTCATCTTTCTGCCTTTAGGTGTAGTTATCTCTCAGGCTGTGACGAGGCATCTAGGATCAACGTAGGAACTCTCCACGGCTACCTCTAGTTGTGTCGTTAGTTTAGGAATCTGCAACCCATCAGTTACCAACATCTCAGGTGTTCAGCTGCTCTGCTGTTGTTCCTGTCCTCCTCAGCTACCGAAACATAAGAGGCCAGATTACTGTTACAGCTGTTCTCATTCAAGAAATCACTTAAATAAGCCTAATAATGACCAGCCTGACAAAGTGAAGTTGATCAAAAGTTCCTCAAAAGCTAGACAGCATGCAAACAAATTCTGGAACAAATGAGAAACAAACTATTTGAGATCTATCTGTCTAGAAAAAGGTTATAAAACCATTTCTAAAGCTTTGGGACTCCAGAAAACCACAGTGAGAGCCATTATCTAGAAATGGTGAAAACACGTAACAGTGGTGATGGTGAACCTACTCATGAGTGGCCGGCCAACTAAAGTTATTCCAATAGCGCAGTGATGACCCATCCTAAAAGTCACAAAAGACCCTACAACAACATACAAAGAACTTCAGGCGTCACTTGCTTCAGGTAAAGTCAGTGTTTTTGACTCCACCATAATAAAAATTGGGCAAAATGACCTGCATCTCAAAGTTCCAAGATGAAAGCCACTGCTGAGCAATAAGAACTTAAAGCCTTGTCTCAGTTTTGCCATAAAATAGAATTAGACTTACCGGTAATTTGGTTTCTAGTAACCCACCACGACAGCACACACACAAAGAGGTCAAATAGCCCCTCCCACATCCTCAACTCAGTGTTATTATAAAGGACCGCAGGTGTATGAATGCTTCAAATTATATTTTATTTTCCTTTTTAGAATAATGCTAAATTAATAAGCAAAGCTAGGGAATTACCTGTGCTGTCGTGGTGGGTTATTAGAAACTGAATTTCCGGTAAGTCTAATTCTATTTTCTCTAATAGCCCCCCACGACAGCACACCGGAGAAGTACCCAAGAGTAATGTTGTTAGGGAGGGATAATAGACTGGAGGATTTTTCTTCCAAAGGCTAAGTCTTTAACAGACATTAAGTTTAGTCTGTAATGTCTGGAGAATGTATGGACCAAAGACCAGGTAGCAGTTCTAGATATCTGCTCGATGGAAGCGCTGGCTTTCTCAGCCCAGGAGACTGATATTGCTCTGGTAGAGTGAGCCATGAACTTCTCTGGAGGTGAAAGGCTCTGGATTTGGTATGCCTTAGTGAACACTCTCTTGATCCAGTCGGCGATTGTGGATCTGGAGGTTTTCTTCCCCTTATTCTGAACCGGAACAGGTACTAGGTCTGACACCTTTCTCTAGACCTTGTAGGAAATCCAGGATCTGTGCGATATTTGGTTGACGCAAGTCTGGTTCAGGTGCACTCCTTGAGACGAAGGTCTTCCATATCTTCTGATATATTGTGTTTGTCACTGGTTTACTACTTCTCTGGAGCGTTTTAATAACTCTTACCCCTGAATTTCAATATTGAGAATTCAGAAGCCTTGCAGTCAGGTGTAGCTACTTGGGATCTGGATGATGAATTGGTCCCTTGTGAAGGAAGCCTCTGGGGGAAGCATTACAGGTCCATCTATACTTAAGTTGGTAAGTTTACCGAACCAGCTTCTTTTGGTCCAGAATGGTGCACTAGAATCACTTTGACCTTTTCGGATCTTACTTTTTGTAGGACACTTGGTAGGATTGGCACTGGAGGGAAGTGTTAAAAATGCTTATTTTCGTATATTTTTACCAGGACTTGTTACCAGATGCGATACTCTGAGGAAAATGTCACATTGTTTCTTATAAAAAATTGTAGTGGTTTATTGAACTGTCCATCAAAAAACATCATTGCAGGAAAACATGAAATGAGTGAAATAGTTATGAAGAGATTGTCCATTTGTCCATAGCCAAAGCTTGTACACTTCCTTCCTTGGTGTCCTGAATGGTAAATGACATCTGTCTCTGTCTGGTTACATAGCAGCTGTCCATTCACCGTAGTGTCCTCGTAAGATGTCCCTTGTGTCTGAAGAGAGTGAAGGAGAGAGAGCCCCTCCCTTCGTGTAGCCATGATATATATAGAGCACGTGGTCTCTGTATATGGTTGACACTTTACCATACAGAAATAGCATATGTAATGTCAGCGAAAGTCAATGTGCTCGGTGTTAGGGTCTGCGGAACGCACCAAATATATGATGTAGAGAGGTTCGTTCGCAGCCCGGGGTCCACCGTGCAGGCGGAGCCTGCAGCTTGTAAAATGGCGCAAAAAGCAAACTCTGTTATCCCGCAGAGTCACCAAAAAAAACGCCATAACGTGCTGTGGCAATATGTGCGAACTCTGTTATTCCACAGAGCCGCTAGAAAGAGTGCCGCAGCGCTATATGGCGTTGTGTGCGAACTCACTTAACACCACTGAGTCGCAAAATAAACACGCTAGAGCGCTGTCTAGCGTTGAAAGCGAACCCTGTTACGTCACAGAGCTGCTGAGACAAACTTCTGTGTCCTGTCAGGCACCCAGGTACACAGTTGACTGCTAAGCGAACATAGAACGTGATCATGCGCTAATGTCCTTGCGGGAGTCACCCGCAATCTATGGCGTCTGAACGCCAGGCCCTGAATACGGCAATCAAACTCCTCACCGGTTATGCCGGTAATCTAGGGCATCTAGGACACCGACCCTGACCAGCTAGCATACCAAACTCCTCACCGATTAAGTCGGTATTCTAGGGGCTTATTTCAGCTGGGCCCTAACCACACACATGCATGACCACACTGGCGCAAAGCATATAACGATTGATATTAGCGCATGGCGGCCCAGCCATGCCACCCTTTTATAGTAACAGCTACAGGACCTGCCAGAAACAAGACCAATGAAACTTGTTCCAGAACACCAGTAGTCACAGGACCTTCCTGGCGGACCAATAGGAGCTGCTGAAGTACTTGAGCATGTGACCCCTGATCTCCAATGAGAGATCTCACCCTGGGCATGCTCAGAGAGGGAAAACAAGGACTTTGTCCTAAAGACATCTGCTCGCCGCTAACCAGTACTGGCCACAATAGCAGAGCCTGGAGGAGCAGCAGTAATCCTTTGCACACTGTTAGACTGGGCGAGACACTGGGACCGACGTCTAAGCTGAGCAGAATCTACTGCGGCCGGAGACGAATGGGAGACCGCAGCCGGAATGGCTCAAGATTCCCCTTGTGCAGAAGCAGGAACTTGACCCCTAACATTACTCCCCCTCCTAGGGCCCCCCCTTCTCTGGGCCTCGCTGCATTCAAAGGCAGCGATGAGCTGTGGAGCGTGAACGTGCTCGGCAGGCTCCCAGGACCTATCCTCAGGCCCATAATCCACCAAATAAAATCTTTTGCCATCGTACCACCTTACACCCTACGATGGCGTTCACCTCATGGTCGTCTGTAGATGAACCCGATGTCCCGGCAGATGACTCGGAAAACCGGGACATGAGTACGGGTTTCAGGAGGGATACGTGAAAGGTGTCGGAGATACCAAGGCGTGGAGGAAGAGCCAAACGGTATACCACAGGGTTAACCTGCTCGAGGACTTTAAAAGGACCCAGGTAGCGGGGTGCCGAATTAGTGGACTCAACTCGCAGCCTGATGTTACGGGCGGAGAGCCACACCAAGTCCCCAGGAGCAAATGTCGGAGCGGGGCGCCGATGTGCGTCGGCGGAGGACCTCATCCTCTCCTTGGATGCCTGAATGGCATCCTGGGTACGGTCCCAAATGTCCCGTGCCTCCACAGCCCAGTCTGCCACCCTGGACTCGGCAGAAGACACGGGCATGGGCACCGGAACCCGCGGATGCTGACTGTAGTTTAGGAGGAATGGAATCTGTCCGGTGGAGTCAGCCACAGCATTGTTCAGTGCAAACTCAGCCCACGGTAGCAAGGATGCCCAGTCATCCTGCCTGGCTGAAACAAAATGTCGTAGATAGGTGACCAAGGTCTGGTTGGCCCTCTCTACTAACCCATTCGTCTCGGGATGGTATGCTGAAGAGAGATTTAACTCAATACTGAGTAGACGACAAAGCTCTCTCTAGAACCGAGACGCAAACTGGGGCCCTCTGTCACTGACAATTTTTTCCGGTATGCCATGTAGACGGAAAATGTGCCTAATAAACAACGCTGCCAGGGCCCGTGCAGAAGGTAACCGTGGTAGCGGCAACAGGTGCACCATTTTGGAAAAATGATCGGTGATTACCCAAATGATGGTGCAGCCCCGAGACTTCGGTAAGCCCACCACAAAGTCCATCCCGACCATCTCCCAGGGCCTATCTGACACCGGCAAAGGGTAAAGTAACCCAGCTGGCCGTTGTCGAGAAGACTTATTCTTGGCGCAGGAGACACACGCCCGAACATAGTCTCCAACGTCACGGACCATATGCGGCCACCAGTATGTCCTCGCCAGCAACTCAGATGTCCTCTTTGCCCCAAAGTGTCCACCCACCCTGGACGAGTGTGCCCAAGAGAGTACCTCCGGTCGCAAATTGGTAGGCACAAAAGTCTTGCCCGGAGGCACAGACTCTAGCGAAACCGGGGCCACAGTTCTCAGGCCTCTGTAGGGACAATAGTGAGCTCCTCCTCTTTCTCTCGGCACCACAATGCTGAGGAGGCTCGGCACGGATGTTCTTCTCTCCAGAAAATGTAGGGTTAAATGAACCGGAGAGACATGGACCACTGCCCTGGCGGGGTTACCGTTGGCTGTCTGAAAAACACCAATTTTTGTGGTCGGTGAGACTTGGAAGAAGCGGGCCTCCTCAACAGATGTCTCACTCGAGAAGGCCACTCATGGTAGCAACTCCCTATCCCCGATGGATAATTCCTCACTGATGTGAAGGTCTTGGAAAAGAAGCAAGATGCTTCGACTTGAGCACCTTTGGAAGAGGACTGCTCAGCCCATCGATGAGGGATCCACCTCAATAAATGGCTTTCAACATCGGGGCGATGAGGATGGAGCGTTAGCAAAATGAGATTTATAGAAGTGAAGTTGGAGACTTTCGACCACAATTTGGGATTGCTCCTTCTGGTGAGGCTACCAGGGAGCTTCCAGGTGAGAAATGGAATT
The DNA here is from genome assembly GCA_033576555.1 of Oophaga sylvatica. Taxonomy (NCBI): domain Eukaryota; kingdom Metazoa; phylum Chordata; class Amphibia; order Anura; family Dendrobatidae; genus Oophaga; species Oophaga sylvatica. Next base: position 363,555,837 of record JARQOD010000001.1, on the reverse strand, counting down.
GAACTGGCGATAGTAATTAATGACCCATAAAGCGCTGCACGCTTTACAGAGATGGTTCTTGCATCATCACAGCCTGTAGTTTGTCGTCCCAAGCCAATCCCTGGTTGAATGATAAACCAAGGAAAGGTAAAGACTATCGACTCAAACATACATTTTCTAACTTAGCATAAAGGGAATTTGCCGTGAGGTCGAAGACTCTGCAGAATCTCTCGGTGGGAGTCAATATCTGGAGAAGATGAGTATATCATCTAGGATGATACGACCGAGGTTGAGAGCTATTCCGAAGATGTCATTTACAAGTCTTGGAAACGCTGGGCTTTACAAGCCAAGGCATACCAGATATTCGTAATGCCATCCCTGTATTAAAGCGTCTTCATTGTCCCCTCAGGTACGATCAGGTATAACACGCGCAGATCTGTTTAGTGAATGCCCTTGCTCCGAAGCCTATCAAAGAGCTCAGAATCAGGGGCAACGGGTACTTGTTCTTAACAGTGATGGTAGACCCTGTATCAATACACCACGTAATTCTCGTTCTTCTTCTGCCAAGAAGAATCCGCCTGCCGGTGACACCGACTATCTAATGACCTTTGCAGTTCTCCTGAATTATTGCCATGCCTCTGTCTCAGGAAAGAGAGGGATAGACCTTCCGAGAGGTCGCGCCAGCAAGAGGTCGATAGGACAGTCAAAGGGGATGAGGCGGAAGAGTCTCGCAGCTTTGGAGATACAAGTCTGCATATGACCAATAGACTTGGAATGAATAAGATCTGCGGGTAACTCAGTAGTGGTAACTGAACGCAACTCCGACACATCTGCTCTCATGATCATCCAACCGTTCCTACCGAAGTCCACTCTATATGTGGGAGTGAAACGGAGTCAAGGTATGACCTTAGGTTCGTCTATTCCCTCGGGAAGGACGAGTAGGGAAAAAGCTCTGAGGGAAGGGGTACAACAATGCAGAGAAATCTGGTGTGTAATTTGTGAGGGCAATTCGACCATTCACTACCGAGTCACTGATTTGTCAAGCGCCACAAGGTATTGCGTGACGCGAGCAAAGTTGAGGACAGAAGTTCCCTCTGCTCTGAGTCCATGCAAGGTCGGTTGTGAGGTGGAAGTCCCACAGTGATTGTCCCTTTATTGTCATCTGGAGGAAATGCGTGCTTTGTGGACATCTTCAGTATAGTGTCCTGCCTGTGGCAAAATTACAGACACCGTTGCTTCGAGCGGGCCGATTAGTCGAGAACTCAGGCTTCGGAGGAATGAGCCTGAACGGAGATTTCCAAGGTTTGGGAAGTGGGAGCCAACGAACCTCTGCCTGCACTGGGTCGCTCTAACTCCGCCTTAAAAGGAATCAATGCGGTGATAGAAATGGTTTCCCCAGTGTGGCAGGAATCTCCTGGTGGCCAAAGATCTCACATGATCCACAGTCCTTCCATAACAGGATGACTTTATCGCACTCTGCTCAGAGACAGAGTCCGAAATTGGAACGGCAATGGCGACATGGAGATGTGTTTGCAGATGGAGCATATCGTGTGACACGATGTCCTAAGAAGACCTTCTCAAGCCTCCAGGAAGAGAGGAGCACTCTGTACAACGATGTACACGTCCAAGCCTTGACACTCCAACTCTGCCCGACAGAGGTAAGACAAAACCACTTCGCCCGTTCTGGAAACGTGCACAGAAGCATCAGATGAATGGAGCATGACTCAATCCGACATGCTTTCTGTCACCAGCAAACTTGTTGGAGCGGAGAGGTAAGTCGGAGCAGGGTGCAGAGATAACTGCTGCAGCCACGCTAGCAGCCTGAACGCACAGCGTACATCCACAGTGAGGTTGTGCGCTCTAGAGCGCCAACCTACCTCCAGCTGCTGGATGTACTGCTGTAGGGGCTGGTCGTTCGCCATTTTAGTAGCCAGACCCTGGCGCTAATATTATGTTAGGGTCTGCGGAACGCACCTCTCTACATCATATATTTGCAGGCGGAGCCTGCTGCTAGTAAAATGGCGCAGAAAGCGAACTCTGTTATCCCGCAGAGTCGCCAAAATAAACGCCATAACGCGCTGTGGCAATATGTGTGAACTCTGTTATTCCACAGAGCCGCTAGAAAGAGTGCCGCAGCGCTATATGGCGATGTGTGCGAACTCACTTAACACCACTGAGTGGCAAAATAAACATGCTAGAGCGCTGTCTAGCGTTGAAAGCGAACCCTATTACGTCACAGAGCCGCTGAGACAAACTTCTGGTTCCTGTCAGGCACCCAGGTACACAGTTGACTGCTAAGCGAACATAGAACGTGATCATGTGCTAATGTCCTCGTGGGAGTTACCCGCAATCTATGGCGTTTGAACGCCAGGCCCTGAATACGGCAATCAAACTCCTCACCGGTTATGCCAGTAATCTAGGGCATCTAGGACACCGACCTTGACCAGCTAGCATACCAAACTCCTCACCGATTAAGTCGGTATTCTAGGGGCTTATTTCAGCTGGGCCCTAACCACACCCACGCATGACCACACTGGCGCAAAGCATATAACGATTGATATTAGCGCATGGCGGCCCAGCCATGCCACCCTTTTATAGTAACAGCTACAGGACCTGCCAGAAACAAGGACCAATGAAACTTGTTCCAGAACACCAGTAGTCACAGGACCTTCCTGGCGGACCAATAGGAGCTGCTGCAGTACCTGAGCATGTGACCCCTGATCTCCAATGAGAGATCTCACCCTGGGCATGCTCAGAAGGGGAAAACAAGGACTTTGTCCTAAAGACGTCTGCTCGCCGCTAACCAGTACTGGCCACAATAGCAGAGCCTGGAGGAGCAGCAGTAATCCTCTGCACACTGTTAGACTGGGCGAGACGCTGGGACCGACATCTAAGCTGAGCAGAGTCCACTGTGGCCGGAGACGAATGGGAGACCGCAGCCGGAATGCCTCGAGATTCCTCTTGTGCAGAAGTGGAAACTCAACCCCTAACACTCGGTACAGAATTGAGTGTATAAAGAATAAATCCATAACCAATAATTAATATTTAACAGGAAGATGTATGCCTGTCTGAATTTCATTCATTGAGATAATGCGTCCAACCCAAAGCAACTATTGGCTAGTTCTAGTGAAAAATATTGAGACATGGATGGAGCAGGTAGGGAGTCTCAACGCAAGAGTCCATATTCCAAGAGGTAGCATGAATTGCACTGGAGGGTGCTTAAACCTTCTGGTGAACGCAGCACTGGATAACAGGAAGAGAGGATTCGTAGGTAGCACTCCATCCAGGTAAAATGGCAAACAAGTTTATTTAGTCCTTGAATAAAAGCAAAAAAGTATAAAACAACCTGATGCGTTTCTGGTGCAGAGTGCACCCTTAGTCATAGGATGTCAGAAAGTGGATAAGTGAAAACATATATAGAAAGGGTAACCCAATCACAAGATTAGACTGATTACATATAGAATTCAACAGGTGGTGATGACATGAGAAAACTACACAAACGACATTCCATCAATACATGTAGAACAGATCGTTTTTAAACTTCATCCCGTTAGGCAACTTAGTGTCCAAATGCAAGATTCAATAGGCTTCTTTCAGATTGGAGATTGGAAAAGAACTCTGATGATTAATGAAGCATATTGGATCTTGCAGTTGGACACTAAGTTCCCTAATGGGATGAACTTTTGTTTGTCATGTCATCACAACCTGTTGTATTCTATGTGCAATCAGTGCTAATCCTGTGAATGGGTTACCCTCTCTATATATGTTTTCACTTATTCACTTTCTGACATCCTATGACTAAGGATGAACTCTACACCAGAAACGCGTCAGGTTGTTTTTATGTGTTTTTTTTTGCTTTTAATCATGGACTAAAAAAACTTGTTTGACATTTTACCTGGTTGGAGTGCTATCTATGAATCCTCTCTTCCGGAAAAATATTAGCCACCTTCGCGTTCTGATCACTTGCGAAGAGGTCTACTTCCGAAAGACCCACCTTCTGATTAATATCTGAAAGACCTCGAGGTCTAGACTCCATTCCCCCGGATGAATCCTGATTCTGCTGAGGAAGTAGGCCTGTATGTTGATTGACCCCTTTATGTGAAGAGCGGACAAGGAGAGGAGATGTTCATCGGCCAGCAGAATATTCTTGCTGAAATAGATTTCAGATCCTCGTGTCTCATGCTTCCTTGGTGATGGAGGTGGGCTACTGTTGTCATATTGTCTGAGTAGATCTTCACATGGGTATTTTGAACTAGAGATATTGCGGCTCCTAGCACCTTCTCTACTGCCGTTAGTTCCCTGAAGTTTGAGGATTGTTGGCTTACTTTGACCAGCATACTTGGAATACGTCCTGGGAAACCATGGCTCGCAAGCCCTCTCTGCTTGCGTCCACCTTTATGGTGACCATGTGGTTCTGTATCCAGGGGACACCTTTGTCTAAGTTCTTTGGGCTGAGCCACCAGGCAAACGAGGCTCTTAACTGAGGTGGTATCAGGATCTTTCTGTTTAAGGACTCTGGGGATCCATCCCAATTTGCAAGAATATGAGTCTGTAGTTGTCACATTGCTCCTTCCCTGTCCCTAACACTAGGGGGCGCCATAGCTCACCCGGCTCCCCAGGATACTTCAGATGGTGAAGATGCCGGGGACTTCGCCCTTGCTTCATCTCATGAGTTAGTCTGTTCTCTTTCCTCACCCAGGGAAGAGGAGGTGATACTGCGCACCGTAGTACACAAACGCGACAAACAAGGCAACACAAACAAAGGTTAACCGAAAACTCCAGGTATACAAAATATTCACTCACAAATAACAGAGGAATGCATTGGGGTGTGAAGGTAAGGGAATAAACCAAAACAGAGAAGGATAAGGAATTACAATGCATACAAACCAAGAAACAGTCACTAATAACTCCGTCAACTCTCCTTCTCATATGTACTCCTTTCCCACTGTTAGCCATGCAGCAAATGCTTGCTCTGGCAAGGATTTGTAACAGAGCCCAGATTATAAAGGGGAAGGGAGTGGTTAACCGAGCTCAACTGTGAACACAGGGATTCCCAACATGGCTGATTAAGCCCTGTTCTGGCAGAAGAAATAAACATATTTAAAATGAAGGAGGAGTGCTTCTTCTCAGCACTGGAGTAGGAGCAATCAGATGCTACAGTCTTCGGTAACCCCGTGACAGTAGTACTCTGGTATGTGATGCTACCATCTGGATGCAGTATGTAATATATCCGAGGACTGACATGGCACATCTTTTCGACACTACCTTCTTGCTTAGTAGTATGTTTATCCTTGATCATAAATAGAATTTGTTCTTGTTTGGACAAAAAGGATGTTTGTTTTTGAGAGTCTAGCAAGACCCCCATGTCCAATTTTTTTTGTGGTTCACCAATCAACCCATGGATGACAAGATCTGAATTGTTATCTGCAGATGTTCCTGGAGCATTGGTATTGAGGGAGTCACCAGCAGAAAGTCATCAAGGTACGGAACTATTCATATACAGTATCTTGACCTCTGACATATGTCATGACTTCAGACATGATCTTTTTGAAGATCTGTGGTGCAGATGATATTCTGAACAGGAGAACATTGAACTGATAGTGTAATATCCCTGCTGGCTTCACTGCATGGCTTCCCATCTCCCTTACTCACCACCCCGGGCCATGCTGTGAGTTCTGTCCTCTGCCGGCTCCTTGCTGTGAACCTGTCTTTGCTTTCTGCATACTTCCTGGCTGTATGCTTAGGGAGGTGGCCCCGGAACTTCCTTTGTCTTATAGAGACAGTGTGCACCTTCCTAATGTGTCCCCAGCCAATTGCCAAAGGGCATCAGGTACTTAAGGCATCCCCGCCCATTGGAGGATGCCTGAGCAACGCTCTATCTCAGTCTGTGTCTTGCTACTGAGTTGCAGGTCCTGTCCTGTTTTTACGCCTTCTCTGGGGGCTGCATACCCAGACCCTTTTCTGTTTGTCTTGTTTTCCGCCTCCCTGGAGGCTGCTTATCTAGGCCTGGGTCTGTGTTCTTTGTGTCTTGTTTTCCCGCCTCCCTCTGGGCTGCATACTCAGGCCTGAATCCTTGATTCTATACCTGCTCCCATACCTGTCTGAACTGAGTCCTAAACTTGTATCTATCCATATCCTTGTCTGTAGCCTTCCTACATGCTGTGGGTATCCTGGTGTTTTCTCCTGCTCTGTTCAGCTCGCCGCTACCTGTGGCCCTGCCCTGCTCGCTGCACTCTGCGGCTCTGCCCTGACTCATCGCACTCAACAGCTTTTCCCTTCTCTTCCCTGCTCGCCGCACCCAGCGGCTCTGTCCTGCCTCGCCGCACTCAGCGGCTCTGCCGTGCTCACCACACTCAGCGGCTCTGCCCTGCTCGCCGCAACCTGCGGTTCTGCTCGCCACAACCTGCGGCTCTGTCCTGCTAGTCGCAACCTGCGGCTCTGCTTTGCTCTCTGTTCCGCTCCTTGCGGTTCTGCTTTGCTCCCGTTCCGCTCCTTGCTCCCGTTCTGCTTTGTTTCCGTTCTGCTCCATGCGGTTCTGCTCTGCTCCCGTTTGCACGAAAATAACCAGGTCAATTTGTACAATTCTGACCACTGTCAATTTATGTGGTTGTAACTCTGGAACTTTTCAACTGATCCCAGTGATTCTTAGATTGTTTTCTTCGTGACATATTGTACTTGATGATAGTGGTAAAATTTCTTCGATATGACTTGCATTTATTTGTGAAAGAAATGAAAATTTAAGAAAAATTTTGAAAATTTTGTTAATTTCAAAATTGGAATTTTCATGCCCTTCTTGCACATCTAGATAAGTTCCTTAGGAGGTCTAGTTTCCAAAATGGGGTCACGTATGTGGGATTTCTACTGTTAAGGCACATCAGGGGCTCTGCAAACACGACATGATGCCCGCAGACCATTCCATCAAAGTCTACATTTCAAAAATGTCACTACTTCCCTTCCGAGCCCCGTGTGCCCAAACAGTAGTTTTCTCTCATATATGGAGTATCAGCATACTCAGGACAAATTGGACAACAACTGTTGGGGTCCAATTTCTCATGTTAAGGGTATGCCACACTAAACAATATCGCTAACTAGATCGCTAAAAAACGTCACTATTTAGCGATCCCGTTAGCGATATTGTTCAGTGCGGCAGCTTCCAGCGACGAGCTTCCTGCTGTGATCTCGCTCGTCGCTGGAATCGTTCCGGACCCTATTTTCTCGTCGGCGCTCCCGCTGGGTGAGTATCTAATCGCTGTGTGGCACCTTTTCTTAGCGATTTAGCGGTACTTTTGTACCGCTAAAGTCGTTAAGAAGATCGCTAACGGCGATAGCGTCGTTAACTATATCGCTAAATGTGCCGCATTTAGCGATATAGAAACAATCCCGCTAGCGATCGCATTAGTATGCGTCGTTATCGTGATCGCTAGCGGGATTGTTTAGTGTGGCAGTACCTTTCCTCTTGTGAAAATTTAAAATTGGGGACAAAAAGATCATTTTTGTGGAAAAAAGCGCACCTGGGCAAGTGCTGGGGCCCTGAGCAGGTGGGGGTGCCCACTTGCTGTCGGGGACACCAATGTGCTATGAGAGCCCGGTGTCTGTGCTAGTGTCGGCACTTGCTCAGGACCCCGGCACTTGCGATACCTCTCCCTGCTCCACCACTGCGGCATCTTCCGTGTCTTCTGACTGTGATGTTCAGGTCAGAGGACGCGATGATGTCAGTATTGTGCGCCCTCTGCCTGAACAGTCACAGTGCAGAGAGTCGGAAGACAGCGGCACTGAGAAGTCTGGAGCGACAAGAGGTGAGTATTTCATTTTTTTATGTTTGGAGCATCATATATGGGTCCATTATACACTGGAGCACCATATATGAGGCCCATCATACATTGGATCATCATATATGGGGCCAATTATACACTGGAGCATCATATATTGGGCCCATTATATATGGAGCATTATATGAGGCCCATTATATATAGAGCATCATATGGGATCCATTATATATAGAGCATCATATGGGCCCATTATATATGGAGCATCCCATTTTTATGGAGCATCATATAGGGCCCATTATATATGGAGCATTACATGGGGACTATTCTGTGAGGAGCATTATATGGGGCCCTACAGTCCCTATATTGGTTACACACCAATTGCTGAGCAGGAACCTAAGCGCTGTATATCCCTAGATCTAGGCCTTGAATAGGGAAGGAGGGGATGATCACACTGGTCAGTCACTACTGTACACTAAAGACAAGAAGGTAGGCAAACAAGGGGGAAGGAACTTATCTTGAGCAGACTCCAGAGGAGAGATAACACCAAACGTCCTCCAACAGCACTAGAGATAAAGTTATAGCTCCAAGCCTTCATAAGGGGAAAATGTAAATATCACCAGCGGCTCCCTGAAGTAGAAAAGGAAGTCTATAAACACCCAGTTCCAGGTGTGTCAATTAGAGCCGGAGGGAGGTTGCCACTGGGTCCAAGAGTCCGAAGTATTAAGAAGGCATCTGCAATGACATACGTAGAGACCTACTGCAGCCAGATGCAGAGCGACTGTCTGTAGCATCTGACACACCCATGACAGTACCCCACCATCTAAGAGTGGCCTTCGGACACTCAGTACTAGATTAGTCAGGATAAGAGGTGTGGAATGAACAAACCAGCCTGGGGGCATTCACCTCTGATACTGAAACCCACATCCTTTCCTTTGGGCCATAACCCTTCCAGTGCACCAAGTATTGTAGGGAACGACGCTGGAAGCAAAAATTTACAATCCTTGAAATCTGAAACTCTAGATTACCATCAACCATTATTGGAGGTGGCGGTAGGGGTGAGGACTCAAAAGTTTCCACATATTTATTGAGCAGAGACCTGTGAAAGACATTGTGGATCTTAAGGGACTGGGGTAGCTCAAGACAAAACGCTGCTGAGTTATTTTATAGGGACCAATAAATCTAGGACCCAACTTCCAGGAAGGAACCCTCAACTTGATATTCCTGGTAGACAACCACACAAAGTAATTCACATTCAGGTCTGGAACTGGCAAGAGTTTTCTGTCAGCCATACGTTTGTACCTGTCTCCCATGATGTTCAAATTACTCAGAAATTCCCGCCACACCAAAGAGAACGACAAAGCAAAACGTTCCTTCTCAGGAACTCCCGAAGCCCCTCCCCCGCTAAAAGTACCAAACTGTGGATGGTAACCGTATGTACCAAAGAATGGTGACCTGACAGTAGACTCCTGACGATGATTATTAATAGCAATTTCTGCCAGCGGTAAGTAGGATGTCCAATCCTCCTGATTGTCGGAGACAAAACACCTGAGGTAAGTCTCCAAATTCTGATTAACGCGCTCAGTTTGTCCATTTGACTGGAGATGGAAGGCAGAGAAAAAGGACAGTTGCACCCCCAGTCAAGAACAGAACCCCTTCCAGAACTTGGAAACAGATTGGGCCACCTGATCTGACACCACATTGGAGGGAACCCGTGACGCTTCACAATCTCATTTATAATAAACACCTGAGCAAAAGTCTTGACATTCGGAAGTGGCGGTAATGCAGCTAAATGAACCATCTTACTGAACCTATCTACAACAAACAAAACCACAGTCTTGTCTGCAGATACTGGTAGGTCAGTAATAAAATCCATGGACATGGGCGTCCATGGCCTGCTAGGAATAGGTAGCGGAAGAAGAGTACCAGATGGAAGGATATGCGATACCTTAGCATGCACGCAGATACTACAAGCAGATATGTGTTCAACCACATCCCGATGCAACCCCGGCCACCAAAAACGATGAGAAATGAGGTCTGCAGTTGCCTTACCACCTGGATGACCAGCAAGCACAGAGTTATGCGGTACAAATAACCTTCCTGAAGGGCAAGAGGCCGTGGCGTCCCCCTGGGCCTCCAATACCTCACCCTTCAGTTCAGGGTACAATGCCAAAATGACTACCCCCTTCTGCAACATCAGGGTAGAGTTCTCATGGTCACCACCACCAGGGAAGCTCCAAGACAAAGCATCAGTCTTCCTATTTTTTACCCCTGAATGGAAAGTGACAACAAAATTGAACCTAGTAAAAAACAGGGACCATCTAACTTGCCTAGGTTTGAGACGTTTAGCGGATTGAAAATTCTTATGGTCATTAATAACAGTAATGGGATGGACAGCCCCTTCCAACCAATGTCGCCATTCTTCAAATGTCAATTTAATATCCAAAATTTCCCTATTGCCCACATCATAATTTCTCTCAGCCAAAGACAATTTTTAGAAAAGAAAGTTGTGCATGGACGCCATTTACCCGGGGACCCTGAGACAACACAGCCCCAACACTCACCTCTGATGCATCAGCCTCCACAACAAAGGGTTGGGAAATATCGGTTGACTGAGTATAGTGGCTGTGGCAAAACGGCTCTTTAGGGAGGAAAAAAAATGGCAGTGCGGCATCTGACCATTTGGAAAAATCAGACCACTTCCTTGTCATATCAGTAAGGGATTTCACAACTACAGAATAATTTTTGATGAATTTCTGGTAAAAATTAGTAAAACCCAGAAAACGATGTAGAGCCTTCAGGATCTCGGAATGGTCCCAATCACGGACAGCATGGACCTTCTCCAGATCCATCCGAAAACACGAAGATGACAACAGGTACCCCAAAAACTGTACCTCCTGGATGACGAAAACACATTTTTCTAGTTTGGCATATAGTTTGTTATCCTTTAATATTTCAACATCTGTTTAATATGCCCCCAATGTGTCTCAAAATCCAGTGAGTAAACCAAAATATTGTCCAGATAGACCACCACAAACCTGCACAACAAATCCTGGAAAATATAATTAATGAAATGTTGGAAAACTGCATGGGGAAAGGGTCAGACCGAAAGGCATGACCAGACTCTCATAATGACCTTCAGGGGTATTGAATGCTGTTTTCCATTCATCCCCTTCTCTGATTCAAACTAGGTTGTAGGCCACTTTAAATCCAACTTGGAGAACACTTCAGCTCCCATGACCTGACTGAACAGATCTGGAATCAGAGGAAGAGCGTATGGATCTCGGATGGTAATCTGATTTAATTCCCGGAAATCTAAACGGAACATAAGTTTAAAATTCACTGTACATTCTTAAGTATACGTTACAAAGAAGATTTATTAAAGTCCATACATGAAAAGATTGGGAGCAGATGGTATCAGGTACAAAAAAGTCACTATATGTTATAATATTACAACGTTTCGACCCATCCAGAGTCTTAGTCATTTAGTTGCTGTTTTGACAGCAAGGTGTCATGTAGAAGGAGGGAATTCCCTTAAAGGTTTCAAATTTATGGTGCTGTGACTTTGATAGGTGAGTAGTGGTAGCGTAACCTGAATTGCTGCTTAGGATTAGTGGCGCTCCTGCACCTTGCTGGTGACTGGAGACAAATCGAATCCTGTGGAAAAAAGAGAGCCCAGGATTGAGGATCTCCTTGCAGCAAAGAGATCACAATACCAACTTGTTGCTCCTCATTTCCGGAGGAGTGAGGGCAAAGTTTAAAATACAGTTTGCAAGCTTTCTTGAACACAAAAAACTTGTCTCTACCTCAGGAAAACATGTAAGGGAGGGCAACCTTGGGTTCCAGCTGGACCAGCCTACCTGCAGAGACCTCAACATCAGCGACAAGCAGCCGCAGTTGCTGCTGCCGAGCCACATAGCGGAGGTCATTCACCTACACTGTATGGAGCATTATATGGGGTCCTGTTATGATTTGGTAACTGAGGAGGACAGGAGCAAACAGCAAGGCAGCCGAACACCTGAGAGGTTGGAAACTAATGGGTTGCAGATCCCTAAACTAACCGCACAACTAAAAGCAGCCGTGGAGCGTACCTACGGTGGTCCTAGATGCCTCGGCACAGCCGGAGAGCTAGCTACACCTAAAGATAGAAACAGGAAAGCTAACTGCCCCGGAGTAGAGCCCCAAAGGAATAGGCAGCCCACAAACATATAATGGCGGTTAGATAAGACGAAACACAGATGCAGGCAGAAAATATAGTGAGCAAACGCTGGGGCCAAACACTGCCTAAATAGGATAGGACAGAATACTATCTGCAACCCAGCAAAACCCTAGAAAAACTTCCAACACTTCTGATTTCAAAAATGCTGAGATCACACGATCTTGCCACCCACTAAATCAGATCTCAGTGTGAACAAGACTAACCCGCAGCCACTCAGAAAAGGGAAAGCGCAATTGAACAAATAACAGTGGCTACTGAAAAACAGAGAGTAGCACAGGCCCCAGGAGGGGACCCGGCTAACCTCCACAAAGGTGCAGACAAAAATGGAAATAGCAAACACAATAGAAACAAGCAGTAAATATCTTATCTGAAGGAAGCAGACGAAGGCAAGACACCAGCAGACTTCCAAATGAACCAGGAAACAACAATTGATCACTGGCGAGGATCATGTTAAGGCAGCTCCCTTATATCAGCCCAGTCAGTGACTCCTGATTGCCAGTCATCGCTGGCAGGTGAGGAGGACCTGTCATTAGATACAGCTTCAGTACCGTCAGCAACCACCAGAGGGAGCCTCAGCTCAGAAATTGTCTCCAACACATTCACAACAGTACCCCCCCTTGAGGAGGGGTCACCGAACCCTCACCTGCGCCACCAGGCCGATCAGGATGAGCTTGGTGATAGGCACGAACCAGTCTCTCCGCATGAATGTCAGAAGCAAACACCCAAGAATTGTCCTCCTGAACGTAACCAAGTACTGGAGTCTCCGTCTAGCGAAACGAAAATCCAATATCTTCTCCACTTCATACTCCAGATTGCCCTCAACCAAAACAGGCTCAGGAGGCGCAGCCATAGGAACCACTGGCTCGACAAACCTTTTCAATAAAGATTTGTGGAAGACGTTATGAATCTTAAATGTCCCTGGAAGAGCCAAGCGAAAAAAAACTGGATTAAGGACTTTCAAGATCCTATAAGGTCCAATGAACCTTGGCTTAAACTTTGGAGACACAACCTTCATAGGGATATTTTTTGAGGATAACCAAACCAAGTCACCCACTTTACACCGAGGACCATCACTCCTATGCCGGTTGGCAAACCGTTGGGTGTTGTGAATGTTTTAGAAATGAATTCTGAGCAGAAGCTCCCTCTGGTGGTTACAAACAGTACTGAAACATTCAATGAGGATTGGCAATCAGGAATCACAGACTGGCTGGATATAAGGGAGGTTCCCTCCCATCATGGTTGCCGGTGATCAATTGTTCTTGTCTCAACGTTGTTTCCTGGTTCACTTGGAAGCTTGCTGAGTCTTGCCTCTTCTCCTGCTCTCAGATAAGATATTTTCTGTTTTTTGTTTTTGTGCTTGCCATTTGCATATTTCTCTGCATTTCTGTGAGGTTGGCCAGGTTCCCCTCCCAGGGGGGCTTGGGCTCCTCTCGGTTCCTCTGGAGCCACTGTTGTTTGTTCATTTGCCTTTTCCAGTTTTTTCAGTGGCTGCGGCTTAGTTTTGTTACACCAGAGAACTAATTTAGGTGGTAGAGGTCGTGTGATCTCAGGTGTTTTTGCAATTAGTAGCGTTGGCTTTTTTTAGGGTTTTTTTGGATTGCAGTAAGTATCCTTCCTATCCTTTAATGTCTAGGCAGATTGGGCCCCAGCGTTTGCTCATACTATTTTCTGTCTGTGTCTGTATTTCCTCTTGTCTAACCGCCATTACATGTTTGGGGGCTTCCTATGTTCTTTGGGGATCTGCTCCGGGGCAGATAGCTTTCCTCTTTCTATCTTTAGGTGTAGTTAACCTCTCAGGTTGTGATGAGGCGTCTAGGACCAACGTAGGAACGCTCCACGGCTGCCTTTAGTTGTGGTGGTTAGTCAGGGTACTGCATTCCAGTAGATTCCAACCTCTCTGGTGTATTGCCGTTTTTGCCTGCTCTCCTCAGCTACCAAAACATAACAGTATCACTGGCCCAAACTGAAAATTATATGGTACTCACAGAAGGGAAAAATAGTGTGGAAAGAAAAAAGGTTGTCAGAGTTGTCAGAGATTTTTTTTTTCTGTTTGTTGCATTTTTTTCCCTCTTTTCTCTGGGTGCTGAGGAGGATTTTTTTTTTCTCAATGGAGTTTGCACAGTTGTCTGGCCGTGTGGATCAACTTGCCACTGAGGTTCGGAGTATTGCTACCTATCTTGCTAGGTTGCCAGTTGTGGAACCCAGGATCCCCATGCCAGATTTGTTTTTGGGGGATCGAGCTAAATTTCTGAATTTCAAAAATATCTGTAAGTTGTTTTTTGCCTTAAAACCTAAGTCCTCAGGGAACGCAGCACAGCAGGTTCAAATTGTCATCTCTCTCCTGCGGGCCGATCCTCAGGATTGGGCTTTTTCCCTGACACCTGGGGACCCTGTTTTGAGTAATGTTGATGCATTTTTTCTGGCTCTGGGGTTATTGTACGATGAACCTAATGTCACTGATCAAGCTGAAAAAACCTTGTTGGCATTAAATCAGGGCTTGAGGACGCTGAGTTGTACTGTCAGAAATTCCGAAAGTGGACAGTCCTGACCAAATGGAATGATGATGCTTTGGCAGCCCTTTTTCGGAAGAGTCTGTCAGAGAATGTAAAAGATGTTATGGTGGGTTTCCCTGCTCCCTCTGGTCTCAATGATTCTATGTCATTAGCGATTCAAATTGACAGACGTTTGCGTGAGCGTAGAAGTATGCGTGGAATAGTGTTGCCTTGTGAACCAGCTTCTGAACCCATGCAGTGTGATAGAGTGGCTTCTGGGGCACAGCGTCATGAATTTCGAAAACGCTGGGGCCCAAAACGCAATGGATTATGTTTCTACTGTGGTGATGCCTCTCATGCTATTTCAGTCTGCTCTAAGCGGGGAAGACGTTTTGCACGCTCAGTTGTCTTGGGTAGTGTTCAGACTAAATTTCTGTTGACTGTTACCCTGATTTGCTCCCTGTCCACATTTTCTGCTCAGGCTTTTGTTGATTCGGGAGCAGCTATTAACCTGATGGATTTTGATTTTGCTAAATGTTGCGGGTTTCCCTTGATACCCCTACGAAGTCTATTCCCCTACTGGGGATTGATTCTACCCCTTTGGCTGAGAATAAACCCCAGTTCTCTACTCAGGTGATAATGAGGGTTGAACCTGATCATCAGGAGAGTTGCAAATTTTTGGTGCTGTATAATCTGCATGACATTATTGTACTAGGTTTCCCTTGGTTACAGTCTCATAATCCTGTTTTGGATTGGAAATCTGTGTCTGTAACCAGTTGGGGCTGCCAATGTGTTAATGCCAACACTCCTGTTTTTTCTGCCTCTCCCCAGGCTCAAGATGTTCCTGACTTTTTGACTGATTTTTCTGATGTGTTTAGCAAAAGTAAATCTGCATCCTTGCCCCCCATAGGAGCTATGACTGCGCTATTGAATTAGTGCCTGGTAGTAAATTCCCTAAAGGTCGCCTTTTTAACTTGTCTGTACCTGAACATGACGCTATGCGGTCTTATATCAAGGAGTCATTGGAGAAGGGTCATATCAGACCATCCTCTTCACCCTTGGGTGCCGATTTTTTATTTGTGGCCAAAAGGATGGTTCATTAAGGCCGTGTATTGATTATCGTCTCTTGAACAATATCACTGTGAAATATCAATATCCGTTACCCTTGATTTCTGACCTGTTTTCCAAGGTGAAAAGTGCTACTTGGTTTACCAAGCTTGACCTCAGGGGGCGTATAACCTTATTCGCATTAAGCACGGGGATGAATGGAAGACGGCATTTAATATCCCAGAGGGGCATTTTGAGTACCTAGTGATGCCCTTTGGGCTCACTAATGCTCCTTCCGTCTTCCAGTCCTTCATGAATGACATTTTCAGGGATTTTGTGGATAAATTTCTGATTGTTTATTTGGATATCTTGATTTTTTCCAATGACTGGGACTCTCATGTGAAACATGTTCGGACTGTGTTCCAGATTTTGAGAGAGAATGCTCTGTATGTGAAGGGATCAAAGTGTCTTTTTGGCGTACAGAGGATCTCATTTCTGCGATTCATTTTGTCTCCATCTGTTATTGAAATGGACCCGGTCAAGGTTCAAGCCATCTGTGATTGGGTCCAACCTACTTCATTAAAGGCTCTTCAGAGATTCTTGGGTTTTGCTAATTTTTATCGCAAATTTATTGGTAATTTCTCTGTTATTGTTAAACCATTGACTGATTTGACCAAAAAGGGTTCTGATGTGGTGAATTGGCCTCCTGAGGCAGTCTCTGCGTTTCAGGAACTTAAACAGAGATTCACTTCTGCTCCTGTTCTACGGCAGCCTGATGTTTCTCTGCCATTTCAGGTGGAGGTTGATGCCTCTGAAATTGGGGCAGGTGCCGTTTTGTCCCAAAGAGATCCTGAGACCTCTAAAAGTAACCCTTGTGCTTTTTTCTCTCGAAAATTTTCTCCAACTGAACGTAATTATGACGTGGGTAATCGGGAGTTATTGGCCATGAAGTGGGCTTTTGAAGATTGGAGACATTGGCTGGAGGGAGCCAAACATCAGGTGGTGGTCCTCACGGACCATAAGAATCTGGTTTATCTGGAATCAGCCAAGTGACTTAATCCTAGACAGGCCAGGTGGGCCTTGTTTTTCACACGTTTTAATTTGTGGTTTCCTTTCTTCCTGGCACTAAGAATGTTAAGGCGGATGCCCTCTCGAGGAGTTTCCTTGCGGACTTTCCTGAGTTATCTGATCCTGCTGTTATTTTGAAAGAGGGTGTAGTTCTTTCCGCCATCTCGCCCAATTTGAGACTGGCTCTGGAAGGGTGTCAGGAGGATAAACCTGAGACCTGCCCTGTTGGGAAATTGTTTGTCCCAGACCAGTGGAAGAAGAGTGTGATGTCTGAGATTCATTGTTCCGCGTTGGCCGGTCATCCCGGAATTTTTGTTACCAGTGAATTGGTGAAGTCAGTCCTTTTGGTGGCCTACTTTGTCTCGTGACGTCAGGGAGTTTGTGCAGTCCTGTGGGACTTGCTCTCGCTCCAAGCCTTTCTCTCGCTCTAGTGGTTTGTTGATGCCATTGCCTGTGCCCAAGAGACCATGGACCCATATCTCTATGGATTTTATTTCCGACCTCCCTTTTTCTCAGAGAATGACCGTTATCTGGGTAATCTGTGATAGGTTTTCCAAGATGATACATCTTGTGCCATTACCTAAGTTGCCTTCCTCCTCCGAATTGGTGCCTTTGTTCCTTCAGCACGTGGTTCGGTTACACGGCATTTCTGAGAACATTGTGTCTGACAAGGAGTCCAGTTTGTTTCCAGATTTTGGAGGACTTTTTGTTCTAAACTTGTTGTTCAATTGTCTTTCTCCTCTGCTTTTCATCCTCAGATCAATGGACAAACTGAGAGAACATCCAGACATTGGAGACTTATCTGAGATGCTTTGTGTCTGCTGATCAAGATGACTGGGTATCTTTTTTGCCTTTGGCTGAGTTTGCTCTTAATAATAGGGCAAGCTCTGCCACTTTGATGTCTCCATTTTTCTGCAATTTTGGGTTTCACCCTCGATTTTCTTCGGGACAGACGGAGGCTTCTGTCTGTCCGGGTGTTGACTCTGTTGTGGAGCGTATGCAGCAGATTTGGGACCAGGTAGTGGAGAGGTTGTCCCTCTCTCAGGAGAAGGCCCAGCGGTTTGCCAACCGGCATAGGACTGATGGTCCTCGGTTTAAAGTGGGGGACTTGGTCTGGTTGTCCTCAAGAAATATCCCTATGAGAGTTGCATCTCCTAAGTTAAAGCCTAGGTTCATTGGACCTTATAAGATCATGGAGATTCTTAATCCTGTTTCCTTTCGTTTACTTCTTCCAGGGACATTTAAGATCCATAACGTGTTCCACAAGTCCTTATTGAAGAGTTTTGTCGAGCCAGTGGTTCCTATGGCTGCGCCTCCTGACCCTGTTTTGGTTGAGGGCAATCTAGAGTATGTGGTTGAGAAAATATTGGATTCTCGTTTTTCTAGACGGAAACTCCAGTATTTGGTTAAGTGGAGAGGTTATGGTCAGGAGGACAATTCTTGGGTGTTTGCTTCGGACATCCATGCTAGGAGACTGATCCGTGCGTATCACAGAGCTCATCCTGACCGACCTGGTTGCACAAATGAGGGTTCGGTGACCCCTCCTCAAGGGGGGGTACTGTTGTGAATGTTTTAGAAATGAATTCTGAGCAGAAGCTCCCTCTGGTGGTTACAAACAGTACTGAAACATTCAATGAGGATTGAATCACAGACTGGCTGGATATAAGGGAGGTTCCCTCCCATCATGGTTGCCGGTGATCAATTGTTCTTGTCTCAACGTTGTTTCCTGGTTCACTTGGAAGCTTGCTGAGTCTTGCCTCTTCTCCTGCTCTCAGATAAGATATTTTCTGTTTTTTGTTTTTGTGCTTGCCATTTGCATATTTCTCTGCATTTCTGTGAGGTTGGCTAGGTTCCCCTCCCCGGGGGGCTAGGGCTCCTCTCGGTTCCTCTGGAGCCACTGTTGTTTGTTCATTTGCCTTTTCCAGTTTTTTCAGTGGCTGCGGCTTAGTTTTGTTACACCAGAAAACTAATTTAGGTGGTAGAGGTCGTGTGATCTCAGGTGTTTTTGCAATCAGTAGCGTTGGCTTTTTTTAGGGTTTTTTTGGACTGCAGTAAGTATCCTTCCTATCCTTTTCTGTCTAGGCAGATTGGGCCCCAGCGTTTGCTCATACTATTTTCTGTCTGTGTCTGTATTTCCTCTTGTCTAACCGCCATTACATGTTTTGGGGCTTCCTATGTTCTTTGGGGATCTGCTCCGGGGCAGATAGCTTTCCTCTTTCTATCTTTAGGTGTAGTTAACCTCTCAGGCTGTGACGAGGCGTCTAGGACCAACGTAGGAACGCTCCACGGCTGCCTTTAGTTGTGGTGGTTAGTCAGGGTACTGCAATCCAGTACATTCCAACCTCTCTGGTGTATTGCCGTTTTTGCCTGCTCTCCTCAGCTACCAAAACAACAGTTGGGCCTTCTCATGAGAGGGAGACAACTTATCCACTACTTGATCCCAAATCTGCTGCATTCTCTCTACCACAGAGTCAACACCCGGACAGACAGAAGCCTCCACCTGCCCCGAAGAAAATCGAGGATAAAACCCGGAATTGAAGAAGAAAGGGGACATCAGAGTGGCAGAACTGGCCCTATTATTAAGAGCGAATTCAGCCACGGGCAAAAAAGAGACCCAGTCATCCTGATCCGCAGACATAAAACATCTCAAATAAGTCTCCAAGGTCTGGTTTGTTCTCTCAGTCTGCCCATTGGTCTGAGGATGAAACGCAGAGGAGAAAGACAGCTGAACTCCAAGTTTAGAACAGAATGTCCTCCAAAATCTGTAAACAAACTGGACTCCCCTGTCAGACATAATGTTCTCCGGAATGCCGTACAAACGAACCACATGCTGAAAAAACAAGGGTACCAACTTGGAAGAGGATGGCAACTTAGACAGTGTCACAAGATGGATCATCTTGGAGAATCTATCACAGATCACCCAAATGACAGTCATTCTCTGAGAGACAGGGAGGTCGGAGATAAAATCCATAGAGATATGGGTCCATGGCCTCCTGGGCACCGGCAGTGGCATCCACAATCCATTAGAGCGAGAACAGGACTTGGAACGAGAGCAAGTCCCACAGGACTGCACAAAATTCCTGACATTGCAAGATAAAGTGGGCCACCAAAAGGACCGACACCAAATCTCTAGTACCAAAAATACCAGGATGACCAGCCAACGCAGAGCAATGAACTTCAGACATAACTTTTTCTCTCCATTGGTCTGGGACATACAATTTCCCCGCAGGGCAACGCTCAGGTTTATCCCCCTGAAATTGCTCCAGGGCCAGTCTCAAATCAGGTGAGATAGCGCAAAGAATGACACCCTCCTTCAGAATGGCAGTAGGCTCAGCCACATCAATAGAATCTGCAAGGAAACTCCTGGAAAGGGCATCCGCCTTAACATTCTTAGTACCCGGGAGGAAGGAGACCACAAAATTAAAACGTGTGAATAACAAGGCCCACCTGGCCTGTCTGGGATTCAATCATTTGGCTGATTCGAGATAGATAAAGTTTTTGTGATCAGTGAGGACCACAACTTGATGTTTGGCTTCCTCGAACCAATGTCTCCACTCTTCGAATGCCCACTTCATAGCCAATAATTCCCGATTCCTCACATCATAATTACGTTCAGCTGGCGAAAATTTTCGGGAGAAGAAGGCACAAGCAGTGTCGGACTGGCCCACCGGAGAACCGGAGGATTCTCCGGTGGGCCCTGGCATCTGGGGGGCCCTGGCACCTGCTGGCATACAGGGGCCATATGCCTAGGGCCCCCGCTGCTCCAGGGGCCCCCAGACGGTGGCGTGTCGCTAATAGCGGCACACCACGCAGCTGCCATGGGGGCCCCGTGCCAGCGGAGCAGCAGCGGGTGACAGGAGGCAGGAGCCCCTGTCCCCGCTGCTAAAGAGAAATGAATATTCACTGCTTCCCACGCCTACATGGGCGTGGGAAGCAGTGAATATCATTACTTACCTATCACCCGCTCCAACCGCTGAGCGCCACTGTGTCCTCGCGTCCTCTCTTGCTGCAATGTTCAGGCAGAGGGCGCGATGACGTCATTAGTGAGCGCCGCGCCCCCTGCCTGAGCATTCACTGCCGGAGGACCGAAGACAGCGGCGCTCAGCAGTGGACCCGGTGAGAGGTAAATATCGCAGGTGCCGGGGCCCTGAGCCAGCGGAGACACCGGCACCTGTCACCCATAGCGCGCCGGTGTCCCCGCCTGCTCAGGACACTGGCACCTGGCCCCCAGCGACGAGAGGCGAGTATGTCTTTTTTTGTTGTTGTTGCAGCATCTATGGGGGCATAATCTATAGGGGCATAATCTGTGGAGCATCTATGGGGGCATAATCTATGGGGGCATAATCTGTGGAGCATCTATGGGGGCATAATCTATGGGGGCATAATCTGTGGAGCATCTATGGGGGCATTATCTATGGGGGCATAATCTGTGGAGCATTTATGGGGGCATAATCTATGGGGGCATAATCTGTGGAGCATTTATGGGGGCATAATCTATGGGGGCATAATCTGTGGAGCATTTATGGGGGCATAATCTGTGGAGCATTTATGGGGGCATAATCTATGGGGGCATAATCTAAGGAGCATCTATGGGGGCATAATCTATGGAGCATCTATGGGGGCATAATCTATGGAGCTTCTATGGGGGCACAATCTATGGAGCTTCTATGGGGGCATAATCTATGGAGCATCTATGGGGGCATAATCTAAGGAGCATTTATGGGGGCACAATCTATGGAGCTTCTATGGGGGCACAATCTATGGAGCTTCTATGGGGGCATAATCTATGGAGCATCTATGGGGGCATAATCTAAGGAGCATTTATGGGGGCACAATCTATGGAGCTTCTATGGGGGCATAATCTAAGGAGCATCTATGGGGGCATAATCTATGGAGCATCTATGGGGGCATAATCTAAGGAGCATTTATGGGGGCACAATCTATGGAGCTTCTATGGGGGCATAATCTAAGGAGCATCTATGGGGGCATAATCTAAGGAGCATTTATGGGGGCATAATCTATGGAGCATCTATGAGAGCACAATCTGTGGAGCATCTATGGGGGCACAATCTATGGGGGCATAATACATGGGCAGCATATGGGGCACAATCTATGGAGCATCTTGTGGGGCATAATACATGGGGCAGCATATGGGGCATAATCTCATTTTCCACCCTAGGCTTATACTCGAGTCGATAAGTTTTCCCAGTTTTTTGTGGCAAAATTAGGGGGGTCGGCTTATACTCGAGTATATATGGTATCTATCTATTATCTATCTATCTATCTATCTATCTATCTATCTATCTATCTATATATATATAGCATTATACCCTATGAGGGGGGGCAGCATTATCCTCTATGAGGGGGGCAACATTATCCCCTATGGGGGGCAGCATTATGCCCTATGAGGGGGCTGCTTTATAATCTATGAGGGAGGCTACCCCAACTCCTGCTACATAATTAAGACATGTACTACCTTATATTATACCCTGATATTAGTGTGTTTTACTGCACAATTTGTGGTCTTGTATTTATTTCTATGTAGCTACATAGTGGGCCCCAAGAATGATTTTCTCTGGTGGGCCCAAGGTGTTCCAGTCCGACGCTGGGCACAAGGGTTAATCTTAGAGGTTACAGGATCTCTTTGGGACAAAACGGCTCCTGCACCAATCTCAGACGCATGTATCTCCACCTGAACTGGTAGAGAAACATCAGGTTGCCGCAGAACAGGAGCAGAAGTGAATCTGCGCTTAAGCTCCTGAAATGCAGAAACTGCCTCAGGAGACCAATTTACAACATCAGAACCCTTTTTGGTTAAATCAGTCAGTGGTTTCACAATACCAGAGAAATTACTTATAAATTTACGGTAGAAATTAGCAAAACCCAAAAATCTCTGAAGAGCCTTCAATGAAGTGGGCTGAACCCAATCACAAATGGCCTGAATCTTGACTGGGTCCATTTCAATAGCAGACGGGGACAAAATGAATCCCAAAAATGAAACCTTCTGTACTCCAAAGAGACATTTTGATCGCTTAACCTACAAGGCATTCTCTCTCAAAATCCGGAATACCCTCCGAACATGTTCCACATGAGAATCCCAGTCGTTGGAAAATATCAAAATATCGTCCAAATAAACGATCAGAAACTTATCTACCAAGTCCCGGAAAATATCGTTCATGAAAGACTGGAAGACGGAAGGGACATTAGTGAGCCCAAAAGGCATCACTAGGTACTCAAAATGCTCCTCTGGGGTATTAAACGCCGTCTTCCATTCAGCTCCGTGCTTGATGCGAATAAGATTATACGCCCCCTAAGGTCAAGCTTGGTAAGCCAACTGGCACCTTTCACTCTGGAAAACAAATCAGAAATCAGGGGTAATGGATATTGATATTTAACCGTGATCTTATTAAGGAGACAATAGTCAATACATGGCCTCAATGAACAATCCTTCTTGGCCACAAAGAAAAAGCCAGTGCCCAAGGGTGAAGAGGATGGTCTAATATGACCCTTTTCCAAAAACTCTTTGATATATGATCGCATAGCCTCATGCTCGGGTACAGATAAATTGAAGAGCCGACCCTTGGGAAATTTACAACCGGGTACCAACTCAATTGCACAATCATAACTCCTATGCGGAGGCAAGGACGCAGATTTACTCTCACTAAACACATCAGAAAAATCAGCCAAATAGTCGGGGACATCCTCCGACTGGGGAGAGGTAGAAAAAACAGGAGTGTCACTACGAACACATTGACAACCCCAACTGGTCACAGACACAGACTTCCAATCCAAAACAGGATTATGAGTCTGTAACCAAGGAAAACCCAGTACAATAATGTCATGTAAATTATGTAACACCAAAAATGTGCAATTCTCTTGGTGGTCAGGGTCAACCCACATTATCACCTGGGTCGAAAACTGGGGTTTATTCTCCGCCAAAGGGGTAGAATCAATACCCAGCAAAGGAATAGACTTCCGCAGGGGTATCATGGGAAAACCACAACGTTTGGCAAAATCAAAATCCATTAGGTTTATAGCTGCTCCTGAATCAACAAAAGCCTGAGCCGAAAATGTGGACACGGAGCAAATCAAGGTAACAGTCAAAAGAAATTTAGTCTGAACACTAACAAAACAACTGAGCGAGCAAAACGTCTTCCCCGCTTGGGGCAGACGGAAATAGCATGAGAAGCATCTCCACAGTAGAAGCACAACTTATTACGCTTACGAAACTCATGACGCTGAGCCCCAGAAGCCATTCCATCACACTGCATGGGCTCAGGGACTGGCTCACAAGGTGTC
Organism: Oophaga sylvatica; assembly: GCA_033576555.1. NCBI lineage: Eukaryota > Metazoa > Chordata > Amphibia > Anura > Dendrobatidae > Oophaga > Oophaga sylvatica. The sequence continues at coordinate 363,531,967 of JARQOD010000001.1, read as the reverse complement.
ACCACCTCTCGCATATTTCTATGCTCACGTAGACGTCTGTTAATTTGAATGGCCAATGCCATAGAGTCATTGAGCCCAGAGGGAACAGGAAATCCCACCATTATGTCCTTTACAGTCTCTGCCAGCCCCTTCCGAAAAAGAGCTGCCAGGGCATCGTCATTCCATTTAGTAAGGACTGCCCACTTTCGGAATTTCTGACAGTATAGCTCTGCAGCTTCCTGACCCTGTTTCCATGCCAAGAAGGTTTTCTCAGCCTGATCAGTAACATTAGGTTCATCATACAACAACCCCAGAGCCTGAAAAAACACATCAACATCAGTCAAGACAGGATCCCCAGGTGTCAGGGAAAAGGCCCAATCCTGAGGGTCACCGCGCAACAGGGAGATGACAATTTGAACCTGCTGTGCAACGTTCCCCGAGGACGTAGGCCTCAAGGCAAAAAACAACTTACAGTTATTTTTAAAATTCAAAAATTTAGAGCGATCCCCAAAAAACAACTCTGGAATAGGAATCCTAGGCTCTACAGCAGGCATCCGAGTGAGATAGATTGCTATACTCCGAACTTCAGCAGCAAGCTGCTCCACACACTCGGACAAATGCTTGATTTCCATTGAGAAAAAATTCCTCCTCAGCTCCCAGAGAAAAAGAGGGAAAAATGTATATAAAAAAAATTTTTTTTTACTATTTTCCCCTTCTGTTACCATAGAATTTTCAATAAGGCCGATGATTCTGTTATGATTTGGTAACTGAGGAGGACAGGAGCAAACAGCAAGGCAGCCGAACACCTGAGAGGTTGGAAACTAATGGGTTGCAGATCCCTAAACTAACCGCACAACTAAAAGCAGCCGTGGAGCGTACCTACGGTGGTCCTAGATGCCTCGGCACAGCCGGAGAGCTAGCTACACCTAAAGATAGAAACAGGAAAGCTAACTGCCCCGGAGTAGAGCCCCAAAGAAATAGGCAACCCCCAAACATATAATGGCGGTTAGACAAGACGAAACACAGATGCAGGCAGAAAATATAGTGAGCAAACGCTGGGGCCAAACACTGCCTAAATAGGACAGGACAGGACATAATACTATCTGCAACCCAGCAAAACCCTAGAAAAACTTCCAACACTTCTGATTTCAAAAATGCTGAGATCACACAATCTCGCCAGCCACTAAATCAGATTTCAGTGTGAACAAGGCTAACCCGCAGCCACTCAAAAAGCTGGGAAAGAGCAATTGAACAAATAACAGTGGCTACTGAAAAACAGAGAGTAGCACAGGCCCCAGGAGGGGACCCGGCTAACCTCCACAAAGGTGCAGACAAAAATGGAAATAGCAAACACAATAGAAACAAGCAGAAAATATCTTATCTGAAGGAAGCAGACGAAGGCAAGACACCAGCAGACTTCCAAATGAACCAGGAAACAGCAATTGATCATCGGCGAGGATCATGTGAAGGCAGCTCCCTTATATCAGCCCAGTCAGTGACTCCTGATTGCCAGTCATTGCTGGCAGGTGAGGAGGACCTGTCATTAGATACAGCTTCAGTACCGTCAGCAATCACTAGAGGGGCCTCAGTTCAGAAATTGTCTCCAACATGTTCACAGCAGGTTCCATTATATATGGAGCAATATTTGGGGCCCATCCTATACTGGAACATTATGTGGAGCCCATCATATACTGTATGGAGCATTATATGGAACCCATTATGTTTGGAGCAATGTATGGGGCTCATTATTCTTTATGAAGCATTTTATGGGGCCCATTATACAGTATGGAGCAATATATGGGGCCTATTATACTGTATGGAGCAATATATGGGGCCTATTATATACTGTATGAAGCATTATATGTGGCTCATTATACTGTATGGAGCATTATATGGGGCTCATTACTCTATATGTAGCACTATGTGGTGGCCATAATGCTGTAAGGAGGACTACAGTTTCGAGGCCAGTTTCTGACCTCTTGTAGAATTTATAATAGATATCACTCATGTAATCTAAGAAGTGAAATCTTTGGCATTGTACTATACCTATATTTCTCTGCCGTATTTGTGCATCATGAGTGTGGTATGTGTTAAAGGGACCCACTGAGACTCTTTTGCCTGGGGCCCACGAAAACCTGGAGCCAGCCCTGTCTGTGAGACCCTGCTTATAGCTGGATTTCACAGGCCACCGTACCCTGAGGTCATCACATGATAACCATCGTCACCCGCGATTCTAATTGCGGGGGTCCAATGGTTACAAAGATGCTCTTTTAACACCCCTTTAACCACTTAAATATTGTTGTCAGGAGTGACAATGGTATTTAAGGGATTAGTCAGCCCCGATCGATTACAAAACCGTCCGGGGCCAATATCGCAGGCTGTCAGCTGTCATGTGCAGCTGTCACCCTCGGGAATTTTGGCAGTGCGGCAGCATTATTCACTTATTCGAACGTGACCGCTCTATGTCAAAGTCGTAGTAGTAGCAGTAGTAGTAAAGTCTTGAATATAAATTCTTTACCAGGAGCTGGAATTTCATTTTTCTTTTTCCTACACATTGCACGATTGGTCGGATCGTGTTTTGCGTGACTGGACGATTCATGTTGAGCTGGCAAATTTTTCTTCTTTTTCTACACTGAGGAATGAGGCCCCTCAACGGCCACCGTTAAAAGGCGTATCGAAAATCATTAAGGCGTTATGTGTACTTCCATGATGGTTGAGGGAGTGTCACTTTATTGAACTTTCCATATAGTGACTATCTAGAATGTGTATAGACAACATGGAGATAACTGTTGTGAAAACACCTATGAAATATACAAAACACAAACTTGCCTCACATACACGGTATCTCACTGATTAGCCACAGCAGTAGGTTGTTTTGCACAAGCAGCCTTATCCTACACAAGAATGTATTTGTGATAATAAATAAGGTTAAAAAAACCCTGAGCATTTGGGGAATCTGGTATCCTGCTAACAGTGCAACAGATGTCTAGATAATTATCATATTAGACGTGCCAGGAATCTTAGGCCGGCGTCACACTGGCGAGTTTAATGCGAGTAAGTCGCACGACTTTCTCGCATCAACACCCGGCACGGCCGTCCGCTCTAGTATGCATGTATTTCTATGCAGCCGCACACTCGGGTCCGAGAGCGGGCGGCCGTGCCGGGTGTTGATGCGAGAAAGTCGTGCGACTTACTCGCATCAAACTCGCCTGTGTGACGCCGGCCTTACAGATAAAATTGTCTGTGCAGATACTGGACCTCTTCAAACTTGTGTACAACCATCTTTTACTGGTATGCAAGGGATGGGCTGTTTCCCCTGCCTTAGATGTGTGAATTGTTACTATTTGGTTAATGGAAGTAGTTTTTCTCATTCTGTTACACAAGACACTTGTCACATTAAACATTTCTTAACTTGTGGATCAGAATATTATATACTGTATTTACGTAAATGTCCATGTAATCTGTGGTATGTTGGAGAGACAACCTGGGACTCTAATGCTACGTTCCCACGATTAGGTTTTGGTGAGTTTTTGATGCTGCGTATTTTCGAAAAAATTCAAGTATCCTATATTACGTAATGTGTGCAGAAATGGTGCAGAAAATCAGCAAAAACCCGAGGTCACATGGTAACCTATCAACCAATGTCAGTGAGTATAGCGGCGCATGTGCACAGTGCTGCAGGTCCTATGACCATGCTGAGGTGGCGTCAAGATCGTCAGAACGCATGGGCCAATCAGAGATTGGACATACGTCCCAGACAAACTGGAGACGCCCCCCGCATGTAAGGAGCCACAAAGCGCTGTCGCACAAGCGCACCTCACCTAACGATGGTGCCAAATAGACCAAAAAAATTGAGAACAATTCTTATGGGTACATACAGCAAAACAAACATCATACAATGATAAGCCAGAGATATAATATATACAGGATAAAGAAGTGCATTATTGCATAAATTGAATGCTGCAGAATCCAAGTCCAATTCAAACGTCATAGGTCATTTTGTAGATGATGAGAATGGCGACATTGGTATGGTGATTCAGAGATTTTTGTATAATAGACGAATAATATATATCAATTGATATCATTGTATGATGTTTGTTTTGCTGTATGTACCCATAAGAATTGTTCTCAATTTTTTTGGTCTATTTGGCACCATCGTTAGGTGAGGTGCGCTTGTGCAACAGCGCTTTGTGGCTCCTTACATGCGGGGGCGTCTCCAGTTTGTCTGGGACGTATGTCCAATCTCTGATTGGCCCATGCGTTCTGACGATCTTGACGCCACCTCAGCATGGTCATAGGACCTGCAGCACTGTGCACATGCGCCGCTATACTCACTGACATTGGTTGATAGGTTCACATGGGTTTTTAAAGGTCCTTCTTGAGGCAATGCAGTACACTCCCCTTGAGGAAGCGGTCAGCACGCGAAACGCGCGTCGGGGGTCCACACCATCCGACCCAGGGTCCTTTTCCCCTCCAGTCCTATTCTTGGTAAGCCCAATAGCACTTGCTACTTCCAATGTTACCTCTACTTCCATTGCGGTATTTTTTGCGATCCCATTGGGATCACTAACTAGTTTATGGCGCACTAGGTATCTTCACTAGATGGGTTGCTGCGATCCCATAAGGATCGCAAATTATTATATGGCGCATTAGGTGTCTCCAATTCGGATACAGAGTTTTTCCATCAGTTACCATATTGGTGATTTTACTGCAGTAGTTTTCTGCTGGGACTTGTTTGGGAACGCAAAATACAATTCATTTATTAACTATCTTGATAGTAACCTCACCTTTTTCTATGGTATATGCCCTTTGCGATCCAATTGTGATCTTATTGCACTTTACTGCAGTGATTTTCTGCTGCGATCTGTTTGGGAACGCTAAATACCTAGTGCCTGGTTTTTACTAGCTATAAAACCCCTTTATCACCGCATGGCTTGCTAGCTTGGATTTGATATTAACCCCATGCATCTTATCTTGAACACATGTTCTTATGACACTGTTGCACAGGGCAGTTTATGAGGGGAATTGTTGTTCTCTGGGATCCTGGTTTTTTTTCCTGTAATTTGTCTTTTTATGATTGTGTCTGTTCGTTATTACCATGTTATTATTATTTTTTTGATACTGATCTTTAATAATAAAAAAGTGTTGATTCATATCACCTGATGACTCTTTTTTCTCCTGTGATATACATTTATCTTGAGTGGGTGTATTAGTGTGGACATGTTGGTCCACAATTCAGGCATTATTTTAATGTCATTATGGGATTTTTTCTTGCTTATTAACAGTTCAGGACCAGGGACATCCGAGCAGTAACAGGGTCCACCCCGACTGACTCTATCTAGGAAGTCCCTCACACAATTCCCGGACAACACTCCTTCTACTTAGCCCCTTGGTGTCCTACAAGTCTCCTCTATGCTGAATGTGCTCAGTGCCCCCACCTAGTGTCCTACCACTGTGCTTCCTAAACACCTAGCAACTCTCTACCTGGATCCTCTAATATACCCCCATCTAGTGACCCTTTGCAATACTACCCTTAACCAAACTATGACTACTATACTACAAGTGCCCTCCTCTAATGTTCCCAAAGGATGCACTACCTTACCTAAATCTATGTGAAATACCATACAAAAGACACTAAAGTACGTCACAATAAGATACAAAACAATTATATACATGCACATATACATAGCAGCATAAGCAATTAAAGGGATAAACCTTCACCCTCCTTACCTGCACACGTGGTTTCACAACCAATTTTTGCTCCCATTTTGGTAACAGCTTTGTTTATTTTTTATAAACACCGCCTACCTTTCCGTATTAAATATACAGAATACAATAGCTCTGTTCCTCTTTCTCTGTAAACCGCACCCCTGAAGCAATAAGCTACTTGTAACGGGTATCCACTCGGCTGGTATAAACGATTGGTGTTGGCAACTATTAGTGGTTCCTTTTGTTATTGTATCGTTGGCAGTGATCGTGTTAAAGCATATACAGTATATATATTCCAAGTGTCATAATCGAAGGTGTATATACCATAAGCGCACTGTGAGTTCCTCAATAACTGGCCTAGTGGAAGGAGCCGCAGCCTCGTTCATCACAAATTGTGTAATTGTCCTGACGATTGTAGGGAGCACAGTTGCGTTCCGTGACAAATTGGTGGCAGCGGTGGGATCTGCGTGATCTCTCTGGTGTGTTACCTGACAGGTTTTTTTATCAAGCTGGTCACATAACTAATACACTCTTATATTCTGGTTGAAAATAATCATTTTGACCATATATATTCACCGCCCAGTAATTTTTGTTTAGGCTCTGTTCACATTCAGCATTTGTCAGGATAGTGTGTGGTACCATTCCTATGTCAAAATGACCAGGACATTGACAGACTTATGATAAGTAATAAGTTAGTGAGGACCACTAGATGCCATTTGATTTTATATGATGTCACAGCACTCAGAAAAAGATTGTAATTGCCTATAGCAACTATGTATATTCCGCTTTCTAAATTCCAATATAAATTATAACTAGAACTGTAAATTCTATTCACGATGAAAGTATGTTCCATAGAAGCCCATAGAAGCAGATCATGCGCTTGTGATGAGAGAAAGGTCTAGTTCTGGTTGATCCTATCCTCATTGCTGTAAGGTAGGGCGGAGATGTAGGACTCGGTTCTTCTAAGGAATAAGCTGTTAACAAAAAAGAAGGTGAAAGAAAGGGGATGTAAGGTGAAATACACAGCTGCTTTATCCCGTTTGACAAAACCCAGCACAATTTTATAATTTATATATGCCCTCTTCTTTACTGTGTACTCCACTGATATTAATAAGTTTTCAGTATTGTCTACCTAGTTCTTGGAATATTTTCCATGACTTGTATTCAGATAGCACAATATCTCCTCAGACTATTTCAATCCTTATGGTCCCATAAAGGGCTCATTTCCTCAGTTTGTAGCTGGCTCTGTTTATATGGCTCTTTGGACGACAGCCCAGGCACATTCACCTTCTTCTTGACCTGTCTTTGTACAGGCTATACACCTCCTAAATGCCTCCTCTGTTTGTGGATAAACAAAGAGCTCAGATCAGAAATGAGGAAGAACCATGTCATAGAAACAGAGAACAACTCAAACAAGAACATAGAAGGACTCAATCATCGTCAGGGGACAGAGATCCAGCCACAAGCAGGTCAGAGACAATAATGTAGGACTAGTGATCCAAGCAGAAGACTCACACTGCAGGGGACAAGTCTGGCAGAGGGCACAAGACTGGCAGAGAGGAAATTGCCGAGAACACTATAGACCCTACACAGAGGTAAGCTGTATAATATGGTTAATGGATGTCCAGGTTTAATCCCTGAATGACAAACACAGATCATTGTGGAACATCAAACCTATAGTTTATTATGCCTTAGTAGTGACGTTGATGCCTGGGTCTACTACAGTAGAGTTTTAAGGAACATAAGATATAATATTTATTATTGTATAAGCATTTCATTTCTTCATCTGTGGACCATCATACTGAAAAGGGTTTATCAGGATTGGAAGAAATACTGCTTTTCAGATACACTGACACGTGGTCATGGGTAGTTTAAAGAACTTTCTAATCAGCACCTCCAGGCACGGCACACGTTTCTGAAACAAAAAGCAAATCTTTTTATTTTATCCTGGACAGCCCCTTAGCATTTTTTCTATTATAAAATGTATTTGATGAAATTTCTCCAGTTCCTCTGCTACAAGAGGGTGCTCACTTAGTATGGATTATAAATATGGCTCTAACACCTTTAACCGTCCACCTTGTATGAGCTGCAGGCAGAAACATGTAATTTAAATGAGACGTACTATACCATATAAAACTGTGGAGGTCCAAAAGCTTGGGTGTCCATAGATTCCTAAAACAAAGAAGCCCCTTTCAACCAACATCTAATTTGCTCAGAAAGGGGCCTCCATTTCTAGGACCTCCACTATTCTATATAGTGTGGGATATTAAAGTATATATGCCATAAAATTCAGTTTTGAGGAAACTTGTGGTGCACCATCAAAGCGGCTGAAGATTGAGCTGATAGTGTTTTTCAGCTATTCACAATCCAGAGCATGAGTTTAGAGACACAGTTTTGTGATATACTTTATCTCCACCTGGTTTCTTCAGGTGAAACAATTCAGAACTTTGGCAAGCACATAAAAATCAAAAAACAATGAGAAAAAACAGAACAGCGGACCCCAGACCTAAAGGGAACACTTGCTGGGTCACGATTACTGTGTGCGTAATGTTGAAGAACTGGACAATAAGCAATTTTAGATGTCCTACCATAAGTCGTGTTTTATTTCCCCTGTACAAGACTCTTTAAAGATATTGTATTGTAATGTCAGTTTATATACAAAAAGATTAGAAAGGAACCTTAGCACTCCAATGCAAAAGGTGGTTTCAAAGGAACATCTTTATTACATCAAGCATAAAGCAACGTTGTGACTCCATCTGAGTCTTTATTATCGAGCTTGATAAAACATTGCTTTTTTTGTTTGATGTAATAATGAAGATGTTCCTTTTGAAACCATCTTTTGCATTGGAGTTTTGCATTTCCTTTGTACTTTTTTGTCTTGATCAAGTCTGATGGACTCAGGCATTATGTTGTGGGCAATGCACAACTGACTGGATCGACTGGATTAACCCCATAATAGCAGTTCTGCTTTTTCCCTTTTTTTTCCCATAAGATTATTTACGCATCTTTCTACTTTATCTCCTACAGGCTCATCACTATGGCCATGTCACCTGAGCTATTTCAGGAGGTAGAAACCACTACTTGCCTCTTGAGTGGAGTGTCCTCAATCGCATCGAAGATAAGTCGGGCAATTTTATCAGTACTTTTATTCATTCGGATTGGAATTTTGCTTTCTTGGGTGTAAAACAGTGTGGCTGGACGAAGAGAAAGATTTTCTTTGCAACTCTACAAGGTTATTATGCCTGCCGAGCTGCTTTGATGAGTTCTCTCCTATCTCCTCCTTCAACCTTTTCTCATTACAAATGGTAGCTCTGCTTACACACTCGCTATGTGTGGCGTGCTTTGCCCGCTCTACATTTCAGGCACGAGACGGCTGGTTACAAGCCCAACTTAGAAGAAAGAAAGTACAGTTCAACCTTCATATTATTGGACTGATAAGTAGGATTCTTATTGAGGTCCTCTTCATTCTCACATATTATAAAATAACAGAAGGCTTTGTACACCGGAGGACAATTCATTGCCAGTCTACACTTTGTGAAAAATCCGTTATATGTACAGACGTAAATTCAACTGTGAAGAATATCTTTAGCTTGTGTCTATGTGCAGCATCTGGCATCAGCGCCATGATCTGCTGGTGGGAGTTAATTGCCAGGTTACCATTCATGCAGCATATGAGCAGTTCGTCAACCGCTCAAGTGCCCCATAAAAAGCAGCGCTTCTGGGTCATTCGTTCTCCAACCTTACATTTTATTGCAGAATATATCTGTGGATGTGAACAGATTGCGTGTAAATGTTATTCATTTTGCACATATCGGCAACTTCTGCTTTCTCTTCCGGTAACAAATGTCAGTAGAAATCAAAATTTTCCAAAGGATACATGAAGATTATGAACCAAAGTCTACGTACACTTCCCATATATTTCAATCTATATATATAAAGCTGAGTGTATGTATATGTGTGTGTATGTATCAAGCCATGCCCATTCCACATAGCCTCGCCCACTAAGCATAGCCACACTCATTCCACACGCAAAGCCCCGTCCACATGGCCCATGTTGTTAATGTACACTGGCGGAGACACATTCACTTCGAAAGCCACCCTGCAAAACTCACTGGCTGCGACATCCCAGCCGCTGTGAGCTATAATCAGGGCTGCTGCCTTCAGAGTATAAGTGAATGGCAAGCACAGGCCACATCTAGCTCCATTGAGTCTAGAATGGACTTGCTCCTGTGAGGCATGGCGTCAAGGGAAAGGGAGGAGCCTCATGGATTAAACTGCTGTGCTCATAACAGGAAGTTGCTGTACATGTGTGAGGGGAAGAGAGGAGTGAGGGGAAAATGAGGAGTGAGGGGAAAATAGTGGAGTGAGGGGAAAATAGTGGAGTGAGGGAAAAATAATGGAGTGAGGGGAAAATGAGAGGTGTGAGGTGAAAATGAGAGGTGTGAGGGGAAAATGAGAGGAGAGGGGGAAAATGAGAGGAGTGAGGGGAAAATGAGAGGAGTGAGTGGAAAATAGTGGAGTGAGGGGAAAATGAGAGGTGTGAGGTGAAAATGAGAGATGTGAGGGGGAAATATAATTTTCTATAACTAACCACAGTTAGTTACTACAGCCCGGGCAACACCGGGCTCTTCAGCTAGTAACTAATAAATGACGCACTTTTTTAGGTACAGAATTAATGTAAAACACTAATCTGTTGCATAACTGATGCACATGGAAGAAGAGGTATCCCATTGTTTAGCTAAAGGATTGTAAATGCATTAAAGTAGGTATCTGTTCTAGGTAACTGAACTGTCACCAGTGTTGCATGAGTAAAGACTCTACTCTTGTTAACTGGTGATTATTTTTTAAGAAATGGCCTTATATAAATGCAGCTTCTGCCATGTGCTATCATTTAGGCTGTGTGCACACGTTGCGGATTTGTTGCGAATCCGTAGCGGATTTTCCGCGTGGAATCACTGCAGATCTGCAAGTGTTTTACAGTACAATTTTAAGCAATGGGAAAAAAAATTGCTGTGCACATGCTGCGGAAAATTCCGCACGGAATCCGCAGCGGTTTATTTTCCGCAGCATGTCAATTCTTTGTGCGGATTCCGCAGCGTTTCTACACCCATTTCATTATAGAAAACCAGAGGCAAAAAAAACGCATGACAATCCGCAAAAATCCGTATAAAAACGCGCAGATTTTTACCTGCGGATTCTGCCAAGAGATGCAGAATCCGCTCAGGAAATTCCTGAGCCCAATCCGAAACGTGGCACATACCCATAGTTGTACTATATGATTTGCCAGTTTATAGCCATTGATAGCAGCACGAGTGTAGAAAACCATAGCTTTGAAGCAAAAATCAGCATGGGCTGCACTCTTTACAGACAGAATCGCCAAACATACTGCTCGCTTTTTAAAGTATATGTCTATAAAATTCTGGGCATAGTTACATGTTCGTTGGTTACTCATTTCAACCACAGTTTGCATAAATCAAAAGTACAGGCAAATATATGAACCTTTGTAATACATGTTATCAGAGAAACCTACTTCTTTCTCCACTTATGAGCCCCTTCTTTTTCCCTATCACCTCCCACCCATGCTTGCTTAGTGAACTCGCCATCCACCTTGAAAAACAGCTCAAATACATTTTGGTAAAAGAAAAAGACAGGCAGCACAGTTACAGTTACTTGTATTATACTTTACGGAGAGAGGTGGAGTGAAGAACAAAGTGAGAAAACAGGAAAATACAAAGACGCAGGAATCCTTCTGTTTCTGTGTACTGGACACATCATAGCAGTTAGTTCAGATAGAACAGCCTGCAGATGGGAAAACTGGTGAAAAATGCTTAATTCAAGTCGTATACAGGGGGGTGAAACAATCGCAGTCACAGAGGTTGTGATCAGGTCTGTGCGGGTGTGGGACCTGCCGACGCCAGAGTAAACTTCAACTAGATGTGCGTCCTAGGACACACACTCAGCTGAAGTGTATTCGAATGCAAAGACCAGATGGGCCTATGCACTGCATTTCTTGCTGCCAGGCACTCAGTGGCCAGCAGCTGACATCAGCGTGCACGTGACTAGCGGCGTATGGCAGTAATGTCATGCGCTCCCGTCGCTTGCATGCTGAAGTCAGCTGCCAACTTCAGAAGAGTCCATTTTTTATGTGTACACTGGTGCCAACAAAACTCTTGCTGGAAACTACAAGGTGCCTTGGATTCTTGGATTGTTCGCAGTTTTTACAACTGAGTGGAGTGTTGTACTAAGTCTGCATGAAACACTTCGTGGTGCACGATATATATCTTTTCCAACTTGAAAAGAGGATGTTGTGCGGCATGAGGGAGCAGAGGGAAGAGGAGTATAATAATTGATTTTTTCTATGCATTAAAAACAAGGGACATATATACCAGGATGGGGCCCATGATAAGGGACATACAGTGGGTACGGAAAGTATTCAAACCCCTTTAATTTTTTCACTCTTTGTTTCATTGCAGCCATTTGGTAAATTCAAAAAAGTTCATTTTTTTTCATCATTAATGTACACTCTGCACCCCATCTTGACTGAAAAAAAAACATAAATGTAGAATTTTTTTCTAATATATTGAAAAAGAAAAACTGAAATATCACATGGTCATAAGTATTCAGACCCTTTGCTTAGTATTGAGTAGAAGCACCCTTTTGAGTCTTCTTGGGAATGATGCAACAAGTTTTTCACACCTGGATTTGGGGATCCTCTGCCATTCTTCCTTGCAGATCCTCTCCAGTTCTATCAGGTTGACTGGTGAACGTTGGTGGACAGCCATTTTCAGGTCTCTCGAGAGATGCTCAATTGGATTTAGGTCAGGGCTCTGGCTAGGCCAGTCAAGAATGGTCACAGAGTTGTTCTGAAGCCACTCCTTTGTTATTTTAGCTGTGTACTTAGGGTCATTGCCTTGTTGGAAGGTGAACCTTCAGCCAAGTCTGAGGTCCAGAGCACTCTGGAAGAGGTTTTCTACCAGGATATCTCTGTACTTGGCCGCATTCATGTTTCCTTCAATTGCAACCAGTCTTCCTGTCCCTGCAGCTGAAAAACACCCCCATAGCATGATGCTGCCACCACCATGCTTCACTGTTGGGATTGTATTGGGCAGGTGATGAGCAATGCCTGGTTTTCTCCACACATACCGCTTAGAATTATCACCAAAAAGTTCTTTCTTCATCTCATCAGACCAGAGAGTCTTATTTCTCATAGTCTGGGAGTCCTTCATGTGTTTTTTTTTAGCAAACTCTATGTGGGCTTTCATATGTCTTCTGTCAGGCCATTCCGCCATAAAGGCCTGACTGGTGGAGGGCTGCAGTGATAGTTGACTTTGTGGAACTTTCTCCTATCTCCATACTGCATCTGTGGAGCTCAGCCACAGTGATCTTGGGGTTCTTCTTTACCTCTCTCACCAAGGCTCTTCTCACACGATTGCTTAGTTTGGCTGGACGACCAGGTCTAGGAAGACTTCTGGTGGACCCAAACTTCTTCCATTTAAGGATTATGGAGACCACTGTGCTCTTAGGAACCTTGAATACTGCAGAAATTCTTTTGTAACCTTGGCCAGATGTGTGCCTTGCCACAATTCTGTCTCTGAGCTCCTTGGCCAGTACCTAAGGCTATGTGCACACGGTCAGGATTATTTGCGTTTTTTTCGCGTGAATTAAGCATGAATTAAGCATCCTATCATTTAGAATGAATTCCGCAATTTTTGTGCACATGGTGCGTTTTTTTCCATGAAAAAAATGCATCGCGGAAAAAGAAGCAACATGTTCATTAATTTCGCGGAATTCTAGCGTTTTTCCCGCTATATTATTGACCTAGAAAGTTCAGGGAAAAATCACTGTAAAAACGCATCAAATCTGCGCAAAAAACACGCAAAAACAGCGCAAAAACTGCACGTTTTTACCGCGAAAAAAGTCAGTTTTTGCTCAGGAATATTCTGCAAACATTCCTGAACGTGTGCACTAGCCTCAACCTCATGATTCTCATTTGGTCTGACATGTACTGTGAGCTGTGAGGTTATATAGACAGGTGTGCGCCTTTACAAATCAAATCCTATCAGTTTAATTAAACACAGCTGAACTCCAATGAAGGAGTAGAACCATCTCAAGGAGGATCACAAGGAAATGGACAGCATGTGACTAAAGGGTATGCCACACTAAACGAGATCGCAAGCGAGATCGCTAACGAGATCACTACTGCGTCAGTAGCGATCTCGTTAGCGACTTAGCTGTGTGATTCCAAACACAACTCATCAGCGATCTGTGATTCCAAACACATCTCATCAGCGATCTGTATAATGACCTAGTCCCACCTGCGATGCTGGTGAAGTCGTTCATAAAGGGTGTCACACTCAGCGATTCAGGCTCACCAGTGGGACACCAACGACCAAAAAACGGCTCAGAAAGTTCATAAGCGATCAGCAACATCTCAGCAGGGGCCACATCGCCGCTACATGTCACACACAGCTAAGTCGCTAACGAGATCGCTACTGCATCATAAATGGTGACGCAATTGCGATCTCGTTACCGATCTCGCTTGCGATCTCGCTTAGTGTGGCATACCCTTTAAATATGAGTGTCTGAGCAAAGGGTCTGAATACTTATGACCATGTGATATTTCAGTTTTCCTTTTTCAATAAATTTGAAAAAAAGTCTACATTTCTGTTTTTTTTTCAGTCAAGATGGGGTGCAGAGTGTACATTAATGAGAAAAAAATGAACTTTTTTGAATTTACCAAATGCCTGCAATGAAACAAAGAGTAGAAAAAATTAAAGGGGTCTGAATACTTTCCGTACCCACTGTATGTCCCTTAATGAGAAAAAATAAACTTTTTTGAATTTACCAAATGGCTCCAATGAAACAAAGAATGAAAAATTTAAAGGAGTGTGAATACTTTCCGAACCCAATGTATATACCTGGATGGGAATATATACTGTATGTCAGGACATTATTGAAAATCAAAATAAGAAATCAGCTATGGGATTAAAGCAATAGTATTATTATACCCATTATAACCACACATTCAACTGAAAATTAACGCTGGCATCGGCAGCCCCCTGGACCGAGGACATCACGGGCTCTCCGATGACTGAATGTCATGTGGTGCAGCCTCAGGGGTAATATACTTACCACCCGCCATCTTCTGATCCTGTCGGCGGCACTATGGTCCCTCTCCGCCTGCATCTGGCTAACTGGAAGTCAAAGCCAACGGTGACAAACTCTCAATGCAAGTCTATGAGAGTCTCATTCTGGCTTGGTTCTGGCTTTCATACACTTGAGTGGTGAATTCCGGATCGCCCAGCAAACACTGGAACAATCTGGCAAGTCACGAACAGCAGAAGACGACCAAAGCAGCGCCGAGAACAGAAGAAGACGGCGACTGATAAGTAGAAGACTAGAGAAAGAGAAATTACATTAGTCACAACACTCCGGCAGTAACATAAAAAACAAAAGCCGGAGTGGTACTATAAGTTAACAAATAATAATGCCTCGAGTGGCCCTTAATAATAAATAATGCCCACTCATGCAGAACGCCCATTGATTCAGCAGGATGCTGACATCCTATGTTCCCCCTTCCAACCTGTACATGAGATCAATGATCATTATTGTTATTTATTGTTCTATGTAATTATTATTGACATGCAGGACCGAGAAGAGGGGTAGGCAGAGTGGGCACCGCCTAGGGCGCTATCTCTTGTCCCCCCGATTTGGGCTAACTAAAAAAAACTTGAATGCCTGCACACCCCTGGGTGCCTTCCAGGAGGCAGGCATACAGGTCAGTGGGGTGACAGTGAGTCACTGACACCAATCACCTATCTCTCTGCCCTGTGCCCCGGCCATCGCTCCCTCCCCCCATTCAATTGTATTTGAGTCTACAAGACTCAAATAGAATGATTGTGAGCGTCGACTGGGACAGGAGTAGAGGACCTGTAATCAGCTCTATGCTCTGCAGAGAACTCCATAAGAATGCAGGATACTTATGGCCTGTGACCTGTTGGAGATGGCGCATGCGGGAACGTTGGACGACGCAAAGACGTCACTGCATCCCGACTTCCATTGCCCACTGCATTACCAGATAGAAGAAAAGATGGTGGCTGAGCTGGATGAGGAGCGTGGATTTTGTGAGTATCAGCTTTTTTTTGTTTCTTATATTATCAAAGAATGGGGGCTGGCTGTGGGGGCTATCACAAGAAGGGCTGTGGGGGCCATCAAGAGAGGGGCTGTCGGGGCTATCACATGAAGAGCTGGCTGTGTGGACATCACAGGAGGGGCTGTGGGCGCCATCACCAAAAGGGCTGTGGAGGCTATCACAAGAGGGGCTGACTGTGGGGTCATTACAAGAAGAGCTGGTTGTGGGGGCACAGCACAAAAGGGGCTGACTGTGGGGCACAACACAAGAGTGTCTGACTGTGGAGCACAGCACAAGAGGGGCTGACTGTGGGGCACAGAACAAGAGGGGCTGACTGTGGGGCACAGCACAAGAGGGGCAGATTGTAGGACACAGCACAAGAGGGACAGACTGTGGGGCACCGCACAAGAGGGGCAGGCTGTGGAGCACAGCACAAGAGGGACAGGCTGTTAGGACAAAACAAGAGGGTCTGGCTGTGATGACATTATAGGAAGGGCTGGCTGGTGAGGCTATCACAAGAGGGGCTGACTGTAGGGACATTATAAAATAGGAGCTGGATGTGGGGACATTGAAAGACAGGCTGTCGGGGCTCACAAGACGGGCTAGTTGTGGAGACATTACAAGAAGGGCTGGCTTTGGAGTCTAACACAAAAGGGGCTGTGATCCTATCACAATGTGGTGACACTGGAAAAGAGGATGGCTGTGGAGAGATTACAAGAGGGGCTGGCTGTATGCGCTATCACAAGAGGGGCTGTGGGGGCTATCATAATAGGGGCTGGCTGTGGGGGACATCACAAGAGGAACTGTAGGGGCTATCACAAAAGTGGCTGACTATGGGGCTATTATAAGAGGGACTGGCTGGTGGGGCTATCACAAGAGTGACTGGCTGTGGGGGACATCACAAGAGTGGCTGGCTGTGGGGGACATCACAAGAGTGGCTGGCTGTGGGGGATATCACAAGAATGGCTGGTTGTGGGGGGACATGACAAAAGTGGCTGGCTGTGGAAATTTGGCGAAAATTTTGAAAAGTTCGCAATTTTCCAACTTTGACTTTTCATGCCAATAAATCACAGAGATATGCCACACAAAATGCTTAAGTAGTAACATTTCCCACATGTCTACTTTACATCAGCACAATTTTAGAACCAAAATGTAAAATTTTTTTAGGACGTTATAAGGGTTAAAAGTTGAACAGCGATTTCTCATTTACAACACCATTTTTTTTAGGGACCACATCACATTTGAAGTCACTTTGAGGGGTCTATATGATAGAAGATATCCAAAAGTGACACAATTCTAAAACCTACATCCCCAAGGTGCTCAAAACCACATTCATGCAGTTTATTAACCCTTCAGGTGTTTCACAGGAATGTTTGGAATGTTTTTAAAAAAATGAACATTTAACTTTTTTTAACAAAAAATTTACTTCAGATCCAAACTTTTTTATTTTACCAAGGGGTAACAGGAGAAATTGTACCCCAAAAGATGTTGTGCAATTTCTCTTGAGTACGCCGATACCCCATATGTAGGGGAATAATACTTCTGAGGCACAGTGCAAAGCTCAGAATTGAAGAGGCGCCATATAGGAGTTCAGATTTTGCTGGAATGGTTTGAGGGTGCCATGTCACATTGGCAGAGCCCCTGAGGTGCCAGAACAACAGAAACCCCATATATGTGAACTCATTTTACAAACTAAACTCCCCAATGAATTCATCTAGGGGTGCAGTGATCATATTAACACCACATGTGCCTCACAGAATTTTATACCACTGAGCGTTGAATAAAGGATAAATTACATTTTTACTACTAAAATGTTGTTTTAGCCCAAAGTTTATAATTTTTCTAAGGGCTAATAGGACATTTTTTACAACACACTGAGATCCAATTTTTCCTGAGTGTGTCAATACCCTACATGTAACCAGGAAATATTTTTCAGGCACAGTGCCAAACTCAGAAGGCAAGGAGTGCCAGATCTTACTGTTATGGTTTGCAGGTGCCATGACCCACTGGGAAGCCCATGAGGTGCAGAATAGCAGATCCCACCCATAAGTGACCCCATTTTACGAACTACACCTCTCAATGAATTCATCTAGGGGTGCAGTGATCATATTGACACCACGGGTGTGTCACAGAATTTTATACTATTGGGCAGTGAAGACAAAATAACTACATCTTTACCATCAAAATTTAGTTTTAGCCAAAGATTATACATTTTCACACAGGAAGTGGGTAAAAATGGCACCAAAATTTGTCCCACAGTTTCTACTGAATGTGGCAATACCATGCTTTTTGGAAGTGCATTTGAGCAGCAGGGCGGTTTGCTGTTTAAAGGAGAAAAAAAAAATCTCTAAATCTTCTGCTTCAGCGAGTGTGAGCGAGCTGAGTGTGACTGGTGCGCAAGTGTGAACGGTGGTAAGTGTGACTTGAGATTCAGTGACTTTGGATTCAGGGAGTTTCCAAGGAGGAATTACTGAATTGCTATTATATTTTATTAATACTTTTATTTATTTTTACTTATCTTTGCTGTCTGGTGAAATCCCCATTAGATATGTGCTCCACTATTGCCAATGCCATCCAGTGTACATCTTGCCACATGTATGCAGTCCTTGAACAGCCGGTCGAGGGTGCATACTGCTGTGTGAGATGTGAGCACGTTGTGCATTTGGAAGCCCAAATCCTGGATCTAAATGTGCAGCTGGCAACACTGAGATCCATAGACAATATGGAAAGGAGTCTTCTGCTCACTGGGCAGACGCTCAATGGGATAGATGAGGGGGGGGATGCTAGGGTGGAGCTGCAGGACACTGAAGTAGAAGCTGGGTGACGTTAGAAAGCGGGGTAGAGGGAAGAGCGCCAGGGAGGCTAGCCCTGATCTGGCACACCCCAATAAGTTTGCAAAGTTGGCAGATGAGGGGGTTGTCAGTACAGGGGTAACACTGCTGCAGCCAGGCATGTCCTCTGAAAGCCAGGGGAGTGTCTGCTCCAGTAAGGGGGGAATTAGGAGAGCAGGGCAGGCCAGACAGGTGCTGGTAGTGGGGGACTCAATTATTAGGGGAACAGATAGGGCAATCTGTCACAAAGACAGGGATCGTCGAACAGTGTGCTGCCTACCTGGCGCTCAAGTCCGACACATCACTGATCAGGTTGACAGATTACTGGGAGGGGCTGGTGAGGACCCAGCGGTCATGGTGCACATTGGCACAAATGACAAAGTTAGAGGTAGGTGGAAGGTCCTTAAAGACGATTTCAGGGAATTAGGCTGCTAGCTTAAAGCAAGGACCTCCAACGTGGTATTTTCTGAAATACTGCCTGTACCACGTGCTACACCAGAGAGGCAACGGGAGATTAGAGAGGTTAATAAGTGGCTCAGGATTTGGTGTAGGAAGGAGGGGTTTGGGTTCCTGGAGAACTGGGCCGACTTCTCAGTTGGCTACAGGTTCTATGCTAGGGACGGACTGCACCTCAATGGGGAGGGTGCAGCTGTGCTGGGGGAGAAAATGGCTAGAAGGTTGGAGGAGTCTTTAAACTAGGGACTAGGGGGGAGGGTATTCATTTTATAGGAGGGGAAGGCAGTGCAGATAGAGACCTGGGCACAAATAATGAAATTGGGGGTGGGGGTGGCATGGAGGTGGGGTTAGAACAGTTAATAATTTAAGAAAGAATAGAGGTACAGAGAGATACATAAAATGCATGTATACTAATGCCAGAAGCCTCACCAACAAAATGGCGGAATTAGAATTAATTTTGTTGGAACATAATTATGACATGGTGGGGATATCTGAGACTTGGCTGGATGAGAGCCACGACTGGGCGGTTAATTTACAGGGCTATAGTCTGTTTAGGAATGACCGTAAAAATAAGCGAGGTGGGGGTGTGTGTTTATATGAAAAATCATCCTTAAAACCCATCCTGCGTGATATCTGTGAATCTAATGAAGATGTAGAGTCTCTGTGGGTGAGATTAGGGGAGGGGGGAAAAATAATAAATTACTGAAAGGGGTTTGTTATAAGTCTCCTAAAATAATGGAAGCAACAGAGAATTGTTGCACAGCTTCTGAATCCACACCTTTGCAGAGGAAACTTCACAGAGCAAGTTGCATGGGATAACAAGCGTTTACTTCTCTGAACATGAGGTGAAGGAATAATGCACAGTCATTACAGCATTGCATAAGCAAAAAAGGAACAAAACAAAAGTGAAACTAACAATAGAAGACTAATTCTTATACAATACATTAAAGAAGGAAACGTTACACAACATCGCCATCTACTGTCAAGTCAGCATAAAGTCCTCCTTCACTTATAATATAGAAGTCCTAATCTGTTGCATATGACAACACCCTTTCTCAACAGTAAGGACTTATTCAATCAAACCCAACTTTTTTATTAGACTCTGATGTTTATCAGCATTCAACGCCTTTGTGAAAATGTCCGTTGTCATTTCTTCAGTAGGACAATACTCCAACTTCAATACTCCTTGGTCCTGATGATCTCTCAAGAAATGATATGTCACATCAATATGCTTGGTTCTTGGATTGACTCTTTCCATCTGAGCAAGAACAAGACATCCTTGATTCCAACTGTGGTTGTCCTAATTCTGTCAACAATTGTCTTAACCACAGTACTTCTTGACTCGCATGTGCTGCTGCAACATATTCTGCTTCTGTTGAAGACAGTGTCACAATTGACTGTTTCTTACTAGTGTTGAGCGATATTGCTCGATATCTAAAAATATCGTATCGAAATTGTATCGCCGATAGCACTAAATATCGTCGATATCCGATTTCGATACCGGAAGTCCAATGTAAGTCTATGGGAACAAAATATCGAAATTAAAAAAAACCATTCTTGCCTTGTTGGTTAATTGTACATGAAGGAAAACAACAAAGACTAATGTAGAATGTATTGGGGGAGGTTGAGGAGACAATAAAGGCATACATGTTTAACCCAATGCATTGGAATAGCATTAATATATTTTTTTTTTTGGAAATACGTTTTGATTGACTAACAAATTGACAATGTTGTTAACCTTTTTTCTATTTTGGCAAATATGTATGTTTTACAACTTCCATGCTGTTCACCTTTTTAACTTTTGCCAGTGCCACACTTTCTCCTTCATAATCTTCAGCAGCAGCATCATCTTTCTCATCAAATTATTCTTCATCTTCACCTTCTTAATCTTCTTCTTAAACTTCTTGCTATTCATGTTTTTGTTTACATTACTCATATTGTTATTATTAAACTAATTAATCTTCTTCATATTCAAATTCTTCATCTTCTTCCTCTTCATCTTCTTCATCATATTCTTATTTGTGACAGAGATTCCTGTACTTGTAATCTGTAAAAGTATGAATTGTTCATCCTTCCGTTCTTGCTGTCACAAAAGATTTAAATTACAACAGTATTTGTCCGTGTTCAGTTTAGCCTGCAGCAGCAGGCATTTTCCAGGGGCACCACGAGGAGGAACGGACTCACCCCCATACACTGCTTAGTCTTCTTCTGCTTAGAATTTAGAGCATATATTTTGCTCTTCATTTTGGTCTTATACTTCATGTTCTTCTGCTTTTTGATCTTTTGCTTATTGTTCTTCTGTCTCTTGTTCTGTATCTTGTAGTTTGTCTTAACCTTCTTTGTCCTGTTGGTGATCTTCTTCTGGGTAATCTTTTATTTTTTCTTTGTGATGGTGTTCAGGCTGGTTGGCTTCATGCTCGTCGTCCTTGTTGTCGTCATCTTCTTCTGGGTGGTCTTTAATGTCGTCTAATTTCCGAGAAACAGCTGACGTTACTGGAACCCTGACGGGTATCAGATGGAGCAAGAGACAATGGAAGTAACGAGGACCAGCTGACTGTGCTGGACCCCGGACGGGTAGCAGAAGGAAAAGAGGCAATGTCACAACCGAGTACCAGCTGACGTTACTGTGACACGGTTACTAAGCAGGAGGTACCTGTGCTCCAAAGCACTACCAAGGACCAGCAGACGTTGCTGGAACTCGGACACGGAGATGGAGGCACCTAGGCCAAAGGCACTGGGGAGAACCACTTGACGGTACTGGACCCCGGACGGGTAGCAGAAGGAAAAGAGGCAATGTCACAACCGAGTACCAGCTGACGTTACTGTGACACGGTTACTAAGCAGGAGGTACCTGTGCTCCAAAGCACTACCAAGGACCAGCAGACGTTGCTGGAACTCGGATACGGAGATGGAGGCACCTAAGCCAAAGGCACTGGGGAGAACCACTTGACGGTACTGGACCCCGGACGGGTAGCAAAGGAAAAGAGGCAATGTCACAACCGAGTACCAGCTGACGTTACTGTGACACGGTTACTAAGCAGGAGGTACCTGTGCTCCAAAGCACTACCAAGGACCAGCAGACGTTGCTGGAACTCGGATACGGAGATGGAGGCATCTAGGCCAAAGGCACTGGGGAGAACCACTTGACGGTACTGGACCCCGGACGGGTAGCAGAAGGAAAAGAGGCAATGTCACAACCGAGTACCAGCTGACGTTACTGTGACACGGTTACTAAGCAGGAGGTACCTGTGCTCCAAAGCACTACCAAGGACCAGCAGACGTTGCTGGAACTCGGATACGGAGATGGAGGCACCTAGGCCAAAGGCACTGGGGAGAACCACTTGACGGTACTGGACCCCGGACGGGTAGCAGAAGGAAAGAGGCAATGTCACAACTGAGTACCAGCTGACGTTACTGTGACACGGTTACTAAGCAGGAGGTACCTGTGCTCCAAAGCACTACCAAGGACCAGCAGACGTTGCTGGAACTCAAATACGGAGATGGAGGCACCTAGGCCAAAGGCACTGGGGAGAACCACTTGACGGTACTGGACCCCGGACGGGTAGCAGAAGGAAAAGAGGCAATGTCACAACCGAGTACCAGCTGACGTTACTGTGACACGGTTACTAAGCAGGAGGTACCTGTGCTCCAAAGCACTACCAAGGACCAGCAGACGTTGCTGGAACTCGGATACGGAGATGGAGGCACCTAGGCCAAAGGCACTGGGGAGAACCACTTGACGGTACTGGACCCCGGACGGGTAGAAGAACGCACTCATGAAAATGTAAGTTGACAGGACGCAAGCCGTCCGCAGTTACCGAATCACACAGTCCTACAGTGGGTGCTTATCCTATTGTCACAATGGAAACCACCTTTATTTACATATCCCACAGCACACATAGGAATCACCTAAACTGCAGGCACCATAGAGTCGGCTAACCCGAATGCAACACGACAGCACAACTTATTGGAGGATAATTGACGTTCACACTGCCAGGAAACAGCTGTCGTGCTGTAACCAGGCTGGCCAGGAGTCAGTACCCCTGCCAATTACTTACGAGCAACAAATGGCGGTGTTGTAGCCCAGGGAGTAGAGTTCAGGTGGTAGAAAGATGAACATAACAGGAGACATGGAAAACGTTGCCAAACAGTTATTTAATCTGAAAACGGACAGGCAAATTCAGGTGAGATCCATGCCTTGTTCATTTTCAGAAAAGTAAGCCGGTCTACATTCTCTGAGGATAGTCGCATGCGACGGTCTCTTACTACACCACCTGCAGCACTAAAGACACGCTCAGATAATACACTGGCAGCAGGGCAAGCCAACACCTCCAATGCATACTGGCTAAGCTCTGGCCATGTATCCAACTTAGAGACCCAAAATTTGAAAGGGGAAGAGGCATCTGGGAGTACACTTAGAGGGAAAGCCAAGTAGTCTGTCACCATCTTACGGAAACGTTTCTTCCTGGTGACTGGAGCCGTCTCGGATGGTGTAGACCTTGCTGGCGCTGTCACAAAACTTTGCCACATTTGTAACATACAGTTCTTGCCCTGTGCAGAGGCGCTGCTTCTGATCCCTCTTGTTGTAGAGGTGTCTACACTGCCTCGACGCACAGAGCTGCTTTGTAAAGCAGTAGCAGCAGCAGCAGCAGCAGCACCTCTCTCGGCTGGAATGTACAACAGTATGGATTGCACCAGTGTGTCTTGGTACTCCTGCATTTTACGGTCCCGGTTCACCGGTGTGATGAGGGTTTGTAAATTGTCCCGGTAGCGAGGGTCTAGGAGGGTGTACACCCAATAATCTGACGTGGTGAGAATGTGGGCGATGCGGCGGTCGTTTCTCAGGCACTGAAGTGTTATGTTATGGTAGCTGAGGAGTGCAGGTAAAAAAGGAAATACACCAGAGCAGTTGGAATCTATGAGATTGCAGTACCCTGACTAACCACCGCAACTAGAGGCAGCCGTGGAGCGTTCCTACGTTGGTCCTAGACGCCTCGTCACAGCCTGAGAAACTAACTACACCTAAAGATAGAAATAGGAAAGCTATCTGCCCCGGAGCAGAACCCCAAAGATAATAGAAAGCCCCCAAACATGTAATGGCGGTTAGACAAGAGGAAATACTGACACAGAAAGAAAATAGTATGAGCAAACGCTGGGCCCAAACTATCTAAATAGAAAAGGACAGGAAGGGTACTTACTGCAATCTCAGAAAACCCTGAAAAAACACCAACTCTACTAATTTCAAAATCACCTGAGATCACACGACCTCCACCACCTAAATTAGTTCTCTGGTGTAAAAAAAATCAAAACAGCAGCCACTGAAAAAAAACTGGAAAAAGCAAAAGTACAAAACACAATGGCTGGACTAAACTAAGAGGGCAAAAGCCCCCGGAGGGGACCCTGAAGGCCCCCACAGAAGTGCAGGACAAAATGCAAAAATATAGCAAAAACACAAAATAAGAAATTGTCTTATCTGATAGCAGGAGATGCAGACACGACACAGCAGGCTACAAGGGAAACTGGAAAGAAGGATTCAGACCAGAACAATTGATCACCGGCAACCCTGATGGGAAAATGACTCCCTTATATAAGACCAATCAGTAACACCTGATTCCCAGTCCTCACAATCCTCACTAGTACCGCTTGTAACCACCAGAGGGAGCCTCTGCTCAGAACTCATCTCAAACCCATTCACAACAGTACCCCCCCCTTGAGGAGGGGTCACCGAACCCTCATTTGAGCAACCAGGTCGGTCAGGATGAGTTCTATGATACGTACGGATAAGTCTCCTAGCATGGATGTCCGAAGCAAACACCCAAGAATTGTCTTCCTGACCATAACCTCTCCATTTAACCAAATACTGGAGTCTTCGTCTAGAAAAACGAGAATCCAATATTTTCTCAACCACATACTCCAGATTGCCCTCAACCAAAACAGGGTCAGGAGGCACAGCAGCAGGAACCACTGGCTCAACAAACCTCTTCAACAAGGACTTGTGGAACACGTTATGGATCTTAAATGTCCCTGGAAGAAGCAAACGAAAAGAAACAGGATTAATAATCTCCATGATCTTATAAGGTCCAATGAACCTAGGCAAAATTTTTAGGAGATGCTACTCTAAGGGGAATATTTTGGGAAACCAGACCAAGTCCCCCCAAAAACCCAGGACCACACCTATGCCGTTAGCAAACCGGGGGGCCTTCTCCTAGGGGGGAAAAACCTCCCACCCCTGGTCCCAAATCGCTGCATACGCCAACAACAAGTCAACACCTGACAGACAAACCTCCCTGTCCTAAAAAAAATCGGGGGGAAACCCAAAATTACAAAAAAACGGAGACATCAAAGGGCAAGCAAGCCCATTTTTAAAGCAAACCACCAAAAGGGAAAAAAAGACCCAGTCCCTGATACAACACAAACATTTTAAAAAATCTCCAAGTGGGGTTTGTTCTCTCAGTTTGACCATTTCTGAGGAGAAACCCAAAAAAAATTGAACCCCCATTTAGAACAAAAAGCCTCCAAAATGGGGAAACAAACTGGACCCTCTGTCAGACACAAGTTCCGGAACCCCGTGTAAAAAAAAACCCCACGTGCTAAGGAAAAAGGGGCACCAATTCAGAGGGGAAAAGGAAATTTTAAAAGGGGCACAAAGTACATTTTGGAAACCTATCACAAATTACCCAGATGGTGGTCTTCCGGGAAAAAAGAAGAGGAAAAAACCATAGAGATATGGGCCAGGGGCTCTTTGGCACGGAATGGCATCAAAAACCACTAACGAAGCGGGGTTGGGGCAGACAATCCCCCAGGACCACAAATTCCCTAAAACGCGAGAAAAGGAGACCACCAAAAGGACCGCAAACCCCCGTCTCGGGCCCAAAAAATTTCCGGATGCCCACCAATGGGAACAATGAATCCAGACTCAAAAATTTTTTTTCCTTGCCCGGGGGCAAAAAATTTTTCCAAAGGGGGCGCTCGGGCCTATCCCCTGACACCCCCCAAGCAAGTCCAAATTGGGCGAGATGGGGAAAAAAAACACCCTCCTTCAAAAAACAGGGGGGTCAGATAGCTCGGAAGTCCGCAAGGAAACTCCTCAAGGGGGATCCCCCTTTTCATTCCTTAGTGCCGGAAGAAGGAAACCCCAAAAATTTTAAAAAGGTGAAAAAAAAGGGCCCCACCTGCCTTCTAGATTGAGCGTTTTCAATTCCAAAAACCAATTTTTGGGGGCCTAAAACCACCACCGGTTTTGGGGGCCCCCCACCAATCTCCCTCTAAAAAACCCCCTTCTGCCAATAAACCCCATTACCCCGCAAAATTTTAATTTATAGGGGGAAAAATTTCGAGAAAAAAAAGGAAAAGGGGGTTTTTTTTTTGGGCTCGGATTTTTTTACAAAACGGCACCTGCCCCAAATTTTTAGAGGATAAAACCCCACCTAAAGGCAGGAAACATCAGCTGCCTAAACAGAGCAGAATGAACTCTGTTAATTCCTAAAAACAGAGATGCCCAGGGGCCAATCACCACATCAGAACCCTTTTTGGTCAAACATTAATGTTTTAAAAAAAACCGGAAAAATTCCAAAAAAATTTACGATAAAAATTGGAAAAAACCCAAAAAAAAGCTTTTTAAGAAGAGGTTGGGGCCCAAAAAAAAATGGCCGAACCTGACCGGTCCATTTCAATAAAAAATGGGGGGAAAAAAACCCAGAAATGAATCTTCTGTACGCCAAAAAACACTTTGTCCTTCCTACAGAGCAAATTTTCTCAAAATCTGGGGAAACGTTTAACTGTTTTCACATGAGACCCAGTCATTAAAAAAATCAAGAACACCAAAAAACAAAAAAGAAATGTCCACAAAATCCCTGAAAATTTCATTCGAAGACTGGAAGACAAGAGCATTGTGAGCCCAAAGGGATCACAAGGGGCCAAATGCCCTTCAGGGGGGTTAAAAACCTCTTCCATTCACCCCTGCTTAATGCAATAAGGTTAACGCCCCCCCTTTTGGTCAACTTTGGAAACCCAATGCGTTTTTTCCCTGGAAAACAGTCAGAAAAAAAGGAACGGGTTTGATATTTCACGAATATTTCAAGGACATAACAATAACGCCTTAATGAACCATCTTTTTGGGGCCCAAAAAAAAAACCGCACCTAAGGGGAAGAGATGGCTGAATGACCTCTCCAATGATTCCTTATATAAACCGCTACGCTGTTCGACAGACAATAAAAAGGCACCTTTGGGGAAATTTTTACCTGGGAAAAAATTCAATACGCAGTCATACCCATGGGGGAAAAGGATAAAAATTTTTTTTCGCTAAACACACCAAAAAATCAAAAAAAAAGCAGGACACCCCTCAAGGCCTGGGGGGAGGCAAAAAAAAAAGGGGGTTTTGGGGATTAACACTTGGCAGCCCCAACGTTACGACACAGTTTTCCAATCCAAAACAGGTTTAAAGAACAAAAACCCCAAAGGAAAAAACCCCACACTAAATGTAAAGAAAATATAAAACCCAAAAAATTTTTGCAGCACTCCTGGGATCGGGTTTAAAACCCCCAAATTAAACCCGTTTTAAAAAATGGGGTTTTTCTCACCCAAAAGGGGGAACCCTCCCCAGTAGGGAATAGACTTTTGAGGTATAAAAGGGGAAAACCCCAATTTTAAAAAATCATAACCACAGGTTAAAACTGCCCAAAAACAACGAAAGCCTGAGAAAAAAAGGGGGAAAAAAGCATATCAAGTGACATTTTAAAAAAAAATTTTTCAACACTACCCAAGACAACTGGGGTTTGCAAAATGTCCCCCCCCTTTGGGGGCGAAAAAAAATGAAGGCATCACCAAATAAAACAAAACCCCCTTGCGCTTTCCCGAACCATGACCTGTGCCCCCAAAACCCTCCATCAACTGCAGGGGGTCACACTGGCTCAAAAGGGCAACCCATCCACGCAACTTTCCCTCACGCAAACGTCTGCCCCTTTTTAATGTTTTTTTTTGACAAAGAACTTTTAAAACCAGGGGGGGCGGGGAAAACCCACCAAAAACCTTTACATTCCGCAGCCCCTTTCCCGGGGAAAAAGGGGCCCCCAAAGCGTCGTCTTTCCTTTTGGGGCAGGGTCCCCCCCTACAACCCCTCGTAAAACTAGGGCATCAACCCCCTTTTTAAGCCAAAAAGGGGCTTTTTCAGCTTGATCAGGACATTAGGCTCATCGAAAAAACCCCAAAGCCAAAAAAGCATCAACACACCAAACAGGATCCCCGGATCGGGGAAAAACCCAAAATTCCCGGGAAAACCCGCCCCAGGAAAAAAAAATTTTAAAAACCCGGGCTGCCTGCTTTTCCTGAAAACTTAGTTTTTTAAAGGAAAAAAACCAATTTACAATTATTTTTGAAATTCTAAAACTTAGCTCGTCCCCTAAAAACAAACCCGGGGGGGGGGACCCGGGGGTTTTCCAAAACAGGAACCAGCAAAAATTTTCCAGAAAAACCTCTGAACCTCATGGAAAAACTGATCCACACGGCCAACAACTGTGAAAACTCCTTTGGGAGAAAAAATCCTCCCCACACCCAGAGAAAAAGGGGGAAAAAAAAAAAAAAAGCAACAAACAAAAAAACTCGAAAATTTTTTTTTCCTTAAAAAAATTTTTTTCCCTTTTTGAGCCATACAATTTTTAGGGGCCCGGATACGTTTTTATGGTGGGAGGGGTCGTAAAAAAGGAAATACACCAAGCATTTTAAAATAAATGAGAGGGGGAGTCCCCCGACAACCACCGCACTAGAGCACCGGGGGGCTTCCTACTTGGCCAAAAGACGCCTCGCAAAACCCAAAACTAACTACCCCCAAAAATAAAAAAGGGAAACATCTGCCCCGGAGCGAACCCCAAAAATAAAAAAACCCCCCCAAAAAAGAAAAGGGGTTTTTAAAAAGGGGAAAACGACACAAAAGAAAAAAATATGACAAACGGGGGGCCCAAACTCCCTAAAAAAAAAAGGGGCAAAAGGGACTACTGCAACCCAAAAAACCCCCAAAACACCAACACTAAAAATTTTAAAACCCCCGAATCCCCCGACCTCCCCACCAAATTATTTTCGGGGGAAAAAAAAAAACAAAAAACAGCCACTAAAAAAAAACTGGAAAAAGCAAAAGTACAACACATTTGGGGGACTAAACTGAGGGGGGAAACCCCCCCCCCGGGGGGACCCTAAAAGGGCCCCCCCAAAAGGGCCCGGACAAAATGCAAAAAAAAAAAAAAAACAAAAAAGAAATTTCTTATCTGAACAGGAATGCAGACACACCAGCAGGCTAAAAGGGGGGAAACTGGAAAAAAGGTTTCAGACCAAAAAATTTTGATCACCCAAACCCCCAAAAAGGAAAATGACTCCCTTATAAAACCCCAAATCAGTAACACCTTTTCCCATCCCCCCAATCCTCACTAGAACCGCTTTAACCCCCCAAAAGGGGGGAGCCTCTCTCAAACTCATAAAAAACCCCCTTCACAACACGAAGCATGAAATCAACCAGTGCTCAACCCCCCAACGCCAAAAAAGGGGGGGCCTCTGGGGAAAAACTCAAACTTCTGTCCCCCTCTGCATCACCCCCCCCCCGCCTACATACTGACTAGACGTTGTGTACCTCCCCTGTAGGGGGTTTTTCCCCCTCCTTGACCCTCCTCCTCCTCCTCACAAAGTGAGCCCTGCCCCCGCCCCTTTTTTTAGGAACCACGTTGCGCTGACTGTCCTGAAGGAATTGAATTTTTACTCCTCACCTCCACCTCTTCCAAAACCCTTCCTTTAGTGCTTTTTAGGATTTTTGAAAAAAGGGGGGGTAAAGGGGGGCAGTCATGCTGACTATCTCATCCCGCACCGCCATCCCCGTTTAACATCAAACCCCGCAAAAACGACGCAGATTTCCTTCAAAGGGCCCACCAGATTGGGAGGGAACCGCAAATTTTCGAGTTTATTGCGCCCTTCAGCTGATACCCATTACTGCGGTGCTGCCACACAACCCCCAACATATTAAAATGGAATTCCACCTGGGGGGTACTCCATAAAACATGTTCAGGAAAAGGGGAAACCCACTTGCAGACTCAATGCCACCGGGGCCCTGCGGGGAAATCCCCAAAATGACGCACCTGGGCCCGGGCCTTGTGAGCATGCATCAAGATCCGGGGTACCCTAAAAAAAACCGACGCCCCAAATTTAGCACATGTCCAGAAAATTAAAAATGATGGGGGTTCCCCCAAAAGGGCCCCAAACGCCCCCAATTTCAGCCATTGTCACCCCCTACCCCAAACCTGCTGGGGGGTTACTGAAAAAAAACCCCACACGCCTCCTGCTTGAGGGGATCCCAACTCCTCGCTGTGTGGTTTTTGATTTTCCCCAAGGGGAATTTTAATTTTTATTACGGCCTTTTTGACGTCGGGGCCCCGGCTGGCTAAAATTGGGGGCCCAAAAGTAAGCGTTCACGGGTCCAGTGGGGGGTATACCTGACGGCCGGGCACGATTTTCGAGAACGGGGTAAGGGGAATCAAGGGGACAACTATTCCGCAACCTTGGAGTTGGAAAAAACACGTACACCCACTGGCAAGACTGAAACCCCGGGTCCACAACCCTGACCCAAGGGGGGTGGGGAAAGGTATCGTCCCTGGCCAGGGGGCGGTTTCCCCCATGGGGGGCAGGGGACCCGCACTGACGGGGTTTAGTAAACGCATGTTTAATTTTCCCTCGCCCTTTTTGCAGGCAGGACAGCTTTCCTGAAATAAAATCGCGGCACATTAATTGGGGGGCGCCAATGCCATTTAAATTTCCCAAAAAATTTAACCCCCCACCAGCCTGAAAGACGCTTTTTAAGGGACGGGGGTTTTGGGAAGGCCCCCGAAACAACCCCTTTCTCGTTGGGGGGTTTCCGAAAAAGGGGCCCTCTTTTTTCCCCCTGCCGTTTCCCCATGGGGTGTTTTTGTTCGGGGGGTGTGACGATGACTGTGAACTTTCTGCAGGGGGGAATAACATTTTTTCCCAGGGGGCAAAGTTTCCCAGTTTCTTTCCAAAAGATCCTGGAGGAAGCAAAACGGGTGGAGACTGGAGGTAAGGCTCGAACCCGACCTAAAATGTAGTGCTTCCGTAGGGCCAAAACCCCCAGTGTTCCTTTGTAACTCACTAAAGGCTTTGTCCGAACATGTTCCCCTATTTGGGTTTTCATTTCCTGCATTTTCACCTTTTTTTAAATTTTTGCTTACACACTTGGGAAATTTAACATAGCAAATACATTACAAGTCGTCAAAAAAAGGGCCACGCATGCAAGATGGAGCGCCAATTTTTACAGTTCTAAAGAACTCTCCCCCAGGGGGCCCAAAAAGGAAAGGGTACAGGCAACAGTCTGCGCCTAACCCCCCCCTCCTCTTTTTTTTTCCGTTGGGGAAACTCTTTTCCCAAGCCCCCAAAACCCCCTTTTTCCCCCTTTTCCCCCGCCATTTGGGGCTCGACTTCACATCCCACTACCCTCTTTTCCAAAACCTCGCGGGTTTGGGTGCGGGCACACCATGCTCCACAAAACCGCACCTGGTTCCCCATCATCAAATAAAGCTTTTTGCGGTGTTTCTGTCCAAACGGGGGGGGGGGGCCACCCCCCCCAGATTTTTAGAGACACAGCTTTTTTCCATCACTGCATACCCCCTTTTCAAAAATTTCAGAATCTCTTGCCTGTGCCCGGTTTGGGGAGCCAAAAGATTTTGAGAACAGAAGCAGAGACTCACTTCCCTGTACAGAACCTCTGACTGCCCTTTTAATTTGACAGGCGGAACAACCCATGGTTGCTCAACAGTTTGTGTTTTCCCGAAAGGGGGGTGGAAGGGAAAAGAATCGATTTTCATTGGCGCCATCCAAAAACAACGGGGGTTTAATTTTTTCTTTCCCCCCCAGGGGGCAAAAGCCGGCTCCACCAAAAGGCCAAAGAAAGCTCACGGGAAAAAGGGGGTCTGTGTCCGAGGCGGCAGCAGACCAGAACCCCCCGTCCCCTCCCTGCTGAAA
>JARQOD010000001.1:363455321-363499751 GCA_033576555.1 Oophaga sylvatica | reverse complement strand
CCTGCGAGTGCGGGTGAACCCTTGTCTGACTTTCTCTGAGATAGGAGTGAAGCCCACACTCGTAAACAGGAACAGTGGGTGACAGTCCTGGTGGGGAAGGTCCGAAGCAGGGAGGTGTCAGTGAATGCCATCGCCGAACCCCAATAAGTGGAAGAACTAAGGAAGGAACTCCTGAGTATCAAAGAAGAATTAGCTGAAGTTAAAAAGAAGTCTGAGGCGGCCCCAAATCCATTCAGGGCAGAGAAGGCCCGGAATCCCGCCGAGATTCGAGAATGTTCTGGTGACAGAGACCCCTCACTTGCTTTAACTGTGGTGAGATTGGACATATGGCACAGGAGTGTTCACGGCGGGGTAGGATCCAACCCCGTCATCCGTTAAACTAGAAGCCTCCGAGCCTGGGGGACGCCACCCGGAGCTAGAACAGACCCGAAGGAGTAGTGGAAGTCCCACAAATTTAGTTTCAATGTGCCCTCTAGTCTGGGCCGAGTTTGACGGACGAGCAGTACGGTGCTTGGTGGACACCGGTTCACAGGTGACTATGATGCTCGAAGCCTACTTACGGCAACATTTTCACGAAGCAAGGTGGCCTGAGTGGGGCCCAGTGATAAAACTAACTGCTGCAAACGAGCTGCCCATCCCGGTCGCAGGGGTGGTGTGGATGCAGATCTCCATCTGCGGAAAGGATCTGGGAAGGAAAGGTATGGTGCTAACCTTGGGAGAAGTTAATAGTTGACATACAGTCACCCAGGAAATGAATATATTTTTAAGGAGTTTGGGAGTCTCCTCATTAATGAACCCTCCAACGAGACTCTGAAACAGTGGAGCTCACATACTCCTCAGAGGAAACTATTCCAGTAGTTAATCCATGTAGCCCAAGCTCAGGAATCTTTCAGTGACGGAGGGACGTTAGGAAAAGTAACCATTCCCTCCTCGACCAAACTCACTCTGCCCCCCCGGGCAGACGGTGCTCTCCCTGCCTGTACGAGCTCGCACCCGGTTGGAAGGAGTACAGGTCCAAATTGAATCATCGTTTTTGGAGCAACTTCCCTCGGGACTCCTGGTGGCACGATCACTAGCCATTGTGCGTGACAGGACAGATCCAGTACGTTCTGTAAATCTGGAAGATCAGGACATCACCGTGTCTCCCAGAAGTGAAGTGGCTAGGGTTATGGCATGCCTGAAGAAGTAATACCACCCCAGACTATACAACTGAAGGTGCACCAGGGGGACCCCTGGACTGTGACGGTGAACTCCTCTTCAATGCAGGAGCCTCAGCATATCCAGGAAGGAAGAGTGATCTTACAACAGATGCAACTGTACCAAGAAGTGAAGAATTTGCTCAGTCAGATGCTACAGAAAGGGGATATTAGAGAGAGTCAGAGCCCATGGGCTGCTCCAATAGTTTTAGTGCGGAAGAAGGACGGCACTCTGGATTTTTGTGTGGATTATCGGAAGCTCAATGTCTGTACCGTGAGAGATTCATAACGATTACCCAGGATTGAAGAATCCTTGTCTGCATTAGGGAAGGCAAAATTCTTCTCAACATTAGACCATGCCAGAGGCTACTGGCAAGTGCCAGTGTCGGAGCATGACCGAGCAAAGACTGCCTTTATATTACCCATGGGTCTGTTTGAATTCAACAGAGTGCTGTTTGACCTAGCCAAAGCTCCTGGAACTTTTCAACGACTTATGGAGAGGTGTCTGGGTGATCTAAACTTTGAGGCTATGCTCATCTATCTAGACGACATTATAGTCTACGCTGCTTCATTTGAGGATCATCTGTGAAGATTGGAGCAGGTGCTGAGTCACCTTCAAAAACTTGGAGTAAAGGTAAAATCTCAAAAATGCCACTTGTTCCGCACTCAAATTGAATATTTGGGCCATGTTGTTTCCGCCGAGTGGGTGAGACCGTTTCGAGAGAAGATTGCTATAATTCAGGATTGGCCCACTCCAGAAACCGTAAAGGACATTCGAGCATTCCTGGGACTGACCGGGTGTTATGTTACGGTAGCTGAGGAGTGCAGGTAAAAAAGGAAATACACCAGAGCAGTTGGAATCTAGGAGATTGCAGTACCCTGACTAACCACCACAACTAGAGGCAGCCGTGGAGCGTTCCTACGATGGTCCTAGACGCCTCGTCACAGCCTGAGAAACTAACTACACCTAAAGACAGAAACAGGAAAGCTATCTGCCCCGGAGCAGAACCCCAAAGATAATAGAAAGCCCCCAAACATGTAATGGCGGTTAGACAAGAGGAAATACTGACACAGAAAGAAAATAGTATGAGCAAACGCTGGGGCCCAAACTATCTAAATAGAAAAGGATAGGAAGGGTACTTACTGCAATCCCAGAAAACCCTGAAAAACACCAACTTACTAATTTCAAAATCACCTGAGATCACACGACCTCTACCACCTAAATTAGTTTCCTGTGTAACAAAAACAGCAGCCACTGAAAAAACTGCAAAAAGCAAAAGTACAAAACACAGTGGCTGGACCAAACTGAGAGGGCAAAAGCCCCGGAGGGGACCCAGAAGGCCCCCACAGAAGTGCAGGACAAAATGCAAAAATATAGCAAAAACACAAAATAAGAAATTGTCTTATCTGATAGCAGGAGATGCAGACACAACACAGCAGGCTACAAGGGAAACTGGAAAGAAGGATTCAGACCAGAACAATTGATCACCGGCAACCCTGATGGGAAAATGATTCCCTTAAATAAGACCAATCAGTAACACCTGATTCCCAATCCTCACTAGTACCGCTTGTAACCACCAGAGGGAGCCTCTGCTCAGAACTCATCTCAAACCCATTCACAACAGTACCCCCCCCTTGAGGAGGGGTCACCGAACCCTCATTTGAGCAACCAGGTCGGTCAGGATGAGTTCTATGATACGCACGGATAAGTCTCCTAGCATGGATGTCCGAAGCAAACACCCAAGAATTATCTTCCTGACCATAACCTCTCCATTTAACCAAATACTGGAGTCTTCGTCTAGAAAAACGAGAATCCAATATTTTCTCAACCACATACTCCAGATTGCCCTCAACCAAAACAGGGTCAGGAGGCACAGCAGCAGGAACCACTGGCTCAACAAACCTCTTCAACAAGGACTTGTGGAACACGTTATGGATCTTAAATGTCCCTGGAAGAAGCAAACGAAAAGAAACAGGATTAATAATCTCCATGATCTTATAAGGTCCAATGAACCTAGGCTTAAATTTAGGAGATGCTACTCTCATAGGAATATTCTTTGAGGACAACCAGACCAAGTCCCCCACTTCAAACCGAGGACCATAAGTCCTATGCCGGTTAGCAAACCGCTGGGCCTTCTCCTGAGAGAGGGACAACCTCTCCACTACCTGGTCCCAAATCTGCTGCATACGCTCAACAACAGAGTCAACACCTGGACAGACAGAAGCCTCCGTCTGTCCTGAAGAAAATCGAGGGTGAAACCCAGAATTACAGAAAAACGGAGACATCAAAGTGGCAGAGCTAGCCCTATTATTAAGAGCAAACTCAGCCAAAGGCAAAAAAGAGACCCAGTCATCCTGATCAGCAGACACAAAGCATCTTAGATAAGTCTCCAATGTCTGGTTTGTTCTCTCAGTTTGACCATTGGTCTGAGGATGAAATGCCGAGGAGAAAGACAATTGAACACCCAGTTTAGAACAAAAAGTCCTCCAAAATCTGGAAACAAACTGGACTCCTCTGTCAGACACAATGTTCTCAGGAATGCCGTGTAAACGAACCACGTGCTGAAGGAACAACGGCACCAATTCAGAGGAGGAAGGCAACTTAGGTAATGGCACAAGATGTATCATTTTGGAAAACCTATCACAAATTACCCAGATGGTGGTCATTCTCTGAGAAACAGGAAGATCGGAAATGAAATCCATAGAGATATGGGTCCATGGTCTCTTGGGCACAGGCAATGGCATCAACAAACCACTAGAGCGAGAGCAAGGCTTGGAGCGAGAGCAAGTCCCGCAGGACTGCACAAATTCCCTGACATCGCGAGACAAGGTAGGCCACCAAAAGGACCGACTAACCAAGTCTCTGGTACCAAAAATTCCGGGATGCCCAGCCAATGCGGAACAATGAATCTCAGACATCACACTCTTTTTCCATTGGTCCGGGACAAACAATTTTCCAACAGGGCAGCGCTCGGGCCTATCCTCCTGACACCCCTCCAGAGCAAGTCTCAAATTAGGCGAGATGGCGGAAAGAACTACACCCTCCTTCAAAATAACAGAGGGATCAATAGCTCAGGAGAGTCCGCAAGGAAACTCCTCGAGAGGGCATCCGCCTTAACATTCTTAGTGCCAGGAAGAAAGGAAACCACAAAATTAAAACGTGTGAAAAACAAGGCCCACCTGGCCTGTCTAGGATTGAGTCGCTTGGCAGATTCCAGATAGACCAGATTCTTATGGTCCGTAAGGACCACCACCTGATGTTTGGCTCCCTCCAGCCAATGTCTCCACTCTTCAAAAGCCCACTTCATGGCCAATAACTCCCGATTACCCACGTCATAATTACGTTCAGTAGGAAAAATTTTCGAGAGAAAAAGGCACAAGGGTTACTTTTAGAGGTCTCTGGATCTTTTTGGGACAAAACGGCACCTGCCCCAATTTCAGAGGCATCAACCTCCACCTGAAATGGCAGAGAAACATCAGGCTGCCGTAGAACAGGAGCAGAAGTGAATCTCTGCTTAAGTTCCTGAAACGCAGAGACTGCCTCAGGAGGCCAATTCACCACATCAGAACCCTTTCTGGTCAAATCAGTTAATGGTTTAACAATAACAGAGAAATTACCAATAAATTTACGATAAAAATTGGCAAAACCCAAAAATCTCTGAAGAGCCTTTAATGAAGTAGGTTGGACCCAATCACAGATGGCCTGAACCTTGACCGGGTCCATTTCAATAACAGATGGGGACAAAATGAATCCCAGAAATGAGATCTTCTGTACGCCAAAAAGACACTTTGATCCCTTCACATACAGAGCATTCTCTCTCAAAATCTGGAATACAGTTCGAACATGTTTCACATGAGAGTCCCAGTCATTAGAAAAAATCAAGATATCATCCAAATAAACAATCAGAAACTTGTCCACAAAATCCCTGAAAATGTCATTCATGAAGGACTGGAAGACGGAAGGAGCATTAGTGAGCCCAAAGGGCATCACAAGGTACTCAAAATGCCCTTCAGGGGTGTTAAATGCCGTCTTCCATTCATCCCCGTGCTTAATGCGAATAAGGTTATACGCCCCCCTGAGGTCAAGCTTGGTAAACCAAGTAGCGTTTTTCACCCTGGAAAACAGGTCAGAAATCAAGGGTAACGGGTATTGATATTTCACAGTAATATTGTTCAAGAGACGATAATCAATACACGGCCTTAATGAACCATCTTTTTTGGCCACAAAGAAAAAACCGGCACCTAAGGGTGAAGAGGATGGTCTGATATGACCCTTCTCCAATGATTCCTTGATATAAGACCGCATAGCGTCATGTTCAGGTACAGACAAGTTAAAAAGGCGACCCTTAGGGAATTTACTACCTGGCACTAATTCAATAGCGCAGTCATAGCTCCTATGGGGAGGTAAGGATGCAGATTTACTTTCGCTAAACACATCAGAAAAATCAAACAAAAAGTCAGGAACATCCTCAGCCTGGGGGGAGGCAGAAAAAACAGGAGTGTTGGTATTAACACATTGGCAGCCCCAACTGGTTACAGACACAGATTTCCAATCCAAAACAGGATTATGAGACTGTAACCAAGGGAAACCCAGCACGATAATGTCATGCAGATTATATAGAACCAAAAATTTGCAGCACTCCTGGTGATCAGGTTCAACCCTCATTATCACCTGAGTAGAAAACTGGGGTTTATTCTCAGCCAAAGGGTAGAATCGATCCCCAGTAGGGGAATAGACTTCTGTAGGGTATCAAGGGAAATCCACAACGTTTAGCAAAATCATAATCCATCAGGTTAATAGCTGCTCCAGAATCAACGAAAGCCTGAGCAGAAAATGAGGACAGAGAGCATATCAGAGTGACAGTTAATAAAAACTTAGTCTGAACACTACCCAAGACAACTGAGCGTGCAAAACGTCTTCCCCGCTTAGGGCAGACTGAAATAGCATGAGAGGCATCACCACAGTAGAAACATAACCCATTGCGCTTTCGAAACTCATGACGCTGTGCCCCAGACACCACTCCATCACACTGCATGGGCTCAGCAGCTGGCTCACAAGGCAACACCACTCCACGCATACTTCTCCGCTCACGCAAACGTCTGTCAATTTGAATCGCTAATGACATAGAATCATTGAGACCAGAGGGGACAGGGAATCCCACCATAACATCCTTTACATTATCCGACAGACCCTTCCGGAAAAGGGCCGCCAAAGCGTCGTCATTCCATTTGGTCAGGACTGCCCACCTACGGAATCTCTGACAGTATAACTCAGCGTCATCAAGCCCCTGATTTAATGCCAACAAGGCTTTTTCAGCTTGATCAGTGACATTAGGCTCATCGTACAATAACGCCAAAGCCTGAAAAAAATGCATCAACATCACTCAAAACAGGATCCCCAGGTGTGAGGGAAAAAGCCCAATCCTGAGGATCGCCGCGCAGGAGAGAGATGATAATTTGAACCTGCTGCGCTGCGTTTCCTGAGGACTTAGATTTTAAGGCAAAAAACAATTTACAATTATTTTTGAAATTCTGAAACTTAGCTCGATCCCCTGAAAACAAATCTGGCATGGGAATCCTAGGTTCCACAACAGGCAACCTAGCAAGATATGCAGCAATACTCTGAACCTCAGTAGCAAGCTGATCCACACGGCCAGACAACTGTGCAAACTCCATTGGGAGAAAAGATCCTCCCCAGCACCCAGAGATACAGAGGGAAAAAAAAAAAAAAAAAAAAATGCAACAAACAGAAAAATATCTCTGACAACTTTTCTTCCTTCAAAATATTTTTTCCCTTCTGTGAGTACCATACAATTTTTATGGCCGGTGATACTGTT
This sequence comes from Oophaga sylvatica, assembly GCA_033576555.1. Taxonomy (NCBI): domain Eukaryota; kingdom Metazoa; phylum Chordata; class Amphibia; order Anura; family Dendrobatidae; genus Oophaga; species Oophaga sylvatica. The sequence continues at coordinate 363,492,718 of JARQOD010000001.1, read as the reverse complement.
ATGTTACGGTAGCTGAGGAGTGCAGGTAAAAAAGGAAATACACCAGAGCAGTTGGAATCTAGGAGATTGCAGTACCCTGACTAACCACCACAACTAGAGGCAGCCGTGGAGCGTTCCTACGATGGTCCTAGACGCCTCGTCACAGCCTGAGAAACTAACTACACCTAAAGACAGAAACAGGAAAGCTATCTGCCCCGGAGCAGAACCCCAAAGATAATAGAAAGCCCCCAAACATGTAATGGCGGTTAGACAAGAGGAAATACTGACACAGAAAGAAAATAGTATGAGCAAACGCTGGGGCCCAAACTATCTAAATAGAAAAGGATAGGAAGGGTACTTACTGCAATCCCAGAAAACCCTGAAAAACACCAACTTACTAATTTCAAAATCACCTGAGATCACACGACCTCTACCACCTAAATTAGTTCTCTGGTGTAACAAAAACAGCAGCCACTGAAAAAACTGCAAAAAGCAAAAGTACAAAACACAGTGGCTGGACCAAACTGAGAGGGCAAAAGCCCCCGGAGGGGACCCAGAAGGCCCCCACAGAAGTGCAGGACAAAATGCAAAAATATAGCAAAAACACAAAATAAGAAATTGTCTTATCTGATAGCAGGAGATGCAGACACAACACAGCAGGCTACAAGGGAAACTGGAAAGAAGGATTCAGACCAGAACAATTGATCACCGGCAACCCTGATGGGAAAATGATTCCCTTAAATAAGACCAATCAGTAACACCTGATTCCCAATCCTCACTAGTACCGCTTGTAACCACCAGAGGGAGCCTCTGCTCAGAACTCATCTCAAACCCATTCACAACACCGGGTATTACCGCCGTTTTGTGAAGAATTTCACCCGCATAGTAAAACCATTGCTGGAGCTGCGGAAGGAAGTGCCCTCGGGTGCAAAGAACTGGACTATTCTGTGAAAGGAACATAATGAAAAGGCCTTTCAAGATCTAAAGTAAGCTTTGACGGAAGCTCCTGTGTTGGCCTATGCTGACTTTTCTCTACCGTTTATTCTCCAACTTACGGGAGCTTGCATGGACTTGGGGCTGTGTTGTCGCAGATACAGAACGGGAGAGAGAATGTGATCGCTTATGCAAGTCGGTCCCTTCATGATTCCGAACGTAATCCGGACAACTACAGCTGTTTCAAGTTGGAGCTGCTGGTGTTGGTGTGGCTATGACGGAGAGGTTTGCGGAATATCTGTCTGGGTCCGAAGTCTTAGTGCGCACCGACAACAACCCATTGGCTCACCTAGAGAACGCAAAGTTGGGAGTCCTGGGACAACGTTGGGTGGCCAGAATGGCAAAGTTTCAGTATAAGATTGCTTACAAAAGAGGAGCTGAGAACACTCATGCTGATGCCCTGTCTATGCCGAGACACTCTAAACCTGGGCAGAGAAGGGATGAAGAGCTGGAAAATGAGGAGATATGCAGGTTCCTAAGTCCCGCCAGTACAATGGTGGCTACGCTGGACCAGATGCAAGTCTTGACTCGGGAAGGCATCTTGGGGCGAGCCCGAGATGAGTGGTTCGGTTACAACAAGAAGCTAGTGAGCTTGCTCTGCTGAGACTGTGGGTGACATCAAAGAGACTTCACAGTTTGAGAGAGAGAAATGCTTTATCCCCAGAAACCCTACGGATTCTTTGACAGTGGCAACGCCTCCAGATGAAGAATGGATTGTTGTATTTGAAAGTGCAGCTTCAAAGAGAGCTGGATGCTACGTGGCAAGTCTTAGTCCCGGAAACACTGTTACCCGAGATAGCTACTGAGGCACATGAAAGAGGAGCACACTTTGGTCAGTAGAAGACTTTTCAGTGGCTGCAGCGATTTGTTTATCATCCTCGACTGATAACATCCGCGCCCCTGGAGCTGTCAATGATAGGTTATATAACCATCAGGCCGGCCCACCAGGGGTATGAACATTGTTTAGTGATGATAGATCATTTCACGAAGTTTGCCATCGTGACTCCAACCTAGGATCAAACTACGTAATCAGCTGCACATGCCATCTGCAAATATTTCATTCAAGTTAATGGCTGTCTAAAGCGAATCCATTCTGACCAGGGAGCCTGTTTCTAAGCGAACATGATGGAAGAATTACATCGGATATATAAAATTGAGAAGTCTCGCACAACACCCTACCACCCCCAGGGAAATGTCGCCTGTGAAAGGATCAATCGGACGTTAATCCAAATGTTGAGGACCCTGGAGGAAGATCGGAAAGCCCGGTGGCCTGAGTATGTCTCCGAATTAGTTTGGGTGTACAACAATTGAGTACACCGAACCACTGGTTATATCCCCTACACTCTCTTCTACGGCCGTGCAGGAAAAGGAATCACTGAGCTGGAGTTGGATCCAGAGGAGGACTACCCGCAGACGGGGATGTCCACCTGGGTTCGTGAACATCGTTATCACTTACAGATTTTGTATCGCTTAGTACAGATCAGGCTTCAGAAGTTGGAACATGTGGAAAGGACTCCACCGCAGGGAACAGGTCTTCAGGTCGGGATCTGTGTCTTAGTGCGGGAAAACGTCCTCGGGATAAACTGGAAAATCGATGGGAAAAGGACACGTACCGGGTGAAGCGACGAGTCAGCTCTGAAGGACCAGTATACAAGATTCAGCCTGAAGAAGGAGGAGGTTCCCCTACTCGAATAGTTCACCGGAATATGCTTCAGCCCTGTCTATTAAAAGATCCTGTACAGGTAGAAAAAACACCACAGACCCCTGAAGAGGCTCCCGTGGTAGCAGAGGAAGAAGAAGAAGAGAGTTTTGAACATCTTCCTGTGGATGGACAAGCAGGGGAGGGACCCAGGGCCTCAGAAGGAATTGCCCCAGAACCAACAGACACACTATTTCTCTCTCCTGAGGAACCTGATTCTACTACTCTAGGGGACTCCACTGCTCCTTCTAATTTGTGGGGGAGTGTAGGGAGATGGACCGGACTAGTGATACTCTTCTCGTGTCGAGGCCGGAACTATCGGGGCAGTCAGCATTGTTGCCGGAGGAAGGACTTTCTGACTGGCATGGACCCTTGCACCTGACTGTGGGGGCGGGTCAAATATAAAGGAGACTGTGCGCTCCAAAACTGGGTCTCTGGCGGAAGACAGCGTGTGTGACAGGAGAAGGTTGACTCCCTCCCTGCAGACCGATGCCAGCTACCAGGCCCGCACTATACATGTTCATCCCCCATGCCTACTGACCTTGCATTACCAGAGACTGTTACTACTTTTGCTTCTGACTTCCGTAATTCTGACCGGTCTTTACCGCTGGCTGTGGCCTGCGCTCCGCGTTGGATTCACCAGGCGGTGCACGTTGATTCAGGTACCGTGACCACAGCCTGTACTCCAGAACTTTGTATATCCACCGCGGTACCTCATGCATCCTCTTGTGCAGAAGCCCGGTCCAGGACCAAAGGACTACGTTTGCAGATAACAAGACACGTCGCCACAGTAAAGAGACAGTGCCTCACCTATCTTCAGGACCAATTCAGATACTGCTCCCATTACCTGCGACACCATCGAGGGATATTCCAGCCTCCTTCAACCGTGAACCGCAGACTGATAAGTTAACCTGTTCTTTACACTTCCATTTTCGTGATATAATTGCATATTCTTGTTGCTTAAATACTTTCTTAACTTCTCCCTGCATGGAGTTTTCACTGTTATATTCTTTATAAAAAGAAACCTGTTAACTCTTGCTCTGCCTCCTGTTCGTCACTGCATCCCAATTTCCTGCTCTTTATCTTAGGCCTCTTTCGCCCATCCGTTTTTTGCCGTCAGGCGCGATCGGGCGCTTTTTAAAAAAACGGATCTGTTTTTTTAAATCGCCGGATGCGTTTTTTGTCATTGACTATTATTAGCGCCGGATCATGCCGGATGTCATTGTGTTGCGTCTGTTTTTTTCCGGATCCGGCGGAAATGTACATTCCAGCGGCCGGACAAAACGGACACTGCAACGTTTTTTTTTTTCTGCCGCACCCGCCATATGCGCCGCATCCGGCGGCCGCAAACAATACAAGTCTATGGTGCCGGATCAGTCTTTTGTGCAATCTGGCAAAAGACTGATCCGGATTCTGGAAACCAAGGTTCTCTCTCTCTCTCTCTCTCCTCGGTCCGGGTTGAAAAGTTCAGGACGGATCCGGCAGAAAACCTGATCAGTTGGATCAGTTTTTTCAGAATCAGCGCCGGAACCGTCCTTTCCGGTTTGGGACGGATTGCGCCTGACGGCACAAAACGGATGTGTGAAAGAGGCCTTACACCTGTAACAGAGCGCACTGTTAGGCTACTTTCACACAACCGTTTTTTCCAATCTGGCACAATCCGTCCAAGTTTGGAAAAGACGAATCCTGTTCAGATAGGGAAAAACTGATGCGACGGATCAGGTTTTTATCCGGATCCATCATCAAGTTTTGAATTCGATAAATGCAGTCTGAGCATGCCTGGAAGGAGAGAGAGAGAGAGATAGAGAGACCTTGATTTCTTCCTTCCAGGTATGCGCAGAGGAAGAAAACAGAGTCCGGTGGCCAGATCAGTCCTTTGCCTGATCCAGCAACCATAGACTTCTATTGCACCAACAAGCCTGATGCGCCGCTTCAGGCGCTGTCCTTTTTTTTGGCCGGAAACAAAAAACGTTCCTGGTCACGTCTTGTCCGGCTGCCGGAATTGAAATTTATGCCGGATCTGGAAAAAAACAGACGAAACGGAAGGACATGCGGCGCGATCCGGCGCTAATGCAGGTCAATGAGAAAAAACGGATCCGGCGGTAGAAAAAAAACGAATCAATTTTTTTAAAAAAAAGCCGGATCGCGCCTGACAGCAAAAAACGGATGTGTGAAAGTAGCCTAAGTCTGTGTTGTAAGATTACTCGGAGCGATGAGACCATTGCTGCCCCCAGAAGTGACAAAGTGAGGGGGCAGTGCTGGTCACTGCAAGCTGGTATTTCTCTTATAACAGCTAACAGTGCGCTCTTTTTCAGCCAGCAAGAGAGAGCGTTGTCATTGTGTACACCACACAGGGTCTAGCCCAGCGTCACTGATGATGCTTCATTTTAAGGGAGGGGTCAGGGGCTGTGGCAGTGGCGCTTCGTTTGAGTGTCCCAGCATGCACTGGGATACTCAAGCGGAGCTTCATCAAAAAGGAAGTTAATTATCAAGCTGGGAAGGATAGGGAATTTTTAATTCAAGTATATTAGAAAATAGTTTAGATTATGGTACTAAAAAAATCTATAATAATAATTATGGTACTAAATAGGTATGTATTTAGGATGAAAATTAAGCTGTATTTCAGACCACCATTTAATGAGAACCTTTTACCAGTTTGAGCATGTTAAACTGGCTGCATGGCTGAGTAAAACATAGTTTTTATTTTTTAATTTCTCCTCTCCATTGAAGAGATAGTAGCTTGTAACATTTAGATTATAGTTTATGTTATAGTTCAAGTGGGTGTTACCAGAGATTTGTCTCTGGATCATGTACTGCTTCCCTTGCATTAGTTTGACCAATCATAAGCAGGCAGAAACACACAGGAGAGAAAAGAATACGCCCTGCTCTCCTCACTTATCTTTACAGCTACTATGTAGAGATACAAAGAGCACAACCCTCATGGTAACATGCAACAATGAAGGAGACTGCACTGTATACAAATAAAACCACAAAAAAATCAGTGAAACGATTGATGTCTCAAATAAATCTAATTCATTAAAATAATAGAATAACAAGGAAAAACTTAAAAGGGGACACAAAAAACTGCCATATATAGTAAAATACACTATATGTGAAGGTAAAAAAGCTAAGGATAGTAGTAGCATCCAATGATAATACTGCAATATATAAATAATATACACAGTGCCAAAGATTCATATATATATATAATATATATATATATATATATATATATATTATATATATATACAGGATGGTCCAAAAGTAGGTGGACAGTATTTGTAATAGGGTTATGAAGGGGGAGATTTATCAAACATGGTGTAAAGTGAAACTGACTCAGTTGGCCTTAGCAAACAATCAGATTCCACTTTTCATTCTTCACAGACTAGTCCCACCTGCGACGCTGATGAAGTCGTTCATAAAGGGTGTCACATTCAGCGATTCAGGCTCACCAGTGGGACACCAACGACCAAAAAACGTCTCAGAACGTTCATAAGCGATCAACGACATCTCAGCAGGGGCCACATCGCTGCTACATGTCACACACAGCTAAGTCGCTAACGAGATCGCTACTGCGTCATAAATGGTGACGCAGTAGCGATCTCATTAGCGATCTCGCTAGCGATCTCGCTTAGTGTGGCATACCCTTCCTCACAGCTCACAGTGCATGTCAGATCAAATGAGGTCAAAGGAACTGGCCAAGGAGCTCAGTGACAGAATTGTGGCAAGGCACACATCTGGCCAAGGTTACAAAAGAATTTCTGCAGCACTCAAGGTTCTTAAGAGCACAGTGGCCTCCATAATCCTTAATGGAAGAAGTTTAGGACCACCAGAAGTCTTCCTATACCTGTCCATCCTGCCAAAAAGAGCAATCGTGAGACAAGAGCATTGGTGAGAGAGGTAAAGAAGAACCCCAAGATCACTGTGGCTGAGCTCCACAAATGCAGTAGGGAGATGGCAGAGAGTTCCAAAAATTTTAAAAAAAAATCACTGCAGCCCTCAACCAGTCGGGTCTTTATGGCAGAGTGGCCCGACAGAAGCCTCTCCTCAGTGCAAGACATATGAAAGCCTGCATAGAGTTTGAGTCTCTGGTCTGATGAGACGAAGATAGAACTTTTTGGTGATAATTCTAAGCAGTATGTGTGAAGAAAACCAGGCATTGCTCATCACCTACCCAATACAATCCCAACAGTGAAACATGGTGGTGGCAGCAGCATGCTATGGGGGTGTTTTTCAGCTGCAGGGACAAGACAACTGGTTGCAACTGAAGAAAAAATGAATGCGGCCAAGTACAGAGATATCTTGGATGAAAACCTCTTCCAGAGTGCTCTGTACCTCAGACTTGGCCGAAGGTTCAGCTTCCAACAAGACAATGACCTTAAGCACACAACTAAAATAACAAAGGAGTGGCTTCAGAACAACTCTGTGACCATTCTTGACTGGCCCAGCCAGAGCCCTGACCTAAACCTAATTGAGCATCTCTGGAGAGACCTGAAAATGGCTGTCCATTGAGCCACTCTAGTGAGATTTCAAGCTCGCAGTTCATGCTAGACAGACCAGGAATTTACAGGAATTGGAGGCTTTTTGCCAAGAAAAGTGGGCAGCTTAACCATCTGAGAAACTAAAGAACCTCATCCACAACTACCACAAAAGACTTCAAGCTGTCATTGATGTTAGAGGGGGCAATACACGGTATTAAGAAATGGGGTATGTAAACTTTTGATCAGGGTCATTTGTATGTTTTATGTTGTCATTATGATTTAAAAAGAGAAAACACAGTAGTTTGACAATAAATGGCTTCACCCAACCACTATCCATGAGTGGAGAAAAAGTTTTGGAGTCATCATTCATATTCTCTGAAAAAAAGCCAAGAAAGCAAAAATTCTGCCTGGGTATGTAAACTTTTGAGCATAATTGTATATATACACTACTCAAAAAAATAAATGGAACACTCAAATAACACATCCTAGATCTGAATGAATGAAATATTCTCATTGAATACTTTGTTCTGTACAAAGTTGAATGTGCTGACAACAAAATCACACAAAAATTATAAATGGAAATCAAATTTATTAACCAATGGAGGCATGGATTTGGAGTCACCCACAAAATTAAAGTGAAATGTAATGTCCTTAAAACAAGTCAAAATGATGCTCGTCCTTAAAATAAGTCAAAATGATGCTCAGTAGTGTGTGTGGCCTCCACGTGCCTGTATGACTTCCCTACAACGCCTGGGCATGCTCCTGATGAGGCGACGGATGGTCTCCTGAGGGATCTCCTCCCAGACCTGGACTAAAGCATCTGCTAACTCCTGGACAGTCTGTGGTGCAACATGACATTGGTGGATGGAGCGAGGCATGATGTCCCAGATGTGCTCAATCGGATACAGGTCTGGGGAACGGGGGTGCCAGTCCATAGCTTCAATGCCTTCATCTTGCAGGAACTGCTGACACACTCCAGCCACATGAGGTCTGGCATTGTCCTGCATTAGGAGGAACCCAGGGCCAACCGCACCAGCATATGGTCTCACAAGGGGTCTGAGGATCTCATCTCGGTACCTAATGGCAGTCAGGCTACCTCTGGCGAGCACATGTAGGGCTGTGCGGCCCTCCAAAGAAATGCCACCCCACACCATTACTGACTCACTGCCAAAGCTGTCATGCTGAAGGATGTTGCAGGCAGCAGATCGCTCTCCACGGCGTCTCCAGACTCTGTTACATCTGTCACATGTGTTCAGTGTGAACCTACTTTCATCTGTGAAGAGCACAGGGCGCCAGTGACGAATTTGCCAATCCCGGTGTTCTGTGGCAAATGCCAAGCGTCCTGCACGGTGTTGGGCTGTGAGCACAACCTTTACTTTTTGAGCAGTGTATATATATGTATGTATATATATATACAGTATATATATATATATATATATATATATATATATATATATATATATATATAAATCTTTGCCACTGTCTTATTATTTACAGTTGGGTATTGGGGAAACAAGTATTTGATCCCTTGCTAATTTTGTAAGTTTGCCCACTGACAAAGACATAAACAGTCTATAATTTTAAGTGTAGGTTAATTTTAACATTGTGAGATAGAATATCAAAAATAAAATCCAGAAAATCACATTGTATAAATTATATAAATTTATTTGCATTTTGCATTGAGAAGTAAGTATTTGATTCTCACCAACACCATCCAAACTGACGGAACTGGAGAGGATCTACAAGGAAGAATGGCAGAGGATCCCCAAATCCAGGTGTGAAAAACTTGTTGCATTATTCCCAAGAAGACTCATGGCTGTACTAGCTCAAAAGGGTGCTTCTACAGGCCAGTTAGACGCTCCTAATCAACTCGTTACCTGCATTAAAGACAGCTGTCTTACATAGTCACCTTTATAAAAGACTCCTGTCCACAGACTCAATTAATCAGTCAGACTCTAACCTCTACAACATGGGCAAGACCAAAGAGCTGATCATAGACTTGCACAAAGCTGGAATGGGCTACAAAACCATATGTAAGACACTGGGTGAGAAGGAGACAACTGTTGGTGCAATAGTAAGAAAAAGGAATAAATACAATACTAGCTTGGCCCGTGAAAATTTTTTGCATATTGGTCGTCGGGGGCGCAGGCAATTTCAGAAAAAGCAAGCTGGTCAAATGTAAATGTATTTCATGAGATGATGAACACAGACATGTATTTATATATGAAGATTGGTAATACAATAAATTGGTTTGATAAGTAGAGGCCAAAAATGTCTTCCGGTTGAGGTGCCACCTGCAGGTCATTGTGTCTTTCTGTAGGTTTATGAAAATGAATGTTTAAACTGTATTTAACCATCCTGGCCACCATGGATGTGGAATCTTTGTACTCTAATATCCCACACCAGGATGGATTAAATGCCTGCAAAGTCTTCACGGAAAACACCGGGAATGAGGCTGACTCTGTGGTGAAACTCATAAAATTCATCCTCACCCACAATTACTTTGAATTTGACAACAAGATCTATCTTCAGGAGACTGGCACAGCTATGGAAAGTAAAATGGCTCCTCAGTATGCAAATCTTTTCATGGCCAAGCTTGAAAGCGACTTTCTGTCCTCATGTCCCATCAGGCCTCTGGCCTACTACCGCTACATTGATGACATTTTAATCATCTGGACGGAGTCTGAGCAACAGCTAAAGACGTTCCATGAACAGTTCAATCAATTTCATCCCACCATCAATTTAACACTCAACTACTCCAGCACTGAAATTAACTTTTTAGACACCACCATTAAGCTAAAGAACAATGAAATAGAGACATCCCTGTATCAGAAGCCAATCGACCGTCCAACATACCTTAAATGGGACAGTTTCCATCCAAAACACATAAAAAACTCTATTGTCTACAGCCAAGCCATCAGATACAACCGTATATGTTCCAACCCCATGGATAGAGATGAACACCTTATTCGCCTCAGAAAGACCTTTTTGAACCAGGGCTACCATCCAAGAACAACTGAAAACCAAATTACAAGAGCCACCAGAATATCAAGGAATCACCTGCTACATTACAAAGCTAAAGAGGAAAATAACCGGGTGCCTCTAGTGGTCACCTACAAACCAAATCTGGAGATGCTAAGGGGAGCTGCACGGAAACTACAACCTCTACTACAAAAAGATGCCCGATTACAATCCATATTTCCAGACCCCCCACTACTGTGTTTTAGGCAGCCCCCAAATCTAAGAAGCATCATTGTCAGAAGCTCCCTGTCCTCTCCAACAGCTGCAGGAACCTTTCCTTGCAACAAGAAGAAATGCAAAACCTGTCCATTTATAATGACCACGGACAAGATAAAGATCCCCAACTCACATCAGGACTACAAGATGCCAGGTACTTTCAGCTGCATCACATCTAATGTGGTGTACCTAATTATATGTACTAAATGTCCAACTGGGGGTCTGTATGTGGGGGAAACAGGGCAAAAACTGAGAACAAGGATGAATTCCCATCGCCACACAATAAGAGAAAAAAGAATGGATCTACCTGTGGCAAAACACTTTTGTATGCCCGGTCATAGCATGATGGACATGGAATTACTTGTATTAAAATCTAACTTTAAATCTGAGAGAGATAGAAAGGTTTGGGAATATAAGCTCATGATGACCTTTGACACTCTTAGTGCTGGAATGAATATATCCTAAGGTTTCATGTCTTTCTACATTAATTAAGGAATCTGCTTCTCTGACCTTCTAGGGGCATCAAAACACAATACCAGACCCCAATCAGAGGGCAATAAAACTTTCACTCCTTATCTATGAACTGTTCCAATATTTATGTTCATCCCTCTGCCATAATGACAGTTCTGCTTCACGTCACTTGTCTTATTGAATTATTTCTGTGCTGTGTTGTGTATAAATATGTGATTCTTCAGATGTTGTATTATTAGTCTTTGCCTGATGAAGAGACCTGAGTAGTCTCGAAAGCTTGCAATTTGTTACCATCTTTTCAGTTAGTCATTAAAAGGTATCAACCACTGAGGACTCTCAAGTCTAAATATTTTTCTAAACTGTATTTAGTGATAAAATCATGAATGTGAAATAGGCTGGGCAAGCACTTGAGCAAGCTGGAAAGACCCTAAGGCAAATGTTTGGATTTATTTTGATGTCTTTAATAGTGTTGACTTAAGCAGCTTTGTGGTAGTGTGCTTTGGGGTAGTGTGGTGCCACCTGCAGGTCATTTTTACTTACTGCAGGTTTATGAAAATTATTGTTTAAACTGTATTTTGTGCTCAAATTGTGGATGTGTGGTTTGTTTGGCTATTTTTCTTGCTGAAGGGGGCAAGTTTACCTCTCAAATGGTGTATCATTTGTGTGTGTGGGTGGAGTATGAACAGAGATACAAAGTAATCACCAAAAAAGAGTGTTTAGAAATAATAGAATAGATGACTGTCAATTGATCTGGGGCACCATTCAAATTCTCACCTCATGGGGTATCCTTGATCATGAGTGTGATGCAGCAGTGTCCACGCTGTGCAGGAATGAGGCAGTGACCCAAGCAAGTTCAAACCAAAAAGGTTTTTAATGTCCAAAAAAAACCTCACACAGTGCACAGCACGCTGTATCCTCCGGATCGCAGCCGGGAAATCAAAGATAGTCTGTGACCAGGTTCCGTGAGCGACTGCACCTTCATGTACGCAAGGGGTACCAGATCTTTTGGCTCCACGACATTGCGCAAGCCAGCGTCCGTTGCCTCCCGCCACCAGAAGCAGGGACTAGAGAGAGAGAGGTGCAGTGTGCCCGGTGACTAGCAGAAAGTAAGACGCTGTACGCTCCGTGTCCGTGAGTACAGCGCACATGCCACATAAGAGTAACCAGGTACGGGACAGACACTTGTGCCCTGATTTTGCCAGTTTATACTTGCCAGTCTACATTGGACTCGGACAGCACTGCGGCTTTAATTGACTTGACCGCATCAATTTATGGACTAGGGGCTCAGTGGAAGGTACCGGACACCGACCGCTGCCGCCAGAAGACGGTTCTTCGTTGCCTACAGGACCTTCTTGGACAAACACCGCACCAGCCATTGTTGGCGCTATTAACTTCCAGCAGGATGCGCCAGAACTGCCGTTACCTGTTTCTTTGTTTTTTAACTCTGCAAATCCATTGCAAAATTGAACTGTTTATTCCATCATTTAACTGTTTACCTCCATGTGTGGAGTATTCCATTGTTAATTAAAATTGTTAACCCTTGCTCTGCCTCCTGTCTGTCACTGCATCCCGCAACAGGTTTCACTTGGCGTAGTCAGCAGTATGCAGCCTACGGACGCAGAGGTGGCAGACCAAGCAGACATGGTTGCCCTGAGGGCCAATATACCGTTGGGGGCAATGCTGAGCAACCTCCCCAAGTTCACAGGCAGCAACACTTTGCAATGGTACTAGACTGAGCAGGTTAAGGTTATGTTGAGGATACACCCCATGAACCCAGTCTTGGCAGGGATGGTCTGAAGCCGCGAAGTACCTACCCCAAACGAGGAAGACCCGGAGTGGTCCAACGAATTACTGCAGGGAATGCAAAAAAATCGGGAGCCTAAAGGAAGCCCTGGCTGCTGCCATGGAGTCCGATCCCGTACCTTGGGGTAACTCACGGCAAGAGTTAAGAGAAGTTAGGGGAGAGAAACAGAGCGTAAGACCAACCCCAGCAGCAGACCCAGAATCTAATTCCATATTCTGGGGTGAAGGGCGATTACAGATGGGGTATGCCTCTCGTGGAAGACGGCAATCCTGACGGAAGTGCCCAACAGACAGGTGCAGAAGTGAGTGTTCAACATGTATTAAAATGGGACACTTGTCAAGGAGTTGCCCTAAACAAGACAGCCGACAGCGAAGATTCGCTTACCCTCCGAAGGTTATACTCCCTAGAGAGAGGGCTGCACCTGGAAGAAATGGTACTGTGAGCAGAGGGGAGCCTCATCCAGGGCAAGGCAGAGCCATTGCGTCGAACGCTGAAAAGTGAGGGAGAAGGCGTCGTCTGCCTACAGTGAGATGTATGCGGTACTCAGGCGCGTGGAGGCTAATTGGGTGAAATGCCGAATTGGATCCAATGGTCCCTTCTGTGAGATTCAACCCAAAGGGGAAGAAGGGACGCCTACCAAAGTAGTCCACAGAAGTATATCGCGTCCTTGCCTGTCACAAGATCCCAAAGGAGGGGAGAAAGTGCCAAGTGTACCTGAAACGCTCACTCCCACGGTTCCCGATGGTGATGAGGAAAAACCACTTGCCTCGCTCTCTGAAACGGATAGTTCGCCGCCCGCCAGTCCAAACAAAGTACGTAGGCCTGCAACTCCAGAGATGGCTGCTCCATTGAGCCCGGACGTAATCCAGCCCTCTACAACTCAACTTGAACTATGCCGTACTGAGCGAACGACGGCTGGAATACTTCCGACTCGTTATGACAAAGACCAGTTCAGTTGGCAGCGTATGGTGCAAGAAATGGAAGAGTGTGAACGTCTGATGAAGGAACTCTCGCCATTGCATGTGCCACATAAGAGGGACCTGGTACGGGACAGACACTTGTGCCCTGATCTTGCCAGATTATACTTGCCGGTCTGTATTGGACTCGGACAGCGCTGCGGCTTTGACTCTGCCACATCAATTTATGGACTAGGGGCTCAGCGGAAGGTACCGGAGACCGACAGCTGCCGCCAGAAGACGGTTCTTTGTTGCCTACAGGACCCTCTTTGACAAACACCATGCCAGCCGTTGTTGGTGCTATTGACTTCACAGCAGGATTCGCCAGAACTGCTGTTACCTGATCCTTTGTTCTTTAACTTTGCATATCCTTTGCAAAATTGAACTGTTTATTCCCTCATTTAACTGTTTACCTCCCTGTGTGGAGTATTCCATTGTTAATTAAAATTGTTAACCCTTGCTCTGCTTCGTGTCCGTCACTGCAGCCCGCAACCTGTTTCATAGATACAGTTGGAAGCTGAGTTACGTATCATTACAAACCATTCCAGACTTCATCTCACAGTGTTGTCAGCTCTCACTGTCCCCTCACACTGACTGCTGGGAGATGGATACATACGGTAACTCAGCCCTGCTGTATCTCTGCGCAGTGGCCGCAGAGATCAGTGAAGGGAAGAGGATATGTTCTTTTCTCCAATGTGTGCTGCCTGTTTACGATTGGTCATAACATAAATTATAACCTAAGCTTTATGAGTTAATATCTCCGTAACAAAGAAGAGAAAGTAAAAAAATAAAGATTATGTTTTACTAGGCTCTGCAGCCATTATCCCATGATGAGGCTAGTTTTACATGCTCAAACTAGTGAAAGGTTCTCTTTAAGGTGGCTATGCAATTATTTTATAGCTGTTCCTCTTTATCCATTGAGGGGCTTAGCTGTAATACATTAATGGTAGCTGTGTAATTAAATAAGATAAGAAATTTGCTAAGTTTTAGCACCTTGTATAGTTTAGAAACTAAGAGGCATCAGAATTCGGCAATATGTTCAGATATACAGAACAAGACAGATTATAAATATGACATGTAAATGGCCAGATTCATGGGCCTAGGGGTTGCTGAACTGCTCCCTGGTCTGCTCAAAGTTGGCCACTGATAACTGGTGACATCTACAGTATTTTTTATGCCCAGTGGTATTAGTAACCTTTTTCTTCAGAAATACAAGAAATGAGAACAAATCCCTATCTAATGAAGAAGGATTAGGAGGATCAATTCCTATCAATAATAATAACAACAATATTTTTTTTTTTATATATAAAAACAAAATATTTCACATCAATTTGAGATGATAGTTATGTGGACGTCTTTGGTCTGAAAAGCTCTCCTTCTGGCATCTGCTGACAATTTGGTCTTATCCTCAACATTTTCTATGGGATGCCATACTACAAAATACTCCCACAAATGTGGGCAATTGATTGCAAACAAGATTTGTTATTTTGCGCATCCAACAAAGTAATTTTCATAACAAACAAATTCAAGAGAATATTGTAAAAATGAGTACACGCTAATGCAAATCTTTGGAGTAAAGATAAAGTTTGTACTATAAAATTCTAATTAAAGAAGTACTCGCATCAAAGTTTTTATCCTCTTAATATATTGCAATCATATTATACAGCACTGTGTACTTATAACTGCTCATTTTGCCTTTCTACCCAACTAATTCTTCTCTTTTCAGTTCTCTGTCTATAAACAGGAAGTCTGTTTTCCCTGCATTTATCATCCTGCTCTTCACCTGCTGACCCAGCTGCTTCCTCCTCCCCTGCAAAGGTCCTTTTCACTGACTTATGACTCACAGGAAAATTGACTTTCTGTTTGTACCTGTACATGGAGCTTACAATAATTCAGCTAGTCATTTTTTAATCATGTGATGTCAGATCTAATGGAAAAGAAGGGAATTAGCTGGGTAGAAAAGATGAGTAACCTACATACACTGTCAGATCGGCGCCATTAAACTGATTAAAATGATACCTTGGGTGATGAAATCCATCTTGTGGTTGTTGAATCGTTATTTTCAGTTTTGAGTTAATGAGATTCTCGTGCTCTGGGGTGGCCTGTGGGAGAGCGAGGTCTTTATGTGGTGCTCTGCTTACATATTCATCTGTATGGTCTTATGACAGGTCACTGATCCCTCAGTGATCTGCCTCCTACTTTACATACTGTATATTTGGAGCCCAGCTGCGCTTGGAATCTTATTCCCCAGGAGGATGCACTGAAGGTAACAACCACAAGAGACCTGATATTCATTCACACAGCTTCACCAGTCCCTAGAGCCACCAAAGGGAGCCTTTTTAGAGTATATAAGGATGGTGAAGACACTGAAGAGCAGACAGTCTAGTCAGAGGGCTGCAGCCTGCAGTGTCACCTCGTAGACTGGAGCAGAGTTCAGTGTAGTTGGTGATTCTACACAGAAGTGAGAAGTTGTTAGTTCTCTTGGAGAGTGGAGAGTTAGCTGTAGGGGTGAGCACAGATCAGTGAGTCTGCAAAGCCAGGTGCAGGTCAGACGGTGAATCCTGATAGCCGCTTCAGACAGAGATTAGAAAGAAAGAGGGAAAGAGAACAGCAGTTATTGAAAGAACCTGAAGACTGCAGCTTTGAGCTTAGTTCAACGTGTGGAGGCTAGTACCAGTGGAAAGATAGCCACTCCAGCCTAGTCAGAACTGAGTCAACTAGATTCAGTTCAGTGAGCAAGCGTGCCGATGCTTTGAGAGCGGTGAAGAGAGAAGAATCAGCCATCTACTGCTAGTGTGCTTATGTTAAAGGTCGGAGTAGGATGAAACGCGAGTGGAGTAAGAAGAGAGTGACAGAGGTTGAAACAGCATTGATAGCTTACCTCTACTCTGAATAACCGGACACCGGGTCCGAGCTTGCTAGAATCTACATGACTAGTAGGAGATACCGGAGACCCTGCGGGACTTCAAGTCGCAGGGGCCCACAAGTGTTGATACGTAACCGGGGTCAGGAAGACAGGAGTCTGGTCGGCCAACCATTAGAGACACTGTTCTATCCAAGCGAAGGCCCCACCACAAAGTCAGCTGGGCGTGTAAAGTTGAAGACAGAGTTAGGCCTCGTTTCATACAAGTCAGAGACTCACACTACAGGAGTAAGGAGGCCCTACATCTACTCAGTGGGAAGAACTGGACGTGCATCCTTCCCCTGCCAGCACCCCGGGACGTGCCTGCAATTTCATCAGTAAAGGTACAGAAAGAGACTTTTGTGTGTGTGTTCACATTATTGCTCCTACGGCTGAACTCCCCTCCACCGCCTTGTATCCCAACACACCCCGTCTACCCTGAAGGAACCCAGCCTTGCCTGTGAAAGGCTTAACACCTTGCTGCCCAATACCATCCCTTCAGCAGACCTATACAGCAGCGCTGGTCACCCTGACCAGGCACCACAGGTGGCGTCACGAACATTTCTACAAACACTTTAATCCCTTGTAAATATCCCCCCTTTTCAGTGAGCGCCCAGGGCCACGGACCAAGCTGTGTCGTCGTGACATCCCCCATAGAAGTGAACGGGCTCGGTGCCGAGTACCCCACAGGCCCTGGCATGCAACTCATATATCTTATTGTCTTGAAACAAACAAAAAATTACATTCATCCTGCAGGTGCTGGTGCTGTAGCATGATTGCATCTATAATATCCATATATTCTTTTTATTTTGTCATATAAATTTCTTTAGAAAAAAAATCTATCTCAAGATGGCGCTGGTGCGTCTGCGCAGTAGCATAATTCGGAACGCTGAGGACAAACAGGAGCTGACTGAGCGCAAAAGAGGCTAGCACCCACACAACTTTCGTCCTGTCTCTCCTACGTGGATGGGCTGAAGAGGGCAACATGGAGGAAGCGATGGAGAGGAGGGGGAGGAGATGAAGTCATCATGGTGGAGACAGGGAAGTTTAAGCTGTAGAGACCGTGGCACATATGGCAGACTTTATGTACTGCTGCCTTTCCAGTGACCCTCGCGGTATATTCATCTTGGCCAAAAAAAGAGTACTGGTTGTTCACCATGCTAGACTCATGCTACAAGGAGAACTTTGCACCTCTTCTTCCTGAAGTGGAGAGGTCCTCTAAAATGGTGCTATACCAGAAGGCCATTGTGGAAAATATGTTGAAAAAATTCCCCTCAGATACCACTAGTGGCAGGGGGCAAGTTTCCTTGCCCAACCAAAGAGGAGTCCAAGGAGACACAAAGCAGAGGCAGGGGTACACTGTCAAAGGCCAGGGCCAATTTCATGACAGCCCTGATGACCTAGTGTTTTTAACAAGGAGAGAAAAGTTTTTAAAGATGGTCAAACATTACATTTTCCGAAAAAAGAGTGTACTTCCCAATTCCTCTGCGACCTTCAGCTATTGGGTCTCAAAGCTGGTCACCTGGCATGAGCTGTCCCTCTATGCCTTGGAGGTGTTTTGCTGCCCTGCCACTAGCATCTTGTCCGAGTCTGGTGTTTAGTGCCACCAGGTGTTGGAGAAAGTGCAGAAAGTGCTGACAGGTTCACTCTGATAACAATGAACAAAGCCTGGATTAGACCAGACTTTTCAACACCACCAGATGACTGCAGCACATAGTGTTTCTAATCTTCAATATTTGAATGAGGCCCACCAGTTGTTGCCTTCTAGGGTCTATGGATGACTCATATTATTTTTTCCTGGCTTTGCACTTTGTGCAAAGCCTTTATGAGTGCAGAAGTACCACGAGTACACTTTTTTATTTTTTTTGCAGGTGCCTTAAAAAAGTCCAGTTAGTGCCTTAAAGGGTGTGTGCATGAGCCTGCTTGTAATTATTGGCAGGCTTTGCACTGTGTGCAGAACTTTATGAGTGTAGGAGTAACTCAACTACACTTTATTCACAATATTTGAATGAGGCACTACAGTTGGTGCCTCCCAGGGGTGTATGGATGACCCTGCTTGTAGTTTTGTGCAGGATTTGCACATAGTGCTTAGCCTTTATGAGTCTAGAAGTTCCTCTACAGGGTGGGCCATTTGTATGGATACACCTAAATAAAATGGGAATGGTTGATATCAACTTCATGTTTGTGGCACATTAGTATATGGGAGGGGGAAAACTTTTCAAGATGGGTGGTGACCATGGCGGCCATTTTGAAGTCGGTCATTTTGGATCCAACTTTATTCTTTTTAATGGGAAGAGGGTCATGTGACACATCAAACTTATTGCTTGGTTTTAATGTAACCTATTCTTTCATGAGTTATTTACAAGTTAATGACCCCTTATAAAATGTGTTCAAAGTGCTGCCCATTGTGTTGGATTGTCAATGCAACCCTCTTCTCCCACTCTTGACACACTGATAGCAACACCGCAGAAGAAATGCTAGCACAGGCTTCCAGTATCCGTTGGTTCAGATGCTACACATCTCGTATCTTCACAGAATAGATAATTGCCTTCAGATGACCCCAAAGATAAAAGTCTAATGGGGTCAGATCGGGAGACCTTGGTGGCCATTCAACTGGCCCACTGTGACCAATCCACTTTCCAGGAAACAGAAGATGGCATGTTCCCCGAGTTTTTCCAGCAAGATGGTGCACCACCACATTATGGGTGTCAGGTCCGAGCATTCCTACATGAACAGTTTCCT
Source organism: Oophaga sylvatica (assembly GCA_033576555.1). Lineage (NCBI taxonomy): Eukaryota > Metazoa > Chordata > Amphibia > Anura > Dendrobatidae > Oophaga > Oophaga sylvatica. Next base: position 363,473,454 of record JARQOD010000001.1, on the reverse strand, counting down.
GGAAAGTGGATTGGTCGTCATTCTCCATGTCATTACGAGTTCATAAACATCTAACATGTATAGATTAGTTTTCATTTAAGTGTTGGAAAAAAAATCCAATTTTGTTAAAAGAAAAAAAAATACGTTATTTTCCAAGACCCGTAGCGTCTCCATTTTTAAGGACCTGGGGCTGGGTGAGAGCTTATTTTTTATGCACCTAGCTGATGTTTTTATTAATACCATTTTGGTGTAGATACAATGTTTTGATCGCCCGTTATTGCATTTTAATGCAATGTTGTGGCGACCAAAAAACACAAATCTGGCGTTTTGACTGTTTTTTCTCGTTATGCCGTTTACGATCAGATTATTATTTTTTTATATATTGATAGATCGGGCGATTCTGAACTCAGCGATACCAGATATTTGTATTTTTTTTATTGTTTTATTTTGAATGGGGAGTGATTTAAACTTACTTTTTTATTTTTTTTATATTTTTAAAAACATTGTATTTAGACTAGAAGCTGCGATCATCCGATCGCCTGTGCTGCAGCCCTGTTCTGTGTAGCAGAAATGCTCGCTTGCTTAATAAATAATAATAATAATCTTATTCTGCAGCTTTTTTACTATGCCTACCTGGAGAATCGCTGATGCGCATGCATACTAATCACTGCAAACTTAGGGTCAACAAAGGTCTAGCAATGCCTATCACCATCAGGAAATCCAGATTCCTAGAGAATCCCTGCTTCAAGCGATCAGAATCAAAATAAGGGTATCCAAGAGTACATGGCATTAACATGCACAAATATATTCACAGTTCTTCCAAAATTCAATATTAGAGAGAATTATTAACCTTTTGAGCAATTCTATTTCATTACTGGGTGGAGTTCATAGCAATCCGGTAATGACAACCAGAGGGGAGACCTTCAGACCCTGAGATTTCATGCCAACTCATCGGCGAACCACGGTCATGTGACAGGGGCTCTGATGGGCGGCATTAGTGAGACGCTTCCGGCGCGATCATGTTAAATGCCGCTGTCAGAGATTGACAGTGGCATTTAACAGGTTAACAACCACGGGTGGATCGCGATTCCACGCGCGGCTGTTAGGGGCACATGTCAGCTGTTGAAATGAGCTGACATGTGCCGGAAAAGGTGGGGGCACAGTGCTGGAGGAAAGGGGAAGGCCCAACATGTACCGTACATATACAGCACATGTCGTGAAGAGGTTAAATTATATTTTTTAAAGCAAAAATCCTTTTTAAATTTTGCCTTATATACAAGTCATTATACAGGAAAAAATGTTTCTTAACATTTTTTTTCTGTAAACTCCAATTTCTCGTCAATTTTGAATGTTTTATCGTCAGTTCTTAAAGTGGTGTAAAAGTGTTACACCATTGTTCTCAGCAGCGATCTGGGAGTCAGATATGCTTCCAGGGGTCTTCCCCATCCATTAAGCACTTCCCATCCATTTCAACATTTTCACTGCCCCCCAGACTCTCTTGCAGGGTAAAATGCTCAGCTTTCCCAGTGACTCCAATTATACTCGTTACTCGAGACGAGCACCCGAGCATTTTAGTGTTCGCTCATCTCTACGTTGCAATTCTCATTATATCACATGACTATCTAATACATTTCAAAACTGCAAGACATAGTTCACACTTCACATGACACTATATGTATAGAGATATAAAAATGCATAACATTATTCACAAGGCGCGATTGGTGTCTTCGGGAATAGGAAGCCAAAAGCACGGTCAGCACCCCTTACAGATGTTCCTTGCAAGTTTGGGTCTGTGTTTTAGCAAATGGAGTTGGATAAAAAGAAAACTATTAAGACTTTGCTTTTTTTTCCCACATATGCCTAAAACGTTTGCAAAGTTATATGTAATATGACAATGGTGGAGCATGAATAACAAATAAAGAATTGTTATTAGCATTGTGATTAGCCAAGAAAAATAGTTTAATGAACGTGAGAACAAGACTGATACTCTCAGATGATGGAGACAAAAAATAATATAATAATAAATAAAAATAAATAATTATAATAAAAAATAAATAATAATACGAAATATAATAAAAAGGTACATATATCCTAAATATATAACAGCTGGAATCACAAGATCACAGATAAGGAGGGCATAATTTCAGCAATGCAAGCAGACAGATAACACGTACAAAATCATTAGGCAGAATTAAGATAATGAATGACCCTGGAGATATATTCTGCAGAACAGAAAATACAAAGTGACGCACATGGAGCCAAGGATCTTCCCAGGCCTCAGCTCGTGGACCCACAGCTCTGCTGGTGCTGGAGGTGGATTCAGTCATGCAGGGAATCATAGAAAAAGCTGGTGTGAGGCTTTGCTGAGTGACCATCTGGGGCACATGCAGACATTAATGAGTTCTATAAATTAGCTGTTTATAGGAAGAATCCCAGGGGCCTTAAAGTGTGTGCAGTGTAACATACAATTCTGGAAATGGAGCACAAATGCAGACAAAGGCTCCTATTTCTTGATAGAACAACACTATTTAGTTGTACAGTCCTTACTGAGTAGGTACCAGTATAGTCCTATGTCCCGCGCCCAGCCGCGCTTTCCTATTCACCAGTATTATCACCACCATGCTCCATCTGCTGACATGTGCTGGTTACCGAGCAGCACCACAAACAGCTAATGAGCAGCTCTGCCCGGTGCAGAAAACATTCCTCCAAGAGCCCATGGTAACAGCAATAAGGGTGACCGCCCCTACTTCCCACAAATCCTACTATTCTCCCCAGCTTTACCCTGCCTGACGGATAATAATGCAGATCCACCCATTATCGCCCACTCAGGGAGAAGGGAAAAACCTGGAAACAGTGAAATGAGTGAACGTTTCAGCACTCTGGACAGATCCTGAAATATTAGGAGTATTTAATAACAGGAAAAAAATGTACAATAACAAATTATATTGTGGTAGCAGGAAAAGAACGCTCCTTCGTGGACTGTAGGGATATTCAATGATGGCTGCATCTATCTGATCTGTCAGCCATACACAATATTCCTGAATGGCCTGAAGGCTGTGTAAGACTCATCACATGTATTACTGAGCAATCCTATAAAAAAGGAGGAACTAAATAACAGGAAAACTTCCAGCGTCCATTTCATATCCAACTACTGTTAAACAAAGACATGACGTAATGCATCAAACCCCAGCGAGCAAATGACAAAATTGCATTTCTGAGGAGTCAAAGGGTCAAGAGAGAGGGGGGCCCATACTGTCACCGTGAGGTCCTCTGATTGCAGTCATCTAACACATTCAGCACCAATACATTGATTTTCATTGTAAGGAGCTAATCCTGTGGAATCCCTGTGGAAGGCAAAGCTTAATGTGCTAGATCAGGTCTGAACTGATAGAACAAATAATATACAGTACAGACCAAAAGTTTGGAACACCTTCTCATTTAAAGATTTTTCTGTATTTTCATGACTATGAAAATTGTAGAATCACACTGAAGGCATCAAAACTATGAATTAACACATGTGGAATTATACATTACACTTTACAAAAAAGTGTGAAACAACTGAAAATATGTCTTATATTCTAGTTTCTTCAAAGTAGCCACTTTTTGCTTTGATTACTGCTTTGCACGCAGAAAAGGTGAATGGATGGACTCTACATGCCTGGTTCCCACCGTGAAGCATGGAGGAGGTGGTGTGATGGTGTGGGGGTGCTTTGCTGGTGACACTGTTGGGGATTTATTCAAAATTGAAGCGGTGAGTGGTCCAGCTCACCCCAAACCATCTCGATTGGGTTCAGGTCTGTGACTGTGGAGGACAGGTCATCTGGCGTAGTACCCCAACACTCTCCTTCTTGGTCAAATAGCCCTTACACAGCCTGGAGGTGTGTTTGGGGTCATTGTCCTGTTGAAAAATAAATGATGGTCCAACTAAACACAAACCGGATGGAATAGCATGCTGCTGCAAGATGCTGTGGTAGCCATGCTGGTTCATATGCCTTCAATTTTAATAAATCCCCAACAGTGTCACCAGCAAAGCACCCCCACACATCACACCACCTCCTCCATGCTTCACGGTGGGAACCAGGCATGTAGAGTCCATCCGTTCACCTTTTCTGCGTGCAAAGCAGTAATAAAGCAAAAGGTGGCTACTTTGAAGAACCTAGAATATAAGACATATTTTCAGTTGTTTCACACTTTTTTGTAAAGTGTAATGTATAATTCCACATGTGTTAATTCATAGTTTTGATGCCTTCAGTGTGATTCTACAATTTTCATAGTCATGAAAATACAGAAAAATCTTTGAATGAGAAGGTGTGTCCAAACTTTTGGTCTGTACTGTATATTGCATGTATACCACCTTCTCAATCAATGAGGGCATCAATACAGCTGCCAGGGCAAATGTTTTCCATTTTTGAATAGTGTAGTGTAGCATTACTTTAAAGAACGCAGAATAGTGAAGGGACACAAATTAAAACTATCTTGGCATCTTTTTTTTCTTTGGGAGATTTCTTTTTTCATCATCTTTTTTTTCTTTGAGCCCACTGTGACAGAAACTAACTGTTCCACAGACTTTCTAGAAGGTTGTTTGTCTTGAAAGTATGAAGAGAATCCTGCAGAACTTCAATCAATGTGGGAAAGATTATCTGCCATTTCCATTTATCATTCATTTTTAGATTTAGTGTTCTTTTAAGGTGAGGTCCACACTGTAGGTTTTGGTTTCTGATGTTTATGCTTAAAAATAAGTGGATATAACAGAGGGGTGTGTAAATCCTTGTGTTCGGTGTCGGACAGGGGTGCCTAGGGCCCACCAGTAACATTGACTTCTAGGGGGCCCACTTTTCACCTGCATACAAATATTACACTACCCTCGTGCACAAGTTTACCTATATCTCTACATAATAGTGAACTGGGTAGTTTGGGTAATGAATGATGAAATGCTGCTTTTTCTGTACAGAGTGAATCAAGTGAATTATGCATAGTACTGCCCATACAGTCGGGTTGGGCACCAAGATCTGCACAGGGGCCCATCGGCGGATTCCCTGTTACCCTATGGGCCAGTCCGAGCCTGCTTGTGTTATATTTTTATTTCCTTTAACAACCATTAGATTCCAATACACAAATTACTGTACCATGTGTTAAGCTGGCCAATCTAGGCTCTAACTGGTCCTGGGCCCCCACCAAGAGTCGTGAATGCTAAGGAATGTCCCTCCCTTCTGTCTAATAAGGCTTGTATGCATAAAAATATAGAAACCCACCCCCCAGCCCACAAAACTCCATTATGTTACTTTATTTTGCATCTTGTAAAGAGAAGAGAAGTGTTGAAGCATTTCTCGTTACTGCTGACTCCTTGCCATTATCTTACATTATGCACATGACAAATACGCCAGTAAATCAATGAACAGCCATTGATCCGGAAAATGAAAACGAGTCTGCAAAACAGTACACAGAATATTATCTATTAAACTTCCTAAAAGATCTGCATGGATTAATCATGTAACGTGACATAGGACATTGTCTTCTTCACGCCAATCCAATCTTTGTGCATGTATGAGATTGAAAGGATGACTTTACAACGTATTTGGTACAATCGCCAGTTGTGAGTGTTTGTCAGTAAGCAAATGGGTGTAATAGCATTCTTACAAGCATGTCTTACAACCATAATTTTGTGTATGATGGAGTTTTCCAATACAGGATCAGTAATAATCTATGGTGTACTGTATACTCTATGGTGGGAATATTCGTCCACTGGGTTGATGATGCTCTTTCCTACTATGTATCAGTCTTAATGTGTACGTTTCGTGTATTTTCTCTATGAAAAAGAGTTGAAAAGGCCAGTCCTACAAAAATCATTTCAGTTCATCATAATCCAATTGCTTTTAGCTACCCAGGGTCAATAATGTTTTGTGACACTTAGAAAAGTTGATGATGCCATGCTGTTTATAATCCCTTCTGTACAAAAAATTCACAAAATGATGTTTTTTGCACCAAAAATTACATATCCATATTATAACATAGATAAGCATTCGGTCATAATGGTTTCTCTTTGTTACAAATTGTAATAGTAATAATCTTTAAAGATGGATATTTGTAATTAATGTTATACTTGAGGATAGAGCGTTCCAGAAAACTGGTGCAGCACAAGAAAAGTCTTGGAGACTAATAGAAGTTTCAAATTATAGAGAAGATTATTCTCAAGTTAGTTGTACACATTAGAGAAATGGCAGTGCTCTGACTTTCACTGATGCCAAGTGTTAAGGGCCCGTCTCAGATAGCGATATCGCTACCGAGATCGCTGCTGAGTCACTAGTTTTGTGACGCAGCACCGAGCTCACCAGCGATATCGCTGTGTGTGACATTCAGCGACGATCAGCCCCCCTGCGGGTATCGCTGATCGTCGCTGAAATGTCAGGACATTTTTTTGATCGCTGGTCTCCCGCTGACAGGCACGCATCGCTGCGTGTGACAGGCGGGAGACCAGCGATCCGCTGGTAACCAAGGTACACAGCAGGTTTTCAGGCGCGGGGCTGTGCCTAGAAACCCGCTGTGTACCTTGGATACCAGCGCCCTGATGCAGGGAGCTGGTATCCAAGGTACACAACGGGTTTCCAGGCACCGCGCAGCGCTTGGAAACCCGCTGTGTACCTTGGATACCAGCTCCCTGCATCAGCACGCTGGTATCCAAGGTACACTGCGGGTAACTAAGCGATGTTACCCGCAGTGTCGCTGTCCCAGATCGCTGCCTGAGCTGCCTGTTTGGTAGCTCAGCAGCGATCATGTAGCGATACACCAGCGATCCTGACAAGTGCATATCGTTGTCGGATCGCTGGTGTATCGTTATGTGAGACCCAGCCTTTAGAGGAAAAAGGCCTGGGCTATTAGATTTCACCAATCCCTATCTTTTTGTTCTATTTGCAAGTTTAAATTGAATTATAAAGTGAATGGGCATTCAAACAAGTCATTGTCACAAAGTAGATTGGCTTTGTGGCTGGATAGATTGGAGAGGGGTGATTTTGTAGAGTTGATTATGGGTTAAATAATCGAGATGAGAATAAATCAGTGCTACAATGAGAATTTTTACTCCTTTTACAGTAAACAAAGGGAGATTTTTTTGAAATGCAGGTGGCATCAGTATCTATCTACATAAAAAGTAAATCAATGTTGAGCATTTGATTATGTGCTATAACCCCTTAGTGACAGAGCCAATTTGGTACTTAACCCCTTCATGACGGAGTCCTTTTTCGTTTTTACGTTTATGTTTTTCGCTCCCCTTCTTCCCAGAGCCATAACTTTTTTATTTTTCTGTCAATATGGCCATGTAAGGGATTGTTTTTTGTGGGACGAGCTGTTGTGGGAAAAAAATCCAAGTGCGGTGAAATTGCAAAAAAAGTGCAGTCCCACCCTTGTTTTTTGGTTGACTTTTTTGCTAGGTTCACTAAATGCTAAAACTGAGCTGACATTATGATTCTCCAGATCATTATGAGTTCATAGACACCAAACATGTCTAGGTTCTTTTTATTTAAGTGGTGAAAAATAATTGCGCTATTTTCCGACTATTTTCCAATACCCATAGCATCTCTATTTTTCGTGATCTCGAGTTGGGTGAGGGCTTATTTAATGATACCATTTCGGTGCAGATACGATCTTTTTTATTGCCCGTTATTGCATTTTAATGCAGTGTCGCGGCGACCACTTTTTTCTCAGTATGCCGTTTAGCGATCAGGTTAATCCTTTTTTTATTGATAGAGCGGGCAATTCTGAATGCAGCGATACCAAATATGTGTATGTTTGATTTTATTTTTATTGTTTTATTTTAAGTGAGGAGAAAGGGGGGTGATTTGAACTTTTATATTTTTTATATTTTTAAAAACATTTTTTTTACTTTTGGCATGCTTCAATAGTCTCAATGGGAGACTAGAAGCTGCCACAACCCAATCAGCTCTGCTACATAGAGATGATGATCAGATCGCCTCTTTATAGCAAAAGTGCTCACTTGCTATGAGCGCCGACCACTGGGTGGCGCTCACAGCAAGCCGGCACTAACAACCATAGGGGTCTCCAGGAGACCTCTGGCTGTCATAAAGGCCCGACTGGTGGAGGGCTGCAGTGATAGTTGACTTTGTGGAACTTTCTTCCATCTCCCTACTGCATCTGTGGAGCTCAGCCACAGTCAGGGTCGGACTGGCCCACCGGAGAACCGGAGGATTCTCCGGTGGGCCCTGGCATCTGGGGAGCCCTGGCACCTGCTGGCATACAGGGGCCAGTTGCCTAGGGCCCCCGCTGCTCCAGGGGCCCCCAGCCGGTGGCGTGTCGCTAATAGCGGCACACCACGCAGCTGCCATGGGGGCCCCGTGCCAGCGGAGCAGCAGCGGATGACAGGAGGCAGGAGCCCCTGTCCCCGCTGCTAAAGAGAAATGAATATTCACTGCTTCCCACGCCCACTTGGGCGTGGGAATCAGTGAATATCATTACTTACCTGTCACCCGCTCCAAACGCTGAGCGTCGCTGTGTCATCGCGTCCTCTCTTTGCTGCAATGTTCAGGCAGAGGGCGCGATGACGTCATTAGTGAGCGCCGCGCCCCCTGCCTGAGCATTCACTGCCGGAGGACCGAAGACAGCGGCGCTCAGCAGTGGACCCGGTGACAGGTAAATATCGCAGGTGCCCAGGACACCAGCACCTGGCCCCCAGCGACGAGAGGTGAGTATGTCTTTTTTTTTTTTTTGCAGCATCTATGGGGGCACAGTGGAGCATCTATGGGGGCATAATCTGGAGCATTTATGGGGGCATAATCTATGGGGGCATAATCTGGAGCATCCATGGGGCATAATCTATGGAGCTTCTATGGGGGCATAATCTATGGGGGCATAATCTAAGGAGCATTTATGGGGGCATAATCTATGGGGCATCTATGGGGGCATAATCTAAGGAGCACTTATGGGGGCATAATCTATGGAGCATCTATGGGGGCATAAATTATGGGGGCATAATCTAAGGAGCATCTATGGGGACATAATCTATGGGGGCATAATCTATGGAGCATCTATAGGGGCATAATCTATGGGGGCACAATCTATGGAGCTTCTATGTGGGCATAATCTAAGGAGCATCTATGGGGGCACAATCTATGGAGCTTCTATGGGGGCATAATCTAAGGAGCATCTATGGCACAATCTATGGATTATCTATGGGGGCATAATACATGGGCAGCATATGGGGCACAATCTATGGAACATCTTGTGGGGCATAATACATGGGGCAGCATATGGGGCATAATCTCATTTTCCACCCTAGGCTTATACTCGAGTCGATAAGTTTTCCCAGTTTTTTGTGGCAAAATTAGGGGGGTCGGCTTATACTCGAGAATATATGGTATCTATCATCTATCTATATATATATATATATATATATATATATATATAGCATTATACCCTATGAGGGGGGGCAGCATTATCCTCTATGAGGGGGGGCAGCATTATCCTCTATGAGGGGGGCAGCATTATCCCCTATGAGGGGGGCTGCTTTATAATCTATGAGGGAGGCTACCCCAACTCCTGCTACATAATTAAGACATGTACTACCTTATATTATACCCTGATATTAGTGTGTTTTACTGCACAATTGGTGGTCTTGTATTTATTTCTATGTAGCTACATAGTGGGCCCCAAGAATGATTTTCTCTGGTGGGCCCAAGGTGTTCCAGTCCGACGTTGGCCACAGTGATCTTGGGGTTCTTCTTCCTCTCTCACCAAGGCTCTTCTCACACGATTGCTCAGTTTGGCTGGACGGCCAGGTCTAGGAAGACTTCTGGTGGTCCCAAACTTCTTCCATTTAAGGATTATGGAGGCTCCTGTGCTCTTAGGAACCTTTGGTACAGCAGAAATTCTTTTGTAACCTTGGTCAGATCTGTGCCTTGCCACAATTCTGTCTCTGAGTTCCTTGGCCAGTTCCTTTGACCTCACGATTCTCATTTGGTCTGACATGCACTGTAAGCTGTGAGGTTTTATATAGACAGGTGTGTGCCTTTACAAATCAAGTCCTATCAGTTTAATTAAACACAGCTGGACCCCAATGAAGGAGTAGAACCATCTCAAGGAGGATCACAAGGAAATGGACAGCATGTGACGTAAATATGAGTGTCTGAGCAAAGGGTTTGAACACTTATGACCATGTGATATTTCAGTTTTTCTTTTCTAATAAATTTGCAAAAATGTCTACATTTCTGTTTTTTTTTCCAGTCAAGATGGGGTGCAGAGTGTACATTAATGAGAAAAAAAAAAGAACTTTCTTGAATTTACCAAATGGCTGCAATGAAACAAAGAGTGAAAAATTTAAAGGGATCTGAATACTTTCTGTACCCACTGTATATGTAAAATTCAGGTGCAATTTGTGATTAGTTTATATTACTGTTTTGGAGGTGTACTGTTTATCTACATGCTTCATTATTGTGTTGGTCTCTGGGTGAGTGCGCTACTTTGTCTCACACTTCCATATTTTACATCATTTTATCCTGATTTTAATTGCATTACACATAATACAAATAAACATTTTAACTAAAGAACTATATACACCATACTATGACAGCCATACGTGAGTCAACTCTTGGTCAATTAGATAGTTTGTGGCACATGGATTGTTTATGTTGTCCAAAATGATTAACAGGCATGCACGTCTTATAAGTTTGGGGCATTTTACTCCAGAGTTTAAGGCCAGCGTATGATACGCCAATCAAAATAAATATTCCTGTGCATGTCCAGACTTAGATTGGGACATGCAGGCTCAGCCATTGGAGCAATACGTCCTATTTTACTTTTCATGGTGTCTAACAAAATAGCTAAAACAGTGTTCCTTATTAGTATGATATATGATTTAGTACATGAGATGTGAACATAGAATTTCAATTTAATAGCAAAGGGACTGATCAGTATGACAACCGCCTACCCAGTCATTGGGAGCTAATGACTAGCCTGACATTGACATAGTACAACCGCATGATTAACATGATGACCAACCATGTGGCCAAAACAAATAGCTTTCTCAAAATGATACACATCAACACTATAAAATAATGAAATAAATAAATTAATGAATCTCTGATCAACCAAATTCTACTGACAAAGAATGTAAATTCAGAAGACAATAACTTACTAAAATTGAAACTTTTGTAAAACATGAGAAATGTTATCCATTATCCTTGTCCAAAACATTTTCAGACCTATAGAAAATACAATCTACACAGGCCTTTACTGGCTGTCAAGCATTGGAGACTTCAATGAATGCGTTGCAGCATTGTCCTGCATAATAATCATGGTTCTCTTGAAAGATGCAGACTTTTCCCTATACCGCTGCTTGAAGAAAATGTCTTTTAAAAACTGACATTAAGTTTGGGAGTTGAATTTAAGTGCATATTCAACTAGGTAAGGTCTAATTAGCTCATTTTTAATAATACTAGCCCATAGCAAGTACCTCACGTCTCCTTCATTGCTGGTGGAGTCGGCATGGAGGTCTGTGCTAATTACTAATGCAGCCATAGGCCCATCTATCTGGTGTCACGATCCATTTTTAGAATTTGTGGCAGCTCTGGTTCTACTCCGTTTAAAACCTTTTTCCTTTTGGACCATCGGGGGTTAATGTCAGTTTCTCCCCGCTGGCAATCTGGTGTTACTGCAGTGTTGCTGGGTCAGCTGATGCAGGTGATGACCACTCCCACCATCCTTTAAAAGGCCACCTGATGTATCAACTGACTGTTGGTGATACAGGTCCTTTCTGGAGACCAGCCTAGCAGGAGCAGCTCTCTGGTGTCAGCCTTGTCTGGTGTTTGGAGTCCAGTTGCTGTTGTTATCTGTGGTGTGGAGCTTAGCAGCGGTGTTCACAAGCTAAGTGTGGTGTTTTTTGCTACCTTGTCCCTTTGATGCTTGTCACTTCCCCCTGTGTTTATTATCTGCAGAGGTGAGGCTAGTGCTCCTTGCCGGCCAGTGAACTAGTCAGGGCAGTTATAGGTGACAACTAGGGATGAGGTATCTTGATGGTAGCGAGGGAAGGACCCGCATAGGGCATTAGGGGAGTGCAGGGACAGGTTCAGGTTTGAGCTTAGGTGGTGACTATCCCTCATTCCCTATTGTTAGGGCCCTCCTCTCGCCTTTCCCATCCCGTTGTGTGTGAGTTGTGCCGTCCGCTGGCCAACCACCTGTTGGGTTGTGTCACACATCATGACATTTGGTCTGTCAAGAGTCACTCTCATCTCATTAGTCCACATCCTGAGGCCAAACCCTCTACATTACACAGATACACATCACCTGATTTGCTTTAAACCAAAAAGCATTCAAGTTTATACAGGATGGGGTTGGAAAATCTGCATAAAAATTATGATATGTCCAAAATACTCACTAGCCTAATGATTCTGAACACAGTGTATGTTTCTATATTTGTTCTATTACACTTTGTCTGTTTTGTGACACTTTCTCTCTTATGTGACATTGCTGTGAAGGTTATTTTTGTATTAGGATTCTGTTGCTTTTAACCATGTGCAATGACATTACTGTAGTTAGCCATTAACTGTCACAACACTAACATTTTCCCTTTCCATTCTTTGTCATTATGCTTGTTCTATCACCTAATTGTGTACAAACATTATGCCTAGAACGTGTTTAGGATTTCTATGCTCTGATATTATCCATTTGGGAACAGGGACAATTTTAGACGAAGTGGGGCCCTGGATGAGCTGAGGATGGGAATGAGGAGGAAGAGAGGGAGGAGGAGACGATGGAGAGTCGTCATCATGGTGGAGACAGGGAAGTGTTGGCTGTATAGAGCTTGGCACATATGGCCGACTTTATGTATCAATGCCTTTCCGGTGACCCTCACATTACATTCATCTTGGACAAAAGAGTACTGGTTGTTCACCCTAATAGACCCACGCTACCAGGCAAACTTTGCATCTTTTCTGCCTGAAGTGTAGAGGTCTGACTCTTAAGCCATTGTGGAAATTATGTTGAAAAATTTCCCAGCAGACAATGTTAGTGGCAGGGGACAAGCTTCTTTGCCCAACCAAGGAGAGGTGAGGGAAACACACACCAGGTACAGCAGTGGCAGGGGTACACTGTCAAAGGTTTGGGCCAATTTCACTCAATTAAAATTCACCGCACACTCTGTATATTTGTGGAGATGCCAAAAATAATGTTTATTTACAGTTCGTGGGAACAGAAAAAGTAGAAATAGGTAAAGCGCAGGAGAAAATTCTAAAGCGACTATATTTGAGTGATGTTTCGACCTGCCCTAGGTCTTATTCAATAATGCAGTTTGTATGGGGCTATTTCCCTGGTCAAGATAGTGTGTGACGTGAGCTGTATAGTCCCCAAGATGAGAGAAATATGGCACTATGCTTTAAATTGCATTACTGGCGGCGCTCCCGCACCTAGCTTGACGTCCTGCTGCTGGAGGCCAGGCAAGGCACAGGAGCCCACCAGTAATGTGATTTAGAGCATAGTTTACAAACTGCATCTATCTCCATGACTAAGGAATTACCAACAACGTACGTAAATAAATATTATTTTTTGGCATCACCACAAAAATACAGAGTGTGCAGTGAATTTTCATTGAATGGACTAAGGGTAATTTGGCCCGTTATACCAGCACCTCACCATACAAAAGAGTGCAGGCCAATACTTTTATTACTGGGCCAATTTCATGACACCCTCCCAGCATCCATGCCCTCATGACCGGGTATTTTTGACAAGGAGGGAAAAGTTTTAAGAGATGATAAAGCAACACATGCCGACCAAACCAGTGTACCCCCTAATTCCTCTGCGACCTTGAGATATTGAGGTCTTAAAGCTGAACACCTGGCATGAGCTGTCCCTCTATGCCTTGGAGGTGTTGTGCTGCCCTGCGTCTTGTCTGAGTGGGTGTTTAATGCCACAGGGGGTTCATAGCAGACAGACACTTTCGCATGTCAAAAGAAAGTGCTGACAGGCTCACTCTGACAATGAACAAAGCCTGGATTACACTTTTACACATCACCAGATGACAGCAGCACATAAAGTATTTTCAATGTTTTATATCTGAATGAAGCCCACCAGTTGTTTCATTCTAGGATCTATGAAAGACCCTATTTATAATTTTTTCCTGGCTTTCCTCTTTGTGCAAAGCCTTTATAAGTGTAGTAGTACCACAACTACACTTTGTTCACAATATTTGAGTGAGGAAATACAGTTGGTGCCTTCAAGGGTGTATGGATGACCCTCCTTTTAATTTTTGGCAGGATTTATACTTAATGCATAGCCTTTATGAGTCTAGGATCTAGCATGTCAGCTCAATTAGCTGCTTCCCAAGGCAGACACAGGAACACTTTATAGTAAAGTCTCTTGGTGGTTTATTGTTTCATTAACCATAAAGCCAAAATAGTAACACAAAACAGCCTTTCTGGCACAAATGAAAATAAAAAGTCGATACAAAGTCCTTCCCAGTATGGCTCTAGCCTTCTGGCCACAAACATCACACACCCTGGAGGCTTCTTTCCTCCAAACAGACCAGACAGAAAAAAACAGTGGATGGACATTTAACTCTCTCCAACCACACCATTGAGGTGGAGATATGGTGAATAGACGTCCTGCCCATCTCTTACCTACTCACCATGAAATCTGCACCCTGTTAACGACTGGTTTACTCTCAGCACATATCATGCTGAAGGGAAACTTAGGCCGGGATCACACATGCGATGAAGTCGTCCAACACTCGTATGTGAAATCCCAGCTCTGGCGCCGGCACTCGGGAGTGGAGCAAGCGGCTGCATAGAACTACATGCAGCCGCTCGCTCCACCCCCAAGTGCCGGCACCAGAGCTGGGATTTCATATGCGAGTGTCGGACAACTTCGTCGCATGTGTGATCCCGGCCTTATGGGTTTCACATCATGGAGGATAACAACCTTCGCGACACAGATCTCTCCTCAAATACTGTGCCAGGGTGGTGTATTTGAACATTTTTTTCCTGTAAAAATGCAATTTCTCATCGGTTTGGAATGTTTTACTGTCATTCCTTAAAGTGGAGTAAAAGTCTGACACCATCAGTGATCTGGGAGTCAGAGATGCTTCCAGTGGTCTTTCCCCGTGCTGTGCTCCTTCCATTCAGCACTTTTCCCATTGATTTCAACATTTTCACTGCCCCCCAGACATCTTTGTAGGGTCTGCTGGAAAAATGCTCAAATTTCCCATTGACTCCCATTATACTCGTTACTTGAAGCAAGCATGTGAGCATTAGGAATTGCTCGGTTCGAGCATCGAGCATCGAGCACCTGAGCATTTTAGTGCTCGTTCATCTCTAGTATAGTACCATCACTTTGTGCAACCTTTGTGTATTCACAGCATTAATACCTATGTACCCTCACCGTGTCTGCTATTCCTGTGGTAGATGAATAATGCTCACTTATATTACAACATATGGACACTTTTGAAATCTTGCTGTCAGATGACATTTTCTTGTTATTTTTTTGGTGACAGACTTTTCCAGCCAATACAGTAAATATTAATAGCAAGTTATAGTATGTAATAAGAAACTGCAAAACTGTACTGTACCCAAGGTTACTACAAATAATTAGATATAGGCAATATTAATGAATCATTTTATATCACAGAAGTACGCTATACACAGTGATGTATTAGGCTGGCATAAACTAATCATTCAACATATTTAAGTTATCTGAGATCGGAAACCCCAATTCAACCATAATGAGAAACCTAACAGATAAATCATCTTGATAAAATGTGTTCATGCCTGCAGCATTACCGGTGAAATCTGTGACAAGTTCTGGATCAACAAGGCAGACATTTAGATGCTTATTCCTACTTAGGGTGCTCACGGCCATAGTTTGGTCCTAGTTATCTACTGTCTACAATCATGCTGGATTCTATTCATGATCTCAGGGCCTCATACCTCCATTGCAGACTCAAGTCAGCTTGTCGCTCAGTGTAAATACCAGAGGGAATCAGCCAAATTCTTCATTCTGGGGACAAAATACAAATTTCACACACGTAAAAACAGATTGTTCACTAATCAGTACAAACATTAATTGCCAAAAACCACTGGCGTAACTCCAGGACCTGCCCATGGACCCAATCTTTCGCCTTATAATGGGCATCGTACGGTAAAATATAACCTCCCCTAACACATAGTAAGATTACTACTATTCTAGATCTCCAGAATCTATGGCGCGCTATTCTACCAGATTTATAGATGTTTCCTGAATACCCTCAGTCACCATCCTGACTTCTAGACATGGCTACACCTTTGGATCGCTGTCTCTCTAGCCTTCTCCTCAAATGCAAGACCACAGTACAGAATGTTTTAGCATCTCGGGCCCTCATCACAAGTAAACACAGTCACACAATCATTACATGTCCTCTATCTGGTGTGCCGCACTACAGCCCAACATCACGCTCTTGTATTCCTGCATGTATTAGAGGCCCATTCCTTACCTCTCGATTTCTTTGTTTAATGGCTAGATAAATCGCTTCCCTGCCATCGTCACTGAGCCCACCCATTTCAATCCAGTGCTAATCCCTATTACCTCCCACCACTTTCCCTCAAATATCTATTTATACCTGAACGCATTGACTACACTGAGTCACCCGTCGGAATCTATTTTCCACCATTATTAATTTGCCAGCAGCAGAAAACAAGATGAATACTAATGATTGCAAATAACAAGAATAAAATGGAAATAGGCCCACATTCCTGACAGAGACCTAATATTTTCAGCCACTTCCTAAGATGGTAAAAGAATACACCTGTTTCTTACTCACCTGCTACGATGCAGAAATCCAGAGGATGCTCAGAGCCCTTGTATTCTCAGCAGCCTCCATGATCCTTCCTCCCTATCTCTCCCCCATCCGTCTCACCTCCCCCTCCCTGTATGCTCAATCCCTCCTCTCGGAGCACATCCTCCTCCTCTCACAATGTCTGGTGCTCTATACTGTACATTTCATCATCTTTCTCCCAGCATCCTTCCAGCTTGTCCCTCCATCACTAATGTTCCTCACCAATTCCATAACATCAAGCCTACAGCATTCCTCCCGGTAGGGTAATGAGACCCCATTTACCATATGAAGCACAACTCTAAACCGTCCCATTCCACAGAACATATCTACATGTGTACAATACACCCATTTCACTCTTCCACTCCTAGTCCTATGATTAATAATGTTATGTGTTCGCTTTTTCTACTGAAACAAATGCTCTGGCGACACAATTCCAAGCATTTCCTCAGGAGAGCCCCAAGCCTATAACAGCCCCCTGGAGTCAGTCCTAATACAAAAGAAATGACTTTATTGTCTTCTGATATATACGGATTGTTAACCAATTAACAATTAGGGAGTAATCTACGTCTACATTTGTATTTATTTGGTCAGGGTCAAGAGAATTTTTTAATTTTTCACTGAGCCACATTGGACAGAGTAATAGCGTGATATTCTGTATATTTTCAGGGATCTGATAAATTTGTAATAATCAGGTACATTTCTTCAGGATGTTATTAGAAATATAAAATATTTCTATTTCATTTTTATTTACCGTACATAGCTATTTTGTTACATAGTTATATAGGTTGAAAAAACACACTGTAAGTCCATCAAAATGAACCTTTCTCCATCTGTCACTAGATTATTTACGACCTACAATGCCATTTATTGTGAGGAAATCATCCAGCCCTTTTTTAAAAGCTGTTATAGTGTCTGTCATTACTACTTCTTGTGGTCGGCATTCCACAGTCTCACTGCTCTAAGAGCAAAGAACCCTTTCCTATTTAGCTGACAGAATCGCCTTTCCCAACCTGTAATGTGTGCCACTGGTCCTTAGTATGGTCTTTGGAAGGAATAAGTCATGTGCCAGTCCTTTGTACTGACCACATATATACTTATACATATTAATGAGATCTCCTCTGAGATGTCTTTTTTCTAAGCTAAACAAGACTAACTTTTCCAAGCTTTCATCATATGAGAGGCCTTCCATCCCTTGTAATAATCTAGTTGCCCGCCTCTGAACTGACTCTAACTTCTGAATATCCTTTTTTAAATGTGGAGCCCAAAACTGTATCCCATATTTTAGATGTGGCCTCACCAGTGATTTATAAAGTGGTAATAATACGTTGAGATTGCGGTATTTTATCTCTT